>CM042686.1:413373654-414623654 GCA_023614405.1 Avena insularis | reverse complement strand
TATGGTCTATGTATAATGTTCTAATGTCCAATCAAATCTCAAAGGAGTCAAGATGATTAGTATATGCTTGTATGCTTTCTTGATGTTTGTCAATTGCCCCGCTGTAATTTGTTCACCCAACATATCATCTATATTAAGGAGAACCACCACTAGTGAACTATGGACCCGGTCCTTACTTTTACCATCAATCTACAATTGTTTACTGCTTTCTGTTTACTTTCTGCAAGCTTTTACTATCTTCCACACAATACGTTTAATCCTTTGTTTTCAGCAAAACCGGTGAGATTGACAACCTCACTGTAAGTTGGGGGCAAAGTTCTATGGTTGTGTTGTGCAAGATTCCAAGTTGGCAACAACACCTTGGAGGTGTTTCCTTGCTCCTATTGGTTCGATAACCTTGGTTTCATAACTGAGGTAAACTTACTACTATGCTCATCATACCTTCCTCTTGGGGTTCCCTAACGAGCTCAATATCAACCACGAGCCAGCAGTAGTACTCCTCCTCCTCGTATCCCGGCCGGTACTATCATCTATAAATGAATACGGGGTACACAATCACCAAAAAATACTTAACTATTTCTATTTAGGACACTAAGGCTCACACTTGATGATCTAGCATCATCACAAACATCACATGAATTAAAGGCTTAATCTTATTTATCTTATTTTAGAAAAGTAATTTCTACTCATTAAAAATACTTAAGATTTAATATTCTCCAATTAAAATATGGGATCATGTTGACACATGTCATCACCACATATTCTAATACATGGGAATGTGATTTAAAGTGTTGGTCATATTTTATAAAGTTTAAGATTATCATTTAATAGAATTAAAGTGACTAGAAATTCCTATATAGCAATATTTTGGTACTAGTCCAATGTCACTGCATGCAAACCTAAATATTTTTACATATTCAGATAGATCTTATCAAATGTGATTTTTGAGAGTTGGAATCAACTCAAAAGCATTTATGGTTGATTTTTGAAAAATGTTTGAATGTGCAAAAGTATCTGTCTTATTATTTTTGGTATATGTGATCTCTAACTCCAAATGATTTAAATCCAATGGGCTTGGATAGATAATTTAAATACATTTCTAACAAAATTGGAATCATGCAATTTGGTTCAGTGAATCTCTCTGAATGGATTTTTGAATCTACTGACATAATGTGGTTTTAACTTAATTGGAAAATACTTCTTTGAATTCACTGCGCTACGCTAGAAACTAAACGGGCCAGCCCAATCTACACAGCACAGCACTACAGGCTGCTGACAGAGGGGTCCACTAGTCAGCGACTTAAACTAACCGAAACGGTATCATGTAATCTAGGCCCTACAATTAGAAGACGATCTAACAATTGTGATTCGTCGTCTCCGACGAATAACTCCGGCGAGGAATTAAACCTAACGTGGCGGTGGGGGTCTGGTGAGGCTCACCTGGGCTCCAGCTAGGGTTGGTGATGGGGGCGAACGACGTGGTAGATGACGACGGTTCGAACGGTGGTCGGGGCAGCTCCTAGGGTGGCTCCAATCGACAGCGGCCTTCTCCTCCTTCAGCGGTGGGCTCCGGCCAAAATCTGGTGAGGAAGAGCTCGCCTTGCTCCAGGGAAGGGTGTGGGAGGATCAGTGAGTGGGGAGTGTGTTGGTATGGAGAATGGAGGCGAAGGGGTTCTCTATTTATACAACAGCGAGGGAACTGAGCAGGATGGGCCCGGGCTCGTCGGTGACGGCGATACAGGCGACTAGCGGCACGGCTAAGGGTAGGGGTTGGTGCGGTGTTCCCTGGCGATCATCACTAGCGTAATGACGTGGCACGGGGTGTCTAGGTTGGTTGGGCGCACGCGATGCTCTGTGCGGGAGCGGCAGTGTTCGAGACGGCGCACGGGTGCTACGGGTCGCGCAGCGGCGAACAGGGGTGTATGGGAGGTGGTGGTGATCATGGCGAGTGTGCGCGTGCGCGGGGAGAGCGAGGCGTTGTCTGTGTGAGCCGGTCGGGTGTGGCGCTCTAGCGCGTTTTTGGCATGGCGTAGAGACATTGGGCGCGGCGCTTCTAGGGTGGTCCAGGGCTCTCCGGTGGTGGGCTGGACAAGGGGTGGCAGTGGACGGTGGCATGTCTGGTGCGCATCGTGGGAGAGGGCGGTGTGGTCTCTATCGCTCTGTCCACGGTCAGCCGGGGAGTGTGGCTTCGGGCGGCGGCGCACTGGTGCAAAATGGCTAAGGGGGAGAGTGGTCTGGTGCTGCTCGACACTAGGGGAGACAGGGGTGTGAAGAGGGAACCAATTGGTCGAGTGATCACTGCTCAAACAGTGAAGTTAGGCAGATGTTAATTAGTGTTTGCAAGGTGTTTGTCTTAATGGCTACAAGAAATTTAGTTTGAAATTTTTGAATGAAATTTGGTGAGTGTTTGGATCTTATGCTTGAGTATCTATGGTTGCTTGGAAAAGTTAAGTGGAATTGGTTTGAGTGGTTTTTGCAAAATGGTGATCTTACCATATGAACTAGATTCAATTTTGAACTATCCTTTAAATTGATTTGGAAATAGATTTTGTGAAATTGTAAAGTGGGCATTGGTTCACTTTTACTTGGTCTAGCAAGGGGTGACAATAAGTGGAAATGTTTCTGTTAGAAATTCTCTTCTAGGAACACTCAAAGTGGCCTAGTGGTTAACTTTGGTCAAAATGACCATTAGCTTATTTAATTCATATTTGATTTCTTTTTCTTTTTATTTTGTTTGTAATTGGCCTAGATGATGTAGCCTTCATCTTTAAACCTTTTCTCATCATTTGTAGCAATCAAACATGGCAAATTCACTCAATTCTACACTAAGGCAAATCACACATGTATTCTTATAGATTTTTGGAATCAAAATTTTTGCTAACCCTAAATTTGGGTGATTAGAACTTGATAATCTTGATTAAAATTTTTGGGGTATTACAAACCTTCCCTCCTTAAACAGAATCTCTTTCTCAGATTTAAGAAAAACTAGGAACTAAAGAGATTTGGAAACTCAGTCCCAATGTAATCTTCTCGCTCCCAAGTAGCTTCTTCTTTAGTATGATTGCTCCAGTGGATCTTGAGAAACTTGATACTCTAGGTCCTAGTGGTTCTGAAGGCTTCTTCCAAAATACGAATGGGTACTTCACGATAAGTTAGATCCTTGTTGATATCTATGGCTCGGTGATCGATGTTGTTGAACACTTCGGTCTTCTCCGGAACTTCTAAGCATTTGCGAAGTAACGAGATATGGAACACATTATGGATGGCTGACATCTCCTCTGGCATTTCTAGTTGATATGATACTTCTCCTCGGTGATTCAAAATCTTGAAGGGTCCAATATATCTGGGAGCTAACTTTCCTTTCAGTTGAAAACATTGCATTCCTTTCAAGGGCGATACTTTGAGATACACAAAATCTCCGACATTGAAGGTCAAGTCCCGATGTCTTTTATCTGCATAACTCTTCTGTCTCGATCGGGCGGTCTTGAGGTGTTCACGGACTTTGTGAACCTTCTCTTCGGCTTCTCGTAGGATGTCGGGTTCGAAAATCTGACTCTCTCCTACTTGCGACCAATTCAAGGGGGTACGACACTTCCTTCCATACAAGAACTCAAATGGGGCCATTTGCAAACTGGCTTGATAACTGTTGTTGTACGAGTATTCTGCGAAAGGCAGACAATCTTCCCATTTTGATCCATATTCTAGCACACAAGCTCTCAACATATCTTCTAAGATTTGGTTGACTCTTTCAGTTTGTCCATCGTTCTGCGGGTGATAAGCTATGCTGAAGTTCAGCTTGGTTCCTAATCCTTCTTGGACTTTATGCCAAAATCTTGAGGTAAACTGGGTACCTCGATCCGACACTATGGTCTTAGGGGTTCCATGCAAACTGACGATTCTATCAATGTACAACTCTGCTAGCTTCGAACTTTGGTAGGTGGTCTTGACCGGTATGAAATAGGATACCTTGGATAGTCTATCAACTTTGACCCAAATAGAGTCATTTCCCCTACTAGAAGTAGGCAAACCGGTGATAAAGTCCATTCCGAAAGAATCCCATTTCCATTCTAGAATCTGTAATGGTTGCAAAAGTCATGCGGGTCTCTAATGTTCCGCTTTGACTCTCTGACAGATATCACACTTAGCTATGTAGCTTCCGATTTCTCTCTTCATCTTGTGCCACCAAAATTGCTCCTTCAAATCCTGATACATCTTTGTTCCTCTGGGATGGATAGAATAAAGAGTATCATGAGCTTCCTGCATGATAACTTGCTTCAGCTCAGAATCTGCTGGCACACAGATACGTCCTTTGTACCACAAAACTCCTTCTTCATCTTCGGTGAATCCGGGTACCTTTCCTATACCGATACACGTTTGATTCCGTCGATACTCACATTTCCTTTCTGCGCTTCCTTGATCTGACTGATCAAAGTGGGTTGAAGTTCAATGCTAGCTAAAAATCCTTTGCTAACTAGCTTTGTTCTAAACTGCTCCAACTCTTCATGCACACTTGGCTGGTTCTCTTTGATCATGGTGTTTAACCTATACGGTAATCTGCTAAGAGCATCCGCTACCACATTGGATTTGCCGGGGTGATGGTGAATGTCAAGGTCATAATCCTTGATTAACTCTATCCATCTCCTTTGCCTCATATTCAGCTCCTTCTGGGTGAAAATATACTTCAGACTCTTGTGATCTGAATAAATCTCACAGCGGTTACCCATAAGGTAATGACGCCATGTCTTCAAAGCTAAAACTACAGCTGCTAGTTCAAGATCGTGGGTAGGGTAGTTTTGCTCATGCTGCTTCAGTTGTCTAGACAGATAGGCTATGACTTTGCCTTCTTGCATCAACACACATCCGAGACCAATCTTGGATGCATCACAATACACATCAAAAGGCTTCTTGATATCTGGCATAATCAGAATTGGGGCTGAAATCAATCTCTTCTTGAGCTCTTGAAAACTGGCTTCACATTTATCCGTCCATTCAAACTTCTTATGTTTCTTCAACAACTGGGTCATCGGTCTTGCAATGCTCGAAAATCCTTCAACAAACTTGCGGTAATATCTCGCTAATCCGAGAAATGCACGGACTTGGGTTTGAGTGGTTGGGGCTTTCCATTCTTCAACATCTTTGATCTTGGCTGGATCAACAGCGACTCCTCCTGCTGATACTATATGCCCGAGGAATCCTAATTCCTTCAACCAGAACTCACATTTTCTAAACTTGGCATACAACTGATGCTCTCTAAGGGTTTCAAGGATGGTTCTCAGGTGTAGCTTATGGTCTTCTTCTGGTTTGGAATAGATGAGAATATCGTTGATAAACACAATGACAAACTTATCCAGGAAGTTCATAAAAATCTTATTCATGAGGTTCATGAAATAAGCGGGGGCATTGGTTAATCCAAAAGACATGACAGTATACTCATACAATCCATATCTGGTGGTAAAGGCAGTCTTTGGAATATCCGTTGCATGAATCTTGAGTTGATGATAACCAATTCTAAGATCAATCTTAGAGAACACTCTGGCACCAGTCAACTGGTCAAACAGATCCTCTATCTTCGCCAGTGGGTACTTGTTCTTGATGGTGACATCATTTAGCTTCCGGTAATCCGTACACAAACGGTTACCTCCATCTTTCTTATCCACAAACAAAATAGGTGATCTCCATGGCGATGCGCTTGGTTGAATCAGACCTTTCTCCAGCATAGCATCAAGTTGCTTCTTTAGATCCACTAATTCAGATGGGTTCATACTATAAGGTATCTGAGCTATGGGTCTAGTTCCAGGAATTAGTTCAATGATGAACTTGATATCCTGATCTGGGGGCATACTAGGAAATTCATCTGGGAATACGTCAGGGTATTCATAGACTAATCTGACTTGGTCTAGAGTTGGTTGGGCTAAACTCTTGTTGCATTTGAACTGACGGGGCAATGTCTCAAATACATGCTCTACTGATACTCTAGTGCTACTGGTCATGGTTATGGCTTTCTTGGCACAGTCGATCAGCCCTTTTTGTTTCGACATCCAATCCATTCCCAGTACTACTTCCAAACCTTTGGTTCCAAGTACTATTAGATTGGCATAAAAATCTATTCCATGGATTCTGATAGGTATAGCCTTGCAAATTTTTCTAGCTTTGGTAGTTGAACCAGGTATTTGAACTATCATAACATGCTTCAATTTTGTTGGTTGAATCTTACTAGTGCATGAAAATTCGTATGTAACAATCGAGTGCGATGCTCCAGAATCAAACAACACTCTTGCAAGTACTGAGTTAACAGAAAACATACCCAACATGACATCGGGCGCTTCCTGAGCTTCTTCAGCATTCATGTGGAACAGACGGCCGTTGCGGTTGAGCGAATTCCCTGGGGCAAATCTCCTTCCAGGCCGAACACGGTGTTGCTGCTGAGCAGGTGCATTCACATTGGTGGTGGCTGCAAGATTCTTGGGGCACTCGTTGGACTAGTGACCCTTGACTCCACATTCAAAGCAAGTAATCTGGGACTTGTCTTTGGCTGCAACAGGCACAACATTTCTTACAGTCATTGGGGTAGTATTGTTGTTGTTGTTGGACTTGGGCGGTGCACGGTTGAAGTTGTTGGAGTTGTCAGGGTTGTTGTTGTGGTTGCCTCCAGACTTCAAGTTTCCTCTGCTACGATTAGGGTAGCTGGGACGGGACATCAGGGGTCTGTTGTTTCTTGGGGCATATCCTGTAGACGGGTTGGGGCGATACTTCTGAGTATTGTGGGATCCAGTCTGGTGCATCATGTGATGCTTGCGGTTGTCATTGGCTTGGTTGATCTTCCCTTCCATTTGGATGGCAGAGTCTACTAGCTCTTCTATATCTCCAAAACGGATGTTGACTAACACAGTCTGCATCTCATTATGCAATCCATTCAGGAACCTTTCCTTCTTCTTGGCTTCAGTGTTAATCTCATCAGGGCCATATCTAGCTAGCGACAGAAATTTGTCACAGTACTCAACTACCGTCATCCTTCCTTGCTTCAGTTCCCTAAACTCATCTCTCATCCTGGTGACCAAACCTTGTAGCACATGGGTGCGGCTGAAATTGACCTTGAATGCTTCCCAAGTCATCATCTGACAGTCGTTCATGGTACGGGTGCTATTCCACCAGGCTCTTGCATCTCTTGCCAGATAATGGGTGGAAAATAGTACTTTCTCATTGGCTTCAACTCCTGCGACCTCCAGGTTGTTCTCCATGGTTTGCATCCAGTCATCAGCATCTAAGGGATCCTCAGGTTTATTAAAGATGGGTGGGTTGGTATTCTGAAAGTTCTTGAGCTTGGATCCATGGTGATCCTGGTTTCAGTGACCTTGGTTGTTGTGGGCCATCTGAGAAATCTGTTGAAGTGTGGCTAGATTGGCTTGGCGTTCGGCTCTACTAGCTTCATGGTCAGAAACTAGCATTTGTAGAATCTGCAGCATCGGGTCCTGAGATGAGTTGCTTCCTCCGGGATTTCCATAAGTCATCTGAAGATAGATAATGAGATAAGAGGGAAATTTCTAAGGTTCATGGTTTTGTTTCAAAAGCTTTAAACTTTGAGTTTGACTTAGGTTTGGCAAACTAACAACTTCTTCTCATTCATTCATTGAAAGCACACCATACAAACACACACCACACACAAATAGAATACAGATGGTTTTAAGAACCATTCTGTGAAACTACGATACAGTGGGACCGGTACAACTCATTCCTACGGTAGTGATCAAGTGCATCTAATCATCATCAATGAAGTCGGAATCATCATCATCAGTGTGGAACTCCATGGCATCATCCTCTAGGTAGTCGTTGTGATCACTGAGGTAAGAGTAAAGATCTCCCTGGATATCTTCACCTTCCTCCTCCTCCTTTGCTTCAAGTTGGACTTCCTGTTCACGGATGGTATTATCGAGAGTGGCCACCTTCTTGCAAAGACGATCGATGGTGCGATCCTTCTTATCGCGCTGACGACGAAGTGATTGGCTCTCCTTGGCGAGAATGGCCAGGGTCTGGTCCTTCTTGACAGCAATGGCAAGGTTGTGGTTGGCATAGGCTCGGGCGTTGTCCAACTCCTTCTGCCTATCATACAACATGAAGTCAAGATTATCCACCTGGTGCTTCAGCTCCGGATGGCTTGGCATCTCCAAGGGCATTCCCATAGAATCACGCCTTGCATAGTGAGCAAAGCGAGTTCCCTGGATCTGGTTGATGTTTTGCCCGCACAGACGGGTGAGAGCTTCATGCATAGCCCTGGCTAATCCATCTAGACAGTTATTCTCATGTAAGGTGAATTGGATCTTCTCAGAAGTGGGTGCTTCCATCTTGCCTTTGAGATCTGCAATTATCAGCCACGATAGTTCTCCTCCTTGTTGATCATTGAGTTGGGCCCCGAAGAATTCCGGATGTGGGAACTCAAGATACTCTGATAGTGCATCTAGATCCCTCTCAAAGATCAGTTGGCCTTCGTTGCCCAGCTGGTAGAACTTGAAGGAGATATGCCCTAGAGGCAAATAATAAATAGGTTTTTATTGTCATATCTCAATTAGTTTATAATAGTTTTATATTGTGCTATAACTATGCCAAGTAGAAACATTGGTACAAGTGTGGTATGAAACAACAAAGTCCCTAGTAGCCTCTATTCATACTAGTTCGTTGGTCATGAGGATGATCTGGGTTTCAAGATCATGGGCATTTATGCCGACAGGATCATATCATTGGAGAATGATGTGATTGGACATTCCTCAAAGGATTGCAACACGATCAAGTCATATTGTTCATTGTTGCAATAGCTATACCTAGACTCCTTTTCCTTAGACTGTGAGCTCATATTACTCACTATTTCCCAATGCTGCTTAGACTGCATCAAGCGCCACTTGGTAATACAGTGGTTATAAAGGTGTATGTTCCCCTGCAAAAAAAAGGTGTACGTTGGGTATTCCGAAGGAACAGTAGATGACATGTGACTGCAAGACCGGGATTTGTTCACCCACATGACGGGTAAAGATACATATGGCCGGCTTGGTGAGATTACATCCATAAATGTTGCAACATGTGACTCGGTCACGGGGATGTAATATCACGGTAACAAGAAAACAGAACTTGTTGTGAACGAGATTGAACAAGGTATGGGATACCAATGATCGGATCTCGGACAAGTCGTCTCAAGAAACAAAAGGAATTGGATGCTACATTTAGCGGTTCAAACGACATTGTCATCAGGAAAGCATAGGGGTCACATGGATATCCCTGGTCCCTCTGTTGATCATTGATGCAGATCATGTCTAGAGCATTCCCGAGCCGTGAGAGGATACACTTAAGGGTACGATGAGAGAGATCATTCGTAAGACGGAATCACAGTAGAGAAAGAGAAAGCCAGAATCGTTCCGCAGAGAGATCTGAAGTTGTTTGGAGAAAGAATAAAGGAAAAGACCCGGAAAAGTGTTTTCGGATAAATGGGAATTTGAATATACATTTAGTATATGTTAATTATGAATTGATATATTCTAAATAATATTTAGATTAAGATTTATAAAAGCAACTTTTATATTAGGCCAAATCCCCGGAGGGAAATAACCTAGAAGAAAAGCTGTAGAAAAAGAAAAAGAAAAAAAGGAAAAACAGCCAGCCCCGTGGGCGACGGATAACCGCCACCGCATAGGGCGGTGAGTAGCTGGTTGCCAGCGCCGAGCTGGCCACAAGGCCGCTGGGGCATCCGCCCACCGGTCTGGTCATTGCGTTTTGCCTCTTGGGCTGGTTCCAGCTGGCCCATCCGGCTGGGATGTTTTCCCCCTTTATTTCTCGTTTACTATTAGTCCCACATGGCTAGCCTAATGGGGAGGGCACACCCCTCCGCCTATATAAAGGGGTGCCCATGGGTGGGATTAAACACACAATTTGAGAAGTCCTTTGGTTGACTTTCTCCCTCCCTCTCTCTATACCTTGTGACCATGGCCCCAAGTCTGGACTGTGCGATCAAGGCACACCTGCAGATTCTTGTTTGCAGGATTCCTAGCCGGATATCAACTTCTGCACTCCCGGCGGGATCGGGGAGCCGGAGGTCTCATCGTGCACCGGATGTGTACGAAGACACGAGGCACAACACTTGGGGCGCTTGAATGTCGTGAGCCGGAGCTACTGCACGATGAAGATGAAGAAGGAGCAAGGGGTGACCTACGAGGAGCTTCGCGACCTTGAGGTCGGCTACGAGTACGACTACTTCAACCACGTTCCCCGCGGAACGTTAACCGCGTACGGTCTACAAGGGTATGTATTCTATACGCTCCGGCCATTACCGCATTACTACATAGATAGATCCTAGGCAGTTTTGGGGGTTCCATCGTAGGAAATTTTTTGTTTTCTGCTGCGGATCCCCTTCAGAACTTGCTATAGGTGACTTCTATCCATAAGAATTTAGGATAAGTAAGTTAGTGAGGTGATCAAGTGTGTCAAATTTTATGTATGATTGCAAGAATTTTTGAGGAACATGATTTTTCTTGAAAGAATCTCAAGGATAAGAGTGGGAATATGTTTTCATAAATACTCACTTCTTTTTTTTGAAACTTAGTTTTTGTTCAGACGTCCATTCTAACTAGGGTCTCCTATGGTCAGGATGGTTCTGATACCAACTTGTCAACACCCGGATTTTTAATCCCAGATGCATGTTATGCTATACCTCGCAATCCCAGGATTACCATTTTTGCGAGACATAATAGATTGGATATCACAGTACATCATCCATTACAAACCATAATAAGGTTATACAAATAAAGGATCTCATGATCCAGTCTTAATACAAATCAAGCAGCAGAAAAGAAACGTAGTAGGGGCTCCATCTTTAGAGTCACAAGCAATGCTGACGATGGGAGATGATCCTAGTTGTCGTAGACGTCCTGCTATCCATCATCCTGATAGTCCTCCTCATAGTCTAGCCATGGGAATAGCCAGGGACAAAGCCATGAGTACTCTTTAAGTACTTGCAAACTATCACTAACAAGTAAGGTAGTTCTAGTAGGAATCTTAAGCTCTAGGTTTATTTGCAAAAATCCAGGTTTATCTTAAACTGAGTTCATAGTTTAGTGATAGTTTGTAGTTTAGAAACAGTTCTAGTGCGAAATCCCTAACAACCACGTAAACTTGCAATAGATAAAGTAGAGGCGTCTAACTTTATTTTGCAGGGGGCATGTGATTATGATATTGCATTGGTCGTTGCGAAGGTAAAGTAGTTTACTTTTCTGTTACTAAGTAGTATAGTAATAGTCATCGTTCTGATGGACGACCTGGTGGAGGCGTCGTGGACTTGGCGTCAAACCAAGGGCAAGATGGAGATCATGCCGGAGCGCTCGATGGAGATCAAGGCGCAAGAAGCACCATATCATATCACATTTTACATATGATGTTGATACATGTTTTACATCTTATTGTGTGCTAGTATTTAGATACTCAACGGTAGCAAATAAGATAATCCCTATTTAATTCCAATGTTCCGTGTTTCCCTTGTGTGTGCACCACCAAGAAAGTTCTTCGCTATGAGGCGCCCTGCGGTGAGTAGGGGTTAGACATATCTACGTTCGCATATAGTGGGTGTAAGCCATGTTGCACAGCGAATACACACAAGTTAGATTTGGTGAGCCTAGCATGTGCAGACATGGCCTCGGAACACAAGATATCGAAAGATCGAGCATGAGTCACATGGATGATGTGATTGGCATTATTGAATGTCTACCTTTGATAATGCACTGATGGCCGTGACGATCGGGGGAGGTGCAGAGGATAGGGATCATGTGATCACTAAAATCGTCTAGGGGATGACAATTTTAGTGGAGACCAATTATAAATTGATCTCTTATTATAAACATAGTCTAGATGTCTGTTTGCAAATTTCTTATTAGATCATGGCCTATCTCATTGAGGTCCTTTGCGACCATGGGAATATATTGCTTAATTTGGAACTTATCAAAAGGGGCCAACTTCATAGATTAATACCCATGCCTGAGGGATATCCTCGTAAAAGGTGATCTTCTCTTCTTGATACAATAACCATTAGGAGATAATTCAATGACTCCAGAATGTTTGTGCTTTCTCCATAATCATCCAATAAGCCGTTCTCCATTCGATGGAGATTTGGGCTAAATTTTGTATTCTACAGAATAAGGCACATAGAGTATGAGCCGTTGGATGGGTTTTCCTCCATCATGGATGAAAAGGAATATTTGGAAAAACACTTAGCGATCTTGCATTAGAGTTGAGAACTCTTGGAAGGGCTTGATTGTAATGGAGGTCATGGATCAAAAGGTATATGTAAGATATACAAATTATAAATGTGGTTCTTGCAAAACTCGTTGCAGTTTGCAAAGTATTTGATACTTGTCTCATTTTGTGAAAACAGGAGGATCTGCTTGAAAATTGCTGGTTTTGAGGCAACATGACTTGATGACGGCAAGCAAAACAGTTGATGGCCAACATCACCTCTTCCATCAAAGTTTGCCATTTGGATTAGTGGACTTGAATATAATTTTGTAATCCCTGTATGTGTGTCTTGCTTTTGGCGAGACAATTATTCATATGAACAAGTAACAAGCCAGTTTGTACTATTCTTAAAAACAATACCGTTATGGTCACATTACGATTACAAACAAGTTATTCTCATCACTGTGTTAATGATAATAGTTCAAACATTTATAAAGGATTAAGAATGCTAAAAGATATCCAATATTTAATAATGAAATGACACTATAGTTTAAGTCATTTTGGTTATTCCATGTTCTTCATTCTAAATGAAGATCGGGGTCCTGGATGCTTGATCTAGAGACTTTGCAAAACCATGCCTCTTGGGCAGAATGACTAAAACTCAGCATTCTGGTAAAACGGTGATATGCGAAGAAATGTTAAATCTTATACATAGTGATGTATCGTATTTTCAACAAGTAGTGGAAATCATTTGTTAATTGTGGACTTAAGTGAATAAGCATATTTACTTAATGAAACATTAGTTTGAAATGATTTGAATTGTTCAAATAAGTTCACAACAACAAAGAGGATATTGAATTAACAAGTCTCTTCAATTTGATCGACACGACTAAAGTATTCAAGTTAAGTTTAGCATAAAAGGGACTTGTGAAAGATGTTTCATAAATTATGATAATGGGATGAATTCAAACTTTGTTGAAGTGTCTAAACATCATAATTATTATGTATTAAGATACATATGGTATAATATTATCTCTTATAGGGGTTATAGTTGTTGTGTAGAGTTAAAGATCAAAATAAGCAAACACTTAATTGAAATACAAAGGAACATCCAAAAGATTCGTGGAAACAACACCATAAGTGTTATGGCACGTTCGAGTTTCTGGAGGTTTCGATAAGTCGATGTCGTGGCAAATAAACAAGTCTTTGTAAAGCATTCTTAGGAAGCTATGAATGCATCGTCCACAATGGGCAAACCTGCTGTTGTCCTAAGTTGATGTGTCTTGATGAAGATACAGGTGGAAGAAAGTAAAATATCAAACAAGGTATTTGACCTTACCTCTAGATTGTTGAGTAGCCAGCAGAATTTGTTTCGCGAATCCAAACTCTACATATAGAGGACAAACCAATGATAATGATCATAAAGTTTCAGTAAATACTTTTACTAAAGAAGGTAGGATTCAACTATATATTCTACAAGTTTGTGGAATTATATTGTTGATTCACTTGTCATGTTTTGAACAAGACATACCTGCAAATTACAAAGAAGTGTGATGGACCTGAGTGCGAGAAATGACTAGGAGTCATAAAATCCTATATTAAGTTACATTTAAGATTGCAAAGTAATATGTTACGTGATCTTATTAAAGTAAAGAAGTTTACTTGATATTTCTTAATGACTGCAAATTCATAAGAAGGAAATGAAACTTAATGAATAACAAAAAGCTCGATTTGTCACAAGTTTGGACAAATTCAAGGAGTTGACTACAACAGTAGTGATGCTTAAGTCTTGGATTTACACTATAAATATTTGGATATTGAAGTCTCGTAATTGGAATTCTCAAATTGATGATGATCAAGGAATTTTGGAATGTCCAAGGTTATCGAGAGGACCTAGATTTGAGTGGGAGAAAATCAACTTCACTAATTCATAATATGTAGCTGACATATTTTGAGTGGGAGCTAAGTGAAATCCCTGGATCTCAAACATGAATGTCATATTTGAGTGGGAGCGTGAAATCATTCTAGGGTATGTGGACGACATATGTGAATGATGTGATTGGTGTTAATAATATTTAAGTTAGATTAATAAGGATGAAGTTGAAGTTGTTAAATAATAAGGTCTATCGAGATAGATTGGTGAGTTTAATAAACACTGAATGTCGAATGCTTCCTGGACGTGATTCTGAAAGATGTTCAGAATGTCCTAAGACAAGATTCTAAAGAAGCTCATAATAGAACAAGGTAATAAAGAAGTTCTTACTATATGAAGCATTGAGTTAATATTGCAACTATGGTTGAAAGAAAGAGATGTGTTGCATCTCCTATGCCTCAGTCATAGGTTCTTCCATATAACCATGTTGTATACTCGACGTAATGTGACCCGAGGTTCTAGTTGGTAGGACAAAGTCTTAACTATAAGAGCATGTCTTTAAGTGATTCCTGAGTTGATCACTGAACCAGAATTAAGTTATACTTAAATGCAAGAAGCAAAGTAAGTGGCATAGTTGCATTTCATGTACTGGGATCTACATAGATATAGAAGTATAAAGGCTCCATCTGATGTGATGTATAATGTTATGGCGGGGCTAGTTCGCTTTTAACAAAGAATGATGTGTCCCAGGGCCCAGTGCCCATGAGAAAGCCCTCGAGGTTGATCTAAAGTCACGGTAAGCTCCTAGAATCTGGCCCCGTTCTGCTGCCATGACTACAGTATATACACAAAGGATAGCAAAGTGTGTTTCGAAGTTTAGATGACAACGGTGAAAACCACCGTCATTATAAACACTAGAAACAAAGTCTCACTTTGTGGCCAAACAAATGCTTCGACCCATTATACAATAATGGTGTGAATGTCAAAATTAGGAAGACATTAACAATTTGCAAAAGACATAATGATCTGGTAAAACAGAACATGGACATGACGTTTCCCATGAGCATGCATGATTTGTAAACCCATATGGTATATGGTTTATATGAGTAAAATGTGAGATGGATTATTTGTACTCTAGTGCAAGTGGGAGACTGAAGGAGATATGCCCTAGAGGCAAATAATAAATAGGTTTTTATTGTCATATCTCAATTAGTTATAATAGTTTCATATTGTGATATAACTGTGCCAAGTAGAAACATTGGTACAAGTGTGGTATGAAACTACAAAGTCCCTAGTAGCCTCTATTCATACTAGTTCGTTGGTCATGAGGATGATCTGGGTTTCAAGATCATGGGCATTTATGCCGATTGACAACGGGATCATATCATTGGAGAATGATGTGATTGGACATTCCTCAAAGGATTGCAACACGATCAAGTTATATAGTTCATTGTTGCAACAGCTATACCTAGACTCCTTTTCCTTAGACCGTGAGCTCATATTACTCACTGTTTCCCGAGGCTGCTTAGACTGCATCAAGCGCCACTTGGTAATATAGTGGTTATAAAGGTGTACGTTGGGTATTCCGAAGGAACAGTAGATGACATGTGACTGCAAGACCGGGATTTGTTCACCCACATGACGGGTAAAGATACATATGGACGGCTTGGTGAGATTACATCCATAAATGTTGCAACATGTGACTCGGTCATGGGGATGTAATATCACGGTAACAAGAAAATAGAACTTGTTGTGAACGAGATTGAACAAGGTATGGGATACCAATGATCGGATCTTCGACAAGTCGTATCGAGAAACAAAAGGAATTGGATGCTACATTTAGCGGTTCAAACGACATTGTCATCAGGAATGCATAGGGGTCACATGGATATCCCTGGTCCCTCTATTGATCATTGATACAGATCATGTCTAGAGCATTCTCGAGCCGTGAGAGGATACACTTAAGGGTACAATGAGAGCGATCATTCGTAAGACGAAATCACAGTAGAGAAAGAGAAAGCCAGAATCGTTCCGCAGAGAGATCCGAAGTTGTTCAGAGAAAGAATAAATGAAAAGACGCTGAAAAATGTTTTCGAATAAATGGGAATTTGAATATACATTTAGTATATGTTAATTATGAATTAATATATTCTAAATAATATTTAGATTAAGATTTATAAAAGCAACTTTTATATTAGGCCAAATCCCCGGAGGGAAATAACCTAGAAGAAAAGCTGCAGAAAAAGAAAAAGGAAAAAGGAAAAACAGACAGCCCCGTGGGCGGCGGATAACCCTACAGAGGTGGTACACTTTCACCACAAAATTCGATACATCCATCAGGGATAACTCTGAATCATCATACTTAGTATACGGATAATCAATCATTACCTTTCAATTACACACTCTAGTATAGGCACCTCCCCTATGAGCTTGGCCTCCTAGCCATGGCCATCTTCCATCCTAGGAACTGCATAGGTGGACAATTCGCATTCACGAGGTAGCCTCAGCTCGACCTCTTCCACTAGGGAACCCATACTAAGGCATATAAACTTCCAGTTAAGCCCTACGCAATAAAGGTATTGTGGTTGTACGGTAAAATTGGAATGGTATCGCATCTGAACCCAACCATCAGTTTTTGTAAAGGGCTAAGGCTCATGCCTCAACATTTTCATCATCAAATTCTTCTATGTTTCTCAACACATGTGAAAACATTTCAATAGAATGAAGCATCATTCCAAGGTTTCATAATCCTTTTTCACCAAGTATTCCCATCTAAAGTGATCAAATTTTATGCTTAGCACTAGCCACTAAAGTTAAGAGTGTTCACTAATGAGGGGTGCTAATCTCCAATCTCATGCCATGGAATGACATCTAAGTATAGGCCTAGTTTTATACTCTTTATGCTATCTATACTAAATTTTCCAATGCTCATAAAGCACTAACTAAAACTAAAGAACTTTGGTAAAGTAAAATAATAAAGCTTGCAAGTAGAACTTGCGATTGGTATAATCAAAGTTATATAACCAAGCATGCCTAATGCATCTTGCTTAGGTTATCTTGCAATTAGTGATGGCTTGCATAGCTATGAAACTTGCAAGTGTTAGCTTGCCTTGAGTAGAGTAGTGGTTGAAGTTTTCTTCTTCTTCTTGGTAGTACTCCTCCTCATCGTATCCCAGGTCGATACTATCGTCTATAAATGAATATGGGGTACACAATCACCAAACAATACTTAACTATTTCTATTTAGCACACTAAGGCTCACACTTGATGATCTAGCATCATCACAAACATCACATGAATTAAAGGCTTAATCTTATTTATCTTATTTTAGAAAAGTAATTTCTACTCATTGAAAATACTTAAGATTTAATATTCTCCAATTAAAATATGGTATCATGTTGACACATGTCATCACCACATATTCTAATACATAGGAATGTGATTTAAAGTGTTGGTCATATTTTATAAAGTTTAAGATTATCATTTAATAGAATTAAAGTGACTAGAAATGCCTATATAGCATTATTTTGGTACTAGTCCAATGTCACTGCATGCAAACCTAAATATTTTTTCATATTCAGATAGATCTTATCAAATGTGATTTTTGAGAGTTGGAATCAACTCAAAAGCATTTATGGTTGATTTTTGAAAAATGTTCAATGTGCAAAAGTCTTTGTCTTGTTATTTTTGGTATAGGTGATCTCTAACTCCAAATGATTTAAATCCAATGGGCTTGGATAGATAATTTAAATACCTTTCTAACAAAATTGGAATCATGCAATTTGGTTTAGTGAATCTCTCTGAATGGATTTTTGAATCTACTGACAGAATGTGGTTTTAACTAAATTGGAAAATACTTATTTGAATTCACTGGGCTGCGCAGGAAACTAAACGGGCCAGCCCAATCTGCACAGCACAGCACAGCACAGCGGGCTACTGATAGAGGGGGTCCACTAGTCAGCGACTTAAACTACGAAAAGGCTAGAAAAAGGGCGCGCTCCTGGGAGGTTGCGTTCCGTCGCTACTGCTGCATGCACGTGGCGGGTGCGGAGTGCCTCACGCGTTGTCCCGGCCTTCTCCTGTGCGACACGTGGTGGATGTGGAGAGGGTCGCGAGTCCTTTTTCCTTTTCTTTTTGTAGATTTGAACACGAAAAGTGCGATATCTTTCAAATGGTGAGTCCAAATCTATATCCGTTTTCATAGCCTTGCTAGTCACGTCCAGATCTTCAAAACTAGATCCATTGTTGATATATTTCGACGAACTTTTTTCTCATACAGCCTTTGGTTTGTAGGTTGCACTGCCTTTTGGTCCAGTGCAAGGTGCCTTTGGTTGCAATGCACGACACGGTGTCCTGGCAGTGCACTGCCTTATTATACTGTGTTGCACTGCCTAAGGTCGCAGTGCACTGCGTGATATCCTGGTAGTACACCGTCCACACACTGTCTTATTATACTGCGTTGCACTTCCTAAGGTTGCAGTGCACTGCGTGATGTTCTGGCAGTGCACCGCTGATGCACTGCCTTGTTGTTCTATCTTGCACTGCCTTCGATCACATGCATTGCGTGGTGTGCAGGTAGTGCACTTCGCACTATCTAGGCAGTGCACTGTCCATGCACTGCCTTGTTGTTCTGTGTTGTACTGCCTTAGTTCACAGTGCACTGCGTTGTGTCTGGCGGTATTATCGCCTCATTATACCGCCTTGCATCGCGATTACGCAAGGTGTTTAGGCAGCAGCTTGCGGTGTTTAAGCGATGCTAATCGCACAATGTCCAGGCAGTGCATCGTCCATGCACTGTCGTGTTGTATTGTGTTGCACTACCTAAGGTCACAATGCACTGCGCGGTGTTCTTGCAGTGCATGGTCCATGCACTGCCTTGTTGTACCGCGGTGCACTGCTTTCAGTCGATGGTACATACACAAGTTGCACCGCTCGTGCACTGTCTCATTGCACTGCGTTGAACTGCCTTTGGTTGTGTGCCTGCATGAGCAGCTAGCCACATGTCGGGCTGCCGTGCGGACGGAAATACGCGCGCTGCCGAGCATCCAGAAATACGCGCAGGTAAACTTCTACACGCCACGTGTCAGGTTGCCATGCGTCCAGAAATACGCGCGCTGTCGAGCGGCCAGAAATGCTGTGCTGTGGCCAAAGCACACACTTCCTAGAGAGCACACTCCCGCTAGTCGTCATCCTTAAACTAACCGAAACGGTATCGTGTAATCTAGGCCCTACGATTAGAAGACGATCTAACGGCTGTGATTCGTCGTCTCCGATGAATAGCTCGGCGAGGAATTAAACCTAACGCGGCGGTGGGGGTCTGGTGAGGCTCACCTGGGCTCCACCTAGGGTTGGCGATGGGGGCGAACAACATGGTCGATGACAGCGGTTTGAATGGTGGTCGCGGCAGCTCCTAGGGTGGCGCCAATTGACGACGCCCTTCTCCTCTTGCAGCGTTGGGCTCCGGCCAAATTCCGGCGAGGAAGAGCTCGCCTTGCTTTCGGGAAGGGTGTGGAAGGCTTGGTGAGGAGTGGGGAGTGTGTTGGTGTGGAGAATGGAGGCGGAGGGGGTCTTTATTTATACAACGGCGAGGGGACTGAGCGGGATGGTCTCGGGCTCGTCGGTGATGGCGATACAGGCGACTAGCAGCGCGGCTGAGGGTAGGGGGCGGTGTGGTGTTCCTTGGCGATCATCACTGGCGTAATGGTGCCGCACGGGGCGGTCTAGGTTGGTCGGGCGCGTGCGATGCTCTCCACGGGAGCGGCGGTGTTTGAGACGGCGCACGGGTGCTACGGGTCGCGCAGCGGCGAACGGGGGTGTCTGGGACGTGGTGGTGATCATGGCGAGTGTGCGCGTGCACGAGGAGAGCAAGGCGCGGTCTAGGCGAGCCAGTCAGGTGCGGCGCTCTGGCACGCTCTCGGCACAGCGTAGAGACATTGGGCACGGCGCTGCTAGGGTGGTCCAGGGCTCTCCTGTGGTCGTGGGTTGGACAAGGGGTGGCGGTGGACGGTGGCGTGTCTAGAGCGCGTCGTGGGAGAGGGCGGCGTGGTCTCTCGCTCATCCACGGTGGCCGAAGTGTGGCCGGGCGGTGCACTGGTGCAAAACGGCTAAGGGGGAGAGTGGTCTGGTGCTGCTCGACACTAGGGGAGATAGGGGGAGTGAAGAGGGAACCAATTGGTCGAGTGATCACTGCTCAAACAGTGAAGTTAGGCAGATGTTAATTAGTGTCTATAAGGTGTTTGTCTTAATGGCCGCAAGATATTTAGTTTGAAATTTTTGAATGAAATTTGGTGAGTGTTTGGATCTTATGCTTGAGTATCTATGGTTGCTTGGAAAAGTTAAGTGGAATTGGTTTGAGTGGTTTTTGCAAAATGGTGATCTTACCATATGAACTAGATTCAATTTTGAACTGTCCTTTAAACTGATTTGGAAATAGCTTTTGTGAAATTGTAAAGTGTTCCTTGGTTCACTTTTACTTGGTCTAGCAAGGGGTGAAAATAAGTGGAAATGTTTCTGTTAGAAATTCTCTCCTAGGAACACTCAAAGTGGCCTAGTGGTTAACTTTGGTCAAAATGACCATTAGCTTATTTAATTCATATTTGATTTCTTTTTATTTTGATTTTGTTTTTAATTGGCCTAGATGATGTAGCCTTCATCTTTAAACCTTTTCTCATCATTTGTATCAATCAAACATGGCAAATTCACTCAATTCTACACTAAGGCAAATCACACATGCATTCATATAGATTTTTGGAATCAAAGTTTTTGTTAACCCTAAATTAGGGTGATTAGAACTTGATAATCTTGATTAACATTTTTGGGGTGTTACACACAGTCACTATCACCATGAACTAAATCTCCCTGCGCCTTCTTTCGCCATCTGCAGGAAACAACAAACAAGCAAAGTCGTTATTTACTTTTATGCTTTATATTTCTGAAGTTTACATTTTAGTTTTATTTAAATCTATCACATTTAATCAAAACCCCATTCTTATTTCAACTCTTGAAGTCAATTCACTCGAAGACCTATGACAACTTTGGGTGTGACAGAGACTTCACCAATAGACACTGACCTTTGGGCTCCCCGTGGGATCAAAATCTGAACTTCGAAACTAGCTACAAACGATCTGGGCTCTTGCAGACATCAAGCAATTTTCTGGCACTGTTGCCGGGGAGCTAAGCGCTAAGTTTTTGTCTTTTGACATTTCAGGTGTTGCTACTACAAAATGTTCTCCTTAGGAGACAAAGGGTCTACACGCTCTGGTAGGACCTATCTGTCAGATTATATTGAGCGCGTGCCTGCTCAAAGGCGCGAAGAAATTATTGAAAAACTTTTAAAATTAAATAAAGTTGAAGTTGAAAACCTGAGTGATATTATGGAAATTATGTCTATTTACAGGACAACTCCTATGAAACCTAAGAAAACTCTAAGGGAATACAGTGCTCCAAGTTCTGAATTTCTTAAACAACCAATAGAATTCCCTAATCCTGGAGTTAGAGAATATCGATTTGATGGTGGAATCATTAAAATTTTGCAGGAAAAAGCTTTCAGTGGTAGGGAAGATGAAGACCCAGAAATACACATTAGAGAATTCGACGATGTGATAAAGCTTTAGACTGGTTATACTCTCTCCCTCGCCATTACATTAAATGTTGGGAAAAATGCATTACTAAAATCATAAATAGGTTTATTCCTTTTAAAAAGGTAACTGAACTAAGAAAGAACATAGGCAATTTTAGTCAGAACATGGGAGAAAACTACCCACAAGCCTGGGAAAGATTCTTTGGAATGATCAATAGTATTCCTAATCATGGCTATTCTGAACTAACAATTTGCCATTTATTTTACCATGGTCTCAATACTCAATGTAGAGAGTTGTTTGACTTATCAGCAGGAGGATCAATAAATACTTTAACTATTAAAGAATGTTTGGAATTAATGTCTACTAGGGCTAAGAATGATTCTTTATATAATCCTGATTTTGGCACTAAGCCGGAAAAAGGGATACTTTGGATAACTCCTGATCTTATGCCTGAGGTACGCAAAACTATGAAATAAAAAGGTATACCTTCTGAACTTGCTAAGGAAAAAAAAGAAGATTTCTTCCAAGTTTTAATTGAAGAAGATTAAAATAGAAAAGTTTTTCAAGATTAAAGCATCGACAAGTAAAATCTCATAATAACTTGCATAGGCATTTCCAAAAACATAAAAATATTTTGGTAGAACTCACGGAAAATTATGATGAGATAGGCCAAGAAATAAAATTATTTCATAAGCATCTTAGTATGATTGAAACCTAGTGCGAGCAAATAGCATTTGGTTATCAAATTTTTCTTCGTGAAGACGAAGATATTCCTATTTCTGCTAATGTTGTCACAAGAAGGGGTGCAGTTGTTACAGGACCCTTAGGACCACCGAAATATAAAGCTGAAAAAGAGCGCAAGGAAAAAGCCTTGCTCGAAGCAAGCCAAGAAGATGATACATTGGTGGATCCTCAAGATGAAACTGAGACGCAAGAGCAGACTAAGGGGGGCCAAAATGATGCACAAGATGATCATTATGACTCTGATGCAGAGACGGTTGATCCAAGAGAAGATAAAGAAACAAGTAAGGAAGATGAAGTTGTTGTAGTAGAAAAGAAGAAGAGCAATAAGCAACAACAGAAGAAAGCAACGAAAGAGCCTGACCCCCCCCCCCCAAAGGTGAAAGACAATAGTAAGTCAGGTGAGAAAAAGCTTCCTTATCCTGATCGAAAAAACAAAGCACCGGATGAGTTAATTTATAATTCTTTTACAAAGGCACTTAGTGAACTTCGTCCATTTGTGGATGCAATCAAAGTTCCAACTTACGGCAAATTCCTTCGTGATATTCTTAGTAGAAAGAAAGAAATAACTGAAACTATTGCCATGGTAACTAGTTATCCTGCTAACAGGAAACTGTTGTCTAAGTCTGGAGATCCTGGAATACCAACTATTTCATGCTAAATAGGTAAAACAGATATTCACAACGCCTTATGTGATATAGGAGCAGGAGTTAGTGTAATGCCATACTCCCTCTATAAAAGGTTAGGATTAGGGGATTCTCCTACTACTATCAATTTACAGATGGTTTACAAGTCCACTAAAGAACCCATTGGTATGATTGAGGATGTCTTACTTAGGATAGATGAACATGTTATTCCCACTGATTTTATTATTCTTGAAATGCTAGAAGATGAAAGACTATCCATAATACTTGGAAGACTCTTACTCAGTACTGCAGGTGCATCAGTAGATTGTGCAGAAGGGAAGATAATCTTCAATGTTTATGATGCTGAAATCATCCGGTATTTTCCTAAGAAGCTAGAAGAAGGAGAAACATATATTCAACTGGTAAAACAAGTTCACATGGTAAGTGCCATTGATAAGGGGCAACCAAAGGTAAGAATTCGAGAAGAGAGAAGAGGTTGAGTTATTCAACCATTCTTAATAAATGCTTGATGGAAGTCAACCCATTTTCGTCAATTTAGTAGAATAAAGAATAAGAAGTTCATCGCATTGCTACCACTTTTTCACAAACATTCTTGCGGAAGCGTACCCATGAAGATGCAGCTATCAAAAAGTAGTAGAAACGTCGATTGAATAAATAGAGAATAATAATAAAAATAAAAGTTTGAGTTTTCTATTTGTAGAAGCTAAAAATTTGCTTTTAATATGCTAATATTGGTCAACAGTTTTTACTGTCATTTTTCTGTTAAAAGCTAGGTATTTCGCTAAGTTATGGGATAAGAAGGTATCCTCGAAGAAATAGAATTTTTTTGATGTTTACTAGTGGTTTAACGAGCAACTATACAGCGGGAATAAAAAATTCCGGCCGTATAGCTCCGGTCGTATAGTTACCTTTGCCATCAACAAAATTTTCTTCGAAGGCACAAAGAGTTTAACGACCAACTATATGACGAGAATAAAAATTCCGGCCATATAGCTCCGGTCATATAGATATCAATGCCTCCATACAAAAATTTCTGAAAGGTACTGAGAGTTTAACGACCAACTATACGGCAGGAATAAAAATTCCAGCCGTATAGATATTGATGCCTTCGTAGAATTTCATCCCAAAGGTACTGAGAGTTTAACAACCAACTATACGACGGGAATAAAAATTCTAGCTGTATAGTTGCCGTCGTATAGATATCGATGCCTTCGTAGAGTTTCATCCCAAAGGTACTGAAGTTCAATGACCAACTATATGGTGGGAATAAAAATTCTGGCCTTATAGTTCCGGTCGTTTAGATATCGATGCTAGTTTTAGAAATTTATATCGAGAGGCAGACGGTTTAACGACCAACTATACGGCGGGATCATTTTGATCCGGCCGTATAGTTGTGCCTGTATAGCTGTTTTCTTAATAAAGAAACCCTTGTTGGTGGCACCGCCGCAACTATACGGGCAGAGCAACATCACCCGCCCGTATAGTTCCAGCCGTATAGGTCGGCGCGACCACTTAATCGCACCGAGGCGGCTAGGTCTTCCTCCTCTCCTCATTATTTCTCTCATATTCTCTCTCCAAACCTCTCAAAATCCACCTAGAACTTTTGATTCTTCGCGGATTTTGTTCATTTGAGTGGGGAAATCAACAGATCGATATGTTTGTCTCCCTATCCATGCTTTATTTTCAGATTTCTATGGTTGAAACTCTAACATTGGTCTAGTGACTGAACTCAAGCTTATTTCATTTTTCCTATTAATTTCTCACATTAGGATTGAATTTTTCCATGTAGAATCGTTCATATATCATATAGAAACTATATGCCTAAGGTTTTATGGTGAATTTTTTCAGTAAATCATGATGAACAAAATCGGTAACCTTTTTTGTTCGAGCAAGTGCCAACGGGGCGAGGGCTCAATCTCGGGGTCCTGAGCTTCGTGCAACTCCAAGTTGGACATTGTCTCATCGAGGAGGGTGCTGCCCACACATTGGGCCGACCGCAACTTTCTCACCGCGGCAGGGTTGAAGGAGGACTTCGACCTCATGTGCAGCAGGTCGGGGTTGGCGGTGATCAGCTTCGCAAGCCACGACACCTATGCTGAACTCACCCACGAGTTCCTTGCCTCCTTCTACAACGACCACAAGGAGAAAGGTAACATGTGCACGATCAGCTTCACCATGAATCGGCAGCATTATGAAATAAATTTCAAACAATTTTGCAATGCTTTTAGCCTCCCTCGTACTGGGGAGCCCAATGTTACTATCCTCTATAGCGTCACAAGTGGAACGACTTGGGAGGTTATTTCTGTTAATGGTGGCAGGCACTTTTATTAGAAGAAGATGTCCACCATTCCGAACCCAACCATTCACTACTATGCTCTATTCCTTGCCAACACACTACTAGGGAGAGGTGACACAGGCTCCATGGCCAATGCGGACATGGCAATAATCATCAAGGCTCTCTTCCCTACTTCACCGCAGAGCCCCAGTCCTGCGGCTCTACTCATCCAGCACTTCCGTCACCAAAGCAACAAGACCAAAGGTGATATTCCCATTGGTGGATTGGTAACCCACCTTGCCTATGCATTGAACGTTGTAGTACCTATCATGGAACCTGTTGACGGCTCCACACTTATGGACGTCAAATATTTGACTGCTTGTGGCTTCCTTGGTGTTTACCATACTAACCGGAGGCTCCGAGCATATAAATTCAGTTATCTTGATGATGTATAGGGTGAGCAGGTTCAGTTGCCCTGCTGTAACACCCTCAGAATCGGCCCTATGCAAGTTTTAGCGAAACTCGCCAAACCCGCATAGAAACGATTCAAAGGTGCCCACCAGGCACTTTCGTGCGGGTGGAAAACGAAGTAATAACATTACACAACAGTCCTCGATGGGACCCACAGAACAGATATATACAACACGACTCCAGGAGTCAAGAATACAGATATATTATACAAAGATCCAAATCACCTTGAAAATGATGGCGCGTCCAACTACGGACAAGATGCAAATGGGGCTAAGAGCCCTGAAGAATAACCAATGGCGTCCATAACCCTGCCCAGGCCAAGCCGGAAGGGTAACCCTGCTAACGACGTCGATCTCAAAACCTGCTTAAACAAAAGGGGTGCCGACAAAGGGCAAAGGAAAAAGAGGAGCCAAGATCGAGGCCAGACACTACGGCGAGGCTAGAATTCGCGTCCTCGCCTACATAGGTATGGTGGATCAAGCGGCGGCAACATGCTCCAAACAACTTATAGAGACTCGATACAACTGGCGACTATCAGAGAGGGGTAAGAAAGACCTATTCGGAACCAACCTGATTCTAACACCAAACAATCCCATCCTGGTATTCCCCCTCGAGACCAAACGAGGAAGTCGACCGAGGAACTCACACAGTTGGCGCTTTATTTATTCGGATCGTTGCAGCAATTACTAGTCGTGTAGATAATCATTCTGATAAAATAAGCAGTGGGCCGTTTTAGTTAACCATTCCGTTGTAGTTGCAACACTTACTAGTCAGATACAAATAGCATGAGATAACCCAAAACCCAGCAGTTGTTGGCACTTTTATTTAGCCATTCCGTTGTGGTGAAGCTGATTACTAGTCATATCGGATACAAGTCAATTTATAACAAGAACTTTAGTTATAGTTGTCTATGATCAAGCAATCGTGCTCCAAGTCGTCCATAACCGCATGACACGGCTTCGAAAAGATTTAACCGCAGGGTGCACCAAAGTATCCACAAGCACTTGACCCTTTTGCCGATCAGTTAACATACACCCATCGGTATGTTGGCGGGCCTAAGTCACGACGCTTCTGCACTCCAAAGCAAGCACGGGGCCACCCCACTAAGTACACCATAACAAAGTCGGCCGGTCTCGAGACGGACTCGGGGTTTGCGTTAGTGGGTAGAACGACAAAGAAATCCCAAAATCGGGACTGTCGATACCGTGAAAACACTCCGCTTCCTAGACAGCAAGCGTGCTCTCACACAATCGTAAATAAAGCAAAAGCATGGCATAGGTACAGGATAGTAAATAAAACCTCAAACTAGTTGTGGCCCCAGACAATACTTTGAAATCAGGTACTAATCAATGGGGCCCATATCTCCCACCGTGGTTAGCGCGCCGATCTCTAACAGGTGTCAAGAACTCGGGTCCCACGGACACAAGTGGGCGTCGGAAACCAGATATTATCTATCACCCACCGGTGCCTCGCTACCTACTTCAATTTTAGTTGTTAAACAGTAATTAAAGTGAATGAATTAAAGCCATGATCATCTCCAACAATTAACTTGCAATACTCTAACAACTGTGGTACTTGACGACACGCAACAGCACTTGAGCGAGCGACTACGACACGCAAGTCCAACTATCTACCAATCAACAGGTAATAGGATGTGTCCAAGGCAATATAAGGCTGCAGGGGATATCACGGGTACGGAAACTAGAGCATCGCAACACAGATAGCAATAGATCAACAGGAGGAAATAAAGACTATAAAAGTAAGATAGGTAGAAAGGGGGAGATGCTCGCCTGAAAACATTGCCGAAGGTTCAACCGAAGATCGGGTCGGCACTCGCATCAACTCAACGGCCTTATCCGCGAAGAAGCAAAACACTAGAACAAACACCGGATGCAATATTTAATACTACGGCAGAAGATCGGGTATGCTTATGATATGATGCATGGCATGGCAAGGGTGCAATGCAATTAGGTCATATTAAGCGGAACCGGGGTCCCGACATTTAATTAAACGGTTCAAGTTGTTTAACTTCCCCGCCATTTAAATGTTGTTTATCAAGGCAGAATATATCACCGGTTCGCTACTCAAATTTAAATGAGGCCAATATGAGACTAGATTTGCCCGCATATGGCCCCATATTTAATTGTAAGGTGAATCGGCATAAGGCCCCCAAACCACAGGACAAGTATGCATGCATGAACAAATTAATATGCAACAGGTAATGTTATATTTATAAAATAGGGCTCGAGAAAAGGGGTCACACATTAGGGTTCGACGATCTTGGGGTTCCGGGGTCGGGGTTCGGTCTCAGGGTTCCGGATTCGACGGGATCGGGATCGGACAACTGAGGTAGATCTTGGCGCCTCCGTGGTCTCGGGTTGAAGAACTTGGCGCGCCCGGGTTCGGTCTTCGGATCCGGGAAGGAGTACTTGGCGTCCGGCGGTAGATCTTGTTGGTGTCACTCCGAAGGACTTGTTCTGCAGCGGAGATCATGGGGTCATCGGGGTCCGTGTCTTGGTCGGGTCACCGGTAGCTCTTGGTGTCCAGGGGTTGCTCCGGGTCCGGGGTTCGCCGCTCCGTGAGGTGGATCTTGTCGATTCGGCGTCATCGCCCCTAGTTTCCACGACGAAGTACTCGGGGTTCCACTCGATTGTCGGTGTAGAACTTGATTATGTAGTCTCCAACTAACATATTCCATCTGCAAACGGCTTCTGCTGACCCGAAACTACACCAGGCAAGGACCCACTGCCTGCTACAGAGAGCCAGGAGGCAGCCTGGGTTTGCGTCGATGGGCGGCCCTGGCGGCTGTGGAGAGGTCTGGCAACGGCGGCGGGCCAGGAGAAGGGCGCCGGCGAGACCGGCGGCTGCCGGAGCAGAGGCGGGGAGGAGGAGGCGGACTGCTCGCAGACGGCCGGGCGGGAGAGGCGGCCGGAGGGAGGAGGAGAGGAGGGAAGGAGGGAAGCTGGGCGGGAAAGGGCGGAGGAAGCACGGGCGCGGAGCTTTTGCGTAGACGGGCAGGGCGGCGCAAGGAAGGAGGAGACCCTGGCGATGCGGCGGAGGGGAAGGGAGGCCGCGGGTGGAGGCGCCGGGGAGCGAGGGTGACGAGCGACGCGGTGAGGCAGAGGGAGGGAGCGGCGGCGGCGACTGTGCCGGCTCGGGAAAAGGGGTCGAGGCGGTGGCGAAGGAGGTTGAGGCGCCGGGGCGAGGAGGAACAGGGGCGGGGCTGGCTGGAGGAGGCGGGGCGGGAGGCGCGGCGCCAAGGCAGGCGGATGGGATGGGAACGAGGGAAGGAGAGGCGCGGGGCGCGGTTGGTGGGAGGAGAGAGATGCGGGCGGGCTGGTCCCATGACGGAGGAGGGGCGGAGGCGGCTGGGAGAGGACGCAGAGGGGAGAGGGACGTGGCGAGGGTGAGGGTGGTCGTCGGGGTTGGGAGAGAAAGGGAGGAGGGAGACGCGGGGAGTGGCGGGTCCAGTGGGGCCAGGGGAGTGGGTCCGGGCTGGCAGGCGGTTGGAAGAGGGGTCTGACCAGGGGGAGGTGGGGATTGGGGCGGGTGTGGCCTGCGTGTGTGCGTTGTGTGCTGCGGGTCCACACGGGGTGGGGCCCAAGGTGGGAGTGGGGGGTGCGGCGGGTGGGGGTGTTGTGTGAGGTGGCGTGGGGCCTGGGTGTTTGTGAGGGGGGTAGATGGGGCTAGGTGAGAAAGAGAGAGAGGGGAAAAGAGGGGAGTGGTGAGGTGGCAGGGTGGGTAGGGATTGGTGGAGAGGGTGAGATGGCAAGCTGGGATTGGTGGGTAGATTAGGACTAGGTGAGAATAGGATTTCGGGTAGGCTGGTTTAGGTGGACAGTTTTAATACTGGGGGTGGTCGACTGGGTCGAATCGGCCCGTTCGACTGCCCCACTAAAAATAATTAATTATTTTATTTATTTCAAACAGGGCTTTTGCAAAACGATAGCAGACAAAACAAAATAATCCGGAGACCCGGGTTTATGCTTGAACACGACGGGCGTTTAGAAAACACAAAATAGGTTTTCGAAAATAGTTTTATGCCAAAGAAATGCAAGATGATGACGATGCTCAAATGCAATGAGGCATGATGACATGAGCATGCGGTCATGATGATGCAATGCACAAAACAACGCGATTTTCTAGTAGTGGTTTTTGGGATGCCACAATTCGACACCACTAACAAGGGATCTCGCCGAGATCCGCCTCATGGTACCGGAAGGAAGGTCGGCGATCTGAATCTTCTCGCTTCGTGTAGATCTTCGCGACACCACTAACAAGAGGTCGTTGTCCGTGATCGTCGAGAGACCCCTCCGGACACCAAGGACGGCGAGGTGTCAACAAATAAAGCCACCTCTAACTTCGATAAAAAGGGAGGACCGATGCATTCTCATCCACTTCAATGTACCAAAGCGAATAGAAAGGGTAGTCGGCATGGGGGCCAATCCATCACGCACCCAAACTATTACTCGCACAATCAGAAAAGCTGCAACCATTCTGAATCGATCAAGATCTCGACGAGCGAGGTTCGAAGCAAAGGTGACGCAGACTCAGATCGGATCTGGCGTAGATGATGTCGTCGCGTCGGAAAACACCGTTACCAAAAGAGGAAGCGAAACCCTAAAGGTGCGACGGAACCCAACCACGAGAAATCCTGGACTCGAAGAGAGGGAAGAGAGCGGATTCCAAAACACGCAGAGGTGAGAGGAGAGCAGCAGAGGGGTAAGGAGTAAAATCAGACCTAATCAGAACTATCCAACCGATTTTCCGAAAATAGTTTTGACACTCTACTTTGGCCGTTAGCTAGGTTATCCTACAGGCTGGACGTGTGGGGTATCGCAACTGCTGAGCTCTGATACCACTGTAACACCTCGAATCGGCCCTATGCAAGTTTTAGCGAAACTCGCCAAACCCGCATAGAAACGATTCAAAGGTGCCCACCAGGCACTTTCGTGCGGGTGGAAAACGAAGTAATAATATTACACAACAGTCCTCGATGGGACCCACAGAACAGATATATACAACACGACTCCAGGAGTCAAGAATACAGATATATTATACAAAGATCCAAATCACCTTGAAAATGATGGCGCGTCCGACTACGGACAAGATGCAAATGGGGCTAAGAGCTCGAAGAATAACCAATGGCGTCCATAACCCTGCCAGCCAAGCGCAAGGGTAACCACGCTAACGACGGCGATCTCAAAACCTGCTTAAACAAAAGGGGTGCCGACAAAGGGCAAAGGAAAAAGAGGAGCGTCAGTACTGAGGCCAGTACACGGCGAGGCTAGAATTCGGCGGTCCTCGCCTACATAGGTATGGTGGACTGAAGCGGCAGCGGCAACATGCTCCAAACAACTTATAGAGACTCGATACAACTGGCGACTATCAGAGAGGGGTAAGAAAGACCTATTCGGAACCAACCTGATTCTAACACCAAACAATCCCATCCTGGTATTCCCCCTCGAGACCAAACGAGAAGTAAAGGAACTCACACGGTTGCAGTTTTATTTATTCGGTGATCGTTGTAGCAATTACTAGTCGTGTAGATAATCATTCGATAAAATAAGCAGGCGTTTTAGTTAACCATTCCGCTAGAAGTTGCAACACTTACTAGTCGACATACAATAGCATGAGATAACCCAAAACCCAGCAGTTGTTGGCACTTTTATTTAGCCATTCCGTTGTGGTGAAGCTGATTACTAGTCATATCGGATACAAGTCAATTTATAACAGTAAACTTTAGTTATAGTTGTCTATGATCAAGCACTGTGCTCCAAGTCGTCCATAACCGCGGACACGGCTTATCGAAAAGATTTAACCTCAGGGTGCACCAAAGTATCCACAAGCACTTCGACCCTTTTGCCGATCGCTTAACATACACCCATCGGTATGTCGGCGGGCCTAAGTCACGACGTTTGCATCCAAAGCAAGCACGGGGGCCACCCCACTAAGTACACCAACAAAGTCGGCCGGTCTCGAGACGGACTCGGGGTTTCGGTGGCTGTAAAACGACAAAGAAATCCCAAAACTAGGACTGCCGATATCATGAAAACACTCCGCTTCCTAAAAGACAACAGCGTGCTCCTCACACAATCGTAAATAAAGCAAAAGGATGGCATAGGTACAGGATAGTAAATAAAACCTCAAACTAGTTGTGGCCCCAAGACAATACTTTGAAATCGGTACTAATCAATGGGTGCCCATATCTCCCCACGTGGTTAGCGCTTGATCTCTAACAGGTGTCAAGAACTCGGGTCCCACGGACACAAGTGGGATCGGAAACCAGATATTATCTATCACCCACGGTGCCTCGCTACCTACTTCAATTTTAGTTGTTAAACAGTAATTAAAGTGAACAGTAATTAAAGCCATGATCATCTCCAACAATTAACTTGCGGCAATACTCTAACAATCGTGGTACTTGACGACACGCAACAGCACTTGAGCGGCGACTTCGACACGCAAGTCCAACTATCTACCAATCAACAGTAATAGGATGTGTCCAAGGCAATATAAGGCTGCAGGGATATCACGGCACGGAAACTAGAGCATCGCATAACACGATAGCAATAGATCAACAGGAAATAAAGACTATAAAAGTAAGATAGGTAGAAAGGGAGATGCTACTTTGAAAACATTGCCGAAGGTTCAACCGAAGATCGTCGGCACTCGCATCAACTCAACGGCCTTATCCATGAAGAAGCAAAACACTAGAACAAACACGGATGCAATATTTAATACTACGGGAAGATCGGGCATGCTTATGATATGATGCATGGCAAGGTGCAATGCAATTAGGTCATATTAAGCGGAACCGGGGTCCCGACATTTAATTAAACGGTTCAAGTTGTTTAACTTCCCCGCCATTTAAATGTTGTTTATCAAGGCAGAATATATCACCGGTTCGCTACTCAAATTTAAATGAGGCCAATATGAGACTAGATTTGTCCGCATATGGCCCCATATTTAATTGTAAGGTGAATCGGCATAAGGCCCCCAAACCACAGGACAAGTATGCATGCATGAACAAATTAATATGCAACAGGTAATGTTATATTTATAAAATAGGGCTCGAGAAAAGGGGTCACACATTAGGGTTCGACGATCTTGGGGTTCCGGGGTCAGGGTTCGGTCTCAGGGTTCCGGATTCGACGGGATCGGGATCGGACAACTGAGGTAGATCTTGGCGCCTCCGTGGTCTCGGGTTGAAGAACTTGGCGCGCCCGGGTTCGGTCTTCGTATCCGGGAAGGAGTACTTGGCGTCCGGCGGTAGATCTTGTTGGTGTCACTCCGAAGGACTTGTTGTTCTGCAGCGGAGATCATGGGGTCATCGGGGTCCGTGTCTTGGTCGGGTCGGTAGCTCTTGGTGTCCGAGGTTGCTCCGGGTCCGGGGTTCGCCGCTCCGTGAGGTGGATCTTGTCGATTCGGCGTCATCGCCCCTAGTTTCCATGACGAAGTACTCGGGGTTCCACTCGATTGTCGGTGTAGAACTTGATTATGTAGTCTCCAACTAACATATTCCATCTGCAAATGGCTTTGACCGAAACTACACTGCAAGGACCTTTGCACACTCTGAGAGCCAGGAGGCAGCCAGCGTGGCTCGTCGATGGGCGGCCAGCTCTGAGGAGAGGTCTGCAGCGGCAAGCCAGAGAAGGCGCCAGCGAGACAGCTGCCGGAGCAAGCGGGAGGAGGAGGCGGGACCGGCTCGCGGGCAGTCGTGGGAGAGGCGGCGGAGGAGGAGAGGCAGCCGGTAAGGAAGCTGCCTGCCGAGGAAGGAGTCTGAGGGCCGGGCGACAGGCGGGCTTCAGGCGAGACAGGCTGGCCGTGGAAGGAGGAGACCTTAGCGATCTGGCGGAGGAAGGAGGCCTTGGGTGGAGGCGTCGGGAGCGAGGGTGACGAGCCACGGTGAGGCGAAGGAGGAGGCGGCGTATTGCTGCTCGGGAAAAGGGTCGAGGCGGTGGCGAAGGAGGTTGAGGCGCCGGGAGGAGAACAGGGGCTGGCCCAGGCGAGGCGGGGGGAGGCTGAAAGCAAGGCCGGTATGGATGGGAACGAGGGAAGGAGAGGCGCGGGGCGCGGTTGGTGGGAGGAGAGATGCGGGCGGGCGCGGTCCGCTGACGGAGGAGGGCGGGAGGCCAGGGGAGGACGCAGAGGGGAGAGGACGTGGCGAGGTGAGGTGGTCGTCGGGGTTGGGAGAGAAAGGGAGGAGGGAGGCGGGAGTGGCGGGTCCAGTGGGGCCGAGGAGTGGGTCCGGGCTGGTGGCGGTTGGAAGAGGGGACCCAGGGAGGTGGGGATTGGGGCGGGTGTGGCCTGCATGTGTGCGTTGTGTGCTGCGGGTCCACACGGGGTGGGGCCCGGTGGCAGGGAGAGGGGGGTGCGGCTGGTGTGGGTGTTGTGTGAGGTGGCGTGGGGCCAGGGTGTAAGTGAGGGGGGTAGATGGGGCTAGGTGAGAAAGAGAGGGGGGAAAAAGAGGGGGATTGGTGAGGTGGCAGGGTGGGTAGGGATTGGTGGAGAGGGTGAGATGGCAAGCTGGGATTGGTGGGTAGATTAGGACTAGGTGAGAATAGGATTTCGGGTAGGCTGGTTTAGGTGGACAGTTTTCATACTGGGGGTGGTCGACTGGGTCGAATCGGCCCGTTCGACTGCCCCACTAAAAATAATTAATTATTTTATTTATTTCAAACAGGGCTTTTGCAAAACGATAGCAGACAAAACAAAATAATCCGGAGACCCGGGTTTTGCGTTTGAACACAGACGGGGCGTTTTAGAAAACACAAAATAGGTTTTTCTGCAAATAGTTTTATGCCAGCAAATGCAAGATGATGACGATGCTCAAATGCAATGAGGCATGATGACATGAGCATGCGGTCATGATGATGCAATGCACAAAAACAACGCGATTTTCTAGTAGTGGTTTTGCGGGATGCCACACCTGCCCCCAGGCCTTCTCAGTTGTGGACAAGAACACTTGGATCCTCACCAAGGACCAAGTGACGGTGATCTTGGCCGAGCACCAGCCCGAGGAGGAGGAATATGAAGAGCAGCAGGATGAGGAGGAGCAGGACAGGAGTAGGAGGAAGAGCAGGGACACAACCCTGCCTGGGAGGGACAACAGCAGCAGCATTAGCAAGGAGGAACATGGGACCCATGGCCTAACTAGCCACAATAGGGGTACAGCTACGTCCCCTACCAGGAGTTCCAGCAGCTCAACCAACGCGTTGGGGAGATCGACCACACTCTTCAGGATGTGAATGAAGATGTGAACACTTTGACTCACAGCTTCAGTCACTTCATGACCCACTTCCCTGACTTCTACCAGCAGTATCTGCACTAGCCGCCAAATGACGGCAACAACTGAGCCTAGCAATTGCCTAAGCTTGGGTAGGTTTGAAAACCTCCAAACTTTGCTTTCATATTTTTATTTTCTTCTTTTGATTTATTTTATTACTTCAAATTTGCATGTTTTCTTTCAGCTTTGCATGTCTAAACCAAAAATACAAAAAAATTAGTTGTAATTTTATTTGAAAGTTTGTTTATTTGTTTCTCTCAGAGATTGCTTAATTTCAGGTGACTTGGCAATAGGAAAGAATAGAGGGGTTTCTACTCAAATACAAGAATGAAGCAAGTTAGAAGAGGTATCATGTTCCTTTGATCATCCTCTCTGCAACCTTAAATTGATCGTACAAATATTTACTCGCTTGCACTGAGGATGCTCCCCACTTAGATTGTTATCATATAAATTCTATTCCTTTGCTAGTGTCTCCTTTTTAGCCTTGAAATAATGAGCAAAGAACTTGGTTTAAAATACTTCCAACATTTTTACAACAAGAAAAAGCATCTGAAAGATTATTTGAGTCCAACTTGAGCCCGAAGAATTTAATTTTGGAACCACTCCATCCCATTTGAGCTTAATACAAATAGACTTGATAGTACCCTTGATCGAAATTGCTTGATGAAATGGATGCTTCGAAGTAGTAGAAATTATGCCACTACTTTTTCTGATAATTACCGTAAGATATTGCTTTACGCGTGTCATTACAACTCTGTTGTGCTCCATGGGGAACTATTAACTCCGCTGGCCAATGAACGATCTAAATGTGGGAAACCACTTGATTTCGGCTATTGAGTTATGTGAACGTCTGTAGCAGCAATGCTATGACAGGTAAATTTTTTAGTCTCCTCGTGGTTTCACGTTCCAAGTGAAGTTGTAGTACTCCTCTGGCCAATTATTGCTCAACAATTATTTATTGGCATGGTCACGAGTGCACAACATAGCCCTAATTAAACACGATAAAAATAGTGGCATGATTTCTCTATGAAAGAGCTAAAGTTTTTGAAAGGCAAAAGAAAAGAAATAGGTGCTTTGATAGTCTTGATATTTTGACATGGGATAGATGAGTTGTTCTTAAATTTTATGCTTTGAAGCCTACTTGAGTACTCTTAATTGGGTAAACAAACAATAATAAAAGGTTTTCATCTCTCTATAAAGAGAGTGACCAAAAGAATTTGTCTCACTTTCCTAGCTAAACTCTCAACACTTGCTTAGGCATATGATTTATTTGCTAACAAGATATACGTGGTTAGGAAGTAGACTCAGTGCAATCTTGTGAATACTTGTATGATTATATTTAAGATTGCAAGGATTATGAAGAAAAGATTGCAGGGATTATTTGCTATTCTTCTTTATTTCCTTGTCACTCGAGGGCGAGCAACATCTAAGCTTGGGAGAGTTGATAGCCGTGAGATTCGACACATTTTTTATGGCTTTATTTGATGATTTTCTCCCGGATTTGGTCGTTTTCTGGCTTTACCTAACGCTAATACTTTGGTAGCGAACAAAACTTAGTTTTTAATGTATGTTTTAGGTTTTGAACGTCAATAGAAGGATTTAACTAGAGAAACACAATATTCTGGAGAAAACAAGAGAGTCTCACTTTGGAAGCTGATACATTGCAAATGTATCTATAATTTTTGATGTTCCATGCTTGGTTTTATCTACTTTCTTGTGTTTTGTTCCAACTTTGGAGTACTTTTCATATGATTTCCTGGACTAACCTATTAACAAGATGCCACAGTGCCAGTTGCCTGTTTTCTGCTATTTTTGGTTCAAGAAAAGTCAGAAAATGAATATTCCCGGAATTGGACGGGACAAAAGCCAAAGTTCATATTTTTCCGAAAGACTCATGGAGCCAGAAGATGAGACGGAGGGGGGCCACAGGGTGGCCACACCACCCCTTGGCGCAGGCCAGCCCAGGCCGCGCCAGGGCATGGTGTGGGCCCCCTGGCCGGCCACCGACCTTGCCTCTCTCGCCTATAAGAGCCTCCCGATGCAAAAACCCTAAGGGAATCAATCAAAAATCCACGAAAAATTCCGCAGCACTGTCGCCACCGAAGGGGAGATTCGGGGGATAGAAAGTCTCTGTTCCGGCACCCTGCCGAGACGGGGAAGTGCCCCCGGAGCCATCTCCATCGATCTCCACCGCCATCTCCATCACCTTTGCTGATTCCCATGATGAGGAGGGAGTAGTTCTCTCTCGAGGCTAAGGGTTCTACCGGTAGCTATGTGTTCATCTCACTCTCTATGCATGATCATATTGTGATCATGAGCTTTGTAATCTATAGATCTACCTTGCTACTCAAGTGCTTTAATAGATCTCTGCTCTCCCCATGTGTGTGAAAGTGACAGCGTGCACACCATGGTGGCACTTAGGCTAGAGACTACAAATACTTGTTATGAGTTATATTTGGAGTTGGATGTCTTTATGAAATTGTGGTGTTTGTTGGAACCATACATTACTCAAGGTGACAGTGTGGGGTTTTCTAGATGGGAAAGGCTTACTTTGAGGTGTGCTGTTATAGCCCTACCGTTGATTAGAGTGTCCAATCGGAGAGTGGTTCAACGTAGTATCATGAAGATGATATATTTATATGAGAGAGTGTTCACTAGTGAAAGTATGATCCCTAGGCCTTGTTTCTAAGCACTGAAACCCCGTCTGCAATTAGATCTGTTACATGTTTGCTTGCTTCCTTCTTTATTTCAGTTTGCCTTTAGTCTCTTCCATGCCATCAAAGTATTTTCTAGCACCGTTACCACTTATAATTATCTATACCACTTGTATTTTACTATCTCTTTGCCGAACTAGTGCACCTATACACCTGACAAGTGTATTGGGTGTGTTGGGGACACAAGAGACTTCTTGTATCTTGATTGCAGGGTTGCTTGAGAGGAATACCTTTGACCACTTCCTCCCTGAGTTTGATAAACCTTAGGTGATCCACTTAAGGGAAAACTTGCTACTGTTCTACAAACCTCTGCACTTGGAGGCCCAACAACTGTCTACAAGAATAGAAGTGCGTAGACATCAGAAGCACGCGAGGGGAGCTCACAAAAGCTTTAACGAGCAACTATATGGCGGGAATATTTTTCCGGCCGTATAGTTCCCGCCGCCTCTATCTTGTCAAAAGGGACAACTTCCATGAAGGGATCGGGGACGAAAACACAATGCAGCAGCCGCCACACCATCCAGAAGGGAGAAAGAAGAGATGTAGAGAAGAAGGAGAAGACGTTCTTCATCTTGCTCCACGATCTTCGTCCTCCTAGCCAATACACCCCATAGCCACTACTTGTGGATCTCCACGGTAATACAAAGATGATTTCCCTTTATTTAATTATATTGATGATCCGTTCTTCTCTCACGTGTGATTAATTCCCTTGGGCGTGGGAGATGTAGGGGATTGGTGAGATGTGATGTGCCTTCATATATTTTCCGCTAGTTTGTGATTGATTCTAATTACTATATTATGTGTGCTTGGCTATCTGTGGGATGCCTAATGCTTGTTGTCCAATTAAGGGCCAGACAACATGATACCTTGTTCTACACAGGTAATATCTTGTTCACTAGTGGACCGGTAACCCTCGGGTGACACGAGGATATCAATGGAAAGCTAGTTGACTCGAGGATAACGAGTAACCACTGTGCTTATTGCATTAGTCGAATCCAAGGAGCTTAATCGCTAAGCAACCTGGAGGATCTTAATCATCTAGTGTCTGACCATGGTTTTGGTGACAGGCTAGTAGGATTATTGAAGTTGGGATGAAATCTACCAAGAAGAGTTCTAGCTAATTATGGGTTGTTCGCCTACACATATATCTATAAGATTAGAATTGTTACATTTGCCACTCGTCCACCTAGCACAGTCACTATCACCATGAACTAAATCTCCTCGCGCCTTCTTTCGCCATCTGCAGGAAACAACAAACAAGCAAAGTCGTTCTTTACTTTTGTGCTTTATATTTCTGAAGTTTACATTTTAGTTTTATTTAAATCTATCGTATTTAATCAAAACCCCATTCTTATTTCAACACTTGCAGTCAATTCACTCGAAGTTCTGTGACAACTTCGGGTGTGACAGAGACTTCACCAATAGACACTTACCTTTGGGATCCCTATGGGATCGATATCTGAACTTCAAAACTAGCTACAAAAAATCTATAATCTTGCAGACATCATATGGTCCGTGCAAAAGTGGCTCTGCGTACCGATGGTTATTACATGCACGTGATACGTAGTGTTTTGGCCACCATTTCTTCATATGGACTCTGATTGAGGTGTTCTTTGGCTCGTTGGATTCGTATGGACGAGGGATTCAACTCCATGGCCTTGGATATTCATTTGGAATTGGTGGAAAAACTCACTTCTTCCTCCCCTCAAATGGCTAAGTCTGGTGCCTGCAACTCCTCCATATTGAATCCTCTTTGCTCCTTTTATCCATGATTCTCCATAGCACCTACACACATATAAAAGACAAGAAGAAGGTAATAAAATCCTAGTAAAACTAATATTGAAAAGCCCATGTGGAAATGAATGAAAACTAAAAATCAAACATAATAGCCATAGTTATGGAAAGATGTAACATGTAATGAGTGAAAATATGAATAAATTTTATACTTAAATATGCATCAATTTTGGACTCATCAACTTCCCCAAGCTAGACTCTTGCTCGTCCCGAGCAATAAAGTGGATTATGGACAAGGTCATCGTGTTCATGAGGCACGAGTCAATAACACAAATGAGGCAAAAATTGAAACTAAAGTATAATACCGGATGTAGAAGATCAATGCCTTGTATCCTTATTTTCCCGGCAAGCTCAAAGTAAGAAAGAACATATTCATATAAGGCAACACAGGCTTAGTTATGTCAATCTATAAAAGATCAACTAAAACTTCAATGCTCCATGTCAAAATGTGAATCTAGCTTGAAAGCAAACTTGTGATCCTTTTGTTGAGACTTTTAATAAGTTTTGTATCTCCTTACTTTTGTACAGTAAGAGATTCAACGAGAATATGAATTCACTTACGGTTGGCGGTCATATAGGTCCAACACTTCATCTATTTGTAAATCTCATCAAAGTTAGAGAGGTGTCAAGAATACTATACAAGCTTAGGTAAATCAGGACAATCAAAGTAGAGTTTAGTGATACGTCCATTTTGCATCACTATTCTATATCATAATTTACTGTTATTCATTGATATATTTCATATTAAGAGATGATACTTATGTTATTTCATCTATTTTTGCATGGTTGATGACTTTTGGAGGATGGACCACTGAAGTCAGGATTCTGATGAAAAAGGCACCGTTTGGAGGCGAAATTCGCGAAAATCAGAAAATTCTAGAAAATACATGGAAAATCCTATTTTCCAGAAGACGAAGGATGCCATAAGGGGGAGCGGAGATGGGCCACATGGGGCCCACACCAACCCCTGGCGCGGGATAGCCCTGGTCGCGCCACCAAGTGGTGTGGCCACCCTAGCCCACCTCTGGCTCTGCCCTTTGGCGTATATTATCCCCACGAAACCCTAAGACTCGGGGAGCAACCACAGAAAGATTTCGCCGCCTCTGTGGGGCAGAAAACTGCAGAGAGAGAAAGAGCTCTTCGGCGGGCATAAATCTGCTAGGGAAATTCCTTCCCGGAGAGGGGAGATCATCGCCATCAACACCATCATCAAGCTGGACTTCATCGGGATCATCATCATCATCTCCATCATCATCTCCACCAGCACCATCATCCCCACTTCCTACTGCTGTAACAATTGGGTTGCATCTTGCATAGTTCTTAGGGGAAACTTTCCTGGTGTTGATTACTTGTTGTAGTTTATGCTATTGAGTGGAACCATTGAATTATTGTTATGTTTAGATTGTTACTTATCATTATTTCATCTCTGATCTTGATCCATATGATGTCTCGTGAGTAGTTCATTTAGTTCTTGAGGACATGGGAGAAGTCATGTTGTTAGTAGTGGAATTGTGTTGAGAAAGATTCAATAGTTTGTTATTTAAGTTGTGGTGTTATTCTTCTAGTGGTGTCATGTGAACATCGACTACATGACACTTCACCTTTATGGGCCTAGGCGAATGCATTGTGTTTTTGGCTACTAATCGTAGGGGTTGCTGGAGTGACAGAAACCTGAACCCCCGTTAGGAAACCTTTGCACAAGGGAGTGTAGGATCTTAGAGTTTAAAGTTGTGGTTAGGTTTCTATCTTAATTACTTTCTTGTACTTGCGGATGCTTGCAAGGGGTATAATCACAAGTATGTATTAGTCCTAGGAAGGTTGGTATATTAGCACAGGTTCACCCACACATCACTTATCAAACTAAAGAAGATTAATCGACTATATGAAACGAAAGCACTTGACAATATTCCCATGTGTCCTCGAGAACGTTTGGTAATCTTAAGTAATACAACCGTCTTGTCCTTTGATAAAGAAAGGATTGGTCCACTTGCTGCATCTATTATAATTGTCTTTTATTTACTCGCACTTTATTTATCTGCATTATCAAAAACCCCTAAAAATCCGTTTGCTAAGTATTTACAGAGAATTCCTGCTCCAAGCCACTTGTCAACACCTTCTGCTCCTCGTTGGGTTTGACACTCTTACTTATCAAAAATACTGCGATACACCCCCTATACTTGTGGGTCATCAAGACTATTTTCCAAGGCCGCTTCGGGAGTGAAGCGCTATTGGAGAGTGGAACTGGTAAAGGAAACTTCTACTGTGGGTATTGTTTACTTCTGTTAGTTACTTTATTTCAATATGGATAATTCACTTAGTTTCTTATTTCGTAATGCTACTACCACTACTAAGGTAGTAGATGAACCTACACCTGCTGAAAATGACACTTTCAAGATACCTACAAGAATTATTGATCGTGTTATGGATAACTACTATTTTGGAGATGGAACTGTCCATCCCAGTGATCATTTGCTCTTTATACACGAATTATGAGGGTTGTTCAAGTGTGCAGGTATTACAACAGATCAAGTCAAGAAGAAGTTATTCTCATTATCACTGAAAAGGAAGAGCCGAGGAATGCTACAAGCTGCTGAAGAATGGTCAAGCTCTTGAATGGGAGGAAGTAGTACCTCTCTTTTATTAAAAGTTTTATCCTCCTAGTGAGATTCATAAAGATCGAAATCAAATATACAACTTTTGGCCTCGTGATGGAAAGAGTACAACTCAAGCTTGGGGGAGATTGAAGTTACTAATGCTCAAATGTCCTATTCATGAGCTCCCCAACAATATTGTCAGGGGGATTATCTCCGGGTACCCCAAAGAAGCGCTCAAGACGGATCAAAAAGGCAAAAACAGATAAAGGTAAAAGAAAACTTGGAGCACCTGGGCGTCCTGGGCCGACTAGGATCTCCCAGCCGGCTTGCATCACTATTTCCGGCTGGGTCTCCTCCCCAAGCCAGCCCGCCAGTGCTCCTCGCCGAGTCCTCTATCCGGCTGGGCCTCCCCGCCCCAGCCGGCCCGCTCCACGCCGTCCAGCCCACTTCCAGCTCCACCTCTCTCGCGTCTTGCTCCGCCCTGCGGCTCCCGCCTGGCGCTGTTCTGGCTGGGCCGCCCTAGCCGGCCCACTCCCGCACCGCTCCCTCCATCCGGCCAGGCCTCCCCGGCTGGCCCCCTCTGCTCCGTCCGGCTGGGCCGCCCCAGCCGGCCCACTGCTGCTCCGCCTAGCCTCCCCGGCTGGGCCCTCCTCAATCCGGCCTCCCCTGCTGCACCTCCCGCCTGGGCCGCCGCCCGGCTGGGCTCCCCTGGTCCACGCTGCTTCCCAGCGGGGGAGCCAGCTCCTGATCGCCACCAGATGTTGTCGCTCGATCCCCTGTGGGTCATTGGCCAGGTCCGGCTAGCCCCAGCGCCCCCAGTCCGGATCGGTGTATCTGGCTGCTACTACTACTACAAGACCGAGTACTAGTGCCCACGTACGAGAAGCCAGGAAGGACGAGTACCAGACAACGAGAAGACTGACAAGACCGAGCCCATGCTACTTTATCAGATGACATGCCAAATAGTATACACTATGCATGCCATATTGTACCATGATCAGATGACATAGGCAATAGTACTAGTTAGGCAGTGGGTCCCACCTTTGTCCCTTGGGCCTCAATATAAGGCACTAAGTGAGGGCCTCCTTCTCACAGGCACACACGTTCACTGGGAGCCTCACTCCTTTGATCGATAGCTAGCTCGCTCAGTTAGCTAGCTCTTCCACTAAGTATACACAGACAGATATAGGTTGGTCTGAGCGCATTTAAGACAGTAGCTAGAGAATACAGCTCAAGGAGCACTTGTAGTTCGGATATCCCACATAGTCAGATCCGGCAGGAGTAGGAGCTTTACCTCACCACGAGGGCTCCGAACCTGGGTACTTCATGCGTCCAGCTACGCTTGCTTGTATCCAATCCCGCATGTGGATGCCATCGATAGCTTCCCTGCTAGTCCCCACACCTCTATCTAACCTTCTTAGGTACTGTCGTTCCCAATACAACGACAGTTGACGCCCACCGTGGGGCAAGATAGCTTCGGCCGGAGTTCCGTTCCGCACGGGACCACATCGTCTTCATCGGCATCGACGCTGCTCGAGTTGCTCGGGGGCTCGCCACCTCCGTGCCGTCGTCACTGACACCGCTCCATCAAGTCTCTCGGGGGCTCGCCGAGTCGCTTGGGGGCTCGTCGCCTTCGCCGCGCCGCCGTCGCCGACTCTGCGCCTCAAGTTCCTCGGGGCCTCGCCACCGAGAATATCATTTTGCGGCCCAAAAGTTGGGGTGGCCAGGCAACGCGGTACCCGAGTTCCCTGATATCATCCGTGATGACTATAGTTGGCGTGCCAAATACTCAGAGGGTCCTTTTCGGCACGAATTCAACTTTACGTTTCAATACAAAAAATCAGGCTAACGGCCATCAAGTTGGGTCCCCCATGTTAGCTTTCGCCGTTATGTCACTGCCGTCGTCGCTGCCATGTAGGCTTGTAGCGTTGGCGTATGCATCCTTTACGCGTCTGCTTCTTCCTCTGGGGCGGCAATCTGTGGTCACGGCCATGGCACAGAGCTAGGACTTGGACAAACCTGCTCGGCCCGTTCTCCTCCCCATCTAGAATCGGAGCTCGCCCTCACCATGACCGCACCATTGGCACGGCGCGGGGACGGGAATTCATTCCCGAGTGAGATCTGTACCCATGCCGACCATGCTCGGTCCTGTTGGTCTCCTCTAGAATCCGAGCTCGCCGTCGCTGTGGTCGCACACGCACCAGCCACGGCGCCTTCCTCTCCGAACCCCAAAGCCACATCCACCCAGTTCGGCACAACGCCAACAAGGTGAAAATGCATCAAGTTTTCTTCTTGTGATTGTAGAAAAACATGTATGTACCATGGCCGTAGCATACTCTAACAATGTACACATATATTGTTTACTAGATTTTCATTTGAAATTAGTAGCTCCGTGATGACGAAACATAGAGAACCTAAATGGAATGACGATGACGACCATGTTCTGTACTTTGCATTGCATCAACAAGTGCTTGCTGACCAAGCAAGTTACCAAGAGAGTGGAGTTCATCAGCCATTGCCAAAAAATATGTGAACAAATCAATGAGCGATTCAATGCAAATAAGCGCAGAAAAGCTAGATCCATGTCATCAATCATCAATAGGTGGCACATTCTAGTGATGCGTTCAAATGCGTACACGATGTATCATTTGCTTGAAGTGGTTGTTATCCTGAGAAAAAATGTGTGGTATGCACATTACATTTGTATGTTCTATGGTGCAATTTTGTTGTTATGGGTGTGGAAAGAAAAGCTAGGCTTCACTGAATATTACGCAGTTAGGCCTAACTTAGTCTTACACAAATAAGCACAGCTTAGTATTTACACACATAAGCGTAACTAATGATAAAGATAAAGACAAATGGTTCATCGGATCTGCCAGTATGAGCACTAGGTCCCTGGAGCTGGTGGTATCGTCGGAATGAACCAGAATGCTGCATTTGGTCGTCTTTCATTCTCCTTCAAATAGTATGACCCCACTGATGAGCCAATTGTAGGCCCCCTCCCCCCGACGTGGATTCGGCTCCAGGTCGGATCTGGAGTGTCAACATGATAGGCGCGTGAGTGTGCAGCAAACACATAGTCTGCTATCAACACTGGAAGTGCTGGCACCTCAGCAACAACACCAGCATGTTCTTCCTAGACTCCGGCAGCAGCCTCAACAGGTATTTCGTCAGCTTCACCAGCAGCAGTATTAGCAAGTATTTCGTCAGCTTCACCAGTAGCAACATCACCAAGTATTTCGTCAGCTTCACTAGGAGCAGTAGCAGCTAGTTCTTCGTTAGCTCCACCACCACCAACACCACCACCACCAGCAGCAGCAGCAGCATCAGGGGCCAGGGCTGCATGAGCAATTATAGGTTCAACAGCTCTAGGGGCTCCGACAAAGAAAGGGTAGTTGATCCCAAGAAACACAGATTGTCCCTTCAGGTTGTTGACTCTGCTCCAGACTTGCTCTACTGGGTCTTCGGATGGGCATGCGGACCTCGAGAAAACGTGACACCGCAGCGATGGGTATGAAGAAAGTTGTGTCCCCATATGTTCTATTGTATCACCAACGCTGTTTAGTGATCCCCTGATATGAATCCAAAAGAGTTCATCATGTTGTTCCGTGTTGTCTCCGAGAGGTGCCAGGAACCAGCGCCGTGTCCCAAGTTCAAGATTCGCCATCGCATCTTCGATGACCGGAGCTGGAATTATGCGTGGGGCTGCGTGGGTACCCGCGTGTTACTAACAGTTAGTAAGCAGAATTTTGAATGGGATTTTACATGCTATATGACACCATGACTCACCCCAAATGGACGGCTCCCAAACTCGCACGTCGCTTAGGTTAGGGATCGCATAAATGCGTTGGGTCTGCATCGAAGAGTAGCCGTAGGTGAAGACGGTGTCGACATACTTCTCCGGCCGCAGGAAGTCGTCGTGCAAGACTGTCCATTCCTTGTCTTCTGGGCATCTAATGAATGCGATTGCCTTGTCAACACTGCTAAGAGGTCGTACTCCCAGTTCTTCCACGCCCCCTCCCGCGGTCTATGTGGGAGTTGTACCTTCACGACCTCAAGTTCTGTCATGTTGAACACATGGCGAATTGGGCGGCCATCTGGCCGTTGAATGCAAGATGCCGACACCCTTCAAAGATGGCACTGCAAGTCTCTTCGATCTGTAGCAATTTTTTAGAGTCTAAGTACTCCCATCCTGGGATAAAAGGACTAGCCACTCGCCGTTGCCACCCACCCAGTTTGTTGTTAGTTGGTATAATCACCTAGCATGGATTCCATTGCAGATACAATTTTACAACTGGATCTTTAGATTAAAGTACACAAAATATCCCCTAAATACGAGTGTCTCCTCAGATATCGCCTAAATTGTGCCTATGTCACTACGAAGATACTCAATATATGGAGTAGGAGCAGAGCCCCCCAGAACAAACTCCTGACAATGATCATAATTAAACAGCTCGGGGCATAACAGCCTTAAATCGTCTAATCTGTTTGTTTTTATTTTAGGAAACAGAATATCACCTAGCAGGCATTCCATTGCAAAATCGAAATTGGCAACTCGTCTATCACCTAAAGTAAGACTGTGTCACTACGAAAATACCAGAATATCAGGTACGAGCAGAGCTTCCGCTATACAAAATAGTCTTAAATGGTTCGATTTGTTCAAACCGCGCGTGCACACAACACGTTCGACGAAAGGAACATAGGATTTCGATGAGAGTTCAGCACATATGAATCAACGATATGCCTGAACGAATAAGCTAGATACTGGAACTTATGTGGCCATCGCGGTCGTCTGGCCATTTGCTGTTATCGGGGTAAAGAAGGCCTGGCATGCCGAACGGTTGTTCGTCCATGTTCCGCATCATCACGCGGTAGCCAGGGATGCAGCGAGCGAGGCGGCCGGCTGAGATGATGTCCAACTCCGAGGCGATCATGTGCACGTTCGTGGCGCTGAGGTTCGGCCATCTCCAATCCTCGTGGTAGCGGTCGCCCTGGCCATCCGCGTCATCGTCGCATGCCTTTCGCTTCAGCCTGCTGCTACCCCAAGCTCTACCCATAGCGGCAAATGGAGTCTGGAATCCGGTAGATTAATGGAGGCGTTGTGATGAGGAGGCGGATGGATTCGAGAGGGGGTGGAATTAGGGATGGGGGCAGTTGTTCGAGTGGGGAGCGAATCTACAAGGAACCGCCGCCACCACCGGTTCTCGTCTGCATGGAAGAAAAGAACGGGGGGCGTAATTATTGAGGGCGGGCACCGGAACCATCTAGAGGAAGTCAAAAAATAAATCATAAAAGGGAAATGTGCGGCCCGCCTGTCAGTGAGTGAAGGTCGGCACGCGTAAACGTGCCTACATTTGAATTGATTCCACCGCATGCAAGTGGCGGAGAACAAATTTTAGGAAGTGCTAGCATCGACGTGTAAAACCGCCGTTTTTCGCCACCTTCACCCTACTACGAACGGTCGTGCACCATTCCAGATATTGGTAAGGGAGGTTCCAACCTTTCACTTCTCCGTCTCATTTCCTCCTCCACGGCCCCATCATCTTTCTCCTCCACGGCCTCATCCATTTCCTCCACCACCGCATCACCCTCTTCCTCCGTATCCTTTCCCTCTTGCCTGTAGTCATGGACGCTCCGGACGTCCGAAATGACGGCAGGCAAGAAACTGCGCACTTCGACATCAAAGTACATGGCGGGAAGAAGATCGATGTCGTCTACACCATCGACCCTCGGATGGTGAGGAACACTCTGAATAATTTCACGAGTTGGCTGTAGTTCGAAGAAAACAGGTTCGTAGGTCTCGACCTCGAGTACAGCCGCGATTGCCATAGGATCATCGTGGTGCAACTCTCCATGAAGGGGCACGTCCTTGTATACCAGCCTTTTTGCGAGAAGGGGGCTGATGGGATCTGGTAGACTTTGCTGTCTTTTTGTTCCTGAACCGTCTGTTTGCAAAAGTTATTGCTATATTATTTGTCTGAATTCATTTTCATGCAGGTGGGGCGAAAGCATTAGGGATCTGTTTCATGACTTTCTGGTCAACCAGCACATAACATTTACCAGTGTTGACATCACGAATGACAGTAAACTGCTTGAAAGCCCGACTGTCAACATTAGAATCCCAAAGGAGTGAAGAGTGGACATCTAGGAAATTTACTGGATCCCAGGGACGAAGGGCGGCAAGACCGGGATGGCCGCTCTTGCCTCCGAACTCATAGACCCGTGGTACGCTAACATGAAGGACAGATTGCCGAGATGTTCGTGGAGGCATTTAGGGCACGATTACTGGGAGGATAAGCCACTTTCTGAACCTAATCTGAAGTACGCTGCAATTGACGGGTATGTTAGCCACGAGATGTACCGCCAGATTGTAAAATCTCGTTCCAGGCATCGCATCATTGAACCACCACCAAGGCAGGTTGTTTGTCCCAGATGCCGGATCATAGATGAATCTACAAACCGGGAAGCGATCAAGGCATCCTAGGATCGGTTGCCTTCTCCAACAGGCTGGGATGTAGACTATTAGTGCATGATTGTTGTGTTTATGAAAACATGTTATTTCATAAGTACACTATGTGAGCAATTACGAACTGCTATGTATTACCTTTGTCAAACTATAATCTAGTTTATGACTGTATCCTTCTCTATAATCTGGGTTTAGTTATGACTTATGACTGTATCACACCTTATGCATGTCAGTCCTGGATTCTGCCGCATGCAAATGGCACAAACAGAATTTGTAAGAATGAATGTTGAGCATACAAAAGGGGGAATGTAATTCATACAGGTTAAATAGCTAATAGCACAGGGATCATACGAGCTTGGTTCTTACAAACAGAATGCTTAGAAAATACAGGCGAGATAAAACTAGGAACGAAATGCGAAACTAGTAGTGGTAAACAGCACACTCACCCACCCGCTAGATCCTGTTGAGCATCTCGTAGCAGACATACGCGTCCATGGCTGCGTACTTGATCGCATCGTAATCCAGGTGCCTCCACTCCCATCGCTCGTGCAGGTGCTTCGGGAACTCAATTTTCATGCCGGCATACTCGCGGTCGATGATGTCGGAAGCAAGTCTAGCCATGCCAGCTTTCCCTGTACCGCCATCCGGGTACCTCCACAAACATTGGAGATCGACATGATTGACGACATGAACGAGGAGATCCCGTTCTAGCTTCGGAGTGTCGTTCTTGATGTCGACGCTGGCGAAGTAGATCTCCCTCCTGTGTAGGAACTCGCGAAGCTCCGGGCATACAGATTTGGCCCTACATACGTGATATAGTAGGCAGTGGTTGCGCATGGACAGCTGCAAAAGCGCCGTCCTCTTCCTATCTCTGGTATACTCGAGGTCAAGACCGACGATTTTGTACCTGTCCATCGGATCTTGTAGCCACCGCTCGTACATTGCGATGACCTTGGCCACCTCCGCTGACGCATTTGTGTGGACGACCGTCAGCTTGGTGGTGCCATGGGCGGTGACGGTGTACTCGTCGGTGTAGTCGCTCCCGTCGCCGAACACGCTGTACTCTGCGTACATAGCAGTAGCTAATGCGGCGGCGGTGGCCTAGTTTTGGTAGCGGTGGCTGGGACTGGGCGTGGAGGTGGAGTGATCTGTTGCGGTGGTATGGCCAGGCGGAGGCGGTGCCTGCGGCAGCGTCGATGGTTCTTGCGGTGGCGGCGCCGGCGGAAGGAATGAGTTGGGGATTTTTGCACCGTGATGTGCTGAGGAGACAGAAGGCGATGCTTAAATTCCGTTTACCAATATTCCGGTCATACCCGTGCGGAAGCAAGTTTGACCGGGCGAGCACCGATGGTTTCCAATCCTAGCGATTAAATTCGTCCGTCCAGATGGCGATGGGACGGTGTCTTGGCGTGGCTTTGGCGTGGCAGAGACCGGTCACGTAGACCACCGTCCCATTGCCGATCCGCAACGGGTGCGCGGTGCTGACACGACGTAACGTGATAGGACAGAAGGAAGTGTACAAGTTTAAGAAGTGTAAGCATAGACATGGACCTAGCATCCCTGCACCCCGGGGCAGCCGATCAGGCTTGCCGATTGCGCAAAGCTTGTCCCGAATTTGCCAAAATGAAGCTCGTTTGCCCATGCTTCTATAAGTTTCTTTGTAGGCCACTTGTCTAAGCATGCACGATCAAGCAACTTTGCAACACACGTGTCGATGGAAAAGCATTAGGTTTCAACGCACCACATAGTTTAGGGATTTAGAATAGCTACATTGTGGAGCTCTAGCCAAATTGCATGGTAAAGCCAAATTTAGCTTTTTGTCAGATTTAGCTATAGCAACATTGTGTCTCGTTTGTCCTCACTTTTGCCCTCCCGATATTCTGAAGCCCTCACATGCGCTCGGAGGGGGGTGCCGTCTGGTCAAAGGCTTGGCCGTTACGTGCGCCATGACGCCTAAAGTGGCATTTTTAAAGAGCGCCTTTTCCCCTCTCTCTCTAATAGTTGTGTTTTTTTTGCCCAAAAAGGTAGGGAATCTAGAGCAGCTTCTCTCTTCATTCATTGTTCCTTTTGCAATCGTTTTACCCCAATCTGGTAGCAAATCTAGAGCAGCAAAACAAACCAGCACCATAAATAAATTTAGTAAATAGAACAGATGTAGATAAAGCAGCTAATATAGGTTATATAGTACGGTACTTAACGAGGTTTGACAATTAGGCTTCTCAGCAGCAGCAGCAGCGGACTGCTTCAACACAGACAAGACAAAAGAAGCTGCTTTACAGCAGCAGCAGCAGCTGATCAGTGGCCCCTCGTGGCCTCTACCAGGAGGGCATCCGCCTCCTCCCTCTGGCGCCTCCTCCACTTCTTGCTGCCCAGCCCCTTGACCTTGGGCACCTTGGGTCTGATCAGGGGCATGCGACCCTCCTTGATAGCCACCTTCTAGAGGTTGCGGAGGTGAAGACTGAGCGCCTGGTGCTTGGCCCTGAAGCCGTGGACATTCACGGACTCGCCGCAGGTCCTCACGTCCTCGGCATGCTTCACGAGGGAGTTGAAGTCCATGCCATGGAGCCTCCTGGTGGGGCAGAAGGGGCACCTGTACACGTCACCGGCGAAGAAGTTGTTGTGCTGACCGAACTTTAGCCTCCTCAGCACATGACGAGTCTTGGTGTCTCATGACTTCGTCGTCATGAGGTCGCTGCTATCCTCCTGTTGGAAAAAAACAGAAGAGTGAAATAAGGACATGATTGAGATACTTTGATTATCGGGATTGATTTTTTGCATAAATTAACCGAATGAGATCTCCCAATTATTCCCCAAATCTCAAACCAAATCGAATACCGATCCCAACTACGAATAGGGGGATTCATCGAAAATCGAGATCTAACACAATAGGATTAGCTACTGTAAAAAATACGAACAGACGAGCCCTAATAACATACGATCTAGCATCCAACGATGGGAACGGGGGAAGAACAAGGGAAGGGGAGAAAACCCTGGTTACCTCAGACCATGGGTCGGTGATGCTGGTGTCGTAGGGGTTCTCCGGCCTTATGTAGACAACCTCCTCGTAGGGGTCTAGCAGCGGATCTGTGATGAGGGACGAGGGGGGCTCGCCGGGCTGCCTTGGAGGCCCCGATGGCCACCACGCCGATCTTCTCCATCACCGGCGTGGTTGGGGTTTTGTTGGGCGTTTGCAGAAGGTGATGGGACAGTGGAAATGGTTGAGTGAGCGAGTGCGTGATGAGTGGGAGTGGGAGTGGGGAAGCCTCTATTAAAGGAGAAGGGAAGCGGCGTTTCGTTGCACTACCGTGCACCGCATAGGCTAATGCACCGTGCACGGCCACACGTGTCCGCTACAGCCCCGTGCACCGCACATGCGTACCGTGAGTCACGTTTTTTTCCCTCGAGTCTAACCATGGCGATTCAGTTGTACTCAGTTTTGCCCACCAACCATTAATCCTCTGTGATCTAGCGGACAGGATAACCCTTATATCTGTCGGGGGCACCCCTCTATCCATGCAAAATAACGAGTATGCCACCGGAACTTTAACAACATAAACAGATGAACTTGAATATATTTTGAAGGGTACGAAAATAGAAATCCACATAGTTTAAGGGTCTAGATACGGTAAGAGAACTAAATATTATTAGTGGCCGGGCCAACACAGTGACGGGGTTGGTCGGCTAGGAGTTGCTGATTCCTAAGTAAGGGGACACTAGGCCGTTCTTGACATACTCCCTCAGGAACTTGCCATAATCAGCGTGCTTAGCCTTGGTCGCCGAGTTGTGTTTACTAGCTGGGCTTTTACCGATGCCAACCGCATGCGGAATCAAGCTGGCAATCCTTGGGTTGACTCCTTTCTTATAGAAAGGGCACCTGAGCTCCCCAAGTCGAGTGAGGAAAGGGATTATCCCGCTCTTGAGCTTCTTCATGACATGGCGGCTCTTGTTGTCCCTGGTCTCCTTGTCAGAGTCCATCTCACTTGAATACACCTGATGTATGGAATACAAACCGAAATGAGCAAAATAATAAATATATATTCCTTCCACCATTCTAAGTTACTTTCGATGCAATAACATGTCTATACAGGTTCAGCAGTTCATTACGGCCGTCTCCCCAGCTCGCTCCTAAATTAATGTGGTTTGTGTTCTTGGTAACTTATTAATAAATAAATAATGTGGATTCATTCAGAACAGACTAGATCTCTCCATGTACCGGTTCGTACGTTGCATCTAATCATTAGGACTAGATTTTTTTATGACGCCTGGATAGATTAAGCTCGAGCAGAAAATATGAAACATGTAGAAATAGATGTACCTCCGCACACGAGGCGAACATGTTCGTCGAACTCCGCCCTCATCGGCGCCCGAAAGTCGACACCGGCGTGCACATGGTCCCCCAAGGGGTTGAACTGCACGTCCTCCTCGGCCTGTGCTGCGTGATGCTCCTCCAGATCTGCCGCATGAAGCACCACCCCGGCGGCGATGCCCGGACACTCACCCCCACGCACGGGTTTCATGGAGAAGGTTCGTGCAAGTACGTTCAAGATTGTTGTGTTTTGCTGGATAGGGAAGAGAGAGTAGTGGATGAGTGCGAATGGAGGACCCGATAGGCTGGTTTTTTAATGCGGGGACGTTTAGGCCTCCTCGAGGGCCCCGGTTGACAGCTCTTCTAGCTATGGCTGCCGCATGGAAGGTTCGTGTGGTGGGGGCCTGACGGAAGTGAGAGTGCAGGCGTGCTGCGTAGTAAAAATGGTATAGCCGATGGTCCGTGGATGACCAGTTGCCGTGTAGTAGACTTGTAGCCTTTGCATACTAGATTAAACATGACATGACCACTCGACCACTTTTTCCATGGACGGCATTGTGTTCCTTCTTGTAGAAGTCTCGTTGAGGGAGACGTCTGTGCTGTCTCGTGCTGTCCTGTGAAGGGCATGACGTGTGCAACAAGCCTCGTTGGATCACACAGGATCAACGGTTGGTGCGCACGATCCGCGTGGCAGCTGTGACAACCAATCAGGCGGTAGCAGACAGAGTGGGCACATGTTTGGGCTTGTACGAGAGAGAGAGAGAGAGAGAGAGAGAGAGAGAGAGAGGATGTTTGTTCTTATACTAAAACCACAAACAAACATGGATCAACCACTAGAGTCATTGCATGTGTGTTCTTTTCCACAAACCACACATGGATCCACCAGTGGTCATTGCATGTGTGTTCTTTCCACAAACCACACATGGATCAACCACTAGAGTCATTGCATGTGTGTTATTTCCACAAACCACACATGGATCAACCACTAGAGTCATTGCATGTGTGTTATTATACTAAAACCACAAACCAGTACTAGAGTCATCGCATGTGTGTTCTTTTCCACAAACCACACATGGATCCACCAGTGGTCATTGCATGTGTGTTCTTTCCACAAACCACATATGGATCAACCAGAGTCATTGCATATGTGTTCTTCCCACAAACCACACATGGATCAACCACTAGAGTCATTGCACGTTTGTTCTTATACTAAAACCACAAACCAGCACTAGAGTCATTCCATGTGTGTTCTTTTCCACAAACCACACATGGATCCACCAGTGGTCATTGCATGTGTGTTCTTTCCACAAACCACATATGGATCAACCAGAGTCATTGCATGTGTGTTCTTTCCACAAACCACACATGGATCAACCACTAGAGTCATTGCATGTTTGTTCTTATACTAAAACCACAAACCAGCACTAGAGTCATTGCATGTTTGTTCTTATACTAAAACCACAAACCAGCACTAGAGTCATTGCATGTGTGTTCTTTTCCACAAACCCCACATGGATCCACCAGTGGTCATTGCATGTGTGTTCTTTCCACAAACCACATATGGATCAACCAGAGTCATTGCAGGTGTGTTCTTTCCACAAACCACACATGTGGACCCATTACAGTCATTGCATGTCTGTTATTTCCACAAACCACACATGGATCAACCACTAGAGTCATTGCATATGTGTTATTTCCACAAACCACACATGGATCAACCACTATAGTCATTGCATGTGTGTTCTCATACTAAAACCAACACTAGAGTCATTGCATGTGTGTTCTTTTCACAAACCACACATGGATCAACCACTAGAGTCATTGCATGTGTGTTATTTCCACAAACAAACATGGATCAACCACTAGAGTCATTGCATGTGTGTTCTTATTACAAAACCAACATGGATCCACCAGTGGTCATTGCATGTGTGTTCTTTCTAGAAATCACACATGGATCAACCACTAGAGTCATTGCAGGTGTGTTATTTCCACAAACCACACATGGATCAACCACTAGAGTCATTGCATGTGTGTTCTTATACAAAAACCACAAACCAGTACTAAAGTCATTGCATGTGTGTTCTTATACTAAAACCAACATGGATCCACCAGTGGTCATTGCATGTGTGTTCTTTCCACAAACCACACATGGATCAACCACTAGAGTCACTGCATGTGTGTTATTTCCACAAACCACACATGGATCAACCACTAGAGTCATTGCATGTGTGTTCTTATACTAAAACCACAAACCAGTACTAGAGTCATTGCATGTGTGTTCTTTTCCACAAACCACACATGGATCCACCAGTGGTCATTGCATGTGTGTTCTTTCCAAAAACCACATATGGATCAACCAGAGTCATTGCATGTGTGTTCTTTCCACAAACCACACATGGATCAACCACTAGAGTCATTGCATGTTTGTTCTTATACTAAAACCACAAACCAGCACTAGAGTCGAATTGCATATGTGTTCTTTTCCACAAACCACACATGGATCCACCAGTGGTCATTTCATGTGTGTTCTTTCCACAAACCACATATGGATCAACCAGAGTCATTGCATGTGTGTTCTTTCCACAAACCACACATGGATCAACCACTAGAGTCATTGCATGTTTGTTCTTATAATAAACCACAAACCAGCACTAGAGTCATTGCATGTGTGTTCTTTTCCACAAACCACACATGGATCCACCAGTGGTCATTGCATGTGTGTTCTTTCCACAAACCACATATGGATCAACCAGAGTCATTGCATGTGTGTTCTTTCCACAAACCACACATGTGGACCCATTACAGTCATTGCATGTGTGTTATTTCCACAAATCACACATGGATCAACCACCAGAGTCATTGCATATGTGTTATTTCCACAAACCACACATGGATCAACCACTAGAGTCATTGCATGTGTGTTCTTATACTAAAATCAACACTAGAGTCATTGCATGTGTGTTCTTTTCACAAAACCACACATGGATCAACCAGTAGAGTCACTGCATGTGTGTTATTTCCACAAACAAACATGGATCAACCACTAGAGTCATTGCATGTGTGTTCTTTTCCACAAACCACACATGGATCCACCAGTGGTCATTGCATGTGTGTTCTTTCCACAAACCACAGATGGATCAACCACTAGAGTCATTGCATGTGTGTTATTTCCACAAACCACACATGGATCAACCACTAGAGTCATTGCATGTGTGTTATTATACTAAAACCACAAACCAGTACTAGAGTCATTGCATGTGTGTTCTTTTCCACAAACCACACATGGATCCACCAGAGGTCATTGCATGTGTGTTCTTTCCACAAACCACATATGGATCAACCAAATTCATTGCATGTGTGTTCTTCCCACAAACCACACATGGATCAATCACTAGAGTCATTGCATGTTTGTTCTTATACTAAAACCACAAACCATCACTAGAGTCATTCCATGTGTGTTCTTTTCCACAAACCACACATGGATCCACCAGTGGTCATTGCATGTGTGTTCTTTCCACAAACCACATATGGATCAACCAGAGTCATTGCATGTGTGTTCTTTCCACAAACCACACATGGATCAACCACTAGAGTCATTCCATGTTTGTTCTTATACTAAAACCACAAACCAGCACTAGAGTCATTGCATGTGTGTTCTTTTCCACAAACCACACATGGATCCACCAATGGTCATTGCATGTGTGTTCTTTCCACAAACCACATATGGATCAACTAGAGTCATTGCAGGTGTGTTCTTTCCACAAACCACACATGTGGACCCATTACAATCATTGCATGTGTGTTATTTCCACAAACCACACATGGATCAACCACTAGAGTCATTGCATATGTGTTATTTCCACAAACCACACATGGATCCACCACTAGAGTCATTGAATGTGTGTTCTTATACTAAAACCAACACTAGAGTCATTGCATGTGTGTTCTTTTCACAAACCACACATGGATTAACCACTAGAGTCATTGCATGTGTGTTATTTCCACAAACAAACATGGATCAACCACTAGAATCATTGTATGTGTGTTCTTATACTAAAACCAACATGGATCCACCAGTGGTCACTGCATGTGTGTTCTTTCCACAAACCACACATGGATCAACCACTAGAGTCATAGCAATTCTTTTCCACAAACCACACATGGATCCACCAGTGGTCATTGCATGTGTGTTCTTTCCACAAACCACATATGGATCAACCAGATTCATTGCATGTGTGTTCTTCCCACAAACCACACATGGATCAATCACTAGAGTCATTGCATGTTTGTTCTTATACTAAAACCACAAACCATCACTAGAGTCATTCCATGTGTGTTCTTTTCCACAAACCACACATGGATCCACCAGTGGTCATTGCATGTGTGTTCTTTCCACAAACCACATATGGATCAACCAGAGTCATTGCATGTGTGTTCTTTCCACAAACCACACATGGATCAACCACTAGAGTCATTGCATGTTTGTTCTTATACTAAAACCACAAACCAGCACTAGAGTCATTGCATGTGTGTTCTTTTCCACAAACCACACATGGATCCACCAGTGGTCATTGCATGTGTGTTCTTTCCACAAACCACACATGGATCAACCACTAGAGTCATTGCATGTGTGTTATTTCCACAAACCACACATGGATCAACCACTAGAGTCATTGCTTGTGTGTTATTATACTAAAACCACAAACCAGTACTAGAGTCATCGCATGTGTGTTCTTTTCCATAAACCACACATGGATCCACCAGTGGTCATTGCTTGTGTGTTCTTTCCACAAACCACATATGGATCAACCAGAGTCATTGCATATGTGTTCTTCCCACAAACCACACATGGATCAACCACTAGAGTCATTGCACGTTTGTTCTTATACTAAAACCACAAACCAGCACTAGAGTCATTCCATGTGTGTTCTTTTCCACAAACCACACATGGATCCACCAGTGGTCATTGCATGTGTGTTCTTTCCACAAACCACATATGGATCAACCAGAGTCATTGCATGTGTGTTCTTTCCACAAACCACACATGGATCAACCACTAGAGTCATTGCATGTTTGTTCTTATACTAAAACCACAAACCAGCACTAGAGTCATTGCATGTTTGTTCTTATACTAAAACCACAAACCAGCACTAGAGTCATTGCATGTGTGTTCTTTTCCGCAAACCCCACATGGATCCACCAGTGGTCATTGCATGTGTGTTCTTTCCACAAACCACATATGGATCAACCAGAGTCATTGCAGGTGTGTTCTTTCCACAAACCACACATGTGGACCCATTACAGTCATTGCATGTCTGTTATTTCCACAAACCACACATGGATCAACCACTAGAGTCATTGCATATGTGTTATTTCCACAAACCACACATGGATCAACCACTAGAGTCATTGCATGTGTGTTCTTATACTAAACCCAACACTAGAGTCATTGCATGTGTGTTCTTTTCACAAACCACACATGGATCAACCACTAGAGTCATTGCATGTGTGTTATTTCCACAAACAAACATGGATCAACCACTAGAGTCATTGCATGTGTGTTCTTATACTAAAACCAACATGGATCCACCAGTGGTCATTGCATGTGTGTTCTTTCTAGAAAACCACACATGGATCAACCACTAGAGTCATTGCATGTGTGTTATTTCCACAAACCACACATGGATCAACCACTAGAGTCATTGCATGTGTGTTCTTATACAAAAACCACAAACCAGTACTAAAGTCATTGCATGTGTGTTCTTATACTAAAACCAACATGGATCCACCAGTGGTCATTGCATGTGTGTTCTTTCCAGAAACCACACATCGATCAACCACTAGAGTCATTGCATGTGTGTTATTTCCACAAACCACACACGGATCAACCACTAGAGTCATTGCATGTGTGTTCTTATACTAAAACCACAAACCAGGACTAGAGTCATTGCATGTGTGTTCTTTTCCACAAACCACACATGGATCCACCAGTGGTCATTGCATGTGTGTTCTTTCCACAAAGCACATATAGATCAACCAGAGTCATTGCATGTGTGTTCTTTCCACAAACCACACATGGATCAACCACTAGAGTCATTGCATGTTTGTTCTTATACTAAAACCACAAACCAGCACTAGAGTCAAATTGCATATGTGTTCTTTTCCACAAACCACACATGGATCCACCAGTGGTCATTTCATGTGTGTTCTTTCCACAAACGACATATGGATCAACCAGAGTCATTGCATGTGTGTTCTTTCCACAAACCACACATGGATCAACCACTAGAGTCATTGCATGTTTATTCTTATAATAAAACCACAAACCAGCACTAGAGTCATTGCATGTGTGTTCTTTTCCACAAACCACACATGGATCCACCAGTGGTCATTGCATGTGTGTTCTTTCCACAAACCACATATGGATCAACCAGAGTCATTGCATGTGTGTTTTTTCCACAAACCACACATGTGGACCCATTACAGTCATTGCATGTGTGTTATTTCCACAAACCACACATGGATCAACCACCAGAGTCATTGCATATGTGTTATTTCCACAAACCACACATGGATCAACCACTAGAGTCATTGCATGTGTGTTCTTATACTAAAACCAACACTAGAGTCATTGCATGTGTGTTCTTTTCACAAAACCACACATGGATCAACCAGTAGAGTCACTGCATGTGTGTTATTTCCACAAACAAACATGGATCATACACTAGAGTCATTGCATGTGTGTTCTTATACTAAAACCAACATGGATCCACCAGTGGTCATTGCATGTGTGTTCTTTCCACAAACCACAGATGGATCAACCACTAGAGTCATTGCATGTGAGTTTTTTCCACAAACCACACATGGATCAACCACTAGAGTCATTGCATGTGTGTTATTATACTAAAACCACAAACCAGTACTAGAGTCATTGCATGTGTGTTCTTTTCCACAAACCACACATGGATCCACCAGAGGTCATTGCATGTGTGTTCTTTCCACAAACCACATACGGATCAACCAGATTCATTGCATGTGTGTTCTTCCCACAAACCACACATGGATCAACCACTAGAGTCATTGCATGTGTGTTCTTATACTAAAACCACAAAACAGTACTAGAGTCATTGCATGTGTGTTCTTTTCCACAAACCACACATGGATCCACCACCTGAGTCATTGAATGTTTATTCTTTCCACAAACCACATATGGATCAACCAGAGTCATTGCATGTGTGTTCTTTCCACAAACCACACATGGATCAACCACTAGAGTCATTGCATGTTTGTTCTGATACTAAAACCACAAACCAGCACTAGAGTCATTGCATGTGTGTTCTTTTCCACAAACCACACATGGATCCACCAGTGGTCATTGCATGTGTGTTCTTTCCACAAACCACATATGGATCAACTAGAGTCATTGCAGGTGTGTTCTTTCCACAAACCACACATGTGGACCCATTACAATCATTGTATGTGTATTATTTCCACAAACCACACATGGATCAACCACTAGAGTCATTGCATATGTGTTATTTCCACAAACCACACATGGATCCACCACTAGAGTCATTGAATGTGTGTTCTTATACTAAAACCAACACTAGAGTCATTGCATGTGTGTTCTTTTCACAAACCACACATGGATTAACCACTAGAGTCATTGCATGTGTGTTATTTCCACAAACAAACATGGATCAACCACTAGAATCATTGTATGTGTGTTCTTATACTAAAACCAACATGGATCCACTAGTGGTCATTGCATGTGTGTTCTTTCCACAAACCACACATGGATCAACCACTAGAGTCATAGCATGTGTGTTCTTTTCCACAAACCACACATGGATCCACCAGTGGTCATTGCATGTGTGTTCTTTCCACAAACCACATACGGATCAACCAGATTCATTGCATGTGTGTTCTTCCCACAAACCACAAATGGATCAATCACTAGAGTCATTGCATGTTTGTTCTTATACTAAAACCACAAACCATCACTAGAGTCATTCCATGTGTGTTCTTTTCCACAAACCACACATGGATCCACCAGTGGTCATTGCATGTGTGTTCTTTCCACAAACCACATATGGATCAACCAGAGTCATTGCATGTGTGTTCTTTCCACAAACCACACATGGATCAACCACTAGAGTCATTGCATGTTTGTTCTGATACTAAAACCACAAACCAGCACTAGAGTCATTGCATGTGTGTTCTTTTCCACAAACCACACATGGATCCACCAGTGGTCATTGCATGTGTGTTCTTTCCACAAACCACATATGGATCAACTAGAGTCATTGCAGGTGTGTTCTTTCCACAAACCACACATGTGGACCCATTACAATCATTGTATGTGTATTATTTCCACAAACCACACATGGATCAACCACTAGAGTCATTGCATATGTGTTATTTCCACAAACCACACATGGATCCACCACTAGAGTCATTGAATGTGTGTTCTTATACTAAAACCAACACTAGAGTCATTGCATGTGTGTTCTTTTCACAAACCACACATGGATTAACCACTAGAGTCATTGCATGTGTGTTATTTCCACAAACAAACATGGATCAACCACTAGAATCATTGTATGTGTGTTCTTATACTAAAACCAACATGGATCCACCAGTGGTCACTGCATGTGTGTTCTTTCCACAAACCACACATGGATCAACCACTAGAGTCATAGCATGTGTGTTCTTTTCCACAAACCACACATGGATCCACCAGTGGTCATTGCATGTGTGTTCTTTCCACAAACCACATACGGATCAACCAGATTCATTGCATGTGTGTTCTTCCCACAAACCACAAATGGATCAATCACTAGAGTCATTGCATGTTTGTTCTTATACTAAAACCACAAACCATCACTAGAGTCATTCCATGTGTGTTCTTTTCCACAAACCACACATGGATCCACCAGTGGTCATTGCATGTGTGTTCTTTCCACAAACCACATATGGATCAACCAGAGTCATTGCATGTGTGTTCTTTCCACAAACCACACATGGATCAACCACTAGAGTCATTGCATGTTTGTTCTTATACTAAAACCACAAACCAGCACTAGAGTCATTGCATGTGTGTTCTTTTCCACAAACCACACATGGATCCACCAGTGGTCATTGCATGTGTGTTCTTTCCACAAACCACATATGGATCAACTAGAGTCATTGAAGGTGTGTTCGTTCCACAAACCACACATGTGGACCCATTACAATCATTGCATGTGTGTTATTTCCACAAACCACACATGGATCAACCACTAGAGTCATTGCATATGTGTTATTTCCACAAACCACACATGGATCGACCACTAGAGTCATTGCATGTGTGTTCTTATACTAAAACCAACACTAGAGTCATTGCATGTGTGTTCTTTTCACAAACCACACATGGATTAACCACTAGAGTCATTGCATGTGTGTTATTTCCACAAACAAACATGGATCAACCACTAGAGTCATTGCATGTGTGTTCTTATACTAAAACCAACATGGATCCACCAGTGGTCACTACATGTGTGTTCTTTCCACAAACCACACATGGATCAACCACTAGAGTCATTGCATATGTGTTATTTCCACAAACCACACATGGATCGACCACTAGAGTCATTGCATGTGTGTTCTTATACAAAAACGAACACTAGAGTCATTGCATGTGTGTTCTTTTCACAAACCACACATGGATTAACCACTAGAGTCATTTCATGTGTGTTATTTCCACAAACAAACATGGATCAACCACTAGAGTCATTGCATGTGTGTTCTTATACTAAAACCAACATGGATCCACCAGTGGTCATTGCATGTGTGTTCTTTCCACAAACCACACACGGATCAACCACTAGAGTCATTGCATGTGTGTTATTTCCACAAACCACACATGGATCAACTACTAGAGTCATTGCATGTGTGTTCTTATACAAAAACCACAAACCAGTAGTAGAGTCATTGCATGTGTGTTCTTATACTAAAACCAACATGGATCCACCAGTGGTCATTGCATGTGTGTTCTTTCCAGAAACCACACATGGATCAACCACTAGAGTCATTGCATGTGTGTTATTTCCATAAACCACACATGGATCAACCACTAGAGTCATTGCATATGTGTTCTTATACTAAAACCACAAACCAGTACTAGAGTCGTTGCATGGGTGTTCTTTTCCACAAACCACACATGGATCCACCAGTGGTCATTGCATGTGTGTTCTTTCCACAAAGCACATATGGATCAACCAGAGTCATTGCATGTGTGTTCTTTCCACAAACCACACATGGATCAACCACTAGAGTCATTGCATGTTTGTTCTTATACTAAAACCACAAACCAGCACTAGAGTCATTGCATGTGTGTTCTTTTCCACAAACCACACATGGATCCACCAGTGGTCATTTCATGTGTGTTCTTTCCACAAACCACATATGGATCAACTAGAGTTATTGCATGTGTGTTCTTTCCACAAACCACACATTTATCAACCACTAGTCATTGCATGTTTGTTCTTATAATAAAACCACAAACCAGCACTAGAGTCATTGCATGTGTGTTCTTTTCCACAAACCTCACATGGATCCACCAGTGGTCATTGCATGTGTGTTCTTTCCACAAACCACATATGGATCAACCAGAGTCATTGCATGTGCGTTCTTTCCACAAACCACACATGTGGACACATTACAGTCATTGCATGTGTGTTCTTTCCACAAACCACACATGGATCAACCACTAGAGTCATTGCATATGTGTTATTTCCACAAACCAAACATGGATCAACCACTAGAGTCATTGCATGTGTGTTCTTATACTAAAACCAACACTAGAGTCATTGCATGTGTGTTCTTTTCACAAAACATCACATGGATCAACAAGTAGAGTCATTGCATGTGTGTTATTTCCACAAACAAACATGGATCAACCACTAGAGTCATTGCATGTGTGTTCTTATAGTAAAACCAACATGGATCCACCAGTGGTCATTGCATGTGTGTTCTTTCCATAAACCACATATGGATCAACCACTAGAGTCATTGCATGTGAGTTATTTCCACAAACCACACATGGATCAACCACTAGAGTCATTGCATGTTTGTTCTTATACTAAAACCACAAACCAGCCCTAGAGTCATTGCATGTGTGTTCTTTTCCACAAACCACACATGGATCCACCAGTGGTCATTGCATGTGTGTTCTTTCCACAAACCACATATGGATCAACCAGACTCATTGCATGTGTGTTCTTTCCACAAACCACACATGGATCAACCACTAGAGTCATTGCATGTTTGTTCTTATACTAAAACTACAAACCAGCACTAGAGTCATTGCATGTGTGTTCTTTTCCACAAACCACACATGGATCCACCAGTGGTCATTGCATGTGTGTTCTTTCCACAAACCACATATGGATTAACTAGAGTCATTGATGTGTGTTCGTTCCACAAACCACACATGTGGACCCATTACAATCATTGCATGTGTGTTATTTCCACAAACCACACATGGATCAACCACTAGAGTCATTGCATATGTCTTATTTCCACAAACCACACATGGATCGACCACTAGAGTCATTGCATGTGTGTTCTTATACTAAAACCAACACTAGAGTCATTGCATGTGTGTTCTTTTCACAAACCACACATGGATTAACCACTAGAGTCATTGCATGTGTGTTATTTCCACAAACAAACATGGATCAACCACTAGAGTCATTGCATGTGTGTTCTTATACTAAAATCAACATGGATCCACCAGTGGTCACTGCATGTGTGTTCTTTCCACAAACCACACATGGATCAACCACTAGAGTCATTGCATATGTGTTATTTCCACAAACCACACATGGATTGACCACTAGAGTCATTGCATGTGTGTTCTTTTCACAAACCACACATGGATTAACCACTAGAGTCATTGCATGTGTGTTATTTCCACAAACAAACATGGATCAACCACTAGAGTCATTGCATGTGTGTTCTTTCCACAAACCACACATGGATCAACCACTAGAGTCATTGCATGTGTGTTATTTCCACAAACCACACATGGATCAACTACTAGAGTCATTGCATGTGTGTTCTTATACAAAAACCACAAACCAGTACTAGAGTCATTGCATGTGTGTTCTTATACTAAAACCAACATGGATCCACCTATGGTCATTGCATGTGTGTTCTTTCCAGAAACCACACATGGATCAACCACTAGAGTCATTGCATGTGTGTTATTTCCACAAACCACACATGGATCAACCACTAGAGTCATTGCATATGTGTTCTTATACTAAAACCACAAACCAGTACTAGAGTCGTTGCATGGGTGTTCTTTTCCACAAACCACACATGGATCCACCAGTGGTCATTGCATGTGTGTTCTTTCCACAAAGCACATATGGATCAACCAGAGTCATTGCATGTGTGTTCTTTCCACAAACCACACATGGATCAACCACTAGAGTCATTGCATGTTTGTTCTTATACTAAAACCACAAACCAGCACTAGAGTCATTGCATGTGTGTTCTTTTCCACAAACCACACATGGATCCACCAGTGGTCATTTCATGTGTGTTCTTTCCACAAACCACATATGGATCAACTAGAGTTATTGCATGTGTGTTCTTTCCACAAACCACACATTGATCAACCACTAGAGTCATTGCATGTTTGTTCTTATAATAAAACCACAAACCAGCACTAGAGTCATTGCATGTGTGTTCTTTTCCACAAACCTCACATGGATCCACCAGTGGTCATTGCATGTGTGTTCTTTCCACAAACCACATATGGATCAACCAGAGTCATTGCATGTGCGTTCTTTCTACAAACCACATGTGGACACATTACAGTCATTGCATGTGTGTTATTTCCACAAAACACACATGGATCAACCACTAGAGTCTTTGCATGTGTTATTTCCACAAACCACACATGGATCAACCACTAGAGTCATTGCATGTGTGTTCTTATACTAAAACCAACACTAGAGTCATTGCATGTGTGTTCTTTTCACAAAACATCACATGGATCAACAAGTAGAGTCATTGCATGTGTGTTATTTCCACAAACAAACATGGATCAACCACTAAAGTCATTGCATGTGTGTTCTTATACTAAAACCAACATGGATCCACCAGTGGTCATTGCATGTGTTCTTTCCACAAACCACATATGGATCAACCACCAGAGTCATTGCATGTGTGTTATTTCCACAAACCACACATGGATCAACCACTAGAGTCATTGAATGTTTTTTCTTATACTAAAACCACAACCCAGCCCTACAGTCATTGAAAGGTTTTTATTTAACAAAACCCACACATGGATCCACCAGTGGTCATTGCATGTGTGTTCTTTCCACAAACCACATATGGATCAACCAGACTCATTGCATGTGTGTTCTTTCCACAAACCACACATGGATCAACCACTAGAGTCATTGCATGTTTGTTCTTATACTAAAACTACAAACCAGCACTAGAGTCATTGCATGTGTGTTCTTTTCCACAAACCACACATGGATCCACCAGTGGTCATTGCATGTGTGTTCTTTCCACAAACCACATATGGATTAACTAGAGTCATTGAAGGTGAGTTCGTTACACAAACCACACATGGACCCATGACAATCATTGCATGTGTGTTATTTCCACAAACCACACATGGATCAACCACTAGAGTCATTGCATATGTCTTATTTCCACAAACCACACATGGATCGACCACTAGAGTCATTGCATGTGTGTTCTTATACTAAAACCAACACTAGAGTCATTGCATGTGTGTTCTTTTCACAAACCACACATGGATTAACCACTAGAGTCATTGCATGTGTGTTATTTCCACAAACAAACATGGATCAACCACTAGAGTCATTGCATGTGTGTTCTTATACTAAAATCAACATGGATCCACTAGTGGTCCTTGCATGTGTGTTCTTTCCACAAACCACACATGGATCAACCACTAGAGTCATTGCATGTGTTATTTCCACAAACCACACATGGATTGACCACTAGAGTCATTGCATGTGTGTTCTTTTCACAAACCACACATGGATTAACCACTAGAGTCATTGCATGTGTGTTATTTCCACAAACAAACATGGATCAACCACTAGAGTCATTGCATCTGTGTTCTTATACTAAAACCAACATGGATCCACCAGTGGTCCTTGCATGTGTGTTCTTTCCACAAACCACACGGATCAACCACTAGAGTCATTGCATGTGTGTTATTTCCACAAACCACACACGGATCAACTACTAGAGTCATTGCATGTGTGTTCTTATACAAAAACCACAAACCAGGACTAGAGTCATTGCATGTGTGTTCTTATACTAAAACCAACATGGATCCACCTATGGTCATTGCATGTGTGTTCTTTCCAGAAACCACACATGGATCAACCACTAGAGTCATTGCATGTGTGTTATTTCCACAAACCACACATTGATCAACCACTAGAGTCATTGCATGTTTGTTCTTATACTAATACCACAAACCAGCACTAGAGTCATTGCATGTGTGTTCTTTTCCACAAACCTCACATGGATCCACCAGTGGTCATTGCATGTGTGTTCTTTCCACAAAGCACATATGGATAAACCAGAGTCATTGCATGTGTGTTCTTTCCACAAACCACACATCGATCAACCACTAAAGTCATTGCATGTTTGTTCTTATACTAAAACCACAAACCAGCACTAGAGTCATTGCATGTGTGTTCTTTTCCACAAACCACACATGGATCCACCAGTGGTCATTTCATGTGTGTTCTTTCCACAAACCACATATGGATCAACTAGAGTTATTGCATGTGTGTTCTTTCCACAAACCACACATTGATCAACCACTAGAGTCATTGCATGTTTGTTCTTATAATAAAACCACAAACCAGCACTAGAGTCATTGCATGTGTGTTCTTTTCCACAAACCTCACATGGATCCACCAGTGGTCATTGCATGTGTGTTCTTTCCACAAACCACATATGGATCAACCAGAGTCATTGCATGTGCGTTCTTTCCACAAACCACACATGTGGACACATTACAGTCATTGCATGTGTGTTACTTCCACAAACCACACATGGATCAACCACTAGAGTCATTGCATATGTGTTATTTCCACAAACCAAACATGGATCAACCACTAGAGTCATTGCATGTGTGTTCTTATACTAAAACCAACACTAGAGTCATTGCATGTGTGTTCTTTTCACAAACAACACATGGATCAACAACTAGAGTCATTGCATGTGTGTTATTTCCACAAACAAACATGGATCAACCACTAGAGTCATTGCATGTGTGTTCTTATAGTAAAACCAACATGGATCCACCAGTGGTCATTGCATGTGTGTTCTTTCCACAAACCACATATGGATCAACCACTAGAGTCATTGCATGTGAGTTATTTCCACAAACCACATGGCTCAACCACTAGAGTCATTGCATGTTTGTTCTTATACTAAAACCACAAACCAGCCCTAGAGTCATTGCATGTGTGTTCTTTCCACAAACCACACATGGATCCACCAGTGGTCATTGCATGTGTGTTCTTTCCACAAACCACATATGGATCAACCAGACTCATTGCATGTGTGTTCTTTCCACAAACCACACATGGATCAACCACTAGAGTCATTGCATGTTTGTTCTTATACTAAAACAACAAACCAGCTCTAGAGTCATTGCATGTGTGTTCTTTACACAAAACCCACATGGATCCACCAGTGGTCATTGCATGTGTGTTCTTTCCACAAACCACATATGGATTAACTAGAGTCATTGAAGGTGTGTTCGTTCCACAAACCACACATGTGGACCCATTACAATCATTGCATGTGTGTTATTTCCACAAACCACACATGGATCAACCACTAGAGTCATTGCATATGTCTTATTTCCACAAACCACACATGGATCGACCACTAGAGTCATTGCATGTGTGTTCTTATACTAAAACCAACACTAGAGTCATTGCATGTGTGTTCTTTTCACAAACCACACATGGATTAACCACTAGAGTCATTGCATGTGTGTTATTTCCACAAACAAACATGGATCAACCACTAGAGTCATTGCATGTGTGTTCTTATACTAAAATCAACATGGATCCACCAGTGGTCACTGCATGTGTGTTCTTTCCACAAACCACACATGGATCAACCACTAGAGTCATTGCATATGTGTTATTTCCACAAACCACACATGGATTGACCACTAGAGTCATTGCATGTGTGTTCTTTTCACAAACCACACATGGATTAACCACTAGAGTCATTGCATGTGTGTTATTTCCACAAACAAACATGGATCAACCACTAGAGTCATTGCATGTGTGTTCTTATACTAAAACCAACATGGATCCACCAGTGGTCATTGCATGTGTATTCTTTCCACAAACCACACGGATCAACCACTAGAGTCATTGCATGTGTGTTATTTCCACAAACCACACGGATCAACTAGAGTCATTTCTTGTGTGTTCTTATACTAAAACCTCTAACCAGGACTAGAGTCATTGCATGTGTGTTCTTATACTAAAACCAACATGGATCCACCTATGGTCATTGCATGTGTGTTCTTTCCAAACCACACACATGGATCAACCACTAGAGTCATTGCATGTGTGTTATTTCCACAAACCACACATTGATCAACCACTAGAGTCATTGCATGTTTGTTCTTATACTAATACCACAAACCAGCACTAGAGTCATTGCATGTGTGTTATTTCCACAAACCTCACATGGATCCACCAGTGGTCATTGCATGTGTGTTCTTTCCACAAACCACATATGGATCAACGAGTCATTGCATGTGTTCTTTCCAGAAACCACACATGTGGAAACATTACAGTCATTGCATGTGTGTTACTTCCACAAACCACACATGGATCAACCACTAGAGTCATTGCATATGTGTTATTTCCACAAACCAAACATGGATCAACCACTAGAGTCATTGCATGTGTGTTCTTATACTAAAACCAACACTAGAGTCATTGCATGTGTGTTCTTTTCACAAAACATCACATGGATCAACAAGTAGAGTCATTGCATGTGTGTTATTTCCACAAACAAACATGGATCAACCACTAGAGTCATTGCATGTGTGTTCTTATAGTAAAACCAACATGGATCCACCAGTGGTCATTGCATGTGTGTTCTTTCCACAAACCACATATGGATCAACCACTAGAGTCATTGCATGTGAGTTATTTCCACAAACCACACATGGATCAACCACTAGAGTCATTGCATGTTTGTTCTTATACTAAAACCACAAACCAACCCTAGAGTCATTGCATGTGTGTTCTATCCACAAACCACACATGGATCCACCAGTGGTCATTGCATGTGTGTTCTTTCCACAAACCACATATGGATCAACCAGACTCATTGCATGTGTGTTCTTTCCACAAACCACACATGGATCAACCACTAGAGTCATTGCATGTTTGTTCTTATACTAAAACTACAAACCAGCACTAGAGTCATTGCATGTGTGTTCTTTCCACAAACCACACATGGATCCACCAGTGGTCATTGCATGTGTGTTCTTTCCACAAACCACATATGGATTAACTAGAGTCATTGAAGGTGTGTTCGTTCCACAAACCACACATGTGGACCCATTACAATCATTGCATGTGTGTTATTTCCACAAACCACACATGGATCAACCACTAGAGTCATTGCATATGTCTTATTTCCACAAACCACACATGGATCGACCACTAGAGTCATTGCATGTGTGTTCTTATACTAAAACCAACACTAGAGTCATTGCATGTGTGTTCTTTTCACAAACCACACATGGATTAACCACTAGAGTCATTGCATGTGTGTTATTTCCACAAACAAACATGGATCAACCACTAGAGTCATTGCATGTGTGTTCTTATACTAAAATCAACATGGATCCACCAGTGGTCCTTGCATGTGTGTTCTTTCCACAAACCACACATGGATCAACCACTAGAGTCATTGCATGTGTTATTTCCACAAACCACACATGGATTGACCACTAGAGTCATTGCATGTGTGTTCTTTTCACAAACCACACATGGATTAACCACTAGAGTCATTGCATGTGTGTTATTTCCACAAACAAACATGGATCAACCACTAGAGTCATTGCATCTGTGTTCTTATACTAAAACCAACATGGATCCACCTGTCGTCACTGCATGTGTGTTCTTTCCACAAACCACACGGATCAACCACTAGAGGTCATTGCATGTATGTTATTTCCACAAACCACACATGGATCAACTACTAGAGTCATTGCATGTGTGTTCTTATACAAAACCACAAACCAGTACTAGAGTCATTGCATGTGTGTTCTTATACTAAAACCAACATGGATCCACCTATGGTCATTGCATGTGTGTTCTTTCGCCAAACCACACATGGATCAACCACTAGAGTCATTGCATGTGTGTTATTTCCACAAACCACACATGGATCAACCACTAGAGTCATTGCATATGTGTTCTTATACTAAAACCACAAACCAGTACTAGAGTCGTTGCATGGGTGTTCTTTCCGCAAACCACACATGGATCCACCAGTGGTCATTGCATGTGTGTTCTTTCCACAAAGCACATATGGATCAACCAGAGTCATTGCATGTGTGTTCTTTCCACAAACCACACATGGATCAACCACTAGAGTCATTGCATGTTTGTTCTTATACTAAAACCACAAACCAGCACTAGAGTCAATGCATGTGTGTTCAGTTCCACAAACAACTTATGGAGCAACCAGTGGTCATTTCATGTGTGTTCTTTCCACAAACCACATATGGATCAACTAGAGTTATTGCATGTGTGTTCTTTCCACAAACCACACATTGATCAACCACTAGAGTCATTGCATGTTTGTTCTTATAATAAAACCACAAACCAGCACTAGAGTCATTGCATGTGTGTTCTTTTCCACAAACCTCACATGGATCCACCAGTGGTCATTGCATGTGTGTTCTTTCCACAAACCACATATGGATCAACCAGAGTCATTGCATGTGCGTTCTTTCCACAAACCACACATGTGGACACATTACAGTCATTGCATGTGTGTTACTTCCACAAACCACACATGGATCAACCACTAGAGTCATTGCATATGTGTTATTTCCACAAACCAAACATGGATCAACCACTAGAGTCATTGCATGTGTGTTCTTATACTAAAACCAACACTAGAGTCATTGCATGTGTGTTCTTTTCACAAAACATCACATGGATCAACAAGTAGAGTCATTGCATGTGTGTTATTTCCACAAACAAACATGGATCAACCACTAGAGTCATTGCATGTGTGTTCTTATAGTAAAACCAACATGGATCCACCAGTGGTCATTGCATGTGTGTTCTTTCCACAAACCACATATGGATCAACCACTAGAGTCATTGCATGTGAGTTATTTCCACAAACCACACATGGATCAACCACTAGAGTCATTGCATGTTTGTTCTTATACTAAAACCACAAACCAGCCCTAGAGTCATTGCATGTGTGTTCTTTTCCACAAACCACACATGGATCCACCAGTGGTCATTGCATGTGTGTTCTTTCCACAAACCACATATGGATCAACCAGACTCATTGCATGTGTGTTCTTTCCACAAACCACACATGGATCAACCACTAGAGTCATTGCATGTTTGTTCTTATACTAAAACCACAAACCAGCACTAGAGTCATTGCATGTGTGTTCTTTACACAAAACAAAAAATGGATCCACCAGTGGGCAATGCATGAGGGTTCTTTCCACAAACCACAAAAGGATTAACTAGAGTCATTGAAGGTGTGTGTTCTTCCACAAACCACACATGTGGACCCATTACAATCATTGCATGTGTGTTATTTCCACAAACCACACATGGATCAACCACTAGAGTCATTGCATATGTCTTATTTCCACAAACCACACATGGATCGACCACTAGAGTCATTGCATGTGTGTTCTTATACTAAAACCAACACTAGAGTCATTGCATGTGTGTTCTTTTCACAAACCACACATGGATTAACCACTAGAGTCATTGCATGTGTGTTATTTCCACAAACAAACATGGATCAACCACTAGAGTCATTGCATGTGTGTTCTTATACTAAAATCAACATGGATCCACCAGTGGTCACTGCATGTGTGTTCTTTCCACAAACCACACATGGATCAACCACTAGAGTCATTGCATATGTGTTATTTCCACAAACCACACATGGATTGACCACTAGAGTCATTGCATGTGTGTTCTTTTCACAAACCACACATGGATTAACCACTAGAGTCATTGCATGTGTGTTATTTCCACAAACAAACATGGATCAACCACTAGAGTCATTGCATGTGTGTTCTTATACTAAAACCAACATGGATCCACCAGTGGTCACTGCATGTGTGTTCTTTCCACAAACCACACACGGATCAACCACTAGAGTCATTGCATGTGTGTTATTTCCACAAACCACACACGGATCAACTACTAGAGTCATTGCATGTGTGTTCTTATACAAAAACCACAAACCAGGACTAGAGTCATTGCATGTGTGTTCTTATACTAAAACCAACATGGATCCACCTATGGTCATTGCATGTGTGTTCTTTCCAGAAACCACACATGGATCAACCACTAGAGTCATTGCATGTGTGTTATTTCCACAAACCACACATTGATCAACCACTAGAGTCATTGCATGTTTGTTCTTATACTAATACCACAAACCAGCACTAGAGTCATTGCATGTGTGTTCTTTTCCACAAACCTCACATGGATCCACCAGTGGTCATTGCATGTGTGTTCTTTCCACAAACCACATATGGATCAACCAGAGTCATTGCATGTGCGTTCTTTCCACAAACCACACATGTGGACACATTACAGTCATTGCATGTGTGTTACTTCCACAAACCACACATGGATCAACCACTAGAGTCATTGCATATGTGTTATTTCCACAAACCAAACATGGATCAACCACTAGAGTCATTGCATGTGTGTTCTTATACTAAAACCAACACTAGAGTCATTGCATGTGTGTTCTTTTCACAAAACATCACATGGATCAACAAGTAGAGTCATTGCATGTGTGTTATTTCCACAAACAAACATGGATCAACCACTAGAGTCATTGCATGTGTGTTCTTATAGTAAAACCAACATGGATCCACCAGTGGTCATTGCATGTGTGTTCTTTCCACAAACCACATATGGATCAACCACTAGAGTCATTGCATGTGAGTTATTTCCACAAACCACACATGGATCAACCACTAGAGTCATTGCATGTTTGTTCTTATACTAAAACCACAAACCAGCCCTAGAGTCATTGCATGTGTGTTCTTTTCCACAAACCACACATGGATCCACCAGTGGTCATTGCATGTGTGTTCTTTCCACAAACCACATATGGATCAACCAGACTCATTGCATGTGTGTTCTTTCCACAAACCACACATGGATCAACCACTAGAGTCATTGCATGTTTGTTCTTATACTAAAACTACAAACCAGCACTAGAGTCATTGCATGTGTGTTCTTTTCCACAAACCACACATGGATCCACCAGTGGTCATTGCATGTGTGTTCTTTCCACAAACCACATATGGATTAACTAGAGTCATTGAAGGTGTGTTCGTTCCACAAACCACACATGTGGACCCATTACAATCATTGCATGTGTGTTATTTCCACAAACCACACATGGATCAACCACTAGAGTCATTGCATATGTCTTATTTCCACAAACCACACATGGATCGACCACTAGAGTCATTGCATGTGTGTTCTTATACTAAAACCAACACTAGAGTCATTGCATGTGTGTTCTTTTCACAAACCACACATGGATTAACCACTAGAGTCATTGCATGTGTGTTATTTCCACAAACAAACATGGATCAACCACTAGAGTCATTGCATGTGTGTTCTTATACTAAAATCAACATGGATCCACCAGTGGTCATTGCATGTGTGTTCTTTCCACAAACCACACATGGATCAACCACTAGAGTAATTGCATGTGTTATTTCCACAAACCACACATGGATTGACCACTAGAATCATTGCATGTTTGTTCTTTTCACAAACCACACATGGATTAACCACTAGAGTCATTGCATGTGTTATTTCCACAAACAAACATGGATCAACCACTAGAGTCATTGCATCTGTGTTCTTATACTAAAACCAACATGGATCCACCAGTGGTCACTGCATGTGTGTTCTTTCCACAAACCACACATGGATCAACCACTAGAGTCATTGCATGTGTGTTATTTCCACAAACCACACATGGATCAACTACTAGAGTCATTGCATGTGTGTTCTTATACAAAAACCACAAACCAGTACTAGAGTCATTGCATGTGTGTTCTTATACTAAAACCAACATGGATCCACCTATGGTCATTGCATGTGTGTTCTTTCCAAACCACATTGATCAACCACTAAAGTCATTGCATGTGTGTTATTTCCACAAACCACACATGGATCAACCACTAGAGTCATTGCATATGTGTTCTTATACTAAAACCACAAACCAGTACTAGAGTCGTTGCATGGGTGTTCTTTTCCACAAACCACACATGGATCCACCAGTGGTCATTGCATGTGTGTTCTTTCCACAAAGCACATATGGATCAACCAGAGTCATTGCATGTGTGTTCTTTCCACAAACCACACATGGATCAACCACTAGAGTCATTGCATGTTTGTTCTTATACTAAAACCACAAACCAGCACTAGAGTCATTGCATGTGTGTTCTTTTCCACAAACCACACATGGATCCACCAGTGGTCATTTCATGTGTGTTCTTTCCACAAACCACATATGGATCAACTAGAGTTATTGCATGTGTGTTCTTTCCACAAACCACACATTGATCAACCACTAGAGTCATTGCATGTTTGTTCTTATAATAAAACCACAAACCAGCACTAGAGTCATTGCATGTGTGTTCTTTTCCACAAACCTCACATGGATCCACCAGTGGTCATTGCATGTGTGTTCTTTCCACAAACCACATATGGATCAACCAGAGTCATTGCATGTGCGTTCTTTCCACAAACCACACATGTGGACACATTACAGTCATTGCATGTGTGTTACTTCCACAAACCACACATGGATCAACCACTAGAGTCATTGCATATGTGTTATTTCCACAAACCAAACATGGATCAACCACTAGAGTCATTGCATGTGTGTTCTTATACTAAAACCAACACTAGAGTCATTGCATGTGTGTTCTTTTCACAAAACATCACATGGATCAACAAGTAGAGTCATTGCATGTGTGTTATTTCCACAAACAAACATGGATCAACCACTAGAGTCATTGCATGTGTGTTCTTATAGTAAAACCAACATGGATCCACCAGTGGTCATTGCATGTGTGTTCTTTCCACAAACCACATATGGATCAACCACTAGAGTCCTTGCATGTGAGTTATTTCCACAAACCACACATGGATCAACCACTAGAGTCATTGCATGTTTATTCTTATACTAAAACCAAAAACCAGCCCTAGAGTCATTGCATGTGTGTTCTTTTCCACAAACCACACATGGATCCACCAGTGGTCATTGCATGTGTGTTCTTTCCACAAACCACATATGGATCAACCAGACTCATTGCATGTGTGTTCTTTCCACAAACCACACATGGATCAACCACTAGAGTCATTGCATGTTTGTTCTTATACTAAAACTACAAACCAGCACTAGAGTCATTGCATGTGTGTTCTTTTCCACAAACCACACATGGATCCACCAGTGGTCATTGCATGTGTGTTCTTTCCACAAACCACATATGGATTAACTAGAGTCATTGAAGGTGTGTTCGTTCCACAAACCACACATGTGGACCCATTACAATCATTGCATGTGTGTTATTTCCACAAACCACACATGGATCAACCACTAGAGTCATTGCATATGTCTTATTTCCACAAACCACACATGGATCGACCACTAGAGTCATTGCATGTGTGTTCTTATACTAAAACCAACACTAGAGTCATTGCATGTGTGTTCTTTTCACAAACCACACATGGATTAACCACTAGAGTCATTGCATGTGTGTTATTTCCACAAACAAACATGGGTCAACCACTAGAGTCATTGCATGTGTGTTCTTATACTAAAACCAACATGGATCCACCAGTGGTCACTGCATGTGTGTTCTTTCCACAAACCACACATGGATCAACCACTAGAGTCATTGCATATGTGTTATTTCCACAAACCACACATGGATTGACCACTAGAGTCATTGCATGTGTGTTCTTTTCACAAACCACACATGGATTAACCACTAGAGTCATTGCATGTGTGTTATTTCCACAAACAAACATGGATCAACCACTAGAGTCATTGCATGTGTGTTCTTATACTAAAACCAACATGGATCCACCAGTGGTCACTGCATGTGTGTTCTTTCCACAAACCACACACGGATCAACCACTAGAGTCATTGCATGTGTGTTATTTCCACAAACCACACATGGATCAACTACTAGAGTCATTGCATGTGTGTTCTTATACAAAAACCACAAACCAGTACTAGAGTCATTGCATGTGTGTTCTTATACTAAAACCAACATGGATCCACCTATGGTCATTGCATGTGTGTTCTTTCCAGAAACCACACATGGATCAACCACTAGAGTCATTGCATGTGTGTTATTTCCACAAACCACACATGGATCAACCACTAGAGTCATTGCATATGTGTTCTTATACTAAAACCACAAACCAGTACTAGAGTCGTTGCATGGGTGTTCTTTTCCACAAACCACACATGGATCCACCAGTGGTCATTGCATGTGTGTTCTTTCCACAAAGCACATATGGATCAACCAGAGTCATTGCATGTGTGTTCTTTCCACAAACCACACATGGATCAACCACTAGAGTCATTGCATGTTTGTTCTTATACTAAAACCACAAACCAGCACTAGAGTCATTGCATGTGTGTTCTTTTCCACAAACCACACATGGATCCACCAGTGGTCATTTCATGTGTGTTCTTTCCACAAACCACATATGGATCAACTAGAGTTATTGCATGTGTGTTCTTTCCACAAACCACACATTGATCAACCACTAGAGTCATTGCATGTTTGTTCTTATAATAAAACCACAAACCAGCACTAGAGTCATTGCATGTGTGTTCTTTTCCACAAACCACACATGGATCCACCAGTGGTCATTGCATGTGTGTTCTTTCCACAAACCACATATGGATCAACCAGAGTCATTGCATGTGTGTTCTTTCCACAAACCACACATGTGGACACATTACAGTCATTGCATGTGTGTTATTTCCACAAACCACACATGGATCAACCACTAGAGTCATTGCATATGTGTTATTTCCACAAACCAAACATGGATCAACCACTAGAGTCATTGCATGTGTGTTCTTATACTAAAACCAACACTAGAGTCATTGCATGTGTGTTCTTTTCACAAAACCTCACATGGATCAACAAGTAGAGTCATTGCATGTGTGTTATTTCCACAAACAAACATGGATCAACCACTAGAGTCATTGCATGTGTTTTCTTATAGTAAAACCAACATGGATCCACCAGTGGTCATTGCATGTGTGTTCTTTCCACAAACCACATATGGATCAACCACTAGAGTCATTGCATGTGAGTTATTTCCACAAACCACACATGGATCAACCACTAGAGTCATTGCATGTTTGTTCTTATACAAAAACCACAAACCAGCACTAGAGTCATTGCATGTGTGTTCTTTTCCACAAACCACACATGGATCCACCACTGGTCATTGCATGTGTGTTCTTTCCAGAAACCACATATGGATCAACCAGAGTCATTGCATGTGTGTTCTTTCCACAAACCACACATGGATCAACCACTAGAGTCATTGCATGTTTGTTCTTATACTAATACCACAAACCAGCACTAGAGTCATTGCATGTGTGTTCTTTTCCACAAACCACACATGGATCCACCAGTGGTCATTGCATGTGTGTTCTTTCCACAAACCACATATGGATCAACCAGAGAGATTTCATGTGTGTTCTTTCCACAAACCACACATGTGGACCCATTACAGTCATTGCATGTGTGTTATTTCCACAAACCACACATGGATCAACCACTAGAGTCATTGCATATGTGTTATTTCCACAAACCAAACATGGATCAACCACTAGAGTCATTGAATGTGTGTTCTTATACTAAAACCAACACTACAGTCATTACATGTGTGTTCTTTTCACAAACCACACATGGATCAACCACTAGAGTCATTGCATGTGTGTTATTTCCACAAACAAACATGGATCAGCCACTAGAGTCATTGCATGTGTGTTCTTATACTAAAACCAACATGGATCCACCAGTGGTCATTGCATGTGTGTTCTTTCCACAAACCACACATGGATAAACCACTAGAGTCATTGCATGTGTGTTATTTCCACAAACCACACATGGATCAACCACTAGAGTCATTGGATGTGTGTTCTTATACTAAAACCACAAACCAGTACTAGAGTCATTGCATGTGTGTTCTTTTCACAAACCACACATGGATCCACCAGTGGTTATTGCATGTGTGTTCTTTCCACAAACCACATATGGATCAACCACTAGAGTCATTGCATGTGTGTTATTTCCACAAACCACACATGGATCAACCACTAGAGTCATTGCATGTTTATTCTTATACTAAAACCACAAACCAGCACTAGAGTCATTGCATGTGTGTTCTTTTCCACAAACCACACATGGATCCACCAGTGGTCATTGCATGTGTGTTCTTTCCACAAACCACATATGGATCAACCAGAGTCATTGCATGTGTGTTATTTCCACAAACCATACATGTATCAACCACTAGAGTCATTGCATGTTTGTTCTTATACTAAAACCACAAACCAGCACTAGAGTCATTGCATGTGTGTTCTTTTCCACAAACCACACATGGATGCACCAGTGGTCATTGCATGTGTGTTCTTTCCACAAACCACATATGGATCAACCAGAGTCATTGCATGTGTTTTCTTTCCACAAACCACACATGGATCAACCACTAGAGTCATTGCATGTGTGTTCTTATACTAAAACCAACACTAGAGTCATTGCATGTGTGTTCTTTTCACAAACCACACATGGATCAACCACTAGAGTCATTGCATGTGTGTTATTTCCACAAACAAACATGGATCAACCACTAGAGTCATTGCATGTGTGTTCTTATACTAAAACCAATATGGATCAACCACTAGAGTCATTGCATGTGTGTTATTTCCACAAACCACACATGGATCAACCACTAGAGTCATTGCATGTGTGTTATTATACTAAAACCACAAACCAGTACTAGAGTCATTGCATGTGTGTTCTTTTCCACAAACCACACATGGATCCACCAGTGGTCATTGCATGTGTGTTCTTTCCACTAACCACATATGGATCAACCACTAGAGTCATTGCATGTGTGTTGTTTCCACAAACCACACATGGATCAACCACTAGAGTCATTGCATGTTTGTTCTTATACTAAAACCACAAACCAGCACTAGAGTCATTTCATGTGTATTCTTATACTAAAACCAACATGGATCCACCAGTGGTCATTGCATGTGTGTTCTTTCCACAAACCACACATGGTTCAACCACTAGAGTCATTGCATGTGTGTTCTTATACTAAAACCAACACTAGAGTCATTGCATGTGTGTTCTTTTCACAAACCACACATGGATCAACCACTAGAGTCGTTGCATGTGTGTTATTTCCACAAACCACACATGGATCAACCACTGGATTCATTGCATGTGTGTTCTTATACTAAAACCAGCATGGATCCACCAGTGGTCATTGCATGTGTGTTCTTTCCACAGACCACACATGGATCAACCACTAGAGTCATTGCATGTTTGTTCTTATACTAAAACCACAAACCAGCACAAGAGTCATTGCATGTGTGTTCTTTTCCACAAACCACACATGGATCCACCAGTGGTCATTGCATGTGTGTTCTTTCCACAAACCACATATGGATCAACCAGAGTCATTGCATGTGTGTTCTTTCCGCAAACCACACATGGATCAACCACTAGAGTCATTGCATGTTTGTTCTTATACTAAAACCACAAACCAGCACTAGAGTCATTGCATGTGTGTTCTTTTCCACAAACCACACATGCATCCACCAGTGGTCATTGCATGTGTGTTCTTTCCACAAAACACAGATGGATCAACCAGAGTCATTGCATGTGTGTTCTTTCCACAAACCACACATGTGGACCCATTATAGTCATTGCATGTGTGTTATTTCCACAAACCACACATGGATCAACCACTAGAGTCATTGCATATGTGTTATTTCCACAAATCACACATGGATCAACCACTAGAGTCATTGCATGTGTGTTCTTATACTAAAACCAACACTAGAGTCATTGCATGTGTGTTCTTTTCACAAACCACACATGGATCAACCACTAGAGTCATTGCATGTGTGTTATTTCCACAAACAAACATGGATCAACCACTAGAGTCATTGCATGTGTGTTCTTATACTAAAGCCAACATGGATCCACCAGTGATCATTGCATGTGTGTTCTTTCCACAAACCACAGATGGATCAACCACTAGAGTCATTGCATGTGTGTTCTTTCCACAAACCACACATGGATCAACCACTAGAGTCATTGCATGTTTGTTCTTATACTAAAACCACAAACCAGCACTAGAGTCATTGCATGTGTGTCCTTTTCCACAAACCACACATGGATCCACCAGTGGTCATTGCATGTGTGTTCTTTCCACAAACCATATATGGATCAACCAGAGTCATTGCATGTGTGTTATTTCCACAAACCACACATGGATCAACCACTAGAGTCATTGCATGTGTGTTATTTCCACAAACCACACATGGATCCATTTGAGTCATTTCATGCTTGTTCTTATACTAAAACTAGCTTCGCCCAATGGATCCACCGTTAGACCGAGTCTTCTAGAAGGCACGCCATAACACAGTTGTTCTGCTTGACGATTGTTACATACCGTTCGATTGGGGCGCTTGGACGATTGGGATGGTCTTCGCGAGAGCGATCCTCGAGTAGGCTGTTCTGCGGCATGATTGGACACGCTTGCTCTGGACAAACTGGCATGTTGCGAGTGTTACGACTCACGAGTTCAGTGGGCCATATCCCAGTGGCACGTCCCCGTTACTTCTCTTCCTCCCCGTACTTCTCTTCCTTCCCCTTGAAGCCACTTTTCCCACTTCACTTCCATCCTGCCGTAGCCGCAAGACGATGACATCCGCCAATTCTCTGGTCACTACCTTCATGCTAAGAAATCATTTTACAAGATTTTGAACTTATCCTACACATTCCTGCTATTCGCCAATCTAACTACTGATCTTTTTTCCGATTTCTCGACGAACTTTAGTTGTGGCAGATGTGGGAGCCCAAGAATCTGGAGATCCTCGCGCGCAACTTCGCAGCAGCGTTCCCGCTCGTGTGCTCCTACCCAGGATGCTTTCACCGTTACTCCTACCGCGAGCTCCCGCTCCACGAGCTCGCGTGCCCGCATGGCGCGTGCGCCTGCATGGAGCCGGGATGCAACTACACCGGCCCACCGGTAGAGCTCGCCGTCCACCTTGCAGATGGGCACTTGATCAAAGTGATTAGGATCTCGTACGGGCAAGCCCAACTTCTCCAAGAGCAGGTGCCATTCACTGACTCGGCACGCTGCCTGCTAATTTTCTAGGGGGGACGGCTCTGTTTTCGTCCTGACCATCACCGCCGGTGTTCCGGGAACCAGAGCCAGGCCCACCGTTGTGGGTGCCGTATGCGTCAGGTCGGTCTCATGCGCCTGGCCCGTATACACGGTGCGCATGTGGGCGAACGCCTAGCCGCCGTCGTCGGATAGCATTCTTGTGCTAGCCGAGGCGCCGAGCTGCCCGACGCTGCAGGAGGTGGAGTATGTGGACCTAAGGTCGATCCTATGTGTTCCATCTCAGTACCTTATCGGTGCTGGACCAAACAGACAGATGCATTTCTACATTTGTATCGAGAAGACCGACAGACAAATGTAGTACTTGTGCTGTCGTTACTGTTAGACTTAAGAGATGCTTCTCACGTGCTTAGAGCATATGTGTTGTGCGAATGTACCCCAGTTGTAGTTTTCAGTACTCCTTAATACTTCGACGAGTTATTATATTGGTCCAATCAGCTTGCTGTTGTCACGTTGCAAAGTCTGCTTGCTCTAGACAGACCAGCAATACTGTGTGCTCCCGCTCCCGCATGTCAGTGTTCCGAGGGCCCACCTGCCAGTGTCCTTCCCCTCGAAGCCACTGTCCCAACTTCTCTTCCATCCTGCCACTCCCGTCCGATGGTTGTAATCTGATGATTTTCGTTGGATTGTTTACAAGTAATCTATGTTGATAATGCAACATGCAAATGGCACAGACACAATTTCTAAAGTGGAAGCACTCACCGACTGCTATTGCACACATTTCTTAATATAGCTCGACAAACACATTACAATAATTGTACTCGCATTAAACAGAACCGAAATTGCAACCATCCTAAACAACATCTAAACCCACATCACACAGCTGTCGTCGGAGTCCACCTCGATTGGTGACACCGCCGTGCCCTTCCCGGCGACATCCACTCCCGCCCATGGCTTGCCCTTCTCCAAGGAGGCAACAATGGCGTTCTGCATAGCTTCGTCCCCGTCGCCCTCCACATCAAAATCGACAATGACGAAGGTGACGGGGTTGGCGTGGACCGAGCGCCGTCACGCCTGGCGGCTCCTGCTCGAGCTCGACGCCGCATCAGTCCTTCTACAGGTAGGAGGGGCCGAGCTCGCATATGTAGCGTCATCGCTCCTCTCAAGAAACCATGGCCATTTGATACTACGACGGTAAGATCTTGGGGTGGATCCGCCGCGGCGAGCCCTACCGAAAGCGGTGGAGCGGATGGATCTACCGGCGCGAGCCATGACAAGTTCCTAGGAGGGAGTAAGATTGTGGGCCAGGCGTGTCTAGTTCCTGAGCAAGACCTCCCAGTGATATGTACGCGGGCAAGGTACCAAATTTTTTTGTCCAATGCGCGCGACAGGGCTTTTGAACCACGAAGGCGCGAGTTTCTTTTAACAAGTCCACATGCTAGGTCCCCCACCTGTCAGCCGAATGTGGACGGTAGGATTCTTCCTGAGTTATTAAGTAGGGATAAATCATGCTTCACCACTACCCTGACATCCAAAGGCTCCTCTTTCTTCTGCCCTCGCTCCCCTCGCTCATGGCTCGCAGCTCATGCAGTTCGTCTCGGGCGGAATCAGGGTCGGCTCAACGCCGTCAGGCGGGTGCCCCCATCAGGTACCAGAGGGAGCCCTACGATTACTACCCCGATATGCTGTGTTTGTGTGGTGAGAAGATGCCGAGATGGATTTCATGGACCGACGAAAATACTGCAGGAAAATTCAGCAACTGTAGCATCAGAGCGGTAAGTTCCTACTGTAGGTACAATGGTAACCCGGATCCGGAAAGCGTAATGTAATTCTTTTTTTGTTTCCTTCGATCTACTACGCAGGAAGGGAGGGGGACTGGCTGTGACAAGTTTGTGTGGATCGAAAAGCCACTGACATGTTTTCACAAAGAGCTTGTTCAGGATCTGCGTGATGCTGTGTGGGACAAGAAAGAGGAGATTTGTGCGATGGAGCGAGAGATCCGGGAGCTTCGCCAGGTGCAGGGGAGGCAGGGGCAGGGAGGTGGTGAGACAAACAGGCTCAATATTAGGCCAGATAGTGGACACAATTTCCTCATTATCTGGGCATTATCTGTTGCATTTGCAGTTTATGTTGCCATGTCGTTGTCCAACAGCTGAAATAAGTTGCTGCTTCGTGGAGTGTAGCAGCCAGCTTAAGAAATTGTTTTCCAGCCCAGAAACTTATCATAAGTGTAATGCCAACAACAGGGATTTATTAAGCGCCTATAAATAAATCATGTCTGTGCCACTAACACCCATCAATTTTGGAGAGGATTTAACCGCTCAGCTATCGCAATTGTTCAGGTAGTAGTGGCACAGTCACAGTTTTGGATTCAACTAGTGGCCTCGGCCGTATCAAATCCTAAAGTCGCGATACATTTTACTCCGAGTACAAGAGGCAGATTGTTTCGCCCGACAAGTTCCACGCACACAGCTCCATAGTTTAACCGAACTACATATATAGGTTCAAGTTCAATACATCATTAGGCTGCTACACTGCTAGCCCTCTTTCTCTGCTTGGGTGCCAACTTTCTTCCTCTTTCCTTCACGTCCACTGGCTTCTTCATCTCCTGCCTTCTTCCTCTTCCTGGGTGCCAATTTTCTTACCTTCACATACCCTGCATCTCCGGGCCGAGGGAAGTCAGGCCAATCAGCACGAGAATCTTGTCCGGCATCATCACTCCACTCGTTTTGGTTTTCTTCCCGCAGCAAAATCATTGAGTCGGTTGTCTTGTTTCTTACCTTGCGCTTCCTGTAAAAAAAACAGTATATGGATTACTACCTTATATCTACAGACTATAAACAATTTTTTTGTGTGAATATACCATCTCATACCTAGGTTTGGGAGCATTAAGGGGACATCCAGCTGCTCTATGGCCTATAAGATGGCAGGTCTTGCACCTGTTTTTGCCCTTCTTTGTAGCACAGAAAGCCGAACCCTTCTTCTCGAGAAAATTCTTAAACCTGTTCACTTGGGGTCTTCCTCTGCCCCTTTTTGTAACTGGCTGGCACAGCTCGAAAGACAGTTGGACTTGAGGCCACTGCTATGGGTCTGTACATGGCTCGACGGATCCAGCGTACGCAGCTCTGAACTTTTCCATAGAGTAGTAGTCTAACAAATACTGATCCAAATGTGGTAGAGTTCTTTTCTTCACCAAGAAGGCCAAGGCGTGGTCGCAAGGTTTCCAGGTATGCTGCCACTCTAAGTAGGTGCATTCTTGCAGCTGGATATTCACAACATCCCTTTTGCCACTCTTGGACATATCGACCACCTCACAGCTTTTGTTGGTTGACGGGAGAACCTTAAGATGAGCAAGTCCTCGGCTTCTCTTGTGCGATTCTTGTATAACCTGGCGGTAGCATATGTCCTCTAAGTCTCCTACCGATCTCTCTCCTTATATTTAACAGCTTCATGATCATACCACGTATGTTGTCCATCAAGATATGAACAGGACGCACTTTTATGTCCTTCACCCAGTTATTCAGGCATTCTGCAAGGTTGTTGTTTATGTAATCAACTTTGATGTCAGGGTTGAATTGACTCCTCTTCCATTGCTGTGAATGATGGATGGCTAAGTACTCTGGAAGTTCAGGGGCCTCGGCAAAAATCTTGCTCATGAAATAATCGCTGCTACTAGGTTTGTAAACTCTAGCAGCAGGAAACATGTAACGAAATACGCTGCCTGCATAGTGTGAGTACAAGTTGAGCAACATATGGGCATGGCATTCTCTACCTTCAGCTCGCGGGAACACCTCCTTCACTGCATTCGTCAGCCCTTTGCATGCATCCGTGGATATAGCCAATGGATCCATGTGGCCTATTGATCTCCTGAGCTGCCTCATAAACCAGACCCAGTTTTCCTCCGTTTTTGTATCAAATAGCCCGAATGCCACTAGGAACATCTAGTTGTGACCATCAAGTGATGTGGCAGATGGCAGGCAACCTTTCCATTTGCCAGTTAGGATAGTGTTGTCTACACTCAGATACGGCATACAGCCGCCCTTGAATCCATCGATGCAAGGTTTAAGCGCCATGAAAAATCTTTTGAAATATATTTTACCACCTTCTGATTCGGTGTCAATCTCTACAACACTCCCCAGACACCTAGCTTGTACCTCCGCCTTGAAGTTGTACAGCATCCTGAAGCTATTGGTCCAATCCCCGTGAAAGACCCCCAGAGCTTTCTCTTTACCTTTCCAAACCATGTAATACGGAAGGACAATGTTGTATTTAGAACCGAGGCTAGTCTGAATATTCTTCGCGGTCTCCTTAGGGTTATCCTTTAGTATGGACATAGATTGCATAGCCACCCACTTCGTATCAGCCATTGAGGATTTCAGTTTGCTTCCTGTCGGACACATGTGTGCAGGGCCCATTCTGTTCACCTGCAACACAGATTCATTTAAAAGATAAGCGGAGTCAACTAGTTGCCAGAAAGATATCAAACATCAATTGTAGTTATAGAGTGAAAAGAGAGAGAGAGAGGGTTCTAATGGTTTGCTGCATTCATTGCCCCAATACCCTAATTGCAGTCGACACAGGTAAGGATCTTGCTGTGATCCTCCATGGACAATGTACCTCGGCCCATCCATTCATCCACGTTAACTTGCAAACAGCCTCATACCTCTCGGCAGAGTTCTTCAGTCGATAAACGTCGAACTCCCCCTTGATACAAAAATGCCAGAACGACATCCTGAACTCATGCATGCTCCTGAACTCGGTGCCGACCGAAATTATAGGATACTCGTGGTCATGTTTCATTTCTTGTACTTCAACACCCAAATCATCGACTGGAATACCAGCCTCATCGTTAAGTTCCTCGTCTATTTCATCATCACCAGATTCTTGATCCTCTATAGTGCCTGCTTCTTCATCTGATTCAGAATCTTCGCCATCGTCTCTAATGCCTAGTACTGCACACATCATATTGACTCCCATGGGTGGGGCTGCACCATCGTCTCCACCCGTATGGACAGTTTTAGGAACATTGCCCCAGTCCACCTCACCGGCAACTCTATTTTCTCCAAGACACTCGGTTGGTTGTGCTGCAACCACATGGGGTGGTCTTATGTTTGCACGCATCCTGTGTACTTGATGAACAAACAGTGATAATCAATTTCATCTTGAGTGTCTGAACCCTCTTGCTCTTCCCTGTACATCCTCCTTCTGATGTAATCTTTCTGATGGTATCGAGGGCTTGACATCCGTGTTCCATTCCCCATCGAACTAGGCCTTTTTTTGCCGCTCTTGGGTGTGATCTCCTTCTCGCCCCTCACGGGTGTTGGCTCGGGTGCTGGCATTATTGCACGACCTGCGGCGTGTTCTTCTTGAATTAGCCCTTTGTCGCTACTATTGGGCGTGTTCTCCTTCGTCTTTGGCATTATTGCACGACCCCATCGTGTTCTGCTCCAAATTAGCCCTTTTGTTGCTACTATTGGGTGTCTTCTCCTTCGTCTGGCATTATTGCACGACCTCGTGGCGTGTTCCGCTCCAAATTAGCCCTTTTGCTGCTACTATTGGGCGTGTTCTCCTTCGTGCTGGCATAATTCCCTAACAGCGGCGTGTTCCGCTCCAAATTAGTGTTTTTTCTGCTCCCACTGGGTGTGGTAGCCTCTGTGCTGGCCATCTTCGCCTCTTTGCTACCACTCGTGGGAGTGTTCACCACCGTGCTAGCCCTCTTAGAGTTTTTCTTGCTGATTCGGTGTGGCATTTTGACTAGATCTCGGGGGTGTACTACTGCGGCATGGTGCCTTTTGTCGATGCGACTCTTGGGCGTCCTCTTCTCTGGCGTGGTCTCCTTGGTGACGTTCTTCTTCGGGGTGCCCTTTTTGGGGATGCTCTTCCTGCTCCTCTTTATGACGCTCCTCTGTAAGACTCTCCTCTGTTCGAAGCCACCCTCAGTCGCACCAGCCCCAGTGATGCCATGGATCGGGTCATGCATGCCTTCTAAAAGTCCATCATCTCTATTGTCGAGTTCCAATTCCTCTCCAACCATGAGCACTACCAAGTGGAAGTAAACTTCACCTCTATAATGTTTCCTTGTAAACGGTACGACTAAATCCCTGGTATCTTTCACTTCGATAGCCTTTTTGCTCCTATAACCATAATATAACAAACGTGCTTCCTGGGAGGACCCCCACAACACCTTCACACGTAACGATGCCATCAAGTCAGATAACTCTACCACTTCAGGGTCGTATCTGCCAAGGATTACATCAAACTCGTCATAGAATTTTTCTGTGCCATCATCTAATTTTGCAGTATAATCCGCGACACCGACACGAACGATTACTTTGCCATCATCAGGTTCTTCATGATAGAAACCTCCGAGAGGTTTGAGAGATGGAGCGGTACCATCAGACCCAGCCCCAATGCCACCGCCACCATCACCAGCGTCATCGTTAGCTGGATCAACCTCGGTGGAAGTACCATGACCAGGAGCAAGGCGAGGGCCCTTAGCAGCGGGAGCTACATTACATGGTGGACAGATAGGGCCCCTTCTAATGGAAGACACAATAGGATCAGCTGCTGCCATGCCACCTCGACGATCAGGAGCAGTTCCCACAACAGAAGTGTTTCGAGTGCTAGCAGAGTCTAGACCATGAGCTGGCTTCAGACCAGCAGCTCGCTGAACCCGAGCATGGGTTTGAGGAGGAGAGAATGGTTAAGTCTTTGCAATAACAGTGGGGCAGCCTCCAGAAGCCTTAGTTTGCTCAACAGCGGCAGGGATTGGGTCAACAACGTCCAGATCAACAACAACACGAGGACGACCAGTACCAGCAGATTCCAGAGCATGGGTTCACACAACTTGAGGACGGTTTCGAGGAGGAGCAGCACACAAGGCGGCGGTCTTGGCAACAAAAGCGGGGCAGCCTCCGGACGCCTTAGTTTGCTCAACAGCGGCATGGATTGGGTGAGCAGCAGCCGCAGCAACACGGGCACGGGGACGGGGACGACCAGTACTAGCAGATTCTAGAGCAGAGTTTTCCACAACGGCAATACGGGGACTCCTACGAGGAGGTTGCCTGACATAAGCATGTCGCGGACGAGGAACCACATTTTTCTCAACAACAGCAGGGGTTCGAGTTAGACCTCCCTGTCCAATAATAGCTGGGCGACTCCCAGTAGCAGGAGCTTCCTCATCCACTATGTTACACACCAGCGTAACCACGTGAACCTAACATGCTGTTTCATCAACCCAATTAGCTGACTGCCACACGCTATAGGAACCCTGAAGCCTCGTTCATCAATGATGCTGAACCGTGCAGTCTGCTTTGGCTTCATTTCAGCAAGTTCACGCGGCTGAACCAAACCAGGGATGTGCATAAGCACTGGCGCTACTTCCATCTTGGACTCGAGCTGTTTCCACGTGCTCTTCCCATGTGCTAATTTAACGAGGTAGCCGCAGATGCTCACCAGAACCGTGTATTTGGGTTCAGCGGAGATCCTAGTTGATAGAAAATTGGAGACAAAAGATAAGAATTGTTTGTCAGCGTCGTGCTAGCAAACAACTCTATGTTCGATATATCTCTGTAATGCCAATAGCCAGCTAGCAGTTATAGGTAGTGCGAATAGCAAAGAGAAGAGTAGCTCACCTGAAATTAGCCAGAAGTACTTCTTCCTCGGCAAATGGATCTGCCATCCTTCGCGCTGCTCAACTCGTCGGCGGTAGAGGCGGGCTAGATCGTCGCAACGGCTGGCACGACATTCGGCATTAGAGCTTGGTAGCAGCGAGTAGGCGCAGCAATTTGATGCCAGAAGTCAAATGCCTGAAAAGATCATTCTGGTTGGAGGGGGGATTTCGACGCCGTCGGTGCTAGGGTTCATGCGAAAGGAGGAAGGGAGTGGATTTGTGAATTTGGTCAACGCACGATGCTCCTTTAGTATCTCGTTTCGCCTACGTGGTTGTCGCGTTGGCGCTCGTGTCACGGAAATATTACTAACATGAGGGTCCCGACCGTCTACTTCACGGGGCAGTTTCACGACATGTTTGGATTTGGTAGGGGTGAGACGAGTTTGCATCAAAATGACCTCTCTCGGTAGTTGGCGGCCCAACTTTTCGAAACGCGATAATTTCAGGCAACTTAGGTACGCTGGCCTGCCAACTTTGGTACCGCAGACGAACAACCCCCCGCTGTCGCGCTGTCATCGCCTCCTCCTTGCCGAGTCTCTCGGGGGCTCACTGTCGCCTCCGCGTCGTGGTCGTCATTGCCACGGCAAGATCCCCGGGGGCTGGCCGCGGCTGCTTTGTCGGCCACCTCGCCGTTCGTGTCGTCACTGTCGATGCCGCCGCCGTCCTCGCCGTCGCTGCGTCCGTGGCAAGTTCCGCCCGCAGCGGCACTTCCACAACCACTGGCAGGCGTGTGTCCTCATCCCCGTGCGAGTACGCCTCGCCCTGTTCCTCTCTGCGGCAAGTCCTGCGAGCCCGTGGTCCTCAGCGCCCGCTGGCGGCGTCGCCGCCGCCGTTGCGTCCCAGTCACCCGTAGCGCCTCCGTCTGGCGTGCACCTCCGCCGGGTGTCTCTCGGCAAGCTGCTCGACTCCTCGCCGCGCGAGTCAAAGCCTTGTGCACAAGCAGCAGCGGCAAAGAAGGCCGCCGGCGCGAAAGCAAAGATAGCAGCGAGCACGCATAGCAGCGTGCATGCTCGCGTGAGCATATGGCCACAAAAACCATGCAGCGACATGCACATGAAATCATAATATCGACTCGCAGCTCCATCCAACTACTTTCGGCGCTCCGCATACTTTCGTCCGGCTGCATCGCTGCACTCTCCCTGTGTCTCCTCCGGCCATGACGCATGTCCGGCTCCAGCGCATCCGCTGGGCGCTGCGTCTCCTGGCCGGCCGACTCGTGCGTCAAGGCCTCCGGCTCCTCGCATAGGGCCGCTCAGCGCTCTTGCGCCTCATTTCGCCCACAAGATGCCGGCTGGCCTCCTAGGCGCCCGTATGCGCGTACTCGTCAGCAAACAAGAGGAAAAAGATATAGGAAAGGAACGGCCGATTGGTTGTTGTCCGGTTGAAAAATAAAAAGAAAAAAGGAAAAAGAAAGGAGAGGGGCCAACTGCTGATAGTCGGTTGGAGAAAAAATAAGAGGGGAAAAGAAAGAAAAAAAACGTGAGAAAAAATCCGGCTATTACTAGTCCGGCTAAGAGAAAACCGGATGAAAAAAGAGAAGCAGAGAAAAATTTCAGATCCGGCTACATCCGTCTGACTACCCGTTCTGTCTGTCCGATTCGGCCGGTTTGGACCCGTTCTGGCTGAGTCGAACCGACTCCGCACGACTTCGTCTCGTTTGGTTGCCGGTTCAGCCGGCTGGACCCGTTCCGACTGGGCTAGGCCGGCTCGGCGCATCCTGGCGCGTTTGGTTGCCTGGCCGGCTGGGGACCGAATCCGGCTACGCCGTGTTTGGTTGCCTGTCCGGCTAGGGCTAGGCTATCCGGCTGGAACGCCAGTTGGACCGTTTCAGCAGCCGCAACACCTGCGGAATCGTACCTTCGACCCTGCTACACCGACAGCTGCAATGTGAGTGTTTTTCTGACCTCGAGCAACCCTCGAGAGCTCGCCAGATGTTGTTTTACTTCCTGCTTTCAGTTTTCCGGCGCCGGCAACCCCTACCCGGGGGCTCGCCGGTTGGTCCAGCCTGCTAAACCTGTTATCCGGTGAATCCCGAGCTAGTTTTTGAAAAATAAAACCGTTGTCCGGTGGATAGCATGTGTACTATATGTTGATGTACTAACAATCAATTCTGTTTGTTTGTTTGTTTTGGCACGACTGCACCGAGTCGGATTTTAAGGACATTTGAAGATTCAAAGCACGTCGCCAGCTACTTTGAATCTCGGGGGCTACACCCACCGAGATGCGCTCGCACGCCCCCGGTGTAATCAAGTGCTCCAGTCCGGCTGAAGGCGTTCAGCCGGATAGCAAGTTCGAGGTGTCGAAAAGGGCAAGATAGAGAAGATTCGCAGCACCTGTCTTTGTCAGCTACTCCGAATCTCGAGGGCTACACCACGCGGGTGCGCTCGCGTGCCCCCACGGTAGTTGTGTTGCTTCCGGGCCGGAGGTGTCCAACCGGACGCCATTCAAGTACTTCATCTACAACGACAACGTCAAGTTTTTGTGGAGCTCGTGCGAATTTCCCCCTCCAGGTGAAATCAGCGCGCGCTTAGGGGCTAGTGTCGGGGGGATTATCCCCGGGTACCCCAAAGAAGCTCTCAAGACGGATAAAAAAGGCAAAAACAGATAAAGGTAAAAGAAAACTGGAGCACATGGGCGTCCTGGGCCGACTAGGATCTCCCAGCCGGCCTGCATCACTATTTCCGGCTGGGCCTCCTCCCTAAGCCGGCCCGCCAGTGCTCCTCGCCGAGTCCTCTATCCGGCTGGGCCTCCCCACCCCAGCCGGCCTGCTCTGCGCCATCCAGCCCACTTCCGGCTCCACCTCTCCCGCGTCCTGCTCCGCCCTGCGGCTCCCGCCTGGTGCCATTCCGACTGGGCCGCCCTAGCCGGCCCACTCCCGCATCGATCCCTCCGTTCGGCCAGGCCTCCCCGGCTGGCCTCCTTCCCGTCCGTCATTTACTGGCCCATTCTTGCTCCACCTAGCCTCCCCGGCTGGGCCCTCCTCAATCCGGCCTCCCCTATTGTGCCTCCCGCCTGGGCCACCGCCTGGCTGGGCTCCCCTGGTCGACGCTGCTTCCTAGCGGGGGAGCCAGCTCCTGATCGCCACCGGATGCTGTCGCTCGATCCCCTGTGGGTCGCTGGCGAGGTCCGGCTAGCCCCAGTGCCCCCAGGCCGGATCGGTGTATCCGGCTGCTGCTACTACTACAAGACCGAGTACCAGTGCCCACGTACGAGAGGCCAGGAAGGACGAGTACCAGACAACAAGAAGACTGACAAGACCGAGCCCATGCTACTTTATCAAATGATATGCCAAATAGTATACACTATGCATGACATATTGTACCACAATCAGATGACATAGGCAATAGTACTAGTTAGGCAGCGGGTCCCACCTTTGTCCCTTGGGCCTCAATATAAGGCACCAAGGGAGGGCCTCCTTCTCACAGGCACACACGTTCACTGGGAGCCTCACTCCTTTGATCAATAGCTAGCTCGCTCAGTTAGCTAGCTCTTCCACAAAGTATACATAGACAGATATAGGTTGGTCTGAGCGCATTTAAGATAGTAGCTAGAGAATACAGCTCAAGGAGCACTTGTAGTTCGGATATCCCACATAGTCAGATCCGGCAGGAGTAGGAGCTTTACCTCACCACGAGGGCTCCGAACCTGGGTACTTCCTGCGTCCAGCTACGCTTGCTTGTATCCAATCCTGCCTGTGGACGCCGTCGATAGCTTCCCTGCTAGTCCCCACACCTCTATCTAACCTTCTTAGGTACTGCCGTTCCCAATACAACGATAAATATTATTATCAATAACTTTTATGCAAGACTTTATCTTCATGATAAGGATTTATTGGACGCTTCTTATGCTGGATCATTTACACGCATGGAACAAGAAGCTAAATGGGATCTTCTAGACTACATTCAAGACAATGCTGAAGCATGGGAGAATGATAAAGGAAGAAAGTCAGGTATAAATTATGATTATGAATGCATTAAATCTTTTATGGGAACTCATGACTTTCGTAATATTAGTAATGCTTATGGTCTTGATTCTCAAAGTATTGCAAATTATATTAAGGCTTTTGATTCTTATATTGAAATTCCTAAAAAGAAATGGAATAAGTATCATGAGCCATATAAAGATATTGTTAATTGTGTTCCTGCAAGAAATAATGAAGTTTATATTGCTAATCATATTTTACCTGAACCTTACACTGAGAAAATGACTTTCCCAGTTAAGATGAAGGAACATTCTATGATAGCTAGTATGGTTAATGAAAGTACAAATAAAGCTGTTGAACCTGATGAACAAATAGCTGTCGAACCTATAATAGCAAATGTGAAAGACTTTATCACTAAATATGTAGAAGATGGACACACTATCCTCTGTAAGGATACTTCTAATATTGTTTCACAAAGTAGTGTTATGAGAGCTAGTGTCCCTGTGTTTTCTATTAGAATAAGTGATCATTGTTACAATGGTGCATGTGATAGTTATATCGTTAAATTTATGCATCATACTGAAAGTTATTATGAGAGAGGGAAGATTGTTCTTATGCATCTCAATAATATTAAGTTTCCTTGCTCTATGTTGCACTTGTTTTTCCTTCCTATGCTAGTAGCCTCTGGTTTCAACAATTTATTTTCTTACAAAATCCCCTTGCATAGGAAGTGGATTAGACTTAAACATGTGTATATTTTCTTCTTGATGCTCTCTTTTACTTCCATTCATATTCTTATATGAGCATCATTGAAATTATCATGCCATCCTTAATGGCTATAAAGAAAGAGCTTTTTGGGAGACAACCCAATTTATTTTTGCTTTCAGTTTGTTTTTGTTTATTTGAGTCTTGGAAGTTATTGCTTCTGCAATAACCTCTCCTTATCCTTTTGTTTAGCTTTTTGTGTCAAGATCAACCTCTAAAATGAGAGAGAAGTAATATTTGGGGAAGTTGCTGTCTTGAAACAGATTTTTGTGCTTCACTATAAAAAACGTTAAAAATCTCAGAACATCGTACTGATCTGTAATTTTTTGTGTGCATGCCCCAGATTATTATTTAACTTACTTTAATTTTGCACCTTTTGATTTGAGCAACAGAAGATTTTCGAAAAAATTGATCTTTATCTGCTGGTCTATTTTGGCAGATTTTTGCTACTCTTGCACTTGCTTCTTATATCGATTTCCTTTTTGAATTCCTTTTGGGCTTTTGGAAGGAGTTGCTACAGTAGCTTATGTTCTAATGGATTTCAGTTGAAATTGAACTTGAAAGGTTTATTACTTTGCATACACTAATGTTTCTAATGAAAATTGTGTGAAGTTTTGTGTGAAAGAAATTTCCAGGTTATAGGAGAAAATGGTGTAATGAGATGGTTAATGGCTAAATGACTCAAACAATAAGTTTAAGAGGATGAAGATATTGATGATATTCAGGCGGTGACTCCGGAATAATTTATTAAAAGCCAAGTTCAGAGACCTATAGAATCCGTTTTTGAATAGGTAACACTTCTGGTAAGAAAAGGTCCGTGAAAAATCTATCAAGTTATATTTTTGCAGTTTTTATCTAACATGGAAAGCAATGAGTCGAAAGTGGGACGGAAATGGAGCCTGGGTGGCTCACACCACCGTGGCGGGCCTGGCCACCCGCGCCACTAGGGGTGTGGCCTGCGCCACCCGCTCTCCGTTTCTCTCAATACTTTCCTTTCATTGTAAAACTTTGTAATATATAATCCCCCGGATCCCCTAAGGTTCGTATATTGTGTTCTCGTCGTGTTTTCGTTTCGATCTGTTCTGTTCAGATGTCATTCCAGGGTTCGTTTTCAGAGGACTATGAGCTGCGACGCTGGCACAAGCTCCATCGCGACCTTGAGCAGAGGGCCTTTGTAGGATGGGTGGAAGAAGAAAAGATCACAGCTAGGCACGAAGATATGGATCGGAGCATCAAGGAGGAAGCGAAGGGCATGTCGGCAGGCATGAAAGGACAAGGGCCGATACCTCCAATTCTAAACCTCAGTTCCTGCCCTGCAGCAGTGGAAGCTCTACGGGCCACTAATGAGTTTTGCGATAAGTACCGAGCCCTGAGGAGAAAGGTGAATATACTGCAAGAAGAGAATAACAGGCTTCACAAGATCCTGGAAGATTTTCTCACTCCCATCAAGAGAACACCACCACCACCAAAGGAGTAATTCGTCATCAGGTTTTGGCATCCCCTTGGTTTGTTCCAAGCTTGGGGGAGTGTCGTGGTATCATATCACTATCTTTTATCTTTTTATCCTTTTAAGTAGAGTCATATCATGAATAGAGAAGTTATCATATAGGATGGTTTGCATTATGGAAGTGTCTTCCCTCTCGTTAGTTATCTATGTATACCTTGGTGTGAGTTGCTGTTATGGAATATTAATGAGAAGTTCTATCATTTACTCTTTTGCACATCTTATATTAGTTTTCAATTTATGTTATATGATTGATCTTGTTGTTAGTATTGGTATCATTTTGGGATCATTAAGTAAATTTAGCTGGTTTTGGCAAACCTGGCTCGGTCAGTAGCAACACTATTATGAGAATTGAATGAAAAAGATAAAAGTACTCTTAAGAAATATAGTTTCATCATTTTTCTTTCTTGATTGGCTCATAAGCTTAGCATTCTCTAGTTAAGATCTTTCATGCTTCCAAGGAAGATTGCATGTTTGTTTTTATCACTTGTATGTTTGTTTGTTTCCTTCAATTCTTATGCTTGCTACCCAGCCTTGCTAGCCTAAAACTTGTACTGAGAGGGAATGCTTCTAGTGCATCCAATCCTTAAACCAAAACCTATGCCATTTGTGTCCACCATACCTACCTATTAGCATTATTGCTATTCCAAGTAAATTCATGTTTTTATCTACCTTCTGAATTAAACTTGTTATGTGAAAATTAGTGATTAAAGCTCTCACGAACTTGAAGGCACAATTTACTTTTCTTGCACTTAATAAACTTGAACCATTGTGGTCATCTATGTTACATATATGCTTGCATTTTGTAAGTTGTGAATTAGCAGAACCATGTTACCATAGGGAACCCTTTCAACATTACACTTTATTTAGTTGATATCATGTTCTTTTGCTTATAGATCCCGGTGGTGTGAAATGAAAGGAGAGCTTGTAAGGCTCATGGAGTTCGTATATGTGTTAGAGAAACGCCTAGGCGGCTGGTCTAATCCATGCCTAATCATGGTGGAAACCTGCAGCGTAACCATAGTGAGCAATCTATGAAGCATCCTATATATACAAAAAGCAAATGATCTGTTGTACGAACGGAGTTCGTTCATCCAACAGTGAGAAGAAAATAAAAGAAACACAAAACACTACAGAGAATTATAGGCTAGGGAGTTTTGAAGGTAGGTAAAATAAAATAAAGTATAAAGGAACATGTAGAAGGTAACCCACTGACCTGAGATTGTCAAAATAAAAATATTGGAGGGGTTATAACCTTTTTGTACTCGTCTCTGTCCTTACTGCGTGATGCTGCTCCTTGGTACGAGCACGTGGTACGGACGGGCTCCGCCTGTACTGCACCTTGATTTCTTCTTCTTCCTTTTTTTGAAGGTTTCCGTCGAAGTTGGTACGACTAGGTGGTACGAGCGGGATGCGCCCGTACCAGTGGTCGTTAAAACTTCTGAGTCTTCTTCATGTTTCCTTCGCCTGGTAACGTGGTCGGTATGGGCAGACGGTATGGACACATCCCACCGTACCAGTGCTCGTTAAGCTTGCGGTAGCTTTTCTGAAAAAATTCCTATTTCTTCCGATGTGTCACATGGGCGGTACGGGCGCACGGTATGAACATGTACGCCCGTACTGCTGCTCGTTAAGCTTGCAGTGAATTCTGGAACGAGTTATTTTCCCCGAATTTTTTACTAAGGACCTGAAACGTTAGTCCAACATCTAAACAAAGCAAACATATATTTTTGATGAGAAGATTTAACCAAGATATGCAATGCATCATTAGAGCAACAAATAATTCTACCTATAAAAAATAGTCCCAACCCAACTCTAATAGGAAATCATGCATATATACAAGTATCAATGCAACATGAATGCAACTAGACTCAAGATACAAAATTAAGAAAGACACCTAAAAACTTTCGGGTTGCCTCCCGGGAAGCGCTTTCTTTAAAGCCATATAGCCAGGCTTAGATGCTCCATTAAATTATCCACCTGGATCCCATGGGATATCAATTCGAGGTGTGATTGTACTTACCTCCAGCAAAGAGTTGGAGCATCTCATTGTAGAGTACGGTCGGAGTCGTTCCCTCTTGAGGTGCATCAGCATCATATAGATGAATAAGTTCTCGCTTCCAAGCGAGTGTGGATGCACCAAGCATGGTGAACATTCCTCCTTATATAGCTGCAACGAGAGGATTAGAGGTTGATATATAATTATTGAACTTTTACCTTGGTTACCATTGTAGGGGAACACTTCATAATATTCTTCCTTTGCAAAAGGGAGTAAATCAGGTCCCTGCATATTAGCATCATAAGATTCATAGCAAGGTTCTATATCTAGTTCATCATTAGTAATGCTCTCCTCATGAGTGTCTAGGCACAAGGCCTCCATAGATAAATTACAATCAGTTTTAGCATTATAAGAATCATTACTAGAGAGATGCATCATAAACGAATGTAGTATTTGTAATGTGCCAATGTTTGTCAACCTCACCTTTTTGTTGTTCTTCCTCTTTATCTTGTGGTTCCTGCAAATGGTTATCTTCGGGAACTACGGTTTTAGATCGTGCCTTACTCTCTACCACAAGTGGATTATCACTAAGATGTTCTTGGCAATAAGATTATAACTTTGGTAACAAGTTGAGAAGTTGCATAAGAAGCATACTATCACATCTCTTTCTCATAATTAAATCGTTTGAGAGTAGATCATGGACACCTTTATAAACCAAATACTCTAAGAGTTCAACTCTAGTGTAAGATACTAGGGATTCTTCAAGAGTAATGGAACATTGAAAACTAAGGTGGCCAACTACCATACATTTATAAAAAATCTCATGACATGAATTACAAAATGATTTTGCACAACAATCTAGCAGGTCATACAAATTAAACAATCCCATACCAGTGGCAGTAGTATCTTCGCTGCGATGTATATCCTCTTCTTCTTTCTTCCATGAGTCCTACACAAAGTTAGTCTCTTCCACAGCTATCCGCTTGTGAGCAATCACTATCACAAAAGTTATCAATACAATAAGAGTATATAAGGTATACTATTCCATAGATATTATCGAGTACTTCATCTTCTCTTTTTATATCACTCATGCTAGCTAGCAACTCACAACAACTGGTAAAAAGTACTCTCTCATAAACCTCTACATTAGCAGAGAATTCCCAATTCCCATTATAAAGCGCTAATTTGATATCAAAGGTATTATTCTTACATTGATAAATAAAATGATCTTTGGAACCGCAACATTCACAAGTAAAATTGTACGAGGTACATAATGTGGATGAATAGCCTTTCAACCAACTCACCCATTCTTCTAATACTTTTTTCCCCTCGTAATGTAATATCCAAAAGTTCCAACTTCCTTCTCCTATATTGCGAGCTTCATCTGTTCAAACATAGCAATCTCGGAAGACATGATTAGTAGCAAATGTTTTTATAATTTTTGTTTTATAAATTTTTTATGAGTTTTTGGTTTTATAATTTTTTTGTTCTTTTCAAATAAGTAAAAGCAGTAAAAAGTAATAAACGGAAATAACTTGAAACTTGTTAATAACTTTTAGTACAACAACAATAAATTAGCAACTAAAGACAAAGACCAAAAGCGCTTAGCTCCCTGGCAACGGTGCTAGAAAATAGCTTGATGACTGCAAGTGCACAGATCAATTGTAGCTAGTTTCTAAGTAAAGATATCGAACCCACAGAGAGCTATTGGTAAATGTATTTATGCCCCTCATTACTATTCACTAGGGAGTACTTGTAAGTTATCTTTAATTCCAAGTAAAGGGTGTGTAAAGAGTGTGTTTGAATAAGTGCTAAAATAAACAAGAACAAAGTAAATAATAAAAGTAAACTAAAACAAGAGAGTGTCTATGAAGTATTGTGTGATGTGGTTAAGGGGTTCTGAAGGAGTGTAGGATACACCGCTAGCATGGTACTAATATTATATGTAATCAAGATAACATAATTCTTATGTCATGATATGTATGGAGAGGGCCTCATAATAAGATGTTCACGACAAGGCTCATAGGAAGCCATTTTGTTGAGCCAAGTGTGAGGTAACCTCTAAATAACCACTGCAATGTCTAAGAGCAATCACCCATATAGGCCACCGCAATTAAGGGTTTCCCCATGGATATCGTAATTAGCTTAGGGAGTCCTTCTTAATCCCCCTTTGACCGTGTGGGTTACGAGCCAGCGCCAATCTATCACGAGGCACTCCGGGTACGCTTCCACAATACGTCCAAAGGGTTTCTTCCTCCCTTTAGTCCCGAAGGCAAATGATATATGGTCGACTACACATATCATCTAAAGAGAGAAATCAAACACAAGTCATAATAATATCATAGACAAGCAAGTCATATGGTCACAAGAATAGATCATCTTTATTACAAGTTCATAGTGGTGCTAGGGTTTCACCATCTCTCCCCAAGAACAAGGCAACTACTCATACATGAAGGGGATCAACATCATGGCAATTTTATGGATGCAATATGAAGGTACAATTGAATACAAGTGCAAATCCACAATAGAGATTGGACTATCAAAGTAAACAAAGGGGATCGAAGTTGGAGACGATGTTGATGAAGATGGCGATGAAGATCGATGCGTAGCCCTTCAAGATGCAAGCCTCCTCTCTCCCTTGAGTGGTATGGTGGTGTAGATCTCGTGGGCGGTGGCTATGGAGGCGGTGGAGTGGCAGGGCTCCGCTCCTTAGGCATGTGTGGACTCTCTGCCTTCATCTAGGGTTTTCTCCTCTTTAAATAGGCATCTAGAGGTCGGTTTCGCGGACCGTCGAAGCTGGGGGTGAATATGTCCATTGGGCCTTCACAAATGTGGTTCCATTTGACGAAACAAAGCTGTCAGAGGGCGGTATGGTCGTACGGTACGGGCAGGCTCCGCCTGTACCAGTGGTCGTTATGCGTGCGGTACTCCGCAGTGTTTTGACCGCCATTTCTTCATACAGACTCCGATTGAGGTGTTCTTTGGCTCGTTGGATTTGTATGGACGAGGGATTAAACACCATGGACTTGGATCTTCATTTGGAGTTGGTGGAAAAACTCACTTCTTCCTTCCCTCAAATGGCTAAGTCTGGTGCCTGCAACTCCTCCATATTGTATCCTCTTTGCTCCTTTTATCCATGATTCACCATAGCACCTACACACATATAAAAGACAAGAAAAGGTAATAAAATCCTAATAAAACTAATATTGTGCAAAGCCCATGTGGAAATGAATGAAAACTAAAAATCAAACATAATAGGCATAGTTATAGAAAGATGTAACATGTAATGAGTGAAAATATGAATAAATTTTATACTTAAATATGCATTAATTTTGGACTCATTAGTAGGCTTCATGTGTAGAAAGCTTGTTCAGTTTTGCAACAACATGATAAGTGGCGACAATATCATAGTACCAATTTGTATCAACACCATGAGAAGCATAATTTGCACTTTTATTTCCACGGTCTCCATCACCACGGTCACCACAGTCATCACCGTAGCGCCACCAGCAATCACGGGCAGGATGCCCATGGATGAATCATATCTGACATGTGGTATCCATGTAGGGAGTGGGCTGACAATCACGACGCCTCCCACCATCATCACGTATGTCCTTATCATCACGATGACGGGGACGGTCATCATCATACCGGCCACCCTGGTAGCCACCTCCATCACGGTGGCCCTGATAGCCACCTCCATCACGGCGATCGCGGTCATCACGGCGATCACGGTCATCACGACGGTCGCGGTAATCCCGGTGGCCATGGTCATCACCGTCGCCACGATCATCATGCTGTTGTCGAGGATGCTCATCGCGCCAGCATTCTTGACCTCCGCGGCCATCACACCAGCATTCATGGCCGCGTGGTGGATAAGCACCACGACAAGCCACGTTGGCGGATGACGAGAAGCCCACGTCTTCAGTTTTGTTCATGCGATCATACGCTTGGACTTGATCAAATAAATCAGCCAGAGTAGTGTCGGGATTGGCATGAGAGGCGGTGATTAGCGTGTCGTAGGAGTTACCGAGACCGTTCAGCACATACCAGAGAAGCTCATCATCATCAAGCGGTTTACCTGCAGCAGCAAGTTCAGAGGCAAACGTCTTCATCTTTGCAAAGTATTTTTCAGCAGAGAGGTCATTCTTCTTGGTGTCATTGAGAGCACCCTAGAGACGTTGCGCCCGGGATTTTGACGCGGCAGAAACATGAGTGTTGAGAGCAGCCTCCAATCACATGTGCCAGAACGTCTGGAGATAGCGCATTCAGAAGACAGCGAAGAACCTGCTGATCACGAGCGATCCAAGAGGAATACTCAGGGTTCTCGATTGTAACCTTTTTCTTGTTGATGTCTTCGGTCTCCAGCTGTTCATCGGGTGCCTCCTCAGATCCTTCCACGAGGTCGAGGACTCGGGCACAGCGAAGGGCGGGAACTACGAGAGCCTTCCAAACCAAGGCGTTCTCGCGGGTGAGAAGCTGAGTGGGAGGTGCTCCAAGGGCAGTGGCTAATGCCGTGGCCGATGAAGAGGTCGCCATGGAATCGATGCGATCCAGTGTCAGGGGTCGTGGGCGTGTCATTGTTGTAGGCACGGTGGTGGCAGATGACTGCGGCGGCGACGTGTCGTCGGTGTCATAGATCTTGGCTCGATGCGATAGCGGCACAAAGAAGGCGGCGACAGAGATGTTTAGGGTTTTGGTGTTTGGCTTGTGTGTTTAGACTTGGATCTCGATGCGGCCGGCGATGGAAGATCGACAGCGGCGGCAGAGGGTTTTGACGGTTGTGTGTTTGGGCTTGGCTTGGAGATAGGCGGTGACAGGGCTGTGGCGCGGCGTCGGGGTTTAGGGTTTCGGCAGCCAGACGCAGGAAGAGGCCTGCTCTGATACCATGTGAAAAATGGTGGAATGATGCGTACCCGTAGGGGCATCGGTTGCGTGTTTATATAGTGTAGGAAACCGTCCCTATACGTGTCATATTATATGGGTTTGTATGTGTACATCGGAGTACTACTCCGTACACGTACACGTAGGATTACAGCCTCTAACAATGATAAGTTCTACTAATCACATCGAATGCAAGTAAGAAAAAACTGGCAAAGAAATAAATACTAATCTGACTACAGAGTAATACAATCACGATGCATATAAGTACAAACTGGACCAATCCATGTAAAAAAGTGGAACTGGATCGATTTAACAGCCGGAGGTGATACTTGCTGATGAATGATGATGCAACATAGAGCATACCCACGTTCACCGGCCGCTATGCTGCAAGACCACTTGCGTGGTGCTGGCCGACCGTCATTCTTTCGGTGCTGGGCAAGCCTTTACGCAGGATTTTTGGCGCGCTAGCGAGAAAAAAGCGGGGCACCAGGGCAAGGAAGCTAGCGTTTCACTCGAGGAATTTTTGCAAGAAGTTTGATGGGATGTTTCTTTTCTTATGAATCCTAAAGCGTAGGGGAATTCCTTTCCTATCCCTATGTTGGTACAAAGGAAAGCTTTCCCGCAAAATTCCTATCCCTGATAATTCGTATGGGTTTCACGTGTTCCAGACGACCCCTGTAGAAAATTTAGATAGGATTACTATAGAAAAAATTTCTATGATACCATTTGGATCAAATGAATAGGAATCCTGGATTCCTTTGAAATTCTTTCACATGAATTTGGGAGGAAACGGCCTCATGTTTTTATCTCTTTGTGTCTACACTTTCTGCGTTTTCTCGTGTGACATCCAAACGACACTTCAAAGTTTTTCTGTGGTATTGATTCTTATAGGAATTCAGGTTACATCACATCTCAATTCCTACATTTTTTTCAAATCCTCTGTTTTGAGATCCAATGTTGCAAACAGGGCCTAAATTTCTGTTAACAAAGATTAAAAATGTTCATACGAAAACGAACAATGTTGTAAGCTATTTGGAACATCATTTTTTCACACAGAATGGCCATCCTCCTCCGAAATCTGAATAACAAAGCGACAATTTTGAAAACAATGTTTCATCTATTTTTTCCTAACATTTTTTAATATTTATATGAGTTACCAAACAATCTTCTATCTTTTATACGAACATAATAAACACTAAAAAAAACTATATGATGTTTCTAATACCGGCAGCAACTCCATCTGAAGCAACATGTCTAGTAGAGAGTTTTTACTTTTAACTTGACATGGGCTTGAGACTTCCTTTTTTACTTTTTTTTAAAGAAGGTCATTTTTTTACTTATTATCTCGAGCAGATACGCGACTTTACTTTTTTCTGGAGGAAGACATGACTTTACTCGTCATACTTTCCTTTAATTCTTAGAGGATCAACCCTTTTCGTTCGTACTCTTTTCCTCTTAATTCAATGGGCCTCACAATTATCGTAAAATACAAATGGGCCTCACTGCACTAATACAAAATACAAATGGGCCTCACTGGACTAATAATGACATCCAAAGACGATCCAATTCCACGCCAGACGCTTCCGACAGCGGCCACCATTGCTCGCCGCGAATTCCCCATCCGAACCCCGACTGCGGCTGCCATGGACCGCGTCCTCGCCTTCTCCCGCCGCCGCCGCCGCCGCCGCCTGATCATTTGCGCCGGCGCTGCCTCTGCCGCTTACCTCCTATACCACCACCCGGCCGTCGCCGCCCGCCGACGCCGCATCTCCCGCCTCACCTCAGCTCTCTCGTCCCTCGCCGACGCTGTAACCGCCGTCGCCGCGGACCTTGCCGCCTTCCTCAGATCCGACTCCGACGTCCTTCCCCCCACTCTCACGCAGCTATCCAAGCTCGCATCATCCCCCGAGGCGTTCGCTTCCGCCTCTGCGCTCTCCGGCGCCCTCACAGCCGGCGTGCTCCGCGGCTACACCTCTGCCTCCGGTCCAGCGTCCAGTGGTGAGGTGGCGTTCTCGGACCGTCTCGTTGAGAAGATGTTCTCCCCTTCAGGTGAGCGGCTCGTGTCGGCCGTGGCGGGCAGCTTCGGGCGCGACCTCGTGCTCGCCTTCTACTCCGTCCCATCCGATCCTTCGGAATCATCGGGATCATCGCCGGCGAGCTGGGTCGACGTGGTCACCAGAGGGAGTTGCCGGAGGGCGATTCGCAGCTGGGTCGAGGTCTTTACCGCCACCGCCGTGGGCGTCTTCATAGACAAGACCATCCACATCAACACCTACGACCAGATCTGCGCCGCCGCCACAAACCCCGCCTACGACGCCAGGCTACAGAAGCTTTTAGTTGCACTCTGCAGTGCTTCTATCGAGACATTGGTGAAGACCTCCCACAGCGTACTCTCCAATACCAATGGAAATGCTAATGACAATAGCAGTTCCAGTGGCAATGGTGAGATTCGGGAAGGATGGGCACAGACGGTATCGAGTGCGCTTGCTGTTCCAGGCAACCGGAAACTTGTGTTGGATCTAACAGGCAGGGCGACGTTCGAGGCAGTGCGGTCTTTCCTCGAGTTTGTGCTATGGAGACTGCATGATGGCGCAAAGGCTGGTGGTGATGCCACAGTCAGGGCTGGGCTGTGTGCTTTGAGGTATATGAGCGAAAGGTCCATGGTTATCACTGCCATCTGCATAGTATTGTGCTTGTATGTGTTGAACGGTACATGGCTCTTGGCGCCGGCTTGAGCCTGCTATCATCTCTTGGCATGCAGTTCGTATATTTATGTGTAGCAAATAGAGTATAGAATATACTGAAACTGTAAATTTAGAAAGGGAGAGGAGCAACAGAAGAAATTACTTTGGTAATTGGTAGATTTTTTGTTGTGTAACAATCTGTCCCTGCATACAGTTAAAGAAATTGTCTGACAATATGATTTTGCCTGTACATTGAGAATTTTATTGGTCAGTATTATATTTCCTTTTGGTGAAAACATATCATTCTGGTTAGTGTATTGTTGTATATGAGGCTTAACAAGGGCCACTAATTGTTTTAGCTGTTTAGTAGTATTTTACAATCTGCTCAGATCAGCATATCATTCAGGTGTTCAATTCATGGTTTTTAAGGCGTTAAGGCGACCTAAGGCGATCTAGGGGTGCCCTGACGCCTAGGCGGGCGCTTTGGATGCCTAGGCGCCTAAAGCGGCCATTTTTCCAAAGCAGGGGAGGGGCGCCTGGACGACGCTTGGTTCAATGGAAGTTGTGGAGATTTTGATTGTTTAGGTAGTTGCACATGTTTTGATACATGATCTGTTTTATCCGATTGATTGTTCAACTTGTTTGCCTGCATGGACATTTAGAATATTCATACTTTTCTGTCCCACCAGCTTGATCAAGAAAATATCAATATAAATTTTGAATATCTTCGTTTCACTTTGTTTAATGAAGAATCAGTTATAGACAGCCAGGCAAAAGTGTTATTGCTTCTGCTTCAGGTTGCCCTCATTGGTACAAACTACAAACTGCATTTTGTGCTCACCTAATTGTCAAGAACCCTTTAGATAATGTTTCTGTCAAAACCAGGCATTTTATAATTGGTGTACAAAAATTATCCTCTGACTCATGGTATCTGTTCATATTCTGTTAAAAATGATCATCCTTGTTCGGGAGTTCTGTACCCAGTTTAATTTTGGATACAAGTTTCTCATCATGAAATGAATACAGATGACCTTTTGGGATCACAGACTGAAACTAGTTAGTTTTCTTTGTTTGAAATACTTCTACTAAAGATTAAAGTGGGCATATTTCCATACAAGTTATAATCTTATGTTGAATCTTGTATAGCTGATATGGACATATTCCATTCTGAAATTGATGTTTTTAAAAATCTCAGTGACAGCAGGTCCGGTGAGTTTTAGATTGAGGCCTGCAACCCATTGTACATCGGCTTCACCATGTCGATTTTGGAGTGCTTCTGAATTTTCATAGGCCCAGGTCTGAATTTTCTCAAGCTCTCCCGTGTCGCTTCTCCCCGTCCCCCTCATATTTCAAGCTTGAATCTACTGAATGCTTAGTCTACAGGTAGCAATGCTCTAGAACCATAGGCCCTTTACTTGCGTGAGCAAAATTGTGTACTGCCAGCCTCCCTTTCGTAATAAAAGATTGCTTGACCAATGTATGAATCAGGTTGCATTTTCACACCTTCACAACCATCTGTGATCTGTGCTCCTCTGATTAGTGAGTATTGGTCAGAGGAGGGAAGATAGCCCCTTATCTCTTGGCAAGCAGTTCGTATGTTTATGTCCAGTAAATAGAGTATGGAATATACTGAACTGTAAATTCAGAAAGGTAGACGAGCAACAGAAGGAATTACTTCGGTAATTGGGAGGAGTAGATTTCTTTGTTGTGTAAGTGTAACAATAAGTTAAAGAAATTTTCTGGCAATGTGGCGTTGCCTATATATTGATAATTTTGCTGGTCAGTGTTTATATTTCCTTTTTGTGAATATACGTGGTTGTGGTTACTGCGTTGTGTATGATCCTTGACAAGGGCTACTAATTGTTTCAGCTATTTAGTACTCCGTCCGTTTCAAAATATAAGATGTTTTAGCTTTCTGAAGCTAGTGTATCTAGACCCCTTTTGGTATGTAGGTTCGGAGAGGTTCGGAGTGAACCTACACACTAAAAGGGGTCTAGATTCATTAGCTTCACAAAGGTAAAACATCTTATATTTTGAAACGGAGGGAGTATTTTAATATCTACTCAGAACAACATGTTATTCAGGCGGCCAATGGAAGCTGTGGAGATTTTCATTTTGTAGGTAATCGCGCATGATATAGTACACAATCTGTTTTGTCTGCTAGATTGTTCAATTTGCTTGGCTGCATGAACATTTAGAATATTCATATTTTTGTGTGCCACCGGATTGATCTATAGTAAATATCGATATATATTTTGAATTTCTGCAATTCACTGCTTCTGTTCCATCATGCCCTCATTGGTACCAAATGCATCTTTGTCCTTACCGAATTGTCAACACCCTTCTGGAAAAAATTTCTGTCCAGACCACACCGTTTACAAATGCTACACACGAAATTATCTTCTGATTCATGGTATCTGTTCATGTTCTGTTACTAATGATGATCCTTGTTTGGAGTTCATGAAGGGTTATGCACCCATTATAATTCGGATTACAATGAATTCAGAGAACCTTCTGGGATCACAGAGTAGTGCATTTTCCCCTGTTTGCAATAGTAAAGATTAAAAATGAACTTACATCTGTACAAAGTTAGAACCTGATGTTGAATGTTGTATTGTTTGCATGGATATGTATTTAACATCAAACTCAATTCTGAAACTGATGTTTTTTAAAAATCTCATTGGTCACAGGTTCGTTATGAGTTTCAGAGCGAGGACTGGAAATCATTGCGCATCGGCATCACCACGTCAATTTTGGAGGCTTTCTGAATTTATCTCAGGCCCAGGTCTAAATTTTCTCAAGCCCTGGCGTGTCGCGCTCCTCTCCTTTTCCCTCCCTCGTGTTTCAAGGTTGAGCCCTTTCTAGAAGAGCAATATGTAGTTTGTACGGAACAATTCTTCTGAGCCGAAGGTCCTTTACTTCCGTGTGGAAGAATTGTCTGCTGCCAGCCTTCTCCTTCCCGTAATAAAAGATTGCTTGACTCCCTGCATGAATCAGGTTGCCATTTCATACCTGCATGCACTCCCGCCTGTGCTCCTGTGATTAGTGAGTTGTGAGTATTGGTCAGAGGAGGGGAAGATATATGCAGGTCCTGAGAAATACGTGCAGCTCTAGAAATCTCATGGGGCCTTGGCTAGCTAGCGGTAGTCAACTCTCTTTGTCGCCATCACCCAGGCACGTAATCAGATTGCTCGTCTAATCTAACCATGTCAGGGTCGCATCCATAAGACCTTATAGTCTAACTTACATGTCACCTTCTAAGAAGCGAGACGACTTACGTAGGCATCGATATGCAGTGTCTAAACACCAGGTTGATCCCTTTCTGTGCAGGAGGAGGCAGGTCGCCCGGGCCAGTTAGACACGAACAGGTGTTAGCTTCAGTCAGCTACTTGAATGTTAATTAAGCACCAATCAAGTAGACATTATACGCCGTTGAGAATCATTCAGTTAACAAAGGTCAAAATCAGGTACTGATGCCACCAAGAGCGTTCTAGAGGAGATGGCCATGCTTATCTGTGGAGTATCCAGACAGACATCCAGCAGCAGGTACGCTGTCGTCAACATTTCATACACTACCCTACTAAATTGCTGACCTGGGCTCTCATCTGGAGAGGTCAAATGGTCCCGTTGTCGCTGCCCAAAACCCTGACGGCCAACCTGGCTATTGTATGCTGTCTTTCTTCGGTTGTTTTGACCTGTTGCGCTCCGTCCGTCCGTCAGGAAGTCTTCGCTGCCGGCATCCAGAAGAATGCAGCCGACATCGACCGCGCCTGTGTCACTAAGCTGGTGGCTCCCCCTCTGAGTTGTTTAGTTGCGTGCTGATTTGTATTGCTTGGGTGTCATGGTCTTGTGACTGGTTTTGTTCCCTTGCAGCGTGTGGAACAGTGTGCGTCGGAGATGCATTGTGGAAGATTCGGTGATTTTTACGCTTTGGTTTGCAGAGAAATTGAGTGAAACGCGTGGAAACTACTAGGAAAATTTCGGCGTTATGTGCCCGAAGTATTAGCTGGCCTGGGTTTTGGTCAAGTTTGGCTCGGACTGCCCGAAGAAAGCAAAGCCATTTTTCTCGTCAAACCGAAGAGTAGGCAAATTAAGATGCCGAGGTTTGGCTGTGGTAGTGAGGGGATTGAAACGAGACAGGGCCCAGCATATGTATATCCTAGACGACAAACTAATCCACCTCGCCCAATCCAGGTCCAGGCATATGCACGTAGAGTCGTTTGCAAATGGAGCGAGAGATTAGTAACAGACTTTAATCCTGCCATAACTAAATTCCTTTATGAGACGCCCAAATAAAGCTGGCGAGGCTCTTCATGCATGCATGCACACGGTGTGATCAATCCCTTCTCGGGCACTCCTACCGAGGAAGGATGACGGAGATACTACTACTGATGATCAGCACACCATTACATGGACTCGCATATATACGCAAGTCAATACTGCTAGTTGTGGCCGTTGTCCTGGGTGTAGATGTAGTCGGTGTGGGCGGCGAGTGTCCTCCTCGCCAGGCAATCCTCCCGCTGCTGCTCGCCGGCCACCATCTCGCAGTCGCGTCCTTCAGCCGCCGTCGCCGCCGCGACCTTCTGAATGAAAGAGAAATGTGATCAGATATCGTTGGAAGACGATCGATGGACCGAGAGTCATTGAGAAGTCCGTAGATCCTGGGCTGCACGCGTGCATACCTGGCTGGGAGATGCCTTCCTTGCGGAAACAACGTCCGCCGGCAAGGTCCGTGCGGCGGTGGCCTGAGCGGGGCCGGACGCCAGGAGGAGGAGGACGGCGAGCGCCGCCACGAGCACCATGGTCGTCGCCCTCGCCATGGATGTCGACCCACACGGTGACGCCTAGTTTTTTTCTTTTTAAGATGGATTCGAGAGCAGTTTCTGGGAGCGGTGGCGATGGTGAATAATGCGGGCGGAGGAGGAATGGAGTGCGGTATTTAAAGCGGCGGAGGGGGAAACGGCCGGACCACGGGAACCGGGCTAACGCGCCGCAGGGAAACGCTGGCGGCCACACGTGCGGACCCGTCTGCGCGCGTGGGACTGCTGCCTAGACCCACTGACACCTGGGGCCCTCTGTTGTGCGGTGGCCAACCTGTCGGTGACTGTACGCCCGTGCAGTGCAGGTCTTAGCTGTCGACGGTGATGATGCTAACGGGTACTCCCAGACCGTGTTTATTTATACTAGTACTACTAGTAAAAGAAAATGAAAATCGTTCATCATCGATCTCGATCGATACCTTGTTCAGCGGAGCGACGCCGAACACCATGCAGCGTGCTCCTGCTTGGGGGTCCATCGACTGAGTCTCACTCACATATGATACGCGTACCTTGGCTGCAAACCCGCACGTCGCATACTCGCATGGGTGGCTGCATGTCGAGCGGTTCTGCTGCGCCTCCTTTCGCGCCTGCGCACGCATCTGCAACAACTCCTGGACCTGGATCACGATGGGGATTTGGGGGTAGGATAGGCGATATCCGCACTAGCTGTGCCAGCCGGGCCTTGTGTTGCTGCGGCCTTGAGGCCTTGAGGGCGCACAGTCACTATGTTTCGCTCATTGCTATTACTCGCTCCCAGGGACTCCCCGGCTTGGCCGGCCCATGTGTTGTTCATTTGCCTTTTTTGTTTTGTTTCTTTGTTTAGTTTCTTTGTTCCTGTTTCTGTTTATATTTTCGGAATCTTCAACGGAGTCGGGAGGAGATAAGTGGGCCACATTGTTGTGCCGAGGTGGTGCTTTGTCTTGTTCCAGGCGGAAGGGATCTTTAGTTGCTTCAAAGACCAAATGAGCCTTTCCTATAATATTATTATATTTGGACCGGAGAAGTTATTTAAAAAAGAGTAAGTTCTACTTTTTACTCCCTAGTTTTAATTTTTGACACTAATTACCACATTTAGCAAGATTTCATCCTAATTACCCCATTTACCAAAAGTTGTGCCAAATTTTACCCCTTCTAAGTTTTGTGAGCATTCTGATCTTGAGAGTCGTTCGTGTGGTTCAATAGTTCGCTCTTTTATTTCAAGTTTCAGTCTCTCCGGTACCTGGGTCTGCCAACTGTGGTAGGACGATCAAAGAATGGGGCGTTTAAGCACCTTACTGACAAGGCGAGGGGGAAAGTGTCGGGCTGGGCTGGAAGGGGCAAGGACTCTCCAAAGCTGGGAAGGAAAGACTGATAAAATCTGTTTTAGAGGCGGGTGCTACATACGCTATGGGCTGTTCTCAGCTTACCAAGCTGGCCTCCATTGGCTCGGACTTATGGTGGGGCGACACCACGAAGAAGAGAAAGACCCATTGGATTAGTTGGCAGCGGGCGTGCGAGGCAAAGCAAAGGGGAGGTATGGGCTTCAGGGATTATGCTGATTTTAACCAAGCGTCGCTCACAAAGCAAGCATGGAGGCTGACCACGAACACTAACTCGTTATGCGCAAGGGTCCTACGAGCTCGCTACCACAGGGATAGTGTGTTCCTCGATGCCAAGTGCCCTAAGAGGGCTTCCTTCACCTGGAAGAGCATTATGCATGGTAGGGACTTACTACGGGAGGGCATTATGTGGCGGGTCGACAGTGGTGAGCATGTCCGGGTGTAGCAGGACAATTGGATTCCTCGATCATCGTTAAAAAGGCCCTTGGGGCAAAGCCAAACACCCCAGCACTAGAGCAAGTAAAGGAGATACTATTACCGAATGGTGCTGGATGGAATCAACATAAGCTGAAGGAACATTTTTTTGATGCGGATGTGACTGACATCTTGAAAGTCCCCGTTGGTAGAGTTGGAATAGAGGATTACATGGCTTGGAATTACACCAAAAATGGGGTTTTCAGTGTGCGGTCTACATATCATCTCAAGCAGCAGTTGAAGAGAGAAGAGGAGGGCCGAGCATGCTCATCTTTAAATCTGGTGGAGCATAAGGGCTGGCTATCGCTCTAGTCGGCTCAGGTTCCAAACAAGGTCAAGGTACATTGCTGGAGGTTGGCGAAAAATGGACTCGCTGTGGGATACGAACTCCAATGCAGAAACATAAAACAGGGGTCAAGTGTATTGCTTGTGCTCGCGATGAAACACTGGTTCATCGGCTCTGGGCCTGCCAACATTCACAACAAGTTTGGAGGCATCTTCGGTCGATGACGAATTTGGAATTAAAGGATCCACCAGGTGATATTAGGATGCCACGGGGCCTCCAATCCTGGTTACTCGACTAGTTTGTGATGCTTGACAATAGTGAACTAGCGCTGGTCGCTAATGGCTATTTACCAGGTCTGGCTGGCCAGGAATAATGCGCGTGAGCTCCCTATGATTGACAACTCGATGGCCATTGCGCGGCGTGTTCATGACTCGATGGCCATTGCGCAGCATGTTCTTGCCCTAGCAGCTGAGTGGAAACAGATGCACTCACCGCAGCCAAAACAAACCACGCGGATGGGGGAGCGCTGGCGCCCGCCGGCCAATGGATGGCACAAGGGAAATGGTGATGGAGCATTCTACCAGAAGGAAGGACACGGAGGTGGCGGGGCGATTATTCGCGACCAACATGGCACCTTTGTTGCAGGAGCTTGCCATTTTTTTCTCTGGTGTCGGATCCTGTTCGGGCGGAGCTCCTGGCTTGCAGGCATACTGTCCAATTGACGATGTAGATGAAGGTGCAAAAACTAGAGCTAGAATCGGATTGTGCATCCGTGGTTTCAAAGCTGAAGGACTCGAGCTGGGACAAGTCAGTGGATGGACACCCTGTTGAGGAGGTGAAACGGCTTCTTCGTAGGTTCGACGAATGGACGATCAGACATGTTCGATGCTCGGGCTACACTGATGCTTACAATTTGGCTAAGGAGGACTGCACGAATAAGTTAGTTAAAACATGGGTGAGTATTCCCCCTATTTTTGTAAGTTCTGTACTGGAATTTGATGTTGAAGTTTAGTAATGCGGCCATTCAATCTAAAAAAAAGTTTCGGTCTCTCCCATGCCACCGTGTTTGATTTAGCGCTTCGAACGCACATACATATATGTTAGTACGGAATGCCCATGCTAACTAAGCTTGTTACTTGTCAAATATAGGCCATTATAGCGGGAACCTAGATGGGATGTACATAGAGCTGCTCCTCATATATACCTTGAAAGGACAAGCATGTCGCCTAGAGGGGGATGAATAGGCGGTTTAAGACTTTTACAAGAGTGGCTTAACAAAGGCGGAATTAAACTAGAGTTCACTTTGTCAAGCACAAAACCTAGAAAAACTAGGGTTCACTTATGTACACCAACAACTTATGCTAAGCAAGATAAGCAACTATGTGATAGCAAGATATAGACTTCAAGCATGAAGATTATCATAAAGTAAGGTGCATAAGTAAGAGCTCGGGTATAGAGATAACCGAGGTACGCGGAGACGATGATGTTTTACCGAGTTCCTCTCAACACTAGAGTACGTCTCATTTGGAGAGGGGGTGGTTTCAAACCACCAACGCCACAAAAAGGTTTCCTTGTTCTCCGGTGAATCTCACCCCAACGGGATCGATCCACACTTCCACTATCGGTGCACTTGTCGGTAGAAATCCGGAACCTCTCACAAGATTGGGGCACTTCTCCGCAACTCAATTGGAGGCTCCCAACAAACAAGCTTGAGAAAAGCTCCACAACTTAATTGGAGGCCCCAAGTAATCCACAAACCTGCAATTACAAGTAAACCGTCTAGGGTTCCAAGAACCCAAGAGTAAAAAGCTTCTCACCTTTCACCCAATCGAATCCTCACCGAGAACTCAAACCGATGCACCAAATGCAATGATAAGAACACAAGAAGTGCTTAAGTCCTTCTCTCCCAAATTCCATCAAAGCTACAAAATCTTATGAAGGAATAAGAGAGGAAGAATAATGAAGAAAATCCACACAAGACTCCAAGATCTAGATATCAAGATGTTCCCCTCACTTAGAGGAGAGATTGATTGGTGGGATTGTAGATATAGATCCCCTCTTTCAAATCTCTTAGTAATATGCAAGAATCATAAGAGGGATTGAGGGATAGCAAGCTCAAGAAGGTCAAGAATAGAGGGGAAAACTTGCAAGAAAGGTTAGGGAACCATTGCGGGAAGAAGGGCCCCTTAAATAGGCCCCTAGAAATCCAACTGTTAGGCCCAGGAATCGCCCGGTCCGGAGTCTCCGGACTGGGACCGGAGTCTCCGATGTACCCATTCCAAATGGGGACAAATTGGAGGACAGTCTGTACGCAGTCCAGAGCTAGACCGGAGATTTAGTCTAGAATCTCCGGTCTTACAAAAACTGGCAGAAAGACCAATACGAAAATAGCCATAACTTTTGCATCCGGACTCTGATTTTAATGATTTTGAGCTCATTTTAAAGAGGACAATAAGCTCTACAAGATCATACATAAAAACATCATAGTCCAGCAAGGTAGGATAGAACCAAATGACGAAAAGTTTGACCTCTCTCAAAAAGACGAACTGGTAAAACTTTCAATATCAAAAACACAATAGAGAATGCATATGAAATTCGTTTTCGATAAACTTGAGATTGTCATGAATATTAACACAAACTCTAAATACTCTCATGGATAAGAACCAAATAAGAACCAAGAAATATGATGCCAAGTATGCAAAGGTTTGAGCACTCTCCGAAGGATATGATAAAGTTACTCACTCGAGAGCCCCTCTTGATAGTACGACTATCTATCCTATAAACCAGTCTCTCCAACTAACACCACGAGACCAGTAAGAAGGAAACCCTATCAAGAACATACCTTTGCCTTGCAGATATTCCACTTGAGCTTGATGATGACGATCTTCTCCACCTCAAGATGGAACACCTTTCTTGATTCCGCTAGCTTGGTGAAGACTTACAAATTGCTCCCCATACTCCACTATGGTAGAGCTTCTATTTTGGGCATATCATCTTCCCATATCCAAGATAACCATAGGATGGAAAGATTCAAGAAAATGATCTCTTCGAGATGGCTCATCTGATCTTGAACTTGCACTTAATTTCTTCTTTATTCATCATGTTGGTGTCTTGAAGGTATACAAGAGATATCACTCCACCTTATTATTCAATACACACTTGCCATAGGCACAACTCTCACATGACCAATATTTGGATCACTCCTTAAACACCTTGGTCATCACTTGATCCTCTTCACTTTCTTCTTCTCCCAATCTTGAAGCCAACATATGGTTTAAGCATTGCCTATGGACAAATCCTACAAGTAAAACTCAATGCAAACATAAGTCCATAAAGATTGTCATTAATTACCAAAACCACACATGGGGGCACACATGCACTTTCAATCTCCCCCATTTTAATAATTGATGACAATCTCTTTGAGAGGGTTTATATAAGGAATTAACTGAACAAAACGTTGTGCTAACATCAAATACTACATAAGTATGTGATGTTAGTACAACCACAATATCGAGAAAACTCCCCCACAATCTATGCACGTGTGGATGAACTTGAATTTCATTGCATATATTGTCAACCATTACCGGTGGTAGAGTTTCCTCGATATATTCAACATGCAAATCAATATGCTAAGATGCAAACCACACGAGGCAAATGTAACCATTACTGGTGGTGGAGTTTCCTTGATATATTCAACATGCAAAGCAACACGCTAAGATGCAAAGCACACGAGGCAAATGTTTAAGTACAAAACTCAAAACACAAAACCAAATTCCCTTAAACCCTCTAAAACTTTTCCCCCACTGGCATCGATTGCCGAAAAAATTAGAAGGCTAATTTAGTGAGAGTTCCTCCATATGGTGTGCATTTCTCATAATATGAGTGGAATCAAATACACGTATCCAATGACGAATACGTAGATGGAATCAAACTAAATTGAGGATCCAACGATTGCGAAGAAATAAAATGGTGAAGAAGCATCAATGAATGAAGCAAGCAATCAAAAGATCCAAAGAATTACTTCACAAAAGAAGACACCAAAAGAAAGATTTATATTATGATAAGTCGACATGAGAGTGATTTAAATAATATGAGAAGACTCCCCAAAGTTTTTGCACAAATTATAATTTGCATTTGAATACAATATGCATAACATGGAATCCTCATTCCCTCTATATTATTTAAACCATGAGCACAAGCAAGAGAGAGAATATTATGATGAGAGAAAATGGGTGTTTAGATGAAAATAGGAAGCTCCCCAAGGTTCATGCACAACAAAGTGCACAATTATGGAATCCTAACTCCCCATAATCAAACAAAACACCAAACAAGAACAAGAAGGCAAATGCGTGTTCTTAGGTAAATTGGGACAGCTCCCCAAGGTTTATGCACCAAATATAATAATTGCTTTGAATACAAAGTGCGTAAACATGGTATCCTTGCTCCCCCAAACTTACATAACAACATAATGGCATGAGAGATCAACTTTATTAACACCAATGAGTGCCAAAAGATGCAAATGAAAAGGTCAAGCAGTCAAAGCAAAACTTTTGGAGCCACCAAAGAATAAAAAGGGGCACAAGGTGTAGACTCCAAAGCAAAAGGATATCAACTAGAGATTTAGCCATAATCATGTATATAAGTTTCTAGGTAGACAACAATCACCAAGATATACATCCACAAAGAAACATGTACACATAAAATGGATACTCAAGAATGAACAAGATATCCCAACGAAAGTCATAGATAATGCCAATAAGGTTTTTACTAGAAAGCATGGCCAAAGGCTCAAATTTATCTAATTGAACATCAATGACCTTCAAACACCAACGAATACATCACAACTATCACAAGGGAACAAGAGATAGTTGGAATGCATTGGGAAAGACAACAAGTATCATAAATAACAAATAAACCTTGCAAACTTATTCATAATCCACATGAGAGAAATTGAGGAAATGATTGGCAATAGAATTGCTAGATTGGCATATGTGGGATTGGTGAATCATAAACATGATTTTATTATACTCCCCAAAATATGCATTCATCTAAACTTACTCATATAATAATAAGGATGATACAATAAAATCTTGCAAGAACCACAATAAAAACAACTGAAGGAAATCATGGCAAGATGCAACCACAAAGGTTGGATGCTAGAAATGTATGCATGAGAGGGATACTTGTTACCGAGATACCATTGGTAGGATGTAGTTTATATGAGTTTGTTAATCATCCTAGCTTGCCTCCAATTATCATTTAGTCACCACATCTTATTATTGAGACAAGCATCCAATGTATCTCCAATGTACCTAAAACACATTCAAGTACACAATGGTCCAAAAACTCATTGGGTCCAAAGTAGTTAGATACACTACAATACATAGGACAAACTCAACAAAAACATGTGCATATTGATATAAAATTGAATTTCATGCACATCTTAACCAAAATAGGATTTGGTAGAGTTTTTCCTATATATTGGATCAAAGAAAGAAAGCATACCATAATATGTGCATTTAGTAAATATGCATGCACAAGGCTTTCAAGAACCAAAAAGGAGATACAATTTGAACAACAACACCAAGTGGACTGAGATGGCACACATAAAGCGTGACACGACCAAAGGTGTCCAAATTGTATCAAAGAACAAATTCAACACATGAAAGATCACAAGTTCAACAAATGAACTAGACAAAAGCCAAAAGAGCAAAAGATAGATAAAAACACAAATGCTTGAGGATTTATCTCATTCTAAAAGGTCAAAACACGAAACAAGGAATGAGACAAAACCAACTCCCAAAAAAAGAGCAAGGTTCCAAAAAATAGACCAAACTCTCTACACTTTTCATGATGGTACAAAATACCAAAATGAAAATATCGAACTTCCAAGCACATAAAACATGATATGGAACAAAATAAGAAGCATAAATATGGGTGTTCTAAATAATAGAGGATAGCTCCCCCATGGATAGTGCATTATGTAGGTGATAGCTCCAAATTTCATCACTTTTTACCTTTGGTTTTCCTCTTGTTTATTACCGGATTTCCCCGGATATTGCCTTTTCCACTAACATTAATATTGCAATTAGCGAATCCTTTGGTTCTTGTGTTGGTTTTCAGGCAATGAATATTTATTGAAGATCTAATAGCATTTGTGGGCTAATTACACCAGAATAAGCAAATCCCCAATTGGAACCACTTTCATTGGAGGCATCTGCACGCATAACGACCACTGGTACGGTCGGGGCATGCCCATACCGTCCGCCCGTACTACCCACCGGCGTCTTCCTTATATCAATACAAGCAACTTTCATAAAGGAGGAGAGACAAAAAGAACCACAGAACATAAGTTACAGCCACCGCAAGCCATCTAGAGGGGAAGATCAGATCTGAAAGAGGAGAAGAACTTCGCCTTGTTCCTCGATGATCTCCAACCTCTAAACCACAAACTCCACCATCATTCCATCATTACTTAGAGAGTAGGAGAGAGATATTGACACTTGTAAGATTAGGGTTTGACACTTTGATCTACCTACGGTTTGTATTTAATTGGATCTTTAATCACTATTGTGGTTTGCTACAATAACTTGGAGATGATTTCTATTTGCAATACAATTATGCCTTTTGTTTATCTTCCTCTCATGTCTGAGTAAATCCCCATAGGCGTGGGAGATGTAGGAGATTGGTGAGATGTGATGTGCCTCCTTTAATTCCATCCATTTGTGATTGTTGCAATGTTTATTTAAACAGTGAGAATGAATATATATGTTTGCCTAATGCGTATTATCTAATTTAAGGGCCTAGGTAACATGATCCAAAAATCTCATAGGTATGAACTTGTATGCTAGTAATTCAGCGACCCCCGAGTGACACGGACGATATCAAAGAAGAGCTAGCACTACTCGAAGATAACAAGGAACCATCAAGATTAAAGCCTTGATCCGGTCGAAAGACCTTAATTAATATGCTGACCATGGCCGTGGTAACATGCAGATGGATCATTGGGATTGGAAAGAATTGTCCACGAGGACTCCTAGTCGGTATATGGGATGCTTTCCTACTCACCTATAAATAAGAATTATCATTATCACTTATTCCACTTATTCCATTTGGCACTTTCACTATCACCATGAATTGATTCTCTTCGCGCCTAAGTTCTCATCTGCAGGACCTTTACACGCCTTTCGCATCTTTACTTTTATGCAATTTATTTATTTCCTAAGCAAGTACCTCTATATTTTAATCACCACTTCCACCCTCAACATTTGCAGTCAATTCACTCAAGACCCGTGACACCTTGGGTGCGACAGAAAAACCGCATAAAAACACTTTCCTAGGCTCCTCGTTGGGATCGATATAAAAGCTAGAATTAATACTTCCGCGTAAACATTCTCTGACGAACCTATGCACCTGCAGGCCATCAAGATATTTTCTGGTGCCGTTGCCGAGGAGCTAAGCGCTAAGTGTGGTTTCTTGACAATAGCAACTGTTGATACCATTCATGATCTTTGTTGAAGACAGAGGTACCACTCGATCAGGAAAAACTTATTTACCTCCATATATTGATCGTGTTCCGATCGAGATACGATTAGAATTTATTGAAAGATTTACTAATTTGCGTACTGTAGAGATGAACAACTTGATTCCGTTGATGGCTGATTTAACCATCACCTGAGGGGCCGAACTTGAGCTACCTTTGGGAGAGTACGGGAATCCATCTAGGCACTTGAGGAAAATGCCTATTCTTTATCCTGAACTTGAAGGCCAGGAATTTGAAATATATCCTGAGCTAATATATATGATGAAAGAAATTGCTTTCGCAGGAAAAGAAGAGGAAGACCCTAGTGACCACTTAACAAGGGTACACGACCTTTGTGTTACTCTTAAACCAACAAGTTTGCCAATAGAGTTTGTACTTCTTAAACTCTTTCGTTGGTCTTTGAAAGATAATGCTTTAGCTTGGTTACAATCAATACCTAATCATACTATAAAAAGCTAGGAGGATTGCATTCGAGCATTTATGCATAAATATTGTTCATTTACTAAAATCATGCAAATCAAACGAGGCATAACAAAAAATTGCAAACAATTGGAGATACCTTTTATGAAACATGGAATAGATATTATGCAATGATTATGAAAGTTCCAAATCATGGTTTTCAAGAGAGTCTAGTTATCCAGTATTTTTATAATGGGCTTAATGACGAAACAAAAGATATGATTGATCTATCTGCATGAGGAGCAATATGCAACCTGACGCTATCGGAATGTGTAAATATTTTTGAGGTAAGATCCTTTAATGATGAACAATATAATCCAGTTGAGGATATTGAACCACAAAAAGGTATGATTCACATACCACAAAGTCTTGTATCCGAAGTCAAAAAGTCCATGGAAAAAAGGTATAGCTTCAGAACTTGTAAAAGAAAACAAAGTTGACATTCTTCAAACTTATGTAATAGAAGATGATTTAAATCTTGTAATGCAAAAGTTTAAATATCAAAAAAATCAATTCCATGAGAAAAACTATAAACGTCTTATGACGCAAGAAAAGAATATAAGAGACTTAACATAAGTCTTTGATGACTTGGGTCAAGCCACGAAACATTTAGATAGATATCTAAGTATGGTTAAAACCCAGTGTGAGCAAATAAATGAGACTCAAGCTTTGATTTTGAACCAAGGAAATTTTAATACTATTTCTACTAACATTGTTACTAGGTGTGGTACAGAAACTCGGGAACCACAATGGCCACCTTGGTATCAAGAAGAGCAAGACCGGAAAGCAAGAGAGACTCAGGAGATGAGTCAAGAAGATGAGGATCTAGTAGCCCCTAGGATGACATTGATTATGAGGCCCAGAAAAGGGAAAATAAAGCTTCCAGCACTCAAGAAGAAGAGAAAGAAGGGGATAAGCATAAACCATATGATTTAGATGCTGAGACTATCGATTCAAGAGAAGAAGCCGATCTCAGAAAGGAACAAGAAGAGCAAGTTGTTACCCCGCATGAAGAGCATGCCAATAAGCAAAAATCAGCTGCAAGGAAAAATAAAAAGAATGTTGAACTGGTGACAAAGGTAAAAGAAAAGGTAATACCTACCAAAAAGAAAGTCCCTTACCCTAATCGAGTTCATTACGAACCAGATAAAGCTATTTATGATTCTTTTGTTGAGGCACTAGGCAACTTGCGTTTAGAACTTCCTTTAACTGATGCTATTCAAGTTTCTACTTATACAAAATTTATGCGAGATATACTTAATTTAAAAAAGAAAGTAACTAAGACTATAGCAGTTATGACAAGCTTTGGTGATAAACTTCCTGCTAAGCTTGGGGATCCAGGGATACCAACCATCTCCTGTGCAATAGGGAAAACTAATATATTCAAGGGATTTCTATTTTCGTATCCTCGGTTCGTTAGTTGTACTTGGTTTTCCCTACCTGCTTAACTTTTCCTCCCTTTTGCCCATCTCCTTGTACAAAACTCTCACATGGTCTGAAACTTGCTGTCCGTCAGCCTTGCCGTTACGTGCTGACAAGTGGGGCCGTGTTCAGTCGGGTCCCGTAGTGGACCCTCGCTGTTACATGCTGACGAGCAGGGCCGCATTCTGTCGGGTCCCGTAGTGGACCCTTGCTGTTACATGCTGACAAGTGGGGTCGTGTTTAGTCGGTTCCCGTAGTGGACACCTCTGTCAACTTATCCAGATCAGCATCAGACCCACAGCTTATCCACGTGAGCGCCGGACCCACATCTTATCCACATGAGCGCTGGACCCACAGATTACCTAGGTTGGCGTTGCAAGATGGGACCCCGAGCCAGCCCCACACCCGCGCCTGTGCCGTTGCCTCCCCTTTCTTCTTCTTCTCCGGTGACGACAGCCCTTTGTCTAGCTTCATTTTCATATAGTGAAATGTAATGCATATATGAAAATTATACGAAAAGTATACACCTTTGAACTCTTTTAAATCGCACTTAGGACATGTGTTGTGCTAATAAAATCCTGATCATTTATCATTTTCATGGAGTGAAATATAATGCATAAACTCGCATATACAAAAATTATATACTTTTGAACTCTTTGAAATTGCACTTAATACGTGATAATGTTGTGCTAAGAAAATCTTGAGAGATTATCATTTTCATAGATGGAATGTAATGCACAAACTTCCATATGCAAAAACTATAAACCTTTGAACACTTTTAAATTGCACTTAATACGTGATAATGATGTGCTAACAAAATTTTGAGAGATTATTATTTTCTCCCCTATTTTCATAGAGTGGAATGTAATGCATAAACTTACATATACGAAGTTTATACACCTTTGAACACTTTGAAATCGCACTTAATACGTGATAATGTTGTGCTAAGGAAATCTTGAGAGGTTATTATTTTCATAGACTGGAATGTAATTCATACACTTGCATATACGAAAATTATACACCTTTGAACTCTTTGAAATCGCACCTAATACGTGATAATGTCGTGCTAAGAAAATCTTGAGAGATTATCATTTTCATATAGTGGAATGTAATGCATAAACTGGCATATACGAAAATTATACACCTTTGGACTCTTTGAAATCGCACTTAGGACATGATAATGTTGTGCTAATAAAATCCTGATCATTTATCATTTCCATGGAGTGAAATATAATGCATAAACTTGCATATACGAAAATTTTAAACCTTTGAACACTGTGAAATCGCACTTAATACGTGATAATATTATGCTAAGAAAATCTTGAGAGATTATCATTTTCATATAGTGGAATGTAATGCACAAATTATACACCTTTGAACACGTTCCCTTCAAATTATATTCAAGTTCATTTGTTTATGGAGTTAAAGTACCAGTGGTTAACTCGTTATTTTGCATGGATAGAGGGGTGCCCCTAACAGATATAGGGGTTATCCTGTCCACTAGATCACAGAGGATCAACGGTTGGTGGGCATGATCCGCGTGAGAACTGTCTTAACCAATCAGAGCGTCACAGCAAAGATGAGCACATGTGAGAGAGATTGTGACTAAGAGAGGGGAAAACTGAGTAGAACTTAAGAACCCACGGCAAAATTGAGTAGAACTTAAAAACTAAGGGCAAGACTGACAAAGGGATTCAAATAGAAAATAAAAAGAGATTTAAAAATGGAAATTGCGTCTTTTATACAATAAAATACATCTTGGCATACATTAAACTATTTGCAATTCAAATATACACAAGTTTGACAATTATTGCCTCATTTAGACAAACTATGTTTTGGGGAGGGATGTTTGGGGAAGAGGATTGAGTAGAAAGCCATGAACCTTCATAGATAGTAGGTGATTTGAGAAGTGGTGATTTAGGTTAAAACATGATTTATATACATTTCTTATGGTGGCAGGTCACATAATAATACTCCCTGGGTAGATGCCACTATGTTTTGATCTTTTTGAATTTGTTGTCCATAAAATGACTCAATTAGCTAGCTAAAACCCATTCATTGACTCTCTGTTGACTAGCCACCGGAGGGTAAAACTGAGTATATTGCACACGACAGTGTTAGTACTGGAGGGCAAAACTGAGTACAACCAAACTGCTAGTGTTACACTCGAGGGAAAAACTGAGCACAACTAAGTCACCAGGGTTAGACATGAGGGAAAACGTGACTCATGGTACGCGTGTGCGGTGCACGGGGCGGTAGCGGACACGTGTGGAGGTGCATGGTGCAGTAGCGTATGGGGTTACGCAGTGCACGATGGTGCAACGAAACGTTGCTTCCCTTCTCCTTTAATAGAGGCCTCCTCACTCTCACTCATCACTCACTCGCTCACTCAACCGTCTCCACTGTCCCATCACCTTCTGCAAACCCCCAAGAAAACCCAACCATGCCAGCGATGGAGAAGAATGGCACGGTGGCCATCAGCGCCTCCAAGGCCGTCGGCAAGGAGGCCCCCGTACAGACCCCCGTCCATGCATCGAAGGCAGCCATTGTCCTCGTCCCCGCATCTGCCGTAGCCACTGGCGAGGAGGCCCCCGTCAGTCTCGGGAAGATCCCGCTCGGCTGGGACCCCTACGAGGAGGTTGATTACATAAGGCTGGAGAACTCATACGACACCAGCATCACCGACCCACGGTCGGAGGTGACCAGGGTTTTCTCCCCTTCCCTTGTTCTTCCCCCAGTCCCATTGTTGGATGCTAGATCGTATGTTATTAGGGTTCGTCCGTTCATATTTTTACAGTAGCTAATCCTCTTGTGTTAGATCTCGTATTTCGATGAATCCCCCTATTCGTATTTGAATCCCCTTGTTCATAGTTGGGATCAGTATGTTTGAGATTTAGGGAATAATCAGGGGATCTCAATCGGTTAATTTATGCAAATAATCAATCCCGATAATCAAAGTATCTCAATCATGTCCTTATTGCACTCTACTGTTTTTCCAATAGGAGGATAACAGCGACGCTTGCAGTGATGACGAGTCCAAGGACACCATGACTCGTCATGTGCTGAGGAGGCTAAAGTCCGACCAGTACTACAACTTCTTCGCCAGCGACGTCTACATGTGCCCCTTCTACACCACCAGGAGGCTCCATGCCACCGACTTAAACTCCCTCGTGAAGCATGCCGAGGATGTGAGGACTTGCGGCAAGTCCATGAACATCCATGGCTTTAGAGCCAAGCACCAGGCGCTCGGCCTTCACCTCCGCAACCTCCAGAAGGTGGCCATCGAGGAGGGTCGCATGCCCCGATCAAGCCCAAGGCGCCCAAGGTCAAGGGACTGGGCATCAAGAAGTGGAGGAGGCACCAGAGGGAGGAGGCGGAGGCCATGAGGGGCCACTGATCTTGTTCTACTACTGCTGCTGCTGTCAAGCAGCTTCTTTTGTCTTATCTGTGTTGAACTTATCTGTTGCTGCTGCTGAGCACCCTAATTGTCGAACCTCGTTAAGTACCATACTATATAACCTATATTAGCTACTTTATCTTCATCTGCTCCGTTTACTGAATTTATTTATGGTGCTGGTTAGATTTGCTGCTCTAGATTTGCTACCAGATTGGGGAAAAACAAGGGCCAAAAGGAACAATGAATGAAGAGAGAAGATGCTCTAGATTCACTACCTTTTTGGGCAAAAAACACAATTGTTAGCGAGAGAGAGGGGAAAAGGTGCTCTTAAAAAGGCCAATCATAAAACAAAGGGAATGAACCCTAGGTTCATGGTGAGAGGGAGAGTACTAGATCTGTCCATTGGAGAGATTCTACCAGTGGGGAATGTCCCAGGGGTGGAGAGGGGGGAGTGGGCCGGCGGCACGGCAAATCCCAGCGGCTACAAGGGCCCCGAGTGGCGTTTTTGTAGGAGGAGGCGACGGGAGTGAGTAGGGAGGTCGGGGTGGAAGAAAGAGTTTTGTGCCTCTTTCACCCTGGCCTCCCATAAGTGATAGCCCGAAATCGTTTGAGACTGGAGATTCCGGTCCTTCGGACCGGAGACTCCGGACTGACTGGAGACTCCGGTGTTTGCACACCATAATCTCTGGCCCTCTTCGACCAAAAATAGCCAGATTCAAATTTGGGACATATATGATAGATGGAATGTGTTTAGGGGAGAGTATAAGGTCTAGGTTTAGATTCCAAACTATGAAGAACCAAGTAGGCAATGAAATCCAAATTAAAGATCAAGTGAAACTCCACCTCAATTGAAGCAAGATCCAACTCTTCATAATGAAGAGGGCGGTGGCCGAGGCCACCATGTAAGAGTGTGAGGCATGATACCGCGAAGAATTATCCTTGGGTTCATGACCTCTACTCATCAATGAAGCTCACATATCACAAAATGATATTAGGAGAATTGATTTTCTTAATTTTGGCATTATGGGGGGAGGGATAGCCCAATAGATTAGGACCGCACTCCCCCTATCTCCATGCGTGCACCTAAACCAAGTATGGATCAATATATTGGTGAGTATGCAAGATGATCAAGTCAAACTCCTTGAATCTACGATATTTAGCTCATTTCTCAAATAGCAAAACCTTGATTCATCATGTGGCTTCGTGAATATGTCTGCAAGTTTGTCTTTGGTAGAAACATAAGATAGCTCAATATCTCCTCGGACAACATGATCTCTAATGAAATGATGACGGATCTCAATATGCTTTGTCCTTGTATGATCCACCAGATTGTAGGCAATCTTGATAGCGCTTTCATTATCACATAAAAGAGGCACTCTGTCACAATGGACACCATATTCTTTAAAAGTTTGCCTCATCCATAACAATTGAGTGCATGCACTAGCAGCTGTAACATATTCAGCCTCGGCGGTGGAGAGAGATATACATTTTTTCTTCTTAGAAGACCAACACACCAAGGACCTAAAAAGGAATTGGCATGCACTGGAGGTTGATTTTCTACCATCCTTATCCCTAGCCCAATCCAAATCTATGTACCCACAAAGAGAGAATGTTGAGCCCCTTGGATACCACACCCCATAGTTTGGGGTATGAACCAAATATCGAAAGATTCTTTTGACAACCATCAAGTGACTTTCTTTAGGAGCTGCTTGATATCTTGCACACACTCCTATACTTAACACAATATCGGGTCTAGATGCACATAGGTAAAGAAAAGAACCAATCATGGATCGGTATACCTTTTGATCCACATCTTTACCATTTGGGTTAAGCTCAAGATGAGTCTTGGTTGCCATGGGAGTAGGAGCTGAAGGGTTCACATCATAGAAAACAAAAAATTTCCTACGATGGGAACTATACGCCAAGATCTATCTACTAGATACAAGCAATGGGTGGATATACATCCATGGAGAACTTACCCTCGAAGACACCAAAGTTTTGTTAACGAGTAGGAACTTGTGGATGATGTAGTCGTACGCTTGCCGATCTCAAGATAGTGTGGAAGTCCTAGCGCCGCAAACCAGCAGCGCATCCACACCCACACACACGTTCAGGCCACCAAACAACCTCCGCCTCCTCGCTCCAGCGATGCAGCGGAAGCAACAACTCCTTCTAGACAAAATGCCACCGGGAACATGTATCTCGCTAATCCGAGACCATGGGGGAATAATTCTAGAGGGGGAGAGAGATCCTTCACGAGGAGGTGTGTGGAAGAAGGGTGAGAGGGGTGGCCTTTTATAGGAGGAGGGGGTACCCCCTCCCCATGGCAGGCGCCCCATGGGGGGTGACCCCTCACCTCCCCCATTCATGTGGTGGTAACCCCCTCCACATTAAAATGCCCCTTCACATTCTCTTTTAAAGTCTCCACTTTAAATGCATTAAATTTCTCCAAATTTAATGCTCTCTCATTTAATAAAACTCTTTTATTAATTTTATTCAGAATTTTGTTAATTACTTTAATTAACAAACATTCACGTAAAACCCCCCTGCAACATTTCAATATTACATGTAGAACCAATTTCAGCAATTTCACCCGAAACAGTTTCGGTGTCTATTGAAATAATTCCAGCGCTTTGCAATTTATTCATCTGAAACATATTTGATCCAAATGGTGTTGGTGTCCCTTAAGTGTGTCACCCTACAGTTCGTGAATAATGCAGACATGATCGAGACGCCTCTCAGATCAATAATCAGAAGCGGGACCTAGAGATCCATACTGACTCCTACACATTCTGCGATGACTTCTGTGATCGTGAGAAACTTTAACGCTAGTAACTAAATCCCTTTGTCTCACGATATATTACATGTTTGAGATTCGATCATCGGTATCTCCATACCTAGTTTGATCTCGTTACCGACATGTACTCTTTTCTTGTTCCCGTGATATAACATTCTAGTGATCTCATCACTTGCTTGCAAGCTAACCAATGTGATATCACCGAGAGGGCCCAGAGAATATCTATCCGTCATCGGGATGGACAAATCCCACTCTTGATCCATGAGCCTCTACATAACACTTTCGTAGCACTGAACCCACCTTTATAATCACCCTTTCACGGTGTGATGTTTGATGTTATCAAGATACTCTTCCAGTATTAATGATTAACATGATCTCATGGTCTAAGGACTAGGATTACTTTGTTAGATGTTATAGCAATATAAACACAATGACTTTGATCGTAATGCTATACTTCAGATGAATGTTCATCACATCATTCCACTAATGTTGTGACCTCGTTATTAATAACATCCAATGTCCATGATCAGGAAACCTTGATCATCTTGTTAATCAACGAGCTAGTTTATAAGAGAGGCATAACTAGGAACTTTCCTTTTGTTTATTAAACACACATGTATTAACGTTTCCAAATTAATACAATTATAGCATGCTAAATAAACATCTATCATATACTTGGAATATGTATAATAACAACTTTATTATTGCCTCTCAGGGCATATTCCCTTCAGTCTCCCACTTGCACTAGAGACAATAATCTAGTTACATGGTGATAAAGCTAACACCCATGGAGTTCTGGTGTTGATCATGTTTTGCTCTAGGGAGAGTTTAGTCAATGGATCTACTACATTGAGATCCGTATGTACTTTACAAATATTTATATCTCCATCCTTGACATGCTCACGGATGGAGTGAAACCGACGCTTTATATGCTTGGAATTCTTGTGAGACGTTGGTTCCTTTGCATTGGCTATGGCTCCATTGTTGTCACAATAGATCACCATTGGATCCAATGCACTAGGAACCACACCCAGTTCGGTAATGAACTCCTTCATCCAAACTACTTGCTGTGCTGCTTCTGAAGCAACAATATATTTTGCCTCCGTTGTTGACCTTGTTACCACGGGTTGTTTGGAGCTCCTCCAACTTACTGCTGCTTCATTCATGAGAAATACATATCCGGATTGAGACTTAGAGTCATCCGAATCAGTGTTAAAGCTAGCGTCGACATAACAATTAGCGACCAGTGACAAATAGTAATAAGGACTATTATCATATTTCATAAAGTTTATGATTAAGTTTTATATCATGCTATAACTGTATTGAGTGGAAACATCAATACATGTGTGATATATAAACAACCAGGGGTTCCCAGTGAAACTCTAGTCACTGGTTCATTGGTCAACATATGATCATGTTTCCTGATCATGTGGCATTTATGCAAGTTGGAAATGGAGTCAACTCATTCTGAGAATGAGATGATGAACCAATACCCAACCTAAACATCATGACCCGATCATGTCACGAAGTTCAAGTTACGATGATTAGAAATGGATCCTTGTAGACTATTCCTTAGACCGTGAGGCTATATCAATCACTGTCTCCCGAGAGTGCTTAGATAGCATCAAGCGCCACTTGGTAATACATTGGTTATAAAGGTGTGTTCAGGTACTCGAAGGAAACCGTAGAGGAAATATATGTCAAGAGCAGGATTTGTCCATCCACGTGACGGAAAGATACTCAAGGGCCCACTCAAGGGAAGTTATATCCAATAGCTATGCAGCGTGTGATTTGATCACATGGATATCACTTGTCGGAATGAGTCAAGTAGCATTGTTCGGTAACGAGATTGAACACGACATGGTGAAATCATTGATCAGATCTCGGGCAATGCAAGTATCGAGATACAAAGGGAATAACACACGACCGTCCCGGTTCAAACGACAAAAGATCTTCGTGGAACGCACAGGGGTCACATGGCCATCCAGGTCCCTCTATTGATCATTGGTCCGGGAGTGTCCCGACCATGTCTGGAGTGTTCCTAAACCATAGGGTATCATGCTTAAGGGTCTGATGATGCTTAGAGAGTGTTTATAGGATCAGTAGAATCGCTAAAGAATAGTAGAGAGAAAATCGAAAGGGTTTCGGTAAGTCCGAAGGATGTCCGGAGTGGAGGTGGAAGGTGTTCCATAGCCACGGAGATTGAATAATATGTGAATGAATGTTAAATATTGATTTAATCATTTATTCATAATTATTTAATAAAAGATAAAATTAATTTAAAGGTCAAAAGGCTTAATGGGCCAATTCTGGAGGGAAGAGGGCCCATTAGGGAAAGGTGAGAGGGAGAAGGGCCAGAGGGGGTGGCCAGCGCCCTAGTGGGCCAGCCCCCCCCACGCGGGGCCCATGGGGGTGGCCGGCGGCGCCACGCCTCCCCCTCTCCTCTCCTTTAGTCCCACCCTGGGACTTCGAGGGAGGTAGTACCTCCCCTCCACCTATATATAGTGGGGGTATTTGGCCAGATAAATACACACAATATTAAATAAAGGTCTTCTCGCTTTTGGTAAGACCTCCAATTAATATTCTCTCTCTCTTTATCTCTCTCGTGACCGTGGTCCCCAGTTCGGACTACACGAACAAGAGACATCTTCACCGCGGAGCACCATCGCGCTGCGGGACTTGGATCCAGGAGCTCTACTTCCACAACTGCTGATGGATCGGGGAAGCAGGAGTCATCGTCAGGCACCGGACGTGTGTAACTCCCCGCGAGGTGTCACACCTGAGGCACTCAAGTCGTTGGAGCCGTTGGAGCGCAAGGACTTCATCACGACCTTGAGGTCGGCTTTGGCTCATCTACATCAACCATGCTCTCCTGAGCATTGACAACGTTTTTTGGTCTTCAAGGGTAAGTTCGCGAAAAGCCCCTCCCGTTACTGTATTACTAATAGATAGGTCCTGGCAGCATCGGGGGTTCAGGGGCGTAGGATAAAAATTATTGTTTTCATACGTGGAACCCATACAGTGGTATCAGAGCTAGATCTATGCATAGTAATGCTAGTACGGGTAGAACACATGAGATGTAGCGTGTGGGCGTTGATCTTTTAGTTGTTACCCTCCCACGTGTACTTGTGTATACCGTAGTAATGCTTGATGAAGCGGCCCCCAACCGACTTTACACGTTCATTCGCGAGACTGGTCCACGCTTGACATACGGCTTGTACCGTATAAAGTGGCTTAGGGGATGTCTGTCTCTTTCGCATTAGTTGGTATGCCATTTACAACGGAGGGCCCCGAAAGGTGGGTAGTAGAGACAACTACTTGATCAGCGTTGTGCTGAAAGTTCGTAGGTAAGAACGGTTCTTGTGGGAAAGCCCATTCAGCCACGTACAACATGCAAAGATAAAGTAGAGGCGTCTAACTTTATTTTGCAGGGGGCGTTGATTTGTGATATGGTTGTGGCAAAGGTAAAGTGATTACCTTATTTTACGTATTAGTAGATAGTCACGAAGGTGACGGACTACCACGCCGGAAAGACACCAGTACCCTGGTGTCTATGACACTGGAAACCTGGCGCCAGAATCCGGTGACGACGGATGGAGATCACGATGTGAAGGACCATATCACATCGCATTTACATTCAATGTTATTATTTGTATATCTTATTGTGTGCTAGTATTAGATACTCGACGGTAGCCTAATAAGATGATCCCTGTTAAAATTACCAAAGATTGTGTTCCCCCTTAGTGTGCACCACCAAGAAAGTTCTTCGGTATGAGGCGATCCACGGTACAGGCATGGGTGTCAGACATATCTACGTTCGCATACAATGGGTGTAAGCCATGTTGCATAGTGAATACACTAAGGTTGAGTTGGTGAGCCTAGCACGTTACAGAGACGTGGAACGCGGATGGTCGGAAGATCGAGTACGAGTCGCATGAATGATGTGACCGACGTTTAGCATCCACCCTTGAACCCACATTGATGGTCGTGATGATTGGGGGAGATGTGGATGAAAGGGGTCGTGTTATCACTAGGAACCCTTATGGGGATAGGAGTTTCTGAGTGGAGTTATTATTAACTCATTTAATTATAAACTTAGTCTAAGTTCCTTTTGCAATTATATATGTAGAAAATGGTTCTCCCTGATGCTACCTTTCCTGTTGATGATTGGTTAGAAGGAGAGAAGCTCAGGCTAGACGGATCAAACTTCTCTATGTGGGCTGCACGTCTCCACGTTCTCCTTAGCGAGAATGACATGGTCGACTACATACTCGACGAGATGGATTTGGATCAGCCCATTGACCTAGAGACCCTAGAGCAGCGGGAAGACCGATATTATCGCCGTGAGATGTCCACCTTCATATCAATTACAATGTGCTACGGGATTGTGGATGAGCTGTGGCCAGTCATGGGCAATCTTGACCCTCGGGCGACTATGGTACAACTTAGGACACATTTCGTGGAACAAGCACGCATATGGGAGCATGAGTTGATGGGAGACTTCCTTTCCATTAAGATGGAGGAGAACTCATCACTTGATGACCACTTGGAGCGCATGCATGATGTGTACATGAAGCCTGCATACTTCCTGGATAGCTGGATGACGGGCGCTTTTGCAAATGGTGTTGTGCTGTGGTCACTGCCACAAAGCTACCAAGCACAAGTCAGGACTTGCATTATGAGAGGCGACGCGAAATCAATGGAATTCCACAGGTTCGTATCACATCTCAGGAATGTGATGGTTGAATCCGTTGTCACTGAGGTCATCAATGACAAAGGTATATATTTGATATACAATTTTATAAATGTTATAATCTTGCAAACACATTTGCAGTGTTAAGTATATTTGATACTTGTTCTGTTTTACTGAAAACAGGTCCTTCTGCATGAGAGGTGCTTGCAGGAGAGGAGGTGATGTTGCGTGTTGATGGCGAGCATGATAATGATGGCCAATGGCACTCTCCCTCAACATTTATCATTTAGTTTATGCTTAGGATGATTATTGTAATCAAAAGATTGTGAACTTCTTTAGTGTGTCTCACTTTTTGTGAGACGGTTATTCATATCAGTTTGTAACAAACAATTGTTCCACTTTTATGAATGATTTCTATTTGTGTTCATATATTGTTTGATTATATGTGAATTATCCTTGTTTTGAAACTAATTGATAATGCATGAACATTTGTAAAATACTGAAATACCTTAAAATACCCAACTTAATGATATATTCATTAATGTATGAAACCATTGTTTGAATTCAAAAGTTATGTGATAATATGTGAAAGACATTCGATTTCTTATCACATATAAATCATGTCTAAGTTTGGCAAAATAACTTGAACACCGTGTATTACTTGAATACAAAGTGTTTAATGAATTGTTAAAAGTAAATACATATTCGATGTATTGTGTTTTAACAAAATGGTAATTATCATTATATGATTGTTTAAATGTGTAAAGAAGTTTACCAAAGGAAACATGCTTATGAAATTATTTGATATGATCAAAGTGTTTCATCAACAAAGGGTATTAAAAATAAAAGAGAATCTAATTACTACGATTTGATCAATAGTAATGGAATTAGACTTTATAAGAATGGCATAAAAGAAATTGTGTATCGTAAAGTGTTTTGAAATGTCAGAATGCAAAGCATCGCAATGTGATATTAGATATTAAAATGGGTAAATAGATGGCACCAAATAAATCGTTGTAGTACATATGTAGAGACCATTAGTTAGAAATAGTTAGCACTCAATTAGGATATATAGTGAACCATTTGAATTCATGAAAATGGCTCCATATCTAGTATGGATCATCATAAAAGTTTTGGGGTTCTTCGATATAACCAAAACAATAGCGAATAATTCCTTGTAGAGTATTCATTGGAAACTTCGAATACCAAATCCATAGCTAAAATCAAAAGAGAAGGAAAATTCGTATTGCTTGGATTTTGGTACATTTTTTAGAAAGTTCGCATTCAGTGATATTTCTCAATTGTGAAGCAAATGGAAGATAGTGAAAAACACGATGAGGATTCAAAACCCTGCATCAGAGTGTTGAGAAGCGCAACGGACAACGTTCCTGAACGATTCTCTTCAAAAAGGAAAGAATCAATGATAATGATCATTGTGTTTTCCCCACTGGTGTTTTCACTACATGAAGTAGGATTCAAAATGTAAACCATATCTTGTATGGAGAAATTTTTGAATCATTTGTCATGATTCTTGGAATATGACATACCTACGTACTACTAAGGAAATAATGGTAAACTAAGGATATGAGAAATCCCAAAGCAAAATTCACTTGAGATTAGAAAGCAATTCTTTGCTAAATCTCACAAGTAAAAGGGGTTACTTGGAATTTTCCCAAATGGCTGCAAAGCCATAGTGGAAAAGGGGGTGAATGACAAAAGCACAATTTGTTAAGTATTGGACAAATTCAAATGAATTTGATTCAAGTGTGCTAAATGTCTAGTGGATTTAAAACTAGTAAAAGTACTAGTATCTCATAGTAAAACTCCAAGTTTGATATTTGATCAAAGGATTTTGAAATTGTTCAAAATAGTGAGTGGATATGCAATTTGCATGAAATTGAGTGGGAGCTATGAAAGTCTTCCTAAAACAATATGTGAATGACATATTTTTGAGTGGGAGCAATATAAGTCTCGAATTCAAATATATAGGAACATAGTTTGAGTAAGAGTAGTGACTCATACCCAAATATGTTGGGAACATATTTTGAGTGGGAGCTTATAGAGTGATTCTTAAGTGTGTTAAGAATAAAAGCACAAGTACCAATAAATAATGATTTATAAGGTGTAGAAGTTGATAATAAGTGTATTATGATATTGTGTAGTATTCCTTAAGGGATTCTGAAAAGGGTTTCAGAATAGAAGTTAATTAAGGAACCGGTCCTTAATAACTCAAGTTAGGAATAGTATTAAGTTTAAACATCAATGGTTGAAAGAAAGAAAAGGATGATCATCATCCACTATGTTGAGACATAGGTTCTATCTTAGAAAACCATGATGATAACTTAACATAATATATGATCCAATAAGGAACGTTTAAAAGTGATTAAGTTTGAATCATAGAACGTTGAGCTAAGTTTGTCCACAGTGTCTAATAGAGAACCACAGACATGTTTTCCAAATCCATAAAGGATGACATATCTTAAAGCATAAAGGGCTATGTTATAAGGGAATATGTTGGAAACTCCTGTAAATACCGATTTAAGTCAAGTAGGAAGTGAGGTGAACAAAACATCGAAAGATGCACAGAGTGCACTAGTGTTTCGATGAATACATTTATAATAATAGATAAGGGTACCATATAAAGTATTGTATAATGTTATGGTGGGGCTAGTTTGCTTTTAACGTAGAATGATGTGTCCCAGGGCACAGTGCCCATGAGAAAGCCCTCGAGGTTGATCTAAAGTCACTGTAGGATCCTGGAATCAAGCCTCGTTCTGCTACCATAGCGACGATGCATACACATAGATGTTATCATGTGATGATAAAGTATTAATGTCAATCAAGGTGACATTAGTAAGTTGCAAAGGATTTGGGAATGTAAAGTACAAACCCAAGACTCAACCTCTTCCATGATCAAGCATGTTCAGGGTACCAGATATGGTGCCAATGATTAAGAACAATGCAGCTAGTGTATTTGTACTCTAGTGCAAGTGGGAGACAGTTGGAAATATGCCCTAGAGACAAATAGTAATAAGGACTATTATCATATTTCATAAAGTTTATGATTAAGTTTTATATCATGCTATAACTATATTGAGTGGAAACATCAATACACATGTGATATATAAACAACCAGGGGTTCCCAGTGAAACTCTAGTCACTGGTTCATTGGTCAACAGATGATCATGTTTCCTGATCACGTGGCATTTATGCCAGTTGGAAATGGAGTCAACTCATTCTGAGAATGAGATGATGAACCAATACCCAACCTAAACATCGTGACCCGATCATGTCACGAAGTTCAAGTTATGATAATTAGAAATGGATCCTCGTAGACTATTCCTTAGACCGTGAGGCTATATCAATCACTGTCTCTCGAGAGTCCTTAGATAGCATCAAGTGCCACTTGGTAATACAGTGGTTATAAAGGTGTGTTCAGGTACTCGGAGGAAACCGTAGAGGCAATATATGTCAAGAGCGGGATTTGTCCGTCCACGTGACGGAAATATACTCAAGGGCCCACTCAAGAGAAGTTATATCCAATAGCTGCGCCGCGTGTGATTTGATCATAGGGATATCACTTGTCGGAACAAGTCAAGTGGCATTGTTCGGTAACGAGATTGAACATGACATGGTGATGTCATTGATCAGATCTCAGGCAATGCAAGTATCGAGAGACAAAGGGAATAAGACACGACAGTCCCGGTTCAAACAACGAAAGATTTTCGTGGAACGCACAGGGGTCACATGGCCATCCAGGTCCCTCTGTTGATCATTGGTCCGGGAGTGTCCCGACCATGTCTGGAGTGTTCCTGAACCGTAGGGTATCACGCTTAAGGGTTTGATGATGCTTAGAGAGTGTTTATAGGATCGGTAGAATCGCCGAAGAATAGTAGAGAGAAAACCGGAAGGGTTTCGGTAAGTCCGGAGGATGTCCGGAGTGGAGGTGGAAGGTGTTCCATAGCCATGGAGATTGAATAATATATGAATGAATGTTAAATATTGATTTAATCATTTATTCATAATTATTTAATAAAAGAGAAAATCAATTTAAAGGTCAAAAGGCTTAATGGGCCAATTCCGGAGGGAAGAGGGCCCATTAGGGAAAGGTGAGAGGGAGAAGGGTCAGAGGGGGTGGCCGACGCCCTAGTGGGCTAGAACCCCGCGTGGGGCCCATGGGGGTGGCCGGCGGCGCCACCCCTCCCCCTCTCCTCTCCTTTAGTCCCACCCCGGGACTTTGAGGGAGGTAGTACCTCCCCTCCCCCTATATATAGTGGGGGTATTTGGCCAGATAAATACACACAATATTCAATAAAGGTCTTCTCGCTTTTGGGAAGACGTCCAATTGATATTCTCTCTCTCTCTCTCTTGACCGTGGTCCCAAGTTCGGACTGCACGAACGAGAAACATCTTCACCGTAGAGCACCATCATGCTGCGGGATTCATATCTAGGAGCTCTACTTCCGCAACTGCTGCTAGACCGGGGAAGCATGAATCATCGTCAGACACCAGACGTGTGTAACTCCCCGCGAGGTGTCACACTTGAGGCACTCAAGTCATTGGAGTCGTTGGAGCGCAAGGACTTCATCACGACCTTGAGGCCAGCTTCGGCTCGTCTACATCAACCACGCTCTCCTGAGCATTGACAATGCTTTTCGGTCTTGAAGGGTAAGTTCGCGAAAAGCCCCTCCCGTTACTATATTACTAATAGATAGGTCCTAGCAGCATCAGGGGTTCAGGGGCATAGGGTAAAAATTATTGTTTTCATACGCGGAACCCATACACTTCTGAAGCAACACTATATTCCGCCTTCGTTGTTGACCTTGTTACCACAGGTTGTTTGGAGCTCCTCCAACTAACTGCTGCTCCTTTCATGAGAAATATGTATCCGGATTGAGACTTAGAGTCATCCGGATCAGTGTCAAAGCTAGCGTCAACATAACAATTAGCGACCAACTATTCTTCACCTCCGTATACAAGAAACATTTCCTTGGTTCTTATCAAGTACTTAAGGATATTCTTGACCGCTATCCAGTGTTCCAAACATGGATCAGATTGGTACCTACTAGTCAAACTAATAGCATGTGCCGCATTCGGTCTTCTACATAACATGGCGTACATTATAGAGCCTATGGCTGAAGCATAGGGGATCTTATCCATTATCTCTCTTTCTTCCGCCGTAGCCGGACTTTGAGTCTTACTCAATGTCTTTCCTTGCAACATAGTTAAGAAACCCTTCTTACTTTCATCCAATTTAAACTTCTTTAAAATCTTATCAAGGTATGTACTCTATGATAGCCCTATTAGGCGTCTTGATCTATCTCTATAGATCTTTATGCCTAATATATATGAGGCTTCACCAAGGTCCTTCATTGAAAAATTGCTGTTTAGATAACTTTTAACACTGTTTAAAAGATCTATATCATTTCCAATCAATAATATGTCATACACATATAATATCAGAAATGCCACATTGCTCCCACTCACTTTCTTGTAAATACAAGCCTCTCCATAAGTTTGGATAAATCCAAACTCTTTGATCACCTCATCAAAGCGGAGATTCCAACTCCGTGATGCCTGCTTCAGTCCATAGGTGGATCGCTGAAGCTTGCACACCTTGTTAGCATCCTTAGGATCGACAAAACCCTTTGGTTGTATCATATACAACTCTTGTTCAATATTACCATTGAGGAACGCAGTTTTGACATCCATCTACCATATTTCATAATCGAAATATGCAGCAATTGCTAACATAATCCTAACTGACTTTAGCATCGCTACGGGAGAGAATGTCTCATCGTAGTCAACTTCTTGAATTTGTCAAAACCCTTTTGTGACAAGTCGAGCTTTATAGACGGTTACATTACCATCAGCATCAGTTTTTCTTTTGAAAATCCATTTATTCTCAATGACCTTTCGGTCGTGAGGTAAGTCCACCAAGGTCCAAACCTGGTTTTCGTACATGGATTCCATCTCGGATTTCATGGCTTCTAGCCTGTTGGAATCCGGGCTCATCATTGCTTCTTGATACGTCGCAGGGTCATCTATTTCATCAACCATGAAATTTACAATAGGATTCCCATACAGTTCAGGAGCTGCACGTGTCCTGCTTGACCTGCGAGGTTCAGCAGTGTCCTCTTTCGGAGTTTCATGATCATTATCATTAGTTCCTTCTTCATTTGGTGAAGTCAACTTCAGAACAACTTCCGGTGCTGCGCCACTCGCCATTTCATGAAGAGAAGGTTCAATAACCTCTTCGAGTTCTACCTTTCAACTACTCACACCTTTCACGAGAAACTCTTTCTCTAGAAAGGATCCATTCTTGGCAACAAAAACCTTGCCCTCGGATCTATGATAGAAGGAATACCCAATTGTTTCTTTAGGGTATCCTATGAAGACGCATTTTTCCGCTTTGGGTTTGAGTTTATCCGGCTAAAGTTTCTTCACATAAACATCGCATCCCCAAACTTTAAGAAATGACATCTTAGGTTTATTTCCAAACCATAATTCATACGGTGTCGTTTCAATGGATTTAGACTGTGCCCAATTTAAAGTGAATGTAGCGGTGATATGTTGCCAATGTATCCATAATTTTTTGATGTTCCATGCTTGGTTTTATCTACTTTCTTATGTCTTGTCCACACTTTGGAGTACTTTTCATATGATTTCTTGGACTAACCTATTAACAAGAGCCACAGTGCGGTTACTGTTTTACTGTTTTTGTTCGAAGATAGAAAATGAATATTCTTGGAATTGGACCGGACAAAAGCCAAAGTTGTTATTTTCCCGGAAGATTCACAGAGCTAGAAGGACAGACGAAGGGGGGGGGGGCACTGGGTGGCCAAACCACCCCTAGGCACGGGTCCCGCCAAGCCGCGCCAGGGCATGGTGTGGGCCCCCTGGCTACCCACCGACCTTGCCTCTCCGCCTATAAGATGCCTCCCGATGCATAAACCCTAAGTAATCAAGCCTCCAGCCACGAAAAGTTCCACAGCGTTGCTACACCAAGGGAGGTTCGAGGGAGAAGTATCTGTTCCAAGACCGTGTCGACGGGAAGTGCCCCCGGAGCCATCTCCATCGATCTCCACCACCATCTCCATCGCCATTGCTGATTCCCATGATGAGGAGGGAGTAGTTCTCTCTCGAGGCTAAGGGTTCTACCGGTAGCTATGTATTCATCTCTCTCTCTCTCTATGCATGACCTTATTGAGATCATGAGCTTGTAATCTATAGATCTACCTTGCTACTCAAGTGCTTTAATAGATCTCTGCTCTCCCCATGTGTGTGAAGTTGACAGTGTGCACACCATGGTGGCACTTAGGCTAGAGATTACAAATACTTGTTATGAGTTATATTTGGAGTTGGATGTCTTTATGAAATTGTGGTGTTTGTTTGAACCATCTAGTGCTCAAGGTGATAGTGTGGGGTTATCTAGAGGGGAAAGCGAACTTTGAGGTGTGCTGTTACAGCCCTACCAACGATTAGAGTGTCCAACCGGAGAGTAGTTTAGAGTAGTATCATGAAGATAATATATTTATATGAGAGTGTTTACTAGTGAAAGTATGATCCCTAGGCCTTGTTTCTAAGCATTGAAACACCGTTTGCAACTCGATCTGTTACATGTTTGCTTTCTTCCATCTTTATTTCAGTTTGTCTTTAGTCTCTTCCACGCCATCAAGCTATTTTCTGTCACCCTATCTTTTATCCATACCACTTGTATTTTACTATCTCTTCGCTGAACTAGTGCACCTATACACCTGACAAGTGTATTGGGTGTGTTGGGGACACAAGATACTTCTTGTATCTTGATTGCAGGGTTGCTTGAGAGGGGATACCTTTGAACACTTCCACCCTGAGTTCGATAAACCTTGGGTGATCCACTTAAGGGAAAACTTGCTGCTGTTCTACAAACCTCTGCACTTGGAGGCCCAACAACTGTCTACAAGATTCTGCAATTTTGTCTTTTTGTTTCTTGTTTTCACTAGTTAGGCTAAATGGAAAACAACAACAAAATTAGAGAGCTTTATAGTATTTATCTTGAGTTAGGACATGAAGTGTTTGAAGAGAAAATTAAAAAACCTATGGAACTTTATTTGCATGCTAATAGCAATGTTGTTAGTATGAATTCTTTGGACACCATTATTGCTAATGCTATGGAAAAGTCTAAGCTTAGGGAAGCTAGTTTTTATGAAAATGATCTTTTTAGTTCCCCAGCTTTGGAAGATAGCTATTCTATTGCTTACGATGATACCAAACCTCCAATATATGATTATTACAATGATGAATATGATATTTTCAGTCCACCTACTATTGAGGAGAAAATTAATGATTACAATATGCCTCCTATATTTGATGATTATGGTGATGAGAATAATAATGATAGCTATTTTATTGAATTTGCTCCCACCACAATTAAAAAGAATGACTATGCTTATGTAGAGAGTAATAATGATTATATGCATGTGGCTTATGATAAGAATGTTTTATGTGATAGTTATATTGTTAATTTTATTCATGATGCTACTGAAAGTTATTATGAGAGTGGGAAATATGGTTTTATGCATCTCAATAATATTAAGTTTCCCCTCTTTATGTTGAAAGTCTTGAAGTTGCACTTGTTTTTCTTTCCTATGCTTGTTGCTTTGTGCTTTCATGACTTGTTTCTTTACAAGATTCCTATGCATAGGAAGTGGGTTAGACTTAAATTTGCTTTGAATTTTCTTCTTGATGCTCTCTTTTACTTCAATTCATATTTCCTATGTGAGCATCTTCTTAAACTATCATGCCTAACTTAAAGGCGTTAAAGAAAAGTACTTATTGGGAGAAAACCCAAAAGTTTTAGATAAGTCTTGGAAGTTATTACCTCTGTAATAACCACTCCTTATCCTTTTTATTTTCTTTTTGTGCCAAGAGTAACCTCTAATGAGAGAGAAGTAATGATTGGGAAAGTTGCTGTCCCGAAACAGATTTCTGTGCTTCACCATAAAAATTCGTGTAAAATATCTGTACATCCTTTTGAGGCGTGAATTTTTGTGCTTCTGTCCCAGGTTGTTATCTAACTTTCGTAAGTTCAACACTTTTCGATTTTAGCAACAGAAGGTCTTCGAAAAAAATTGGTTTTTACTTGCTGGTCTGTTTTGACAGATTTCTGCCATTATTTGCATTTGCTTCTTGTTGATTCCTTTTTGAGTTCTCTTTGAGGAATTGAGATTTTTGAGGGAAGTGATACAATAGCTAGTGTTTTAATGGAAGTTTTATTGGTGTTGGAACTGAACCTAATGACTTATTATCTTGAGTGCACTAATGTTGCTAATAAAGATTGTGTGAAGTTTTGTATGAAGGAAAAATTTTAGGTGTATGGAAGGAATGAGTAATGAGATGAAGAATGGACTAAAGCTGAAGCTTAGGGATGCCACGCGTGTCACCCTAAGAAATATCCAAGAAGTACAAGCGTCAAATCTTGGGGATGCCCAAGGCATCCCCTCTTCACCAATAGAAATCCCAGGTTTCTTCCAAACACTTCATTTTTATTGTTTCTTGCACAGTTGTGTTGTTCTTGTAGCGTCTTCTTTTTCGTTTTCGTTTTTTTTTGCTTTGTTTGCTTAGTTTTATGAATAAATTGGTTGGACCCCCTCTTTCATACATTGGTTTTCAAATAGTTTGGTTTGGATTGGAAAAGAGTAGGAAAGTTCATGCTTAAGTGGTAAAGAGAGCTTGTTTTTGACTGTGGCCTATGCTTTGTCATGCCATGCTCGATATTGTTTTGGCTTTATGCTTAGTATTCTTTGTTGTAGCATGACTTGTTATAAACAATTGAGATTGCTTAATGTGCCTTTGAAGAATCATGTGTTGTTTTAGCATATTAAAGCATAGTATTGTGGTATTCTCCTTTGATGCTTTATTTGGGTTAACTTGGCGCATGCTCACTGATACATTGCAAATGTATCTATAATTTTTGATGTTCCATGCTTGGTTTTATCTACTTTCTTGTGTTTTGTTCCAACTTTGGAGTACTTTTCATATGATTTCTTGGACTAACCTATTAACAAGATGCCACAGTGCCAGTTGCCTGTTTTCTGCTGTTTTTGGTTCCAAGAAAGTCAAAAAATGAATATTCTCAGAATTGGACGGGACAAAAGACAAAGTTACTATTTTTTCGGAAGACTCGTGGAGCCAGAAGGAGATCCGGAGAGGGGCCACAGGGTGGCCACACCACCCCATGGCTTGGGTCCACCTAGGCCGCGCCAGGGCATGGTGTGGCCCCCCTGGCCGGCCACCGACCTTGCCTCTTCGCCTATAAGAAGCCTCCCGATGCATAAACCCTAGATCATCAATCAGAAATCCACGAAAAGTTCCGCAGCGCCGCCGCCACCGAAGGGGAGATTCGGGGGATAGAAAGTCTCTGTTCCGGCACCCCTGGGACGGGGATGTGCCCCCAGAGCCATCTCCATCGATCTCCACCGCCATCTCCATCACCATTGCTGATTCCCATGATGAGGAGGGAGTAGTTCTCTCTCGAGGCTAAGGGTTCTACCGGTAGCTATGTGTTCATCTCTCTCTCTCTATGCATGATCTTATTGAGATCATGAGCTTGTAATCTGTAGATCTACCTTGCTACTCAAGTGCTTTAATAGATCTCCCCATGTGTGTGAAAGTGACAGCGTGCACACCATGGTGGCACTTAGGCTAGAGATTACAAATACTTGTTATGAGTTATATTTGGAGTTGGATGTCTTTATGAAATTGTGGTGTTTGTTGGACTCATCTAGTGCTCAAGGTGACAGTGTGGGGTTTTCTAGATGGGAAAGGCTTACTTTGAGGTGTGTTGTTATAGCCCTACCATCGATTAGAGTGTTCAACCGGAGAGTAGTTCAGCGTAGTATCATAAACAAGAATATATTTATATGAGAGTGTTCACTAGTGAAAGTATGATCCCTAGGCCTTGTTTCTAAGCATTGATACACCGTTTGCTATTAGATCTATTACATGTTTGCTTGCTTCTATCTGTATTTCAGTTTGCCTTTTGTCTTTTCCATGCCACCAAGCTATTCTCTATCACCGTTACCACTTATAATTATTCATACCACTTGTATTTCACTATCTCTTCGCCGAACTAGTGCACCTATACACCTGACAAGTGTATTGGGTGTGTTGGGGACACAAGAGACTTCTTGTATCTTGATTGCAGGATTGCTTGAGAGGGAATACCTTTGACCACTTCCTCCTTGAGTTCGATAAACCTTGGGTGACCCACTTAAGGGAAAACTTGCTACTGTTCTACAAACCTCTGTACTTGGAGGCCCAACAACTGTCTACAAGAATAGAAGTGCGTAGACATCAAGCTATTTTCTAGCACCGTTGCCGGGGAGGTAAGGTAAAAGGTATTCACACCGGAGGATTAAAGAAGAAGAACCTCCCACGGCAAACGCCTATTTTCTGGCGCCGTTGCCGGGGAGGTAAGGTAAAAGGTACTCACATCCTCTGGTGTGAGTGCTCGAAGTTATTTCCTTTAGATTCTGCAATTTTGTCTTTTTGTTTCTTGTTTTCACTAGTTAGGCTTAATGGAAAACAACAAAAAAATTAGAGAGCTTTATAGTATTTATCTTGAGTTAGGACATGAAGTGTTTGAAGAGAAAATTTAAAAACCTATGGAACTTTATTTGCATGCTAATAGCAATGTTGTTAGTATGAGTTCTTTGGACACCATTATTGCTAATGCTATGGAAAAGTCTAAGCTTGGGGAAGCTAGTTTTTATGAAGATGATCTTTTTAGTTCCCCAACTTTGGAAGATAGTTATTCTATTGCTTATGATGATACTAAACCTCCAATATATGATGATTACAATGATGAGTATGATTTCAGTCCACCTACTATTGAGGAGAAAATTAATTTTGATTACAATATGCCTCCTATATTTGATGATTATGGTGATGAGAATAATAATGATAGCTATTTTGTTGAATTTGCTCCCACCACAATTAATAAGAATGACTATGCTTATGTGGAGAGTATTAATCATTTTATGCATGTGGCTCATGATAAGAATTTGTTATGTGATAGTTATATTGTTAATTTTATTCATGATGCTACTGAAAGTTATTATGAGAGAGGGAAACATGGTTTTATGCATCTCAATAATATTAAGTTTCCCCTCTTTATGTTGAAAATTTTGAAGTTGCACTTGTTTTGCTTTCCTATGCTTGTTGCTTTGTGCTTTCATGACTTGTTTCTTTACAAGATTCCTATGCATAGTAAGTGGGTTAGACTTAAATGTGTTTTGAATTTGCTTCTTGATGCTCTCCTTTACTTCAATTCATATTTCTAATGTGAGCATATTTTCAAACTATCAAGCCTAACTTAAAGGCGTTAAAGAAAAGTACTTATTGGGAGATAACTCAAAAGTTTTAGATGAGTCTTGGAAGTTATTACTTCAGTAATAACTGCTCCTTATCCTTTTTATTTGCTTTTTGTGCCAAGAGTAACCTCTAATAAGAGAGAAGTAATGATTGAGAAAGTTGTTGTCCTGAAACAGATTTCTGTGCTTCATCGTAAAAATTCGTGTAAAATATCTGTATGTCCTTTTGAGGCGTGAATTTTTTTCTTCTGCCCCAGGTTGTTATCTAACTTTAATTAGTTCAACACTTTTTGATTTGAGCAACAGAAGGTCTTCGAAAAAATTCGTCTTTACCTGCTGGTCTGTTTTGACAGATTTCTGCCATTTTTTGCATTTGCTTCTTGTTGGTTCCTTTTTGAGTTTTTTTTGGGGAATTGAGATTTTTGAGGGAATTGCTACAGCAGCTTGTGTTTTAATGGAAGTTTTATTGGTGTTGTAACTGAACCTAAAGACTTATTATCTTGAGTGCACTAATGTTGCTAATAAAGATTGTGTGAAGGAAAAATTTCAGGTGTCTTGAGAGAATGATGTAATGAGATCAAGAATGGACTAAAGCTCAAGCTTGGGTTTGCCACGCATGTCACCCCAAGAAATATCCAAGAAGTACAAGCGTCAAAGCTTGAGTATGCCCAAGGCATCCCCCTCTTCATCAATAAAAATTTCAGGTTTCTTCCAAACACTTCATTTTTATTGTTTCATGCACAATTGTGTTGTTCTTGGAGCGTCTTCTTTTTCGTTTTCGTTTTGGTTTTTCATTTGCTTGGTTTTCTTAGTTTGCTGAATAAATTGGATGGACCCCCTCTTTCATACATTGGTTTTCAAATAGTTTGGTTTGGATTGGAAAAGAGTAGGAAAGTTCATGCTTAAGTGGTAAAGTGACCTTGTTTTTGACTGTGGCCTATGCTTTGTCATGCCATGCTTGATATTGTTTTGGCTTTATGCTTAGTATTATTTGTTGTAGCATGACTTGTTATAAATAATTGAGATTGCTTAATGTGCCTTGGATGAATCATGCGTTGTTTTAGCATATTAAAGCATAGTATTGTGGTATTCTCCTTTGATGCTTTATTTGGGTTGACTTGGCACATGCTCACACAATGTTATGACTATCCCAAGTCACCATAGCCTTTATGATCCTTTAGTTTTCAATTTGTAGTATCACTTTATGCTTTGATCAATGATGTTTTGTCACTCTGCATGATTATGGCCATTATTGCTCTCGTAGTTGGTCGCTCCCAGTCTTTTGCTAGCCTCCATAACCAAGTGTGAGTTCCACTCATGCATCCAACTCCAAATAAAACTAAGTTATTCCAAAGAGTCCACCATACCTACCTATTAGAATTTGCTATTCCAAGTATATTCATGTTTTTATCTACCTTCTGAATTAAACTTGTTATGAGAAAACTAGTGATTAAAGCTCTCACGAACTTGATGGCACACTTTAATTTTCTTGCCCTTAATAAACTTGAACCATTGTGTCGCCTATGTTGTATATGCTTGCACTTATTTGTTGGGAATTAGCAGAACCATGCTTTCATGGGGAACGCTTTCAACATTGCACTTGGTACTTGTACCTAGTTGATATCATGCTCTTTTGTTTATGGATGTCGTCGGTGTGAAATGAAAGGGGAGCTTGTAAGTCCATGGAGTTATGTATATGTGTTAGAAAACGCTGGGTCAGCTGGTCTAATCCATGCTGACATGGTGGAAACCTACAGCGTAACCATAATGAGCTGTCTATGAAGCATTCTTCTTATAAAAAAAGTCCTATATTGAGAAAAAAAAGAAAAAAAAGAAAAAAAAGAGATTATGAAAAGAGGAAAGAGAGAAAAAAAGCACCATATTCCCATGGTAAATAAGAAGATTGCTGAGATGCTTGTTGTCTGCTTGCCTTGTCATTTTGATATGGGGATTCTTCTGTATCATCGGGCAAGGGGTACCCCGTTGGCGGTTCTCTATGATACACATGTACTTACGATGACAAGAACTTACTGGTGACTAAATGTGGCATCCCGCCAAAACCACTACTAGAAAATCGCGTTGTTTTTGTGCATTGCATCATCATGACCGCACGCTCATGTCATCATGCCACATTGCATTTGAGCATCGTCATCTCCATGCATCTGTTTGTCTGAAACTATTTTCGAAAACCTATTTTGTTTTTCTAATTAAGCCCCGTCTTTATTCAAATATAAAACCCGGGTCTATCCGGAATATATTTTTTGTCTACCAACGGTTTGCAAAAGCCTCGTTTTTAATAAATAAAATATTTAAATTATTTTTGGGAGGCAGCCCGCCAGGCCCGAAAGCCCAGCTGGCCACCTCCAGATAAAAATCCTATCTAACCCAGATCCCCCCAAACCCTTTTTCTACCTAAACCTAATCTACCCAGCCCCCTCCACCTCACCCCAACCTTTTCCTTTGCGCCACATCAGCCTGGCCCCTTTCTCCATCCATTCAACCGCTGCCACCTCACCCCACCAGCCCACCAGCAGCCCCACGTCGCCATCTGGTCCACTCCCCATCTCCACCACCCCACCAAACCCCACACCGACCGCACCCCTCCTGGGCATGTGCCCCAACCCCTCCTGCCGCCTCGATTCCTGCCTCGGCCCCCACCGCTGGAGAGGCCGTCCCCGACGCGCCCCGCGCCCCGCTTCCTCCTCCCTCTTCCTCCACCGACGCGCCTCGTGCCCCGCTTCTCTCCCCTCCTCGCTGGCCGCCGCCAGATCCCCGTCCGCCACCGCCTCGGCCACCTCGCCATCGTCCCCGCCATCGAGCTCCGCGCAGCCGCGGGCCCCGCCTCGCCAGCCTCCACCACCTCGACGGCCGCCGCCGTCCTCCACCGCGGCCTCTGCCCCGTAGCACCGCCCCTCCCCTCCGTCTTCACCACTGACCCCGTCCCGGACGGGATCTCCCGCTGCCACCGCCATCCTCGTCCCCGAGCCGCCGCGCGCCCGCGTTTCTCCGCCGTGAGCCGAGCCGCCACCACATCGCGGACATCCTCGACCTCGCCTCACTCTCCCTGGACGCCCAGTAGTCCGTAGCGCCACCTCGCTGAGCTCCTCCGCCCGAGCAGGCCCGCCGCCTCGTCCTCCAGCAGCGCCTGCCCTCCTTCCCGGTAGACCCTCGGGCCGCCCAGCGGTCGACCCGAGCCGCCATGGCACGTCTGCCTCTGCAGAGCTTGAACCACCGCCTCCGCCTCTGTTTCCTTCCTCTAGCATGTCGGCCTCCCAGGAACGCCACCGTGTCGCCCTCTGCATCGTCGCTGACCCAGTTGTCCGAGCTCGAGCACGCGCGCATGGTACTATTGCCAAGACGTTGGCTCTGCCTCGTCTCTTTTGTTTGTTTTTCCCCTGCTTGTACAAGGTGGGCTGTTGGAGAATGATGCTGACACGGTCTCCTGAGACCCGCGTCTATCTTTGCAGTCTGTTTGCCTCTAACGTCAAGTTCTGTACGAGCGCAACGATAAACGCCAAGACCATCCCCTCAACAAGAGATCCGATGCCACACGAGAGACCGGGATCGACACAAGACTAGACCTGGCTACGCAAGACCACCGTCACCTGAGAACTTTGTCAAGGATGCCAAGTTCTCCATCTGTATCTGATGTTCGAGACCTAATCCCGAGAACCCCGAAGACGCTGGGACCACCAAGCTCTCCTTCGAGGATCCAATGACCGATCTAGTCGAGCCCGAACCTCGTCGACCCCGGCGCGCCAAGTTCTCCGACCCTGAGACCGTTTCGGAACGCCAAGGTCTCCTTCACGGATGCGGATCCAAAGACCCCTAGACCCTCGAAGCCCATGTTCGTCGAACCCTAATGTGATCCCCTTTCCGAGACCCCTATTTTTATAATATGACATTATCAATTGTCGCATAATTAATTCTTCATGCATGCATGGCTATCTGTGGGTTGGGGGCATTATGCCGTATCATCGCATGATTAAATATGGAGACCATATGCGGGCTATTTTTGTCTCATATGGCCCCCATTTAAATTTGCGTAGCAAACCGATGACATGCTTTGCATTGTTAAATCAACATTTAATTTGCGGGGTTGTTAAATAACTTAAACCGTCTAATTACTTATCGGGACCCCGGTTCCGCTTAATACTGCCTAATTGCACCGCATCTGTGCCATGCCATGCATCATATCATAAGCATGCCGGATCTTCTGCCGTAGTATTAAATATTGCATCCGGTGTTTCTTCTAGTGTTTGCTTCTTCGCGGATTAGGCCGATGAGTTGATGCGAGTATCGACAAGTTCTGCGGATATGTACCTTCGGCAGTGTTTCCCAGGCGAGCATCTCTTCCCCTTCTACCTATTTTTGCATTTATAGTCTTTATTTCCTCCTGTTGATCTATTGCTATCCGTGTCGCGATGCTTTAGTTTCCGTGGACCAGTTATATCCCGTGCAGCCTCTATATTGCCTTGGACACCTCCTATTACTCGTGTTTGGTAGATAGCTGGCCTTGCGAGTCGTAGTTGCTTGCTCAGGTGCGATCTTGTGTTGTCGAGTACCACAGTTGTTGGAATGATGGCAGATGTTTATTTGTGGAGATGCTTATTGGTGGAGATAATCATGGCTTAAATGCAACTATTAAAATGCTAGATATAACTAATGCAGAGGCATCGGTGGGTAATAGATGTTATTTGGTTCTTCCACGCTCACCTGTGTCCCGTAGGACCCCGAGTACTTGATACCTGTTCCTTGACTATTCGCACTATCCACATCCGGGAGGCCTTATGGACCCTCCTGAGCCAGAGCTTGATTCATTTCTATTTCTTGGGGCCACAAAGTAGTTTGGGGCTTTATTACTATCCTATACTTATGCCATGCTACTGCTTTATTTACGATTGTGCGTGGAGCACCTGTACTGTTTAGGATCGTGACACATTTTCGCTGTATCGACAAGCCCAGTCACACTTTCGGGTTCCCAGTCGTTTATAGCCGTCCACACAAACCCTGGGTCCGTTCCGGAGCCGGCCAACTTCGTTGCGGGTAGCTTAGTGGGGTGGCCCCCTGAAATATTTCTGAATCCTGTGATCGCTTTGTCGTGAATGCCTCGTTGGGTTTTGAGTTGGTTTTTCCGAGGTTGATCGAGTGTGTGTTGCTATTTGTGCACCCCTGCAGGGTAAACTTTTTGAAAGTCGTGTCCACGGTTATGGACAACTTGGAGCACAGTATCTCGATCATAGACAAGCATAACTAAAGTAGTGCTATAAATTTGACTTAATATATCTGACTAGTAATCAACTTCACTATAACGGAATGGATATTAAAATGCCAACCACTGGTGGACCTGGGTTGTTTTGTTAAATCTGTCTAGTAAGTATTGCAACTCCAATGGAATGTGATAAAAGTGCCAACAACTGCTGGGTATTGGGGATTCCTCAGGACAATTTTATCTGAGTAGTAAATGTTCCAACTACAACGGAATGGTGATTAAAACTGCCCACTACTTATGCTTCAGGATGACTCATGCTATCTATATCTGATTAGTAATTGCTGCAACTATAATAGAATGAGTAAAATTGCCAACTGCGTGAGTTCCTTGGTCCGACTTCCTCGTTTGGTCTCGAGGGGGAAATACCAGGATGGGTTTGTTTGGTGTTAGCTTTAGGTTGGATCCAAATAGGTCTTTCTTATCCCTATCTGATAACCGCCAGTTGTATCGAATCTCTATAGGTTGTTTAGTGCCGCTGCGCTGCCGCTTCAGCCCACCATACCTATGTAGGCGAGAGCCGCCGAATTCTAGTCTCGTGTCTTGGCCTCGATCTTGACGCTCCTCTTTTTCCTTTGCCCTTTGTCGGCGCCCCTTTTGTTTTAGCAGGTTTGAGATCAACGTCGTTAGAAGGGTTACCCTTCCGGCTTGGCCTGGGCAGGGTTATGGACGCCATTGGTTATTCTTCAGGGCTCTTAGCCCCATTTGCATCTTGTCCGTAGTCGAACGCTCTGTCGTTTCAAGGTGATTTGGGTCTTTGTATTGTATATCTGTATTATTGACTCGCTGAGTCGCTGTTGTATATATATCTGTTCTGTGGGTCCCATCGAGGACTGTTGTGTAATGTTATTACTTCGTTTTCCACCCGCACAAAAGTGCCTGGTGGGCGTCCTTGAATCGTTTCTATGCGGGTTTGGCGGAAAGGGCTAAAACTTGCATAGGGCCGATTCGAGGGTGTTACACTAAACTTGAGTAGCATGAGGAGCGGTCCTCGTATACAAGGGACATGAGATTTCTGACTTATACTTCGTCAAGCATGTACACCATAGTTTGTTCAGTTTAACCTTAATCACTTGAAGATGCTTATGATAGGGGAAATGAGAGCTGAAAGCTATAAGTACCATAATTTTTGGAAGCTCTTTATGAGACTTGAATCCCTACTTCCTTTTATAAAAAGGTCTTTCTTCCACCATTATATTGAGTCTCCACCTTCTATCTTTATTCACCTACTTTGAGAGCATAGTGGCCATTCTTAGTTCTATGTGCATTGTCCCAAGACTAGTTGATTGATGCATAACTTGATATTGCTTGTTTTAAACTATTGTATCTAGTCACTCTTATGAACTTTGAAGGTGTCCTATGCATTTATATTTTCTACTCTATTGAGGGACAAGCTGAATACTATTATGCTATGTTTTCTTTATGTGAAACAAACAAACGTCTTGCAAAGCATTGTTATTCCTGAATCTTTTGTTTGTGCCTTTTCATGTTGCATCATAGTTTCTTTTGCTTATTGCTAGAACTTTGTATTTCATGTTATGATTGAAGTACTATGATCCCAGCTTTGAATGTTTTACAAGTACTTTGATCAAGTCTTTGATGGTGCATGTCACCTCAAAAATTATTCTTTCTTTTTATCACTTACCTACTCGAGGACGAGCAGGAGTTAAGCTTGGGGATGTTGATACATTACAAATGTATCTATAATTTTTGATGTCCCATGCTTGGTTTTATCTACTTTCTTGTGTTTTGTTCCAATTTTGGAGTACTTTTCATATGATCTCTTGGACTAACCTATTAACAAGATGCCACAATGCCAGTTGCCTGCTTTCTGCTGTTTTTGGTTCCAGGAAAGTCAGAAAATGAATATTCTCAGAATTGGACGGGACAAAAGCCAAAGTTACTATTTTCCCGGAAGACTCACGGAGCCAGAAGGAGAGCCGGAGAGGGGCCACAGGGTGGCCACACCACCCCATGGCGCGGGTCCACCTAGGCCGCGCCAGGGCATGGTGTGGGCCCCCTGGCCGGCCACCGACCTTGCCTCTTCGCCTATAAGAAGCCTCCCGATGCATAAACCCTAGATCATCAATCAGAAATCCACGAAAAGTTCCGCAGCGCCGCCGCCACCGAAGGGGAGATTCGGGGGACAGAAAGTCTATTCCGGCACCCTGCCGGGACGGGGAAGTGCCCCCAGAGCCATCTCCATCGATCTCCACCGCCATCTCCATCACCATTGCTGATTCCCATGATGAGGAGGGAGTAGTTCTCTCTCGAGGCTAAGGGTTCTACCGGTAGCTATGTGTTCATCTCTCTCTCTATGCATGATCTTATTGAGATCATGAGCTTGTAATCTATAGATCTACCTTGCTACTCAAGTGCTTTAATAGATCTCTGCTCTCCCCATGTGTGTGAAAGTGACAGCGTGCACACCATGGTGGCACTTAGGCTAGAGATTACAAATACTTGTTATGAGTTATATTTGGAGTTGGATGTCTTTATGAAATTGTGGTGTTTGTTGGACTCATCTAGTGCTCAAAGTGACAGTGTGGGGTTTTTTAGATGGGAAAGGCTTACTTTGAGGTGTGCTGTTATAGCCCTACCATCGATTAGAGTGTTCAACCGGAGAGTAGTTCAGCGTAGTATCATAAAGAAGAATATATTTATATGAGAGTGTTCACTAGCGAAAGTATGATCCCTAGGCCTTGTTTCTAAGCATTGATACACCATTTGCTATTAGATCTATTACATGTTTGCTTGCTTCTATCTGTATTTCAGTTTGCCTTTTGTCTTTTCCATGACACCAAGCTATTCTCTATCACTGTTACCACTTATAATTATTCATACCACTTGTATTTCACTATGTCTTCGCCGAACTAGTGCACCTATACACCTGACAAGTGTATTGGGTGTGTTGGGGACACAAGAGACTTCTTGTATCTTGATTGTAGGATTGCTTGAGAGGGAATACCTTTGACCACTTCCTCCCTGAGTTCGATAAACCTTGGGTGATCCACTTAAGGGAAAACTTGCTGCTGTTCTACAAACCTCTGCACTTGGAGGCCCAACAACTGTCTACAAGAATAGAAGTGCGTAGACATCACTCACACCATGCTATGACTATCCAAAGTCACCATAGCCTTGATGATCCTTTAGTTTTCGACTTGTAATATCACTTTATGCTTTAATTAATGATGTTTTGTCGCTTTGCATGATTATGGCCATTATTGCTCTCTTAGTTGGTCGCTCCGAGTCTTTTGCTAGCCTCCATAACCAAGTATGAGTTCCACTCATGCATCCAATTCCTAGAACCAAGTTATTCCAAAGAGTCCACCATACCTACCTATTAGCATTTGCTATTCCAAGTATATTCATGTTTTTATCTACCTTCCGAATTAAACTTGTTATGAGAAAACTAGTGATTAAAGCTCTCACGAACTTGCTGGCACACTTTACTTTTCTTGCCCTTAATAAACTTGAACCATTGTGTCGTCTATGTTGTATATGCTTGCACTTATTTGTTGGGGATTAGCAGAACCATGATGTCATGGGGAATGCTTTCAACATTGCGCTTGTACTTTGTACCTAGTTGATATCATGCTCTTTTGTCTATGGATGTCGTCGGTGTGAAATGGAAGGGGAGCTTGTAAGTCCATGGAGTTATGTATGTGTGTTAGAGAAAGCTCGGTCATTGGCTAATCCATGCTGTCATGGTGGAAACCTGCAGCGTAACCATAATGAGCTGTCTATGAAGCATTCTTCTTATAAAAAAAGAGTCAGATATTGAGAAAAAAGAGAAAAAGAAAAGAGAAAAAAGGAGAAATATGAAAAGAGGAAAGGGAGAAAAAAGCACCATATTCCCATGGTAAATAAGAAGATTGCTGAGATGCTCGTTGTCTGCTTGCCTTGTCATTTTGATATGGGGATTCTTCAGTATCATCGGGCAAGGGTACCCGTGTAGTTCTCTATGATACACATGTACTTACGATGACAAGAACTTACCGGTGACTAAACTTGAGTAGCATGAGGAGCGGCCCTCGTATTCAAGGGACATGAGATTTCCAACTTATACTTTGTCAAGCATATACTCCATAGTTTGTTCACTTTAACCTTAATCACTTCAAGATGCTTATGATAGGGGCAATGAGAGCTGAAAGCTAATAAGTACCATAATTTTTGGAAGCTCTTTATGAGACTTGAATCTGTAACATCCCAAAACTTTAATCCAAGTGATCAAGATCCAAACCATCAAATTTAGAGTTAACAAAAACTTTTCCAATTAAAAATATTAAAGCATTCATATGTGTGTGCAGTTAAATTAGGAGTTTTTTTGAATTACCTTGTTTGAATGATCCATTGCTTGTAAAATGATTCTTAGGTGAAATAAACATCATCTAGATCATTCCCAAACAAATCCCAAAGAAAAATAAATCAAAATGAATAAAAGAAGCAAATGGTCATTTGTGCCATTTTAATCAACATGCCTACTTTGGCTAGTCCTAGACCTCAATTCTTAACAAAAACAAATGTGGATCTTTGCAACCCTTTCTAGTACAAGTAGTGATGTACCAAGGCCGACTTTGTGATCTACCAAAAACTTTGAAACACTAATTTTAAATGGAACTTAAAAATTGAATGTAGTTCATATGAGAAGATCACACTTATTCAAAAACCACTCAAATGAATTCCATTTTCAAATCCCAAGCAACCAGTGATGCTCAAGCATGTAATCACCAACTCCACCAAAATTCAGCCAAAAATTCAAATATTTTTCTCTTGCGGCCATTGTGTCGAACACCTTGCAGACAGAATCAACTTTGGCCTAACTATTACTGTTTTGATCAATTCTTGTCGAGCCACTTAGTTTGCATTGATCATTCTTGTCTGCCTTGAGCCCAACCAGACCAAAACCCACCCTAGTTCTAGCCCCTGGCGCCAGTGCAACGCCACCCCGACGCCATGCTCGCCGGCCAACGTTGCCAACGCAGCAGCAGACCGCCAGCCCCTCTCCACCGCTGCAGGAAGCTAGGCGCCACCCTACCGTCGCCCACAGTCCACCCCACGGCCACTGCCAGCCACTGGACCACTCCCTAGCACCACCGCCCATTCTCTCTGCGAGCTCGCCAGAGCGCGTTAGCCTCTAACACGCCACAGACCGCCCCGCGACCCAAGACTGTGCACGCCGCTCCGCCTCGACCCCAGCACCCCGCCAGACATGGCCGTGCGCCGCGTCGAGCACCGCCTCTGTCTCCTAGAGCGCGGGACGCTCCCGACCAAACGCCACCACCCCTAGCCGCGCATTTAAGCCGTAGAGCACCGCCAGGAGGCAGGCCACTGTCCCCTACCTCCATCCATGACGATAGCATGCTGTACAGCCCTCGCTGGAGTTGCCAGCCCATCCCGTTCGGTCCCCTTGTCGACCTATAAAAGGAGGCCACCCCAGCACAAACTCCTCACACCATCTCACTCCCCTCTCTCCACTGATCCTTCCACCCCATCCCTGGAGCAAGGCGAGCTGCCGTTCGCCGGAATTTTGCCGGAGCTTGCCGCAGCAGAGGAGGAGAGGCGCCATCGATTTCGTCCACCCCAGGAGCCGCCGCGACCACGCTTGAGCCCGCCGTTGACCGGACGTTCAATCGCCCCCATCGCCAAGTATAGCTGGAGCCCTGGTAAGCCCCCATGTACCCCCACCAAGCCGCTAGGGTTAGCTCTCGCCAGCGACCTGTTCGCCGGGGACGATGATCCTCAGCCGTTGATCCACCTTTTAATTGTAGCGCTGAGAATGCCCCGTACCGCTTCGTGTTTGATGTGTCGCTAACCTGCGGGAACCCCCCTGTCAGTTGTCATCCGCACTGCAGAGCGCCACTGGGCCAGCCCGTTAGTTTTCCCGCGCGACCCAATTAGTTCAAATATAGATTTTTCTATTTTAGTTTGAACTCACTTCTGTCCCTTAGTTTAAAAATCAATTCAAGAAGATCTACTAAACAAAATTGAGTGATTCAAATTTTGTTAGGAAGCTACTGAAAAGATCTATCCAAGCTCGTTGGATTTAATTTATTTAGAGTTAGAGATCTCTCCTAGTAAAAATCACAAGACAGAAGCATTTGCACATTCAAACATTTTTATAAAATCAACCATGATAGCTTTTGAGCTGATTCCAACTCTCAAAAATCACATTTAACCATACCTATCTGAATATGTAATAATATTAAGGGTTGCATGCAGTGACTTTGGACTAGTACCAAAATAATGTTATATAGGCATTTCTAGTCACTTTAAATCATTAAATATTAAACTTAAACTTAATTAAATATGATCCAACATTTAAATCACATTCCCCTATGTTAGAATATGTGGTGATGACATGTGTCCACATGATCCCATATTTTAAGTGGAGAATATTAAATCTTAGATATTTTCAATGAGTAGAAATTGCTTTTCTTAAATAAAAAGAATGAAGCTAGTTAATGAAACCTTGTGATGCTTGTGATGATATTAGATCATCAAATGTGTACCTTAGAGTGCTAAGTAGACCAATTAAGTATTGTTTGGTGATTGTGTACTCCGTATGTATTTATAGACGATAGTACCGACCAAGCTTTCGAGGAGGAGGAGTTCTACCAAGAGGAGGATGAAGAAAACTTCAACCACTGCACTGCACAAGGCAAGCCATCATTAACAATGCAAGCTAACACTTGCAAGTATAATACTTAGCAAGCTAGAATTAAGCTAGATAACCTAAGCAAAGGCATTAGGCATGCTTTGGTTATACCACTTTGACTAGTACCTACCCCAAGTTTTAATTCCAAGCTTTACTTTTCTTTACTTTACCGAAGTCCTTTACTTGTTTTGAAGGTAGCATAAAGAGTATAAAACTTGACCTATCTAGATAACCTTAGATGTCATTCTATGGCATGAGTTTGATCTTAGCATCCCACTTTAGTGAACACTCTTAACTTAGTAGTTTAGAGCTAAACTAAAACTTGAGTCACTTTAGATGGGAATACTTGATGAAAATGAATTATGAAAACCTTGGAATGATGAGTCATTCTATTGAGATGTTTTGACATGTGTTGAGAGACACAAATGGTTTATGATGATGAAAATGTTGAGGCATGAGCCTTAACCCCTTTTACAAAAACTGATGGTTGGATTCGGATGCGATACCATTCCAAATTTACCGTATAACCACAATACCTGAATTGGGTAAGGCTTAGCCAGAATTTTATATGCATTAGTATTAGTTCCCTCGCGGCAGAGGTTTGAGCTGAGGCTACCTCTCAATGTTGTCCACCTATGCAGTGCCCAAGATGACAGATGGTCATGGTTGGGAGGCCATGCTCATAGGAGAGGTGCTTATACTAGGGTGTGTAAAGGAAAGGTTATGTTTGATTATCTGCATACTAATTATGATGATTCAAGGTTATCCCTGACAGATGTATTGAATCTTGTGGTGAAACTGTAACACCTCTGCAGAGTGTCAAACTATTCGAATAGCCGCGTCCGCGGTTATGGACAGTTGGAGTGGCCATACTGTTTCGTTGTCAGATGTTTTCAAAATGACTTATGAAATGAATGATGAATCTTGACTTGACCACAACAGGGTTGTGACTATTACACTAGCTTCACAACTTAAGTGATTCTAGAATTTTATTTTATCTTTCTTTGTTTCTGAACTCAGCTTAGGTTTCAAACTTAACTTATTAGTTAAACATAGAGTTAGCATTTCCCACTAGTACTACCTTACTTGTAGTGGTAGTTTGTGAGTACTTAAAGAGTACTCATGGCTTTTGTCCCTAGCTATTCTCATGGCCAGACTATGAAGGAGACTACCAAGATGACGGACAGCAGGACGACTATGATAACTAGGACTATCTGCCTTCGTCAGCATTGCCTGTGCCCCTGAAGATGGACCCCACCACTATGCTTACTATTTATTCCGCTGCTTGTTTTATTAAGACTGGATCATGAGATCCTTATTTGTGTAAGACCTTATTTATGGTTTGTAATGGATGATGTACTGTGATATCCAATTTGTTATGTCTCGCAAAAATGGTAATCCTGGGATTGCGATGTATGACATAACAGGCACCTGGGATTAAAAATCCGGGTGTTGACAAGTTGGTATCAGAGCCACCCTGACCATAGGAGACCCTAGTTAGAATGGACGTCCGAACAAAAACTTAATTTCAAAACCAAAGTGAGTATTTATGAAAAACTATTTCCTCTCTTACCCTTGGGAATTCATTCTTTCTCAAAAATTCATGTTCCTCAAATTCTTACATTACTACATAAAATTTGACACACTTGATCACTTCACTAATTTCCTCATCCTTAATTCTTGTAGATGGAGACTCGGTTCAGCAAGTTCTACCAGTTGGGCAACGAAGGCCAACTGATCTTTGAGAGGGATCTAGATTCACTGTCTGAGTTATTGGGACGCCCACATCCGGAGTTTCTTGGAGCTCAACTTCCAAGACCCCCAGGAGGATATTTATAGTAGCTAGTCACCGCTGATCTTCGAGGAAGCATAGAAGCACCAACGTCCGGGAGAATCTAGTTCTCCGTCAGAGAGAACAACTGGCTAGATGGATTAGCCAGGGTAATGCATGAAGCTCTCACACGTCTATGTGCCCTCAGTGTCAACCAAATCCAAGGAACCCGTTTTGCTCACTATGCAAGGCGTGACTTCATGGGAATGCCGATGGAGATGCCAAGCCACCCGGAGTTGAAGTGTCAAGTGGAGAACCTTGACTTCCTGCTGTACGATTGCCAGAAGGAATTGGACAATGCTAGGGAGTTTGCCAACCACAACCGTGCCATTTCCGCCCAGAAGGCCCATACTTTCTCACTGCTTGTCAAGGACTGTCAGTCTCTTTGCCTTCAATGCGAAAAGAAGGATCGCACCATCGCCCGTCTTTGCAAAAAGGTGGCCGACCTCGAGAAGTCCATCAAGGAGCAAGAAGCTCAGCTTGCAGCAAAGGAGGAAGAAGAGGAGGGTGAAGACATCCAGGGAGATATGGATTCTTACCTCAGCAATGATGATGAATTTCTAGAGGAGGATGTCGTGGACTTCTACACTGACGATGAGGACTCCGACTTCATCGACGATGAGTAGATGCACTAGAGCACTGTCGTAACATGAGATGTATCAGTCCCATTGTATCGTAGCTTGTAGAATGGTTCTTAAAACCATCTGTTTTCCCTTGTTGTTGTGGTGTGTGTGTTTGTATTGTGTGCTTTGCTTGAATGAATGAAATGGAGTTAGTTGCAAAACCTGAGTCAAACTCAAAGTTTTAGCTTTGAAATCAAAACCATGAACCTTAGAACTTTCCCTCTTACCCCTTTATCTACCTCAATCTTCAGATGACTCGTGGAAACCAAGGAGGGAGCAGCTCGTCGCAAGACCCAATGCTGCAGATCCTGTAGAATCTCATCGCAGACAGAGAAGCAAGCATGGCAGAGCGCCAAGCTAATCTAGCAACACTGCAACAGATCACCCAGATGGCTCTCAACAACCAAGGGCATGGAAATCAAGATCATCAAGGATCCAAGCTGAAGAACTTCCAGAATACCAATCCCCCAATCTTTAGCACTTCAGAGAACCCATTAGATGCAGATGACTGGTTGTAGATGACGGAGAACAATCTAGAAGTAGCCAGAGTTGATGATAACGAGAAGGTTCTCTTTGCCACCCACTACTTGGCAGGAGATGCAAGAGCATGGTGGAACAACATCCGCCTGATGAACCATGGTCAAGTGATGACATGGGAAGCCTTCAAAATCAAGTTCAGCCGCACCCACATGCCGCAGGGCTTAGTCACCAGAATGAGGGATGAATTCAGAGAGTTGAAGCAGGGCAGAATGACTGTGGTGGAGTACCATGATAGATTCCTGTCGCTTGCAAGGTATGCACCTGATGAGATCAACATGGAGGCCAAGAAGAAGGAGAGATTCTTGAACGGACTGCATGATGAGATGCAGACTATCCTCGTCAATATGCGTTTCCAGGATCTCGAAGAGCTAGTCGACTCCGCAATTCAAATGGAAGGAAAGATTAACCTGGCAAACGACAACCGCAAACGTCGTATGATGCAGCAAACTGGATCCAACAGTCACCAGAAGTACCGTCCCAACCCCTCACCAGGATATGCACCAAGGAACAACCAACCCCCAATGTCTCGCCCAAACTACCCCAACCGTAGCGGAGGCAATGTGAAGTCTGGAGGAAACAACAATCACTCCGACAACACCAGCAATTTCAACCGTGCCCCTCCCAAGAGAAACAACAACAACAACACTGCACCCAGGACTGGAAGCAATGCTGTGCCCGTGGCAGCAGAAGACAAGTCTCAGATCACTGGTTCGGAGTGTGGAGTGAAGGGTCACTATTCCAATGAGTGCCCCAAGAAGACTGCCGCCACTGCCAATGTGAATGCCCCAGCTCAACAGCAGCGTCGTGTTCAACCAGGGAGAAGATTTGCCCTAGGGAACCCTCACAACCACAACGGTCGTCTCTTCCACATGAACGCCGAAGAAGCCCAAGAAGCGCCAGACGTAGTGCTGGGTATGTTTTCTATCAACTCAGTTTTAGCAAGAGTATTGTTTGATTCGGGAGCATCGCATTCATTTGTCACCGAAGAATTTGCATGCACTAGTAAGATCCACCCAACCAACTTGAAGCATGTCATGATAGTTCAAATCCCCGGATCAACTACAAAAGCTATAAAAATTTGCAAAGTTGTGCCTATCAGAATACATGGGATAGATTTTTATGCCAAACTAATCATACTTGAAACCAAAGGATTCGAAGTAGTACTAGGTATGGACTAGATGTCAAGGCATAAAGGACTGATAGACTGTGCTAAGAAAGCCATCACCATGACCAGTAGCTCTGGAGTAATGAGAGCATATCTGAAACCTTACCCCGTCAATTCAAGTGCAACAAGAGTCTAGCCCTACCCACCATTGACCAAGTCAGAGTAGTCTGTGAATACCCCGACGTATTCCCAGATGAATTGCCAGGTATGCCCCCGGATAGGGATATTGAGTTCATTATTGAATTAATCCCCGGAACTGGACCCATAGCCCAGAGACCCTATAGCATGAACCCCTCAGAGTTAGTAGAGCTGAAGAAGCAGTTGGATGTTATGTTAGCAACATGCTTGATTCCACCAAGTGCATCGCCATGGAGATCACCAGTGTTATTCACCGACAAGAAAGATGGAGGCAACCGTTTGTGCACCGATTACAGAAAGCTAAATGATGTCACCATCAAAAACAAGTACCCCTTGCCAAAGATAGAGGATCTATTCGATCAGTTGACTGGAGCCTAGGTATTCTCAAAGATTGATCTTAGGACTGGTTATCACCAACTTAAGATTCGTGCAACGGATATTCCGAAGACCGCCTTTACTACTCGCTATGGTTTATACGAGTATACGGTTATGTCTTTTGGATTAACCAATGCCCCTGCTTATTTCAAGAATCTCATGAATAAGATCTTTATGAATTTCCTAGATAAGTTTGTCGTTGTGTTTATTGATGATATCCTTATCTACTCCAAGTCAGAAGAAGAGCATGAGCAACATCTGAGAATCATCCTAGAAACCCTGAGAGAGCATCGGTTATATGCCAAGTTCAGCAAGTGTGAGTTTTGGCTGAAAGAAGTAGGATACCTAGGACATATTGTGTCTGCCGGAGGAGTCTCTGTTGATCCCACCAAGATCAAAGATGTCGAAGAATGGGAAGCCCCAACCACTCAAACCCAAGTCCGTGCATTTCTCGGATTAGCGGGATATTACCGCAAGTTCATAGAGGGATTCTCGAGCATCGCCAGACCCGTGACCCAATTGCTGAAGAAGGACAAGAAGTTTGAATGGACTGACAAATGTGAAGCCAGTTTCCAAGAGCTGAAGAAGAGGTTGATTTCAGCCCCAATATTAATCATGCCAGATATCAAGAAATCGCTTGATGTGTATTGTGATGCATCTAAGATTGATATGGATGTGTACTAATGCAAGAAGGCAAAGTTACCGCTTATCTATCTTGACAACTGAAGCAACATGAGCAGAACTATCCGACCCATGATCTTGAATTAGCAACCATAGTTTTGGCATTGAAGACATGGCGTCACTATCTGATGGGTAATCGCTGTGAGATTTACTCAGATCACAAAAGCTTGAATTATATTTTCCCTCAGAAGTAGCTAAATATGAGGCAAAGAAGATGGATAGAGTTAATCAAGGATTATGACCTATCACCCTCGCTATCTTTGACGAGATCAGCGGAAAGCTGAAACTTTGATGATTCTATTGTATTTGAAATCTGGCAACTCTGTCCTCAGGAAAAATTGGTACAAGAAGCCGTGGATACACTTCTTGATAGTGGGTCCCGTGGGCAACCGATAAGGGATGGTCACAATAAAGTATACAGATCACTTTCAGATGTAATTGAAGGTAAAGTGGGAAGGTTTCGCGAGACTCTGCTTGGGAAATGGGTCGATTACTCCTATAGTGTGACGGGCGGTGTGTACAAGGCCCAGGAACGGATTCACCGCCGTATGGCTGACCGGCGATTACTAGCAATTCCTCCTTCATGCAGGAGGGCCGCTCACCCGAAACAAGGACTTGAGGACATCTTTGAATTGTATCAGCCACCTTATTTATTGGGCGATGATTTACTTCACGGGCGAGGTCTCTGGTTCAAGTCCAGGATGGCCCAGCTGCGCCAGGGAAAAGAATAGAAGAAGCATCTGACTCTTTCATGCATACTACACTTGGCTCGGGGCTCGAACCCGCAGCTTCCGCCTTGACAGGGCGGTGCTCTGACCAATTGAACTACAATCCCCGCGGGATGTATGGCATACCTATTCTTAAATAGAACCATTCATATGCTACATACCTACATATTATATGCGGGTATAGTGAGAGCATGGTATGCTCAACCAATTCAATTCATACCTCTTTGATGTGTTTCTACTGTGGAGAAGCAAAGGGGGGCCTACCGATCTGTCTTATCAACCGGAAGCAAAGGCTTTCTCGTATGAGTAGTATCATTATTAAACTAAGTACCCCTTGTTTTGATGAAAACGGAGGGGTCCAATTTATGGAATTGATACACCATTTAATTGATATCATTTAGCAAAATGAAACACAACATATGCATCCATCTTTCGGCTCGAGAATTTCACGGGATAGAGATATGGTATAAGAAATAGGCTATTAAGTAACTCTAAATTAATTGTGGATACATCTGTCCTTGACATTCACTATCACCCCAGCAAAGCCAATGTGGTAGCGGATGCTCTTAGCAGATTGCCGTGTAGGATAAATACCATGATCAAGGAGAAGCAACCAAGTTTGTATGAGGAGTTGGAGCAGTTTAGAACTGAGCTAGTTAGCAAAGGATTTTTAGCTAGCATTAAACTTCAACCCACTTTGATTAGCCAAATCAAGGAAGTCCAGAAGGGAAATGAAAGTATCGATGGAATCAAACGTCGTATTGGTATAGGAAAGGTACCTGGATTCACTGAAGACGAAGAAGGAGTTATGTGGTACAAAGGTCATATCTGTGTGCCAGCAGATTGGGAGCTGAAGCAAGTTATCATGTAGGAAGCTCATGATACTCTTTATTCTATCCACCCCGGAGGAACAAAGATGTACCAAGATTTGAAAGAGCAATTTTGGTGGCACAAGATGAAGAGAGAAATCGGAAGCTACATCGCCAAGTGTGACATCTGTCAAAGAGTCAAAGCAGAGCATCAGAGACCCGCAGGACTGTTGCAACCATTGCAAATTCCGGAATGGAAATGGGATTCCGCCGGAATGGACTTTATCACCGGATTGCCTACCTCTAGTAGGGGAAATGACTCAATCTGGGTCATTGTTGATAGACTGTCCAAGGTAGCTCACTTTATACGTGTCAAGACCACCTACCAGAGTTCGAAGCTAGCAGAGCTGTATATTGCTAGAATTGTTAGTCTTCATGGAACCCCCAAGACCATAATATTAGATCGAGGAACCCAGTTTACCTCGAGATTTTGGTAGAAAGTCCAGGAAGAATTAGGAACCAAGTTGAACCTCAGCACCGCTTATCACCCGCAAACTGATGGACAGACTGAGAGAGTCAACCAAATCTTAGAGGATACGCTCAGAGCTTGTGTTTGAGAGTACGGATCAAAATGGGAAGACTGCCTGCCTTTCATAGAATTCTCATATAACAACAGTTATCAAGCTAGTTTGCAAATGACACCATTTGAGTTCCTATACGGAAGAAAGTGCCGTACCCCTCTGAATTGGTCGCAAGTATGAGAGAGTCAGATCTTTGGACCCGACATTCTCCGAGAAGCCGAAGAGAAGGTTCACAAAGTCCGTGAGCACCTCAAGATCGCCCAGTCCAGACAAAAGAGTTATGCTGACAAGAAAAGGAGAGACCTGACTTTCAATGTCAGAGATTTTGTATATCTCAAGGTTTCGCCATTGAAGGGAATGCAACGCTTCAGTCTGAAAGGAAAGTTAGCCCCCAGATATATCGGGCCCTTCAAGATTCTGAACCGCCGAGGAGAAGTATCGTATCAACTGGAACTACCAGAGGAGATGTCAGCCATCCACAATGTGTTCCATATCTTGTTACTTCGCAAATGCCTCGAAGTGCCAGAGAAGACTGAAGTTTTCAAGAACATCGATCACAGAGCTATGGAGATCAACAAGGACCTGACGCATCGTGAAGTGCCCATCCGTATCTTGGAAGAAGCCTACAGAACCACCAGGACTAGAAGTATCAAATTTCTCAAGATTCAATGGAGCAACCATACCAAAGAGGAAGCCACTTGGGAGCGAGAAGATTACATGAGGACAGAGTTCCTAGATCTCTTTAGTTCCTAGTTTTCTTTCGTAAATCTCAGGACGAGATTTTGTTTAAGGGGGGAAGGTTTGTAACATCCCAAAACTTTAATCCAAGTGATCAAGATCCAAATCATCAAATTTAGAGTTAACAAAAACTTTTCCAATTAAAAATATTAAAGCATTCATATGTGTGTGCAGCTAAATTAGGAGTTGTTTTGAATTGCCTTGTTTGAATGATCCATTGCTTGTAAAATGATTCTTAGGTGAAATAAACATCATATAGATCATTCCCAAACAAATCCCAAAGAAAAACAAATCAAAATGAATAAAAGAAGCAAATGGTCATTTGTGCCATTTTAATCAACATGCCTACTTTGGCTAGTCCTAGAACTCAATTCTTAACAGAAACAAATGTGGATCTTTGCAAACCTTGCTAGTACAAGTAGTGATGTACCAAGGCCCACTTTGTGATCTACCAAAAACTTTCAAACACTAATTTTAAATGGCATTTGAAAATTGAATGTAGTTCATATGAGAAGATCACACTTATTCAAAAACCACTCAAATGAATTCCATTTTCAAATCCCAAGCAACCAGTGATGCTCAAGCATGTGGTCACCAACTCCACCAAAATTCAGCCAAAAATTCAAATATTTTTCTCTTGTGGCCATTGTGTCGAACACCTTGCAGACAGAATCAACTTTGGCCTAACTATTACTGTTTTGATCAATTCTTGTCGAGCCATTTAGTTTGCATTGATCATTCTTGTCTCCCCTGAGCCCAACCGGACCAAAACCCACCCTAGTTCTAGCCCCTGGTGCCGATTAACGCCACCGACGCCATGCTTTCGCGCCAAGCGTTGCCAGCAGCAGACCGCCATCCCCTCTCCGCCGCTCCAGGAAGCTAGGCGCCACCCTACCGCTTCCCATGGCCACTGCCAGCCACTGGACCACTCCCCAGCACCGCCGCCCATTCTCTCTGCAAGCTCGCCAGAGCGCGTTAGCCGCTAGCACGCCACAGACCGCCCCTTGACCCAAGACCGTGCACGCCGCTCCACCTCGACCCAGCACCCCGCCAGAACGGCCATGCGCCGCCGCGTGACCCACAGTCGCCGAGCACCGCGTCGAGCACCGCTTCTGTCTCCCAGAGCGCGGGACGCTCCCGACCAAACGCCACTGCCCCTAGCCGCGCATTTAAGCCGTAGAGCACTGCCAGGAGGCAGGCCACCGTCCCCTACCTCCAGCCACAATGATAGCACGCTGTACCGCCCTCGTCGGAGTCGCCAGCCCATCCCGTTCGGTCCCCTCGTCGACCTATAAAAGGAGGCCACCCCAGCACAAACTCCTCACACCATCTCACTCCCCTCTCTCCACTGATCCTTCCACCCCATCCCCGGAGCAAGGCGAGCCGTCGTTCGCCGGAAATTTGCCGGAGCTTGCCGCAGCAGAAGAGGAGAGGCACCGTCGATTTCGTCCACCCCAGGAGTCACCATGACCACGCCTGAGCCCACCGTCAACCGCACGTTCAATCGCCCCATCGCCAAGTATAGCTGGAGCCCTGGTAAGCCCCATTACCCTCACCGAGCCCCTCACTGACGATCCTCAGCCGTCGATCCACCTTTTAATCATAGCGCTGAGAGTGCCCCGTACCACTTCGCGTTTGATGTGTCACTGACCTGCGGGACCCCCCTGTCAGTTGTCATCTGCACCCTGGAGCTCCACTAGGCCGGCCCGTTAGTTTTCCCGCGCGACCTAGTTAGTTCAAATATAGATTTTTCTATTTTAGTTTGAACTCACATCTGTCCCTTAGTTTAAAAATCAAGTCAAGAAGATCTACTGAACCAAATTGAGTGATTCAAATTTTGTTAGGAAGCTACTAAAAAGATCTATCCAAGCCCGTTGGATTTAATTCATTTAGAGTTAGAGATCTCTCCTAGTAAAAATCAAAATACAGAAGTATTTGCACATTCAAACATTTTTATAAAATCAACCATGATAGCTTTTGAGTTGATTCCAACTCTCAAAAATCACATTTAACCATACCTATCTGAATATGTAATAATATTAAGGTTTGCATGCTGTGACTTTGGACTAGTACCAAAATAATGTTATATAGGCATTTCTAGTCACTTTAAATCATTAAATATTAAACTTAAACTTAATTAAATATGATCCAACATTTAAATCACATTCTCCTATGTTAGAATATGTGGTGATGACATGTGTCCACATGATCCCATATTTTAAGTGGAGAATATTAAATCTTAGATATTTTCAATGAGTAGAAATTACTTTTCTTAAATAAAAAGAATGAAGCTAGTTAATGAAACCTTGTGATGCTTGTGATGATATTAGATCATCAAATGTGTACCTTAGAGTGCTAAGTAGACCAGTTAAGTATTGTTTGGTGATTGTGTACTCCGTATGTATTTATAGACGATAGTACCGACCAAGCTTTCGAGGAGGAGGAAGAAAACTTCAACCACTGCACTACACAAGGCAAGCCATCATTAACAATGCAAGATAAACACTTGCAATTATAATACTTAGCAAGCTAGAATTAAGCTAGATAACCTAAGCAAAGGCATTATGCATGCTTTGGTTATACCACTTTGACTAATACCTACCCCAAGTTTTAATTCCAAGCTTTACTTTTCTTTACTTTACCAAAGTCCTTTACTTGTTTTGAAGGTAGCATAAAGAGTATAAAACTTGACCTATCTAGATAACCTTAGATGCCATTCTATGGCATGAGTTTGATCTTAGCATCCCACTTTAGTGAACACTCTTAACTTAGTAGTTTAGAGCTAAACTAAAACTTGAGTCACTTTAGATGGGAATACTTAATGAAAATGAATTATGAAAACCTTGGAATGATGAGTCATTCTATTGAGATGTTTTGACATGTGTTGAGAGACACAAATGGTTTATGATGATGAAAATGTTGAGGCATGAGCCTTAACCCCTTCTACAAAAACCGATGGTTGGATTCGGATGCGATAGCATTCCAAATTTACCGTATAACCACAATACCTGAATTGGGTAAGGCTTAGCCAGAATTTTATATGCATTAGTATTAGTTCCCTCGCGGGAGAGGTTTGAGCTGAGGCTACCTCTCAATGTTGTCCACCTATGCAGTGCCCAAGATGATAGATGGTCATGGTTGGGAGGCCATGCTCATAGGAGAGGTGCTTATACTAGGGTGTGTAAAGGAAAGGTTATGTTTGATTATCTGCATACTAAGTATGATGATTCAGGGTTATCCCTGACAGATGTATTGAATCTTGTGGTGAAACTGTACCACCTCTACAGAGTGTCAAACTATTCGAATAGCCGCGTCCGCGGTTATGGGCAGTCAGAGTGGCCATACTGTTTTGTTGTCAGATGTTTTCAAAATGACTTATGAAATGAATGATGAATCTTGACTTGACCACAACAGGGTTGTGACTATTACACTAGCTTCCCAACTTAAGTGATTCTAGAATTTTATTTTATCTTTCTTTATTTCTGAACTCAGCTTAGGTTTCAAACTTAACTTATTAGTTAAACATAGAGTTAGCATTTCCCACTAGTACTACCTTACTTGTAGTGGTAGTTTGCGAGTACTTAAAGAGTACTCATGGCTTTTGTCCCTGGCTATTCTCATGGCCAGACTATGAAGGAGACTACCAAGATGATGGACAGCAGGACGGCTATGATAACTAGGACTATCTGCCTTCGTCAGCATTGCCTGTGCCCCTGAAGATGGACCCCACCACTACACTTACTATTTATTCCGCTGCTTGTTGTATTAAGACTGGATCATGAGATCCTTATTTGTGTAAGACCTTATTTATGGTTTGTAATGGATGATGTACTGTGATATCCAATCTGTTATGTCTCGCAAAAATGGTAATCCTGGGATTGCGATGTATGACACAACAGGCACCTGGGATTAAAAATCCGGGTGTTGATAGAATCCCTACTTCCTTCTATGAAGGCCTTTCTTTTACTTTTATGTTGAATCTCCACCTTCTATCTTTATGCACCTACTTTGAGAGCATAGTGGCCATTCTTATTTCTATGTGCATTGTCTCAAGACTTGTTGATTGATGCATAGCTTTGATATTGCTTGTTTTAAACTATTTGTATCTAGTCACTCTTATGAACTTTGAAGGTGTCCTATGCATTTATGTTTGCTACTCTATGAGGGACAAGATGAATGCCACTATGCTATGTTTTCTTTATGTGAAACAAAGAAACGTCTTGCAAAGCATTGTTATTCATGAATCTTTTGTTTGTGTCTTTTCATGTTGCAACATAGTTGCTATGTCTTATTGCTAGAACTTTATATTTCATGTTTTGATTGAAGTACTATGATCCCAGCTATCAATGTTTTACAAATACTTTGATCAAGTTTATGATGGTGCATGTCACCTCAAAAATTATTCTTTTCTTTTTATCACTTACTTACTCGAGGACGAGCAGGAGTTAAGCTTGGGGATGTTGATACGTTGCTAACGTATCCATAATTTTTGATGTTCCATGCTTGGTTTTATCTACTTTCTTATGTTTTGTCCACACTTTGGAGTACTTTTCATATGATTTCTTGGACTAACCTATTAATAAGAGCCACAGTGCCAGTTGCCTGTTTTCTGCTGTTTTTGGTTCCAGAAAGTTAGAAAATGAATATTCTCGGAATTGGACCGGACAAAAGCCAAAGTCATTATTTTCCCAAAAGATTCATGGAGCTAGAAGGAGAGACGAAGGGGAGAAGCGGGTCCCCCCAGGCCATGCCAGGGCATGGTGTGGCCCCCCTAGCTTCCCACCGACCTTGCCTCTCCGCCTATAAGATGCCTCCCGATGCAAAACCCTAAGTAATCAAGCCTCCAGCCACGAAAAGTTCCGCAGCACCATCGCCACCGAAGGGGAGATTCGGGGGATAGAAAGTCTCTGTTCCGGCACCCTGCTGGGACGGGGAAGTGCCCCCGGAGCCATCTCCATCGATCTCCACCACCATCTCCATCGCCATTGCTGATTCCCATGATGAGGAGGGAGTAGTTCTCTCTAGAGGCTAAGGGCTCTACCGGTATCTATGTGTTCATCTCTCTCTCTATGCATGATCTAATTGAGATCATGACCTTGTAATCTATAGATCTACCTTGCTACTCAAGTGCTTTAATAGATCTCTGCTCTCCCCATGTGTGTAAAGTTGACAGTGTGCACACCATGGTGGCACTTAGGCTAGAGATTACAAATACTTGTTATGAGTTATATTTGGAGTTGGATGTCTTTATGAAATTGTGGTGTTTGTTTGAACCATCTAGTGCTCAAGGTGATAGTGTGGGGTTATCTAGAGGGGAAAGCAAACTTTGAGGTGTGCTGTTACAGCCCTACCAACGATTAGAGTGTCCAACCGGAGAGTAGTTTAGAGTAGTATCATGAAGATAATATATTTATATGAGAGTGTTCACTAGTGAAAGTATGATCCCTAGGCCTTGTTTCTAAGCATTGAAACACCATTTACAACTGGATCTGTTACATGTTTGCTTGCTTCCATCTTTATTTCAGTTTGTCTTTAGTCTGTTCCATGCCATCAAGCTATTTTCTGTAACCATTATCTTTTATCCATACCACTTGTATATTACTATCTCTTCCCTGAACTAGTGCACCTATACACCTGACAAGTGTATTGGGTGTGTTGGGGACACAAGAGACTTCTTGTATCTTGATTGCAGGGTTGCTTGAGAGGGGATACCTTTGACCACTTCCTCCCTGAGTTCGATAAACCTTGGGTGATCCACTTAAGGGAAAACTTGATGCTGTTCTACAAACCTCTGCACTTGGAGGCCCAACAACTGTCTACAAGAATAGAAGTGCGTCGACATCAAGCGGTTTCCAGTGCATAACCCCAAAATGACAGTGGCAAGTTAGTAAGAGACATCATAGATCAAACCATATCCAATAGAGTACGATTACGACGTTCCGACACACCATTACGTTGTGGTGTTCCGGCAGGCGTGAGTTGTGAAACTATTCCACACTCTTTCATGTGTGTGCTAAACTTGTAACTTAGATACTCACCTCCACGGTCGGAACGCAGAAATTTGATCTTTCTATTATGATGATTTTCCACTTCATTCTGAAAATCCTTGAACTTTTCAAAGGTTCCAGACTTATGTTTCATCAAATAGATATACCCGTATCTACTCAAATCATCCATGAAAGTAACAAAATAACGATATCCACCTCGCGCCGACACACTCATTGGACCGCATACATCAGTATGTATGATTTCCAATAAATCTGTCGCCCGTTCCATTGAACCGGAAAACGGTGTTCTAGTCATCTTGCCCATAAGGCATGGCTCACATGTATCAAATGATTCAAAATCAAGTGATTCTAAGAGTCCATCAGAATGGAGTTTCTTCATGCGTTTAAAGCCAATATGACCTAGACGGCAGTGCCACATATATGCAGATATATCATCATTAAGTTTTTAATCCTTTTAGCATCAACATTATGGATATGCGTATGAGTACTATCGAGATTCAACAAAAATAAACCATTCATCACGGGTGCATGACCATAAAATATATTATCCATATAAATCAAACAACCATTGTTTTATGATTTAAACGAATAACCGCTTTGCAATAAACACGATTCGGATACAATGTTCATGCTCAGCGCAAGCACCAAATACCCAGGTGCTACTGCGAGTACTAGTCAAGTACACATAAATAACATGTATATCACATATACCTTTGTTTGCCTTGCCGGCCTTCTTGTCCACCAAATACTTGGGGCAGTTGCGCTTCTAATGGATAGTCCCCTTACAATAGTAGCACTCGGGTATCAGACTTAGGGCCAGCCCGGGATTTCTTTTCAGGCGCAGCAATAGATTTGCCGCCCTTCTTTCCCTTATGTTTACCCTTCTTGTCTTTCTTGAAACCGGTTGTCCTATTGACCATCAACACTTGATGTTCTTTCCTAATCTCCACTTCTGCAGTCTTAAGCATTGATAGAAGCTCGGGGATAGTCTTCTTCATGCCCTGCATGTTATAGTTCATCACGAAGCTCTTGTAGCTAGGTGGCAGAGATTGGAGAACACGATGTATGCCTAAGTCAATGGGAATCATTATTCCCAAGGACACAAGCTTATCGGCGTACCCAGACATTTTGAGTACGTGCTCACTTATGGAGCTGTTCTCTTCCATCATGTAGCTAAAGAACTTTTCAGAAGCATTATAACTCTCTACGGTATCATGGGTATTGAAAATCATTTTCAATTCACCCATGGTATCAAAGGCATTGCCATTTTCGAAACGCTTTCGAAGTTCTGGCTCTAGCCCATACAATATGCTGCAATGAACTAAGTTGTGGTCCTCCTGACGAGTTATATAGACATTCTTTTCCTTGTCAGGGGCATTAGGAGCTTGTGGGGGGCCTAGCGGCCCTTATAGCACATATTGCTTTTGTGCAGCGGAGAGGAGAATCTCAAATTCATGGCCCAGTTGGTGAAGTTGCTACCATTCGCAGCAAGTTTCTCTTTTTCCATGAACACATTGAAATTAAAAGCAGGTGGTGCCATCTAGAACAGAATTTGTAAAGTTTATTTAGACTAAGTTTATGATAGATTGAGTTCAACTAAACTCCCACTCAAAACAACATCCCTTGTGTCTTTTTGGTGATTACATGAACCAAATTCACTACACCAAGTACGATCATCACGTGAGTCAGTGTAGCTTCAAAGGCGAGCTTCTATATGGACATCATATCAACTATATGACTCATGCTTAACCTTTCGGTCTGTGTTCCGAGGCCATGTCTGTACATGCTAGGATCGCCAAGTAAGAACCTTAGTACCCGCATGTGTAAAACTGTCTTACACCCATTGTATGAAAGCGCAGAGTCGAGTACACCTGATCATCACATGATGTCTCGAAACACGATCCATAGAACGGTGCATACTTAAGGAAGAACACATTCTTTATCTTGATATTTAAATGAGGGATCATCTTATAATGCTACTAAAATGCCAAATAAGCAATATAAGATGCAAACATCATATGTGTAAAGTGAAATGATATGGTTCTTGCATTTGATCACTATCATATGCATCGTGGTATGATCTTTATCATTCCTTTGTGTGTAAGGCCAAGGTCTATGGAACTTACACGTTAGGTGTGTTGTAAGAGTATGAACTATACATCAACTTACAACATTACCATATCATGACACAAGCCGAGCAACGACCTAAACTAGACGCCTCTAATTTATCAATTGCAAGTTTTACGTGGCTTAGGACTTTCGAAGATAGAACCGTTCTTACCTACGAACATGGAACCACAACGATGATAACCAAATTATTAGCAACTCGTTGTAAATCAGATATTGACTATAGTAGGAGAGATTGACACCCGCCAACCACTTATGCAAAACTAGTTGCATGTCTATCGTGGAACCGGTCTCATGTGCGATGACATGTAAGGTTGGTCCGGGCCGGTTCATCCCACTATGCCACCAATATCCGAAGTACATATAAGAAGCAATAATATGATCAGCACCGCCCACATACTCTTATGTGTTCTACTCGTGCAAGGCACCTACGCATAGATCAGGCTCTCATACCACTGAAGGGTTCGCGTCATAGCAAACAAAAAAATCCTACGATGGGAACTATATGCCAAGATCTATCTACTAGATACAAGCAACGGGTGGATATACATCCATGGAGAACTTACCCTCAAAGACAACAAAGTTTTATTAACGAGTAGGAACTCGTGGATGATGTAGTCGTACGCTTGCCGATCTCAAGATCATGTGGAAGTCCTAGCGCCAAGAAACCAGCAGCAAGATCCGCACACGTTTAGGCCACCGAACAACCTCCGCCTCCTCGCTCCAGCGATGCAGCGGAAGCAGCAACTCCTTCCAGATGAAATGCCACCAGAAACATGTATCTCGCTAATCTGAGACCATGGGGGAATAATTCTAGATGGGGAGAGAGATCCTTCACGAGGAGGTGTGTGGAAGAAGGGTGAGAGGGGTGGCCTTTTATAGGAGGAGGGTGGTACCCCTCCCCATGGCCAGCTCCCCATGGGGGGTGACCCCTCACCTCCCCCATTCATGTGGTGGTAACCCCCTCCACATTAAAATGCCCCTTCACATTCTCTTTTAAAGTCTCCACTTTAAATGCATTAAATTTCTCCAAATTTAATGCTCTCTCATTTAATAAAACTCTTTTATTAATTTTATTCATAATTTTGTTAATTACTTTAATTAACAAACATTCACATAAAACCCCCTGTAACATTTCAATATTACATGCAGAACCAATTTCAGCAATTTCACCCGAAACAGTTTTGGTGTCTATTGAAATAATTCCAGCGCTTTGCAATTCATTCGTATGAAACATATTTACTCCAAATGGTGTTGGTGTCCCTTAAGTGTGTCACCCTATGGTTCGTGAATAATGCAGACATGATCGAGACCCCTCTCAGATCAATAATCAGAAGCGGGACCTGGAGATCCATACCGACTCCTACACATTCTACGATGACTTCTGTGATCGTGACAACCTTTAACGCTAGTAACTAAATCCCTTTGTCTCGCGATATATCACATGTCTGAGATTCGATCATCGGTATCTCCACACCTAGTTTGATCTCATTACTGACATGTACTCTTTTCTCGTTCCCGTGATATAACATTCTAGTGATCTCATCACTTGCTTGCAAGCTAACAAATGTGATATCACCGAGAGGGCCCATAGAATATTTATACGTCATCGGGAGGGACAAATCCCACTCTTGATCCATGAGCCTCTACATAACACTTTCGTAGCACTGAACCCACCTTTATAATCACCCTTTCACGGTGTGACATTTGATGTTATCAAGATACTCTTCCAGTATTAGTGATTAACATGATCTCATGGTCTAAGGACTAGGATTACTTTGTTAGATGTTATAGCAATATAAACACAATGACTTTGATCGTAATGCTATACTTTGGATGAATGTTCATCACATCATTCCACTAATGTTGTGACCTCGTTATTAATAACATCCAATGTCCATGATCAGTAAACCTTGATCATCTTGTTAATCAACGAGCTAGTTTATAAGAGAGGCATGACTAGTTCCTTTTGTTTATTAAACACACATGTATTAACGTTTCCAAATTAATACAATTATAGCATGCAAAATAAGCATCTATCATATACTTGGAATATGTATAATAACAACTTTATTATTGCCTCTCAGGGCATATTCCCTTCAGGAGCTCCATTTAGTTCTTTCATGTTGAACCTATTGAGCATGTCTTGAGTATATTTGGCTTGATTAAATAAGGTTCCTCTTCTTATTTGCTTGATCTCAAAACCAAGGAATGCCCTCAAGTCTCCCATCATAGACATCCTGAACCTCTCAGTCATAAGCTTTGAGAATTCATCATTAAAAATGTTGTTAGATGAGCCAAGATAATATCATCAACATATATTTGGCAAACAAAAAGCTCCCCATTAACCTTCTTAGTAAAAAGAGTAGGATCAATTTTCCCAACCTCAAATCCACAGTCTAACAACAACTCTCTAAGGTGATCATACCAAGTATGTGGAGATTGTTTAAGTCCATAGAGCGTCTTATCAAGTTTGTAGACATGGTTTGGGAAGTTGGGATCCTCAAAACCCGGGGGTTTCTTAACATTAACCAACTCATGCAAATGACCATTTGGAAAAGCTCTTTCCACATCCATTTGTTGTAATTTAAAATTACAATGTGCAACATATACAAGAAGGATACAGATGGACTCAAGGCGAACCATGGGAGCATAGGTCTCTCCATAATTAATGCCTTCAATTTGAGAGAACACTTGAGCTACCAATCTTGCCTTGTTCCTCACAACAATTCCATAAGCATCTTGATTGTTCTTGAATATCCATTTGGTGCTAGTAACATTGTGGCAATCTTTGGGATTTTCTTCTAACTTCCAACCTTTGTTTATCTCAAAGTTTTTGAGCTCCTTATGCATGGCTTCCAACCAATCTGAATCTTCAAGAGCTTCCCACACCTTTTTGGGCTCCACCATGGATATATGAGCTTGATGCTCACCAAAATGCTTCAGTTGAGCCCTAGTGGACATTCTACTCCTTAGATCACCAATAACATTTTCAAGGGAGTGGTCTCTTATTTCCAACATTTTATCCATTCGAGCTTTGCAATGAGTTTCGATCTCCTCGTTGTTCCTTGTCGGGATCTCTTTTTTTTTGAACCGTGACTGTGAGGCAAATCCCCACAGAGATTTTATTAATAATAGAAGGGGGAAAAGAAGAAAAAGTACAAGTACAGGGTAGTATGTACAACTAAATATATACATGGTCAAGGGGCAATCATGCCAACCCAGCCAAGACTAAGAGCCAAACTAAACAGAGACTCAAGGAAGACTAGCAATCCAAATCGTCAACTTATCCTTATGCTTGGCTTTGATTCTGTACTGTAGTAAAGTCATATCATGAATGAATTTAGCCTTCCACTGCCTGAATGTCGGCAATACATTTCTGAATATTTTCCCATTACGTAACAGCCAAATATTATGACAAGCAGTAATAACCACCTCCATGAAGAAAGAGTGATGAAAATCTCTTTTAGCAGCCGAAACAACAGCTTGTATACTGTCACCAGATTGCCAGATAATCTGTAAATAATTCCAATACGAGCACTGAAATTACACTCTAAGAACAGATGTGCTCGATCCTCATAATCTCTGTTTGGGCACAATTCGCAATGTGTGTCATCCGTGACCTTTCACTTCCTTCTCTTTAACAAATCACGAGTGTTTAGACGATCTGACAACAGAAGCCAAGCAAAAATCTTTGTCTTCATGGTACAACAAGATTTCCAAAGCCACTTATACACACTAGGAACCACCAGATGTGAATGTATTAACTTGTAGAACTGATTTGGAGTATAAGTCTCGCCCCATCTATATGACCAAATATCCTGCAACTCAGAGGTTGGTTGCGATGCCAAGATTATTTGGAGATTCTGAAGTTCTGAGTGTGCTATACTCGATAAAGGCAGGTAGAATAGACTTGTGATGTCCTTAGTAGCAATAACCTTCTGAGCACAAAGCTGATCATCTAGCACATAAGAAAACAAGCAGGGGAAACGCTCACACATAGGGCTAGAGGATCCTTGTATCAGCCAACTATCCATCCAAAACATAAATGTATTTCCTTTCCCAAATGAAACAGTGGCAACTCCTCTGAAGTTATCAACCTGTTTGAGGACATCCCTCCACCAATAAGAACCACACATATTTTCAGCATGAGGCACTCTATCTTGATAATGCGCATTCCAAATAAGGTGAACCCAAGGAACATCTTTATGGTTATAGAACTTATCCAGAAACTTGATCAGAAGAGCAGCATTTTGTTTTTGGAAGTTCACAATGCCAAGTCCGCCATTATCTTTTGGTTTACAGATTAATTCCCAAGAAGCCAGAAATTGTTTAGGTTCATCATATTTTTGTCTCCATAAACATTGTCTCAAGATTCTGTCCAGCTGATTGGTAAGCCCAATAGGTAATTGCAAGGTGCAAAGAAAATGTAGAGGCATAGAAGCCAAAGCAGAGTTGATAAGTTGAAGTCTAGCCCCTTGGGAGAGAAAACTTGAGCTAGAAGTTAATTTCCTCTCCAACCTGCAAACCAGAGGCATAAGATCACTTATGGTCGGTCTAGTCATTCCCAGCGGCAGTCCCAAATAAGTAAAGGGCATCCTCCCAATCTGACAGCCAAAATCATTTGCCAAGGTTTCCATCAATTGATCCTGGACATTAATTGGAACCATAATCGATTTGTCATAATTGATTTTGAGTCCAGTTGACAAGCTGAATTTATGTAACGCCTCTTTGAGTGCCCTTAACTTATTGATATCTGTAGGCAATATTAATAGAGTGTCGTCTGCATATTGTATAATAGGAAAGTCATCATCATATGTTTCAATCGGGCGAGATATTGTGCCAACTCTAACCATATCATTGACCATAGATTGTAACAGGTCAGACCCAAACGAATATAGAACAGGGGACAGGGGATCACCCTGTCTTACCCCTCTCTTGCAAACAAATTGTTTACCTGGGATGCCATTTAGAAGGATAGCTGATGTCCCAGACGAGAGAATCTCTTTAACCCATGCCAACCAGATCTCATTAAATCCTTTATGTTTCATAACCTCCAGTATGGCATCATGTTCCAGAGTATCGAAGGCCTTTGCAAAATCTAACTTTAGAATTACAATGGGCTTTTTGGATTGTTGACATAAGAAAATATATTCCAGAGACCAAGCCAAGCAATCTTGAATAGAACGCGTCCTCAAAAAACCATATTGATTTTTATGTAGGCACTTGAGGATCTTGTCTTGAAGCTGGTTTGCAGCAAGCTTAGTAAGAAACTTTAAACAGACATTTGTTAGTGAAATTGGGCGGAAATCATTAACATCCAAAGGAACATGCTTTTTAGGGACCAGCGTGATGTATGACCCATTAATATTTTGTAGTTTAACTTTTCCAGCATGAAAATCAAAGTCCAAGGAGTAAAAATCATCCTGAACCATAGGCCAACACTTCTTCAAAAAGAGCCCATTGAAACCGTCCGGCCCAGGTGCCCTGTCTGCTGGCATAGCCTTTACTATATCATCCATTTCTTTTTTAGTGAAAGGAGCAGTCAGATCATGTAAACCATCCACTTTGGTAATCAGCTGTTGTAGATCAAATTGCATATTAATGCCTTCAGACTGGCCCATTCTATTTTTATAATTAGTACAGAGCAGATTAGCCATTGCATTGTGATCAGTAACCTCATTACCATTAGCATCTTTGAGCACATCGATCGTGTTACGACGGTATCGTTCAGAAGCCATTGCATGAAAACACTTTGTGTTGTCTTCTCCTTGTTTAATCCATCTAATCATGCAGAGCTTTCTCCAATATTTGCTCTCGGCCAACAGCAGATCCTCTAAGTGCAGTTTGACTATTTTCCTGAAGTTGAATTCAGTAATAAACAGAGGCCTGCTTTCCTCGAGCTTGTCAAGGATCAAAATAACCTCATTGCATTTTGCCACTAAAATTTTTAACCTTGACAAACTGGTTTGCCATCTTTTCAGCTCAAATCTCAGATTTTTCAACTTATCAGCGATCACTGCCGAGCTATGAGTTTTAAGTGAACCTTTCTTCCAAACACCATCAACACAATCCACAAAACCTGGCATATCAACCTAGAAATTCTCAAAGCAAAACAGCTTGGTCTTAGGGATGGAAGTGTCCACAGTAACCACACATGGCAGATGATCCGAGCCAGTTTTAGCCAAGGGTAGCACCAAAGAATTTGGGTAATCAGATACCCAATTTGAGCTGGTGAAAAACCAGTCTAACTGTTCCAGTAAAGGCTCCTGCTGCATATTAGACCAAGTGAAGGAGCGACCCTTTAGTGGTAGTTCAAGCAGACCAAGGTGCCCAATAACCTCGTTAAACAAGAACATGTCGTTAGCATCACCACCTGATTTATTATGATTATCATGCGATCTGATGAAATTAAAATCACCAACTAATAGCCAATTATCAGAAACTGGTATATGTAGATTGTAAAGCCAAGTGATGAAGTTGTCCCGATCGATTCCCTTGCATGGACCATACACACATACTAGAACCCAGTTGGCATTATTATGCATTGAGGTGAAGCTAACGATAATACCAAACTTATTCGTTTCCACTAGCAAGCCGGTAAACACCGCAGAATTCCAAAGAATTAGAATTCCACCCGAGGCCCCTCTAGAAGGTGAGAACACAAAACTGTCAAAACATTTGGTGCAAATTTCCTAATAAATCTCCAATCAAAAGACTCACACTTGGTTTCTTGCAAACATATGGTATCACAGCCACTTTCATCAATTTTAGAACGGACAGCCCTATGTCTGACATCAGAGTTTAAACCGCGAACATTCCAACATAAAACCCTCCAATTTCTTCTATTTAATAAACACATTAAAAACATTTGTAAATGGCAGCAGACACGTCCCACGCATAGCATAGAGAACACATAATTCAAGGCCATTGATAGGGCGAAAGTGATGTGGCACCTTAGATGACCCAACATAATATAGAAAGCCACATAAACATAGCCAAAACCTTGTCCAGAAACATAAGATAAAACATAATGTGGTACTATCGCAAACAAGGATAAACTGCAGACAACTGACACCCTCTCACAGACTAAAAACACACTGAAAACAAACGGATAAGACCCCAGGAAAACTCGATACAGTAGCCCTTTCCATGTAAGAGCCAAACCATTACACTGGATAAATTAATTATCATTGGAATCTGGCAAGTCCTTAGAAGTGGAGGGGCAAGCTTCAAGCTGCTCCTTGGTTATCTTGACCGGATCGATGCCCAACTCCTTGCCCACACGCTGCAATATAGTGATTGGTGTAACTGGGATCTGGATCTCTTCATTCCGCACCCTCTCCTGACCATTTGCATCAGTGTCCTAACCATCCTCATTTATCTCCACCAGTAATAACTTTGCACGACTCTTTTTCTTGGGTCTGTGTCTCATATCAACCACTGGCCTAGGCCGACAACCATCTGATTTCAGCAAACTTCTAGTGAACCTATGTTCTTCTGATCGAACCAACAAAGGTTTTTTCCTTTTAGACCTTTTTTGGGCATCATTTGGAATATCTTGGTCCAAAGTACAAGTGCTCTCTCCAAAAGTGAAAACAATCTATTGATTTACGGATAATCACCTTGCGTCTTGGTGTATCCTCCAACATCTTGTGATTAGAAAACTGAACCAGCTCATAGGACTCAAAAGCACGCGCCCAGGAACGTTTGACAACAGTAAAAGGAGGCATCTGTAGGGACAGAGGGATGTGCTGTGTAGCAAATATTGGCAGAGTCAACTGAAACCACCTGGACCATTGCAATTCAGGGGGTAATATCGGACCTGGAACAGTCCTAACATATCCTACCTGCATCACCTCATGATAATTATCTTGTTGTTGATCCCCATTATAGTCATCCTATTCAACAGAAGCAGAAAAATCCGAGGGGTTCAACACCATTGACTCCTGCTCGTTCTCCTCAATATTCTCATCTTGTTCCCCATTGTCCCCTGCAGCCTCATGATTATTATCATGTTGATCTGGAACAGCATCCTAGCCGACCTTAGGATACTAAGGACCAACAAATAAATTATTATTGGGGTGCAGATGACCAGGGAAAGGATCAGGGTTCCCATCAAAAGGCATCTGGTCTTCATCAGCGGCAGAGCATCTACAAACTTAGCAGATAGAATATACACAGGTGCTGTCTAGGAAACTTTAGCACCCCCAACCGAAGCAAATTTCCCAAAGACTACATCCCGGGGAACCAATTGCGGGGATGGAAAGGATGCATATACAACCACTCGCTCAAGCAGAGGATCATTATGATTCCAATAGTGGTACTAGCCAAAAGTAGACACCGCATTGGAGATATCCATACTATTGCGATAATCAGGTGGTATTCCTAGAAACATCAACCATCCCCTACTGAATCCTTGAATTGCACGATAATTCTCTTCTGCCTCATCAACATGTATAAAGCGAACCAAGCGATTTTGTATCTGATAATTACCGTGCTGAACTAAAGCATTAACTGAATTCGGACCACTTAACTGAAACAGACCTACCCCAAACAAACTAGGCTGAGTATCAACAACATTACGCTGCAGGGGACCAACCAAAAAGTTAAAAACCTAATTTCTCCAAAGTGCAGCAGCATGTGGTGGCGGGCGTGGTTCCACAACTGCAATGCAAAAGGCTTGATGCTGAACTGGTGGATCTTGAGCTGCAAAGTAATAGGTCCTAGGCAATCTTGTGCCCCCACCATCGATGATGTCGTGTCCCCAAGGCAACCAGGGCATCATATCCACAGCAAAAACCGCCATCGTTGATGAGTCACCCTGCGAAGGAGAAGTTGGAGTGGTGGGAGTCGATGTAGGGTTTAATTTAGACAATGAAACCTGTTTTGATGGCGCCTGTGGGGTATTTATAATAGGAGGAGTATCATAGGCTGACTCTGACTCCAATCCCACACGGCCCAGGTCACCAACCCTTTTGGGAACCCACTTCTTTGTCCACATGGACTTGGATTTAAGACAGGACTTCTTAATATGACCATAACTGAAACAAGCTCGACACCTGACATCGTTAACGCAGTCCTTAGTATTATGGGCCAGACTCAAACATCTACCACAGGACCACACACGATATGCCATATCATCAATTAATTCATTAAACTCCTCATCATGGTCCTTTAAATCTGATCCTTGCTAATAACCATCCTAGTGATTCCCATTTGAATCCAGAGCAGCGGTAGATTCAGATTGTCTCTGAACAAGAATATCTGTCCTATCAGTTGTGGAATTCTGCACCGAACCAAAACTAATGCTTGGGTGACCAGAAGTGATAAGCTTATCCGGAATTATTACCCCTGCAGCCTTCTTAGCATCTTGAGGGTTATAGCCCTAACAAACTGAATAATACAAGGGTTCAGAGAAAGCCAAATTCTTTTTAGCCAGGGGTTCAGAGAAAACCAGTTTGTTTTTAGCCTTGAGAGCAAAACAAACTATGGATTTAGGCAGTCCATCCTTCATAGCAGTCAAACCTTTACGTGCTCTATTTTTGATGGACTGACGTGAGTCCATTCCTGACTGATTTCCTTTTGCCAAGTATTGAATTCTCTCAGCCAATTCGGACCTCCCCTCCCCCACATATGGAAGTAGCACTTAAACTGCTCACAAGCATATTTGTGAAAACTGACAATATGGAAACCCACTGCTTTAGTAGATACACGAAAAGAAAAGATTCTATTACCAAGCTGAGTCACCATAATATGACCACAATATCCTCCCAAGGCAGCCTCCAAAGCAATACTAACAGAATCCTCATCAAGTTTAAAGCTAGATCTTCCAAAGGATACCACCAAACGAAAGGAAGAACTATTAAAAGGATGGACAGTCGTCAGAAACTTCCTCTTCATATCCTTAGCAAAATTGATGCCATGATCAAAATTTGGCCCCAATATGATAGAGGAATGGACAGCCAGAAAAGGATCCAATGGGGACTTATCATGATCAAGATCCAGGCCCTTAGAGGGAGCAGTCAAAACTTGAGGGACCAAGACACTAGCCATATCTGAAATTTCGTCTTGGTCAACACGACAAGCTCTTTGGATCAGATGAGTTTTCTCCTCAGACAGGGGTATACCAATCTGAACAATGTGTGTATCAAACTGTAGTTTCGCTCCAATAGAAAAGGAGTCAGATTCAGCCAAAAATCTATGGGCAATTGGTAAATCCTTCGCATCTTTAAGAACCAGCCATTCACTCTTTTTCCAAAGGATGAGAGATCCATCATAAGCCTTCATACGACCACGATCGAGATCCTTAACAGTAGAATACGTGATTTTCCAACCTTTATAATTCAGAGTGGCTGTCACCGAAAAATTCGGCTCAAGGGCAGTCTCAATCACCTTAGGGTGTAATTCAGGATTACCATCATGCATGACCGTCCCCGATCCCAAAGCATCCGACCAAACAATATCCTTTTCACTAGAAGGGGAGATCGTGCACAGACCCACCATGGACCAATGAGAGGGGAAAATTACCTTAGATCCGGAAGCGATCTTCTCATTAGCAGTCAGAATACGTCCATCAATGCCAATTTCTTTGGCATTAGTCAGAGCCATCCAGTTTCTCCAGATGCAGATCGTACCATTTTTTACAGCACCACCATCTTGAGAATCCACAAACATCACATTCCAACACCAAGTTGGACCCAACATGATCTGGGGTTGTAGGGATGGAGAGGGGGAAAATGCAGAGTAGATGATCGGAGTGGAATTGCTCCACCGGGGAAGGAGATCACCGGTGGTGAGGCTAGTAGGGCTTAGGGTTTGGGGGGTGGAGAGGTCATTTTGTCCCTTTGTCGGGATCTCTTCATCATTCTAGTCCTTGTCTTGACCTTCATTTTTACCTTGATCAACAATGGGCTCAGTTTCATTCATATGAGGTACAGGTTGATCTTGGTCTTGAATAGGCATGCTACTTGAAAGGCTTCGAGATGATCTTACGAATAAATATGCCTTGTGGGCCATCATATTCTTCAAAAACCACACTACACGATTATATGACAATTCTAGAGAGTTTATCATAGATTCTATAAGTGTTGGAATCGATACCATAGCCAACAAAAAATACCCTCTAAAGCTTTGGAATAAAATTTGGACAAAAAACACCTTTTATGAGATAGAAACACTTACAACCAAACACCTGGAAGTATGAAACGTTAGGCTTGTTACCGGTAAGTATTTCATATAGAGTCTTGATCAATTATTTGCGGGGGTAGAGCCGGTTTGATGCAAGGCCTATGGTGGAGATTGCCTCAGCCCAAAAATTGTATGGAGACTTAAACTCCACCAACATGGACCTTGCCATATCCATTAATGTCCGATTCTTCCTCTCGGCTTCACCATTTTGTTGAGGGGTGTATGCATCGGAATATTGATGTTTTATCGCCTCATCACTAAGGAATCCATTCAAGGTGTATTTCTTGGACTCGGTGCCGTTGTCACTTCTTATTACTAGCACGGGCACATTGTATTGACGTTGAACCATATTGACAAAGTCGATGAAATATTGTTGGGTCTCACTCTTCAACTTGAATAAGTAGACCCATGAATATCTTGAGTAGTCATCAACAATCACCAAACAATATTTCTTCCCACTAAGACTTGCATGAGATGGAGGACCAAAGAGATTCACATGATGAAGCTCCAAGATCCTCTTCGACTTTATAATGTTATTTGGCTTGTGGGGGGAAGCATGCATCTCTCCTTCAATACAAGCCCCGCAAACACGATCTTTGGCAAAAGAAACATTTTATTTTAGTCCCACAATATGGCCACCCATGTGGAGGCTTTGCAAAGTTCTCATATTGACATGGGCTAGTCGATGATGCCACAACCAACCCACATCGGCCTTTCCGAATAAGCACATCGCACTTGTAGTGGTTTTCCCCGAAAAGTCCACCACATACAAGTCATTTTCGACATATCCAATGAAAGCGACCTTTAGAGTCTTTCTCCACAAGAGAACCACAATATCATTATCAATAAAGACGGAAAAGTCCATCTTTCAAAGAGCACGAACCGAAAGTAAATTATAGCCAAGGGTCTCAACAAGCATGACGTCCACGAGAGTGACATCGTGTGCAACCACAACTTTGCCAAGACCCATTACCTGAGATTTTGACTTATCGACGTATGTGATGGTTATATGATCTTGATTTTCCCTTATCCCCATCATTATTGACTTGCTTCTGGTCATATGACTTGTGCAACCACTATCAAGTACACACTTTGACCCGCCGGAAGCATAGTTCTCCGATGCTATTGCCATAAGGCAAGTGACATTCTTGTTGGATAAGTTCTCATTTGGGGAATCGAAGAGGGATAAGGTGGATGTAGAGGTAGTGGCAATGGCAGCCACACCATTCATCGTTTCTTCTTCTTCCTCCTCCTCTTCATCATCGGAACAGAGTTCTTCATGTGCTATCAATGCAATGTCACCGGACTTCTTGTTGGTGGCATACTTTTTGTTGAAAGGCTTCTTGAAGAGAGCATTTGGATTTTTCTTCAATATGAGTGCACCACCATGGTATTCTCTCTTCTCATATGGACATCCGACAACAAAGTGATAGCTGTCAACATAGTTGAAGCAAGTTCTCAATCTTGAACAATTTTCTTTTCTACCACTTGGGTTGCTTCTTTGTTGCATCTCCAGCTTGGCTTTGGCGGGATCTTTCCAAAAGTTTCTTGCATAGAAGGCCATGTATTATCAATGAGAAACCTTGACATATTCGGGGTGGATCATAGCAAGCACATCATCACTTCCCTCTTCTTCTTCATACTCTACATCTTTGGCCTTCAAGGCAAGATTGACACCACTGCTCATTCTAATGGCACGAGCCCGTGCATCTTTGGCATTCTTGGCAGCAACCTTGAAGGCGGCCATCTCTTGCATAACTTCATTGGAGGTCATGCGATGGTAGTTGTGTATTCCTTGGAGACTCTTCAAGTCAGTGGGCTCGAAGGGCATGATCGCACTCATATATTTCCTCCTGATCCAAGCATCATCAATATGAGAGGCACCCACATTTCTGAAGGCGGTGGTAGTGGATTTGAGTCTTCGATACATGTCTTCATGATCCTCACCATCCTTCATATAAAATACTTCGGCCTCATTGCTTAATGAATCATACCTATTTCTTCGCATGCTCTCATTCCCAACAAATAGATCAATGAGAGCATCCCAAGCTTCCTTGGCGATATTGAAGTGCTTAATGTGGGGAAAGTCTTTTGGCCCAACCCCAAGTTGAATCATGTGCAAAGCAGTGGCATTGAGTTGACTATTGACCACTTCTCTTCTTGTCAAGTTGGTTAGATCCTCAATTTTGAGTCCTTCTTCAATAATGTTCCACAAATCAATGCAAGAGATGCGCACATGAGATTTCATCAAAACTTGCCATTGAGCAAACGTATGTGCAACTAACATATGTGGGTCACCTCTATTATTTATGTGGGGATGAGGGATTGGAGGGTCAGGAGAGTACCATCCGGGAACCGCATGGTGCTTTTCCTTCCCATCACCCTTTTTGGTGGAGGAGTTAGTTCCAATATGTTCGTTCCCCAATACTTCACATGTTGGCTTAGCTGGAGCATCTGCCTTAGGGTTAGGAGGTGTTTCCTATTGAGAGGGAGGTGGTGAAGCCGTATTTTCCTTAACAAGTTACACAACTAGTTGACACAACTATTGGAGTTCATTGCCCAAAGTAGAGCTCAAGCTTGTTTCCAACTTCTTGAGATCTACCATGGTCACCGAAGTTCTAGCCTCACCCTCTCCATCTCCCTCTGGGTTACCCATATACTCTTAGGCGGTTCAGCCTGAATAAAGAGCCGACGCTCTAATACCAATTGAAAGGATTGTATGGGCACCTAGAGGGGGGTGAATAGGTGCTACTTTAAATTTTACTCTTTTTAAATTTAGGGTTTGACACAAAAGGTAAATTCTCTAGATATGTAACTAGGGTGAATTTACCTATATGTCATAATAGCACAACTAACTAAGCAAGAACAAGATGCAAGTAAGGTGCGGTAAAGGATAGAAGTAACCGAAATGAACCACACGGAGACACAATGATTATTTTCCATAGTTTCTTTCTTTTAAGGGGAAGTACGTCTGCGTTTGGGCAGGAGGTGGTATAAAACTACCAATACCACGAGAGGCCTCCCTTGTTCTGTCAGATCCCAAGATTTAATAAATTAGGACTAGAAAAAAATTGCATTTGTATCCTATTCATACGCATTGCATTTGCATCCATGCAAATTTTTGGAAGAATTGAATTTGAAAATCCTAACTCAAATCGGTTTTGCAATCAATCCTATGAGGATTAAATAAGGATTTTATAAATACAAAAAAATTGAACTAAACAAAAAGACACAAAAATAATCCTAAAATAATCTATAGGATTTTAGAAAATTTTAAAAACAAATTTCAAGTCTTTTGGACTTAGTATGAAAAAGAAATGGAGGAAAGAAGGAAATAGAAAAGGAAAAGAAAAAGAAAAAAAACCCTAACTACCCTAGCTAACAGACCGACTGAGCCTAGCCGGCCCAGCCCACACACCTACCCCTCCCTAGCTACTGCCCACATATTTTCCGCCACACCCGTGCATCACGCAGCAGCCAGCCTGCCAGTAGCCCAGCAGCTAGCCCGCGTTCCCCTCAACACTCACTGACGTGTGGGTCCCACCCTACCATCGTCTTGTCACCAGCGATGGAGACCGAGCACTGCACGCGTTCTTGATCTGATTGATCCCCTCCGCAAAATTCGTCGATTTCGTTCGGATTTCTTCCACCTCTTCATGTTACCCCTCTATATAAACCGGTCCCCTACCTCCTTGTTCTTTTTTTTGAATTTTGGGAACCCTAGGCGCCATCTGTCAAGCTCCCGATCTCGTCGCCGCCGCCGCTACAGTCGAACTCGAACACCAGGGTTCTGAGCCACCCCACTCCTTCTACTCTCCTCCAATTCCTTCCCCTGTCTCGTACGCATCTTCTCACCTCCTTCTGCATCTCGTAGGAGCTCCATCGAGGGCACCCGACGCCGTCGGAGTTACTTCAGCGTCCGCTGCCTTCATTCGCTCCCCACCTTCTACAGAGGAAGTAATAGACGAATGCAAGGACACCATAGTGCTCGCCGTGATCTTTCGCACACCATCGTCTATTCCCCTGTCGACGAGGACCACCGGAACACCGCCCAGCACCGCGGCCTGAGCCACGCCGCCACCGTCCGCCGCCATCACCTCGCCGGCGACCCCCAGGTGAGGAAGAAAGCCACCCCGGCCGCATGATCACGTGCCAATGGCCAGGATCGCCGCGGACCATGTTGATCGGTGACTAGTCAAACCGCGTCAGCGTTGACGCATCCAGTCAGTGTTGACTGCGCAGTAATTCGGTTAAAGATTAAATTAATTCTAGAAAATAGTTTTGATTTCAAAAATTCATAGAAAAAGATTTACTGGTCAGAAAATTACAAATAATATACCGTTGAAATCACACAAATGCGTAGAGTTTGATTCGGTAATAATATTGTAGGTCTACTATACAATTTTTTGAGTTTATAAAAAGGTATATTTTAGTATAAAAATTCTAGAAAAGATCTGTAGATCCAAAAATAGAGTATAATATATCAATGGATTCAGAAAAGTATATAGAACATTAAAACGAGATTAGATCTAACTTTTACTGTACATATTTACTATAATAATTTAAATAGTTTAATGGACAATTTAGACTAAATAATTCATAGTAAATTATTTGTTTATCAGAAAAATACAAATAAAGTATCTATGGATTGATAATTTCATTTAGGACATTAATATGCTGTTAGATCCAAACTTTTCAATGTAGAATTACTGTAGTTATTTAATTGGTATTAATGGACTTTTATAGTACTAAATTCATAGTAAATAATTTATAGGTCTTAAAAATATAAATAATATGGCCCTGGTTTCAACATTTCGTGTAGAATGGAATCGGATTTTATATTTAATTTTGGTTAATTTAAACTATTTAAATCAATTAAACTCTATTATGTAGTAATTAAGTCATAAAAAATATCTGGAAATGATTTTTAGGTGATTCCAATTGCTATTGTCTCTAAATTGATTTGCCTATCCATTAGAATTTAGTTCACAATTTAATTCGGCAAAAACGTCAGAAGTTGAATTAAAGCGAGTTAAACCCCATTAAATCAATATAGTTTTAATAATAAATGCTATATTGCATTAAATGCTTTTCCATATGCATCATATGATCTAATAATATTCATAGAACTAAATACAATCATTGTGAAATATTAAATCATCATGCATGCATTTGTTTCATCATTGTTTTATTGTATTGTTGCATAGTTGCTTGTTTGTGATGTTTTGAATGGTATATTTGTTGTTCTTTGTTTGAAGCGATAGATTGTGAGGAGTGTGACTATTGCGATTGTGACGAGTGCAACAGTTGCAATTGTGAGGATTTTTTGAACGACTATATCAATTAAAGGCAAGTGGCACTATCATAAACGTCCTACTTATTTTCCTATGCATTATAGTTGCTTTTGATAGAAGTGCATGTGTAGAAATATTTTTACTATATGCTATGTTGTGTCCTATTTAGGATATCCTTTTGTTTCTTGATTAGTGGAAACATCGTAGTTATAGTATGCTTAGCCCTGCTATAGATTCGTGGTGGAATCTCATGTTATGAGTATTATGAGGTATTGGAAAAAGGATATGTTTTATATAATAAAAAAAGTACTAAATGAATCACCTGGGTGGAAGGTGGATACTCAGTTGTAAATAAAGTGGCAACAAAGGGGACCGTATCCTTGGCTACCTCTCTCATGTGTGCACTAGAAGACCACCTAGGATCTTAGAGATTGAACATGTTTCTCGTACAGTGGCTTCCGTGTACAGCCACATAATAATATGGGTTCTAGCTTAGTTAATTACATAGCGGAAGACCCTTTGCATTGGTACCTCTTCAGGTTAACTAGAATTGTGTACTGGAGGTTATATCCTTACATTGGTGCATGTTAGACGTGCTAGCATTGTGTATTGGGAGGACTTCTATGGAAAGACTTTGTCACATTCTCGATCTGTCGGTATACCAATTGGTGTGTACTAATCCAGGAGCCACTGGTGGCGTCAAGACAAGATTGTGTCGTGTGGGTAAAGTGTACAACTTCTGCAAAAGATCTAAATCTAATCGATTAGTGATGACCCACAAGTATAGGGGGTGTATCGCAGTATTTTCGATAAGTAAGAGTGTCGAACCCAACGAGGAGCAGAAGGTGCTGGCTAGTGGTATGGATCAGGAATTCTCTGCAAATACTTAGCAAACGGATTTTTAGGGTTTTTGATAAAGCAAATAAACGAAGTACGAGTAAATAAAAGATGGTAGGAATAAATGCAGCAAGTGGCCCAATCCTTTATGCAGCAAAGGACATGACAGTTGTATTACTTAACATGAACAAACGTTCTCGAGGACACATGGGAAGACTGTCAAGTGCTTTCGCTTCATATAGTTGATTAATCTTCTTTAGCTTGCTAAGTGTTGTGTGGGTGAACCTGTGCTAATGTACTGACATTCCTAGGACTAATACATACTTGTGATTATACCCCTTGCAAACATCCGTAAGTACAAGAAAGTAATTAAGGTAGAAACCTAACCACAACTTTAAACTCTAAGACCCTTACGTCCCTTGTGCAATGGTTTCCTAACGGGGGTTCAGGTTTCTATCACTCCGGCAACCCCTACGATTAGTAGCCAAATACACAATGCATTCCCCTAGGCCCATATAGGTGAAATGTCATGTAGTCGACGTTCACATGACACACTAGAAGAAGTACACCACAACTTAAATATCAAACTATTGAATCTTTCTCAACACAACGCCACTACTAACAACATGACTTCTCCCATGTCCTCAAGAACAAAACGAACTACTCACAAGACATCATATGGATCATGATCAGAGATGGAATAATGATGTATAACAATCTTAACATAAACAATAATTCAATGGTTCACTCAATAGCATCAACTACAAAGAGTAATCAAAACCGAGAAAGTTTCCCCTATGAACTATGCAAGATTCAACCCAATTGTTACATCAATATGGAGATGGTGATGAGGGTGCTGATGGTGATGATGGTGGTGATGATGATGATGATGATCCCGATGAAGTCCAGCTTGATGGTGGTGTTGATGGCAATAATCTCCCCTCTCCGGGAAGGAATTCCCCCGGCAGAAATCTGTCTGCCGGAGAGATCTTTCTCTCTTGGTGTTTTCCGCCCCACAGAGGCGGCGGAATCTTTCTGTGGTCGCTCCCCGAGTCTTAGGGTTTCGGGAGGATAATATACGCCAGAGGGGAGTGCTAGGGGTGGACCAGGGCGTCCACACCACCTGGTGGCGCGGCCCAGGGTGGCCCACGCCAAGGGGTGGTGTGGGCCCCCTGTGGCCCATCTCCAGGCCCCCTTCTGGCTTCCTTCGTCTTCTGGAAAAATAGTATTTTCCGTATATTTTCCCGGATTTTTTGATCTTTGCGAATTTTGCCTCCAAATAGCTCCTTTTCCATCAGAATCCTGACTGCAGCGGTCCATGCTCCAAAAGTCATCAACCATGCAAAAACGGATGAAATAACATAAGTATCACCTCTCAATACGAAATATATCAATGAATAATAGTGAATTATGACGTAGAATAGTGATGCAAAATGGACGTATCAACTCCCCCCAAGCTTAGACTTCACTTGTCCCCAAGCAAAACTGAGCTCAATAAACATGACCTCGGGTTTATGGAGTGAAGAGTCGATAAAAGAATACGGACAAGAAGCATCACATTCAACAATACATAGATCATAATAGAAGACAACTCACTATTATATAACTCAACTTGCAATGAGTAAAGGAAACACAATAAATATACATAAAGTACATCATAATTGGTAATGGAAAACTTAGCTCTTGGTCGAAGAATAGTTGAAAATTTGTTGGAGTTCACAAATAACTGGTTTTCAATGATAGCTTTCAAAGTAGTAAACATCAAGATAAGAGAAATGTGCAAAACAAGGAACATAAGAAACATGATTGAATAAATCATCATATGAATGAATGAAACACAACAACTCAAAATACTTGCTGAGATAGAAGGGAATGGGTTTATTGACTCTACTAAAAAGTAAAAGAAAGGCCCTTTGCAGAGGAAAGCAGGGATTGCAAGTCTCATAAAGAGCTCCCAAAAATTATGATACTTACTAGCTTTGAGCTCTCATTGCCCCTATCATAGGCATCTTTAGGTGATTATGGTTAGAGTGATCAAATATGAGGATATGCATTGACAAGTTGTAAATTGAGAATCTCATGTCCCTTGAATACGAGGGCCGCTCCTCATGCTACTCAAGTTTAGTCACCGGTAAGTTCTTATCATTGTAAGCATATGTGTATCATAGAGAACCGCCAACAGGGTACCCCTTGCCCGATGATACGGAAGAATCCCCATATCAAAATGACAAGGCAAGCAGACAACAAGCATCTCAGCAATCTTCTTATTTACCATGGGAATATGGTGCTTTTTCTCTCTTTCCTCTTTTCATAACCTCTTTTTCCTTTTTCCCTTTTTTCTCAATATCAGACTCTCTTTTTATAAGAAGAATGCTTCATAGATGCTCGTTATGGTTACGTTGCAGGTTTCCACCATGTCAGCATGGATTAGACCAACGGCCCAGGCGTTTCTCTAACACACATGCATAACTCCGTGGACTTACAAGCTCCCCTTTCATTTCACACCGACGACATCCATAGACAAAAGAACATGATATCAACTAGGTACAAAGTACCAATGCAATGTTGAAAGCGTTCCCCATGACATCATGGTTCTGCTAATTCACGACTTACAAAGCGCAAGCATATACACAACATAGGTGAGCACAATGGTTCAAGTTTATTAAGTGCAAGAAAGTAAAGTGTGCCATCAAGTTCGTGAGAGCTTTAATCACTAATTTTCACATAACAAGTTTAATTTGGAAGGTATATAAAAACAAGAATTTACTTGGAGTAGCAATAATGCTAATAGGTAGGTATGGTGGACACAAATGGCATAGGTTTTGGTTTAAGGGATGGATGCATGAGAAGAATTCCCTCTCAGTACAGGTTTTTGGCTAGCAAGGCTGGGTAGCAAGTATAAGAGTTGAAGGAAACAAACAAACATACAAGTGATAAAGACAAACATGCAATCTTCCTTGGAAGCACAAAAGATCTTAACTAGAGAATACTAGACTTATGAGCAAATCAAGAAAGATGATGAAATTATATTTCTTTAGAGTACTTTTATCTTTTTCATTCAACTCTCAAAAATAGTGTTTCTACTGACCAAGCCAGGTTTGCCAAAACCAACTAAATTAACTCAATGATCCCAAAGTGATACCAATACTAACAACAAGATCAATCATACAACCACGAATTGAAAACTAATATAAGCTATGAAAAACAGTAAATGATAGAACTTCTCATTAATATTCCATAACGGCAACTCACACCAAGGGATACATATCTAACGAGAGAGGGGACACTTCCATAATGCAAACCATCCTACATAATAACTTCTCTATTCATGATATGACTCTACTAATAAGGTAAAAAGATAGAAGATAGTGATGTGATACCGCAGCACTCCCCCAAGCTTGGAACAAACCAAGGGGATGCCAAACCTGATGACGAATTACTCCTTCGGTGGTGGTGGTATCCTCTTGATGAGCTCTTTGATAAGTTTCCCCAAGTCCTCAATCTCGGAGGTGAGATTACGAATAAGCTGCGAGTTTTTCTCAATGCGGCTCATGATCATGTCGGGTTGAGAATCCCAGCTCTTGCGATTCTTTCCCCACTCTACCTCCTTGAAGTCTTCTTTTCCTGCATGGCTAGAACGAGGCAAATCCCAATTGAAGGGTAATTTCTCCTTGGGCATATTCTGGTATTGATGCTCATGGATAAGGGTATGGAAAGGATTCTTGGCGCGCGGAGGAAGTGACCAGGGATCTGAACGGTGATGAGGAGGCTTCCCTCCAATTGACATAGTCCTACCAGGGTTTGCCACCACTCCAATGCTTGCAACGGTAGTGCCGGTGTGCTTTGCCTCCTCTTCACCTTCACTCTTGATCTCCTTCTCCTGCCCGGGGTCTTGGAGATCTTCCTCCATAGGCTCCTTTCCTTTATCTTTGGCGGACACTATTGTGCTTCTAAACTTTCAAAGATAGTCCCTGGCAGAAACAGATCGAAAGAAAAACACGACGAAAACACGATATACGAACCTCGGGGGATCCGGGGGATTATATATTACGAAGTTTCATATCAAAAGGAAGGTACTGGGAGAAAACGAGTCGGAGGTGGAGTCCGGGGTGGACTCACCATCTGGTGGCGCGGCCAGGGGTGGGCCCGCGCCACAGGGTGGTGTGAGCCACCCTGGCTCCATTTTCGTCCCTTTTTTGCTTCGTAGCTTTCCTTATTGACTAAAACTGCAAAAATATAGTTGGATAGTATTTTCGCGGAACTTTTCTTACCAGAACTGTTACCTATTTGAAAGCGGGCTCTGCAGGTCTCTGAATTTGGTATCTAGTAGATTCTTCCGGAGTCACCACTTGAATAATCATCAGTATCTTCATCTTCATACACTTATTACTTGAGTCATAAAACCCTTCTCTTCCTTATTACACCATTATCTCCACTTTCTAGAAATTTCTTTCACACAAAACTTCACACAGTTCTCATTAGCAACATTAGTATAAGTGAAGTGATAAAACCTTTTGAGTCCACTTTCAACTGAAAACCATCAAAACATAATCTACTGAAGCAACTCCTTCTGAAAACCCAAAAAGAATTCAAAAAGGAAATCGAATAAAGAAGCAAATGCAAAAGTGGCAAATTCTATCAAAACAGACCAGCAGGTAAAGATCAATTTTTTCGAAAATCTTCTGTTGCTCAAATCAAAAAGTGCCAAACTAACGAAAGTTAAATAACAACCTGGGGAAGAAGCACAACAAATTACAGCTCAATCCGATATACACAGATCTCTCACAAACTTTTACGGTGAAGCAAAAAAATCTGTTTTGGGACAGCAACCTCCCCAAATCTTACTTCTCTCTCATTAGAGGTTGATCTTGACACAAAAACTAAACAAAAAGTATAAGGAGAGGTTATTACCGAAGTAATAATTTCCAAGACTCAAAGAAACAAAAACAACCTGAAAACAAATTGGGTTGTCTCCCAAAAAGCTCTTTCTTTATAGCCATTAAGATGGGCATGATAATTTTGAAGATGCTCACATAGGAATATGAATTGAAGTGAAAGAGAGCATTAAGAAGCAAAAATACACACATTTAAGTCTAACCCACTTCCTATGCAAGGGAATTTTGTAAACAAACAAGTTGTTGAAGCCAGAGGCTACTAGCATAAGAAGGCAAAAGAAGTGCAACATAAAAACTTTCAGCATAAAACGAGAAAACTTGATATTATTGAGATACATAAGAACACTTTTACCTATTTCATAGTAACTTTCAGTATCATGCATAAACTTAACAATATAACTATCACAAGGACCATCGTAACAATGATCACTTATTCTAACAGAAAACACAGGAATACTAGCTCTCATAACACTACGTTGTGAAACAATATTAGAGGTATCCTTACAAAGGATAGTGTGTCCCTCTTCTTCATATTTAGTAACAAAGTCTTTCACATTTGCTATAATAGGTTCACCAACCTTTTGTTTATCAGGTTCAACGGCTTCATTTGTACTTTCATTAATCATACTAGCTATCATAGAGTGTTCCTTTATCTTAACTGGGAAAGGCATTTTCTCAATGTAAGGTTCGGGTAAAACATGATTAGCAGTATAAACTTCAGTATTCCTTATAGGAACACACCTAGCAATACCTTTATAAGGTTCATGATACTTATTCCACTTCTTTTTAGGCACTTCAATGTAGGAAGCAAAAGCCTCAAAATAAGAAGCAATAGCTTGAGAGTCTAGACCATAAGCATTTTTAATATTTTGAAAGTCATCAGTTCCCATAAAAGATTCAATGCATTCATAATCATAATTTATACCTGACTTTCTACCTTTGTCATTCTCCCAAGCTTCAACATTGTCTTGAATACGGTTCAGAAGATCCCATTTAGCTTCTTCTTCCATGTGAGTGAATGATCCAGCACAAGAAGCATCCAATAAATCCTTATCATGTAGAGGGAGCCTTGCATAAAAGTTATTGATAATAATATTGTTGGGGAGCTCATGAATGGGACATTTGAGCATTAGTAACTTCAATCTCCCCCAAGCTTGAGTTGTACTCTCTTCATCAAGAGGCCAAAAGTTGTATATTTGATTCCGATCTTTATGAATCTCACTAGGAGGATAAAAAATTGAATAAAAGAGAGGCACTATTTCCTCCCATTCCAGAGCTTGACCATTCTTCAGCAACTTATACCATTCCTCAGCTCTTCCTTTCAGCGATAATGAGAATAACTTCTTCTTAACTTGATATGAAGTAATACCTACACACTTGAACAACCCACATAATTCGTGTATAAAGAGTAAATGATCATCGGGATGGATAGTTCCATCTCCAACATAGTAGTTATCCATAACACGATCAATAATTCTTGTAGGTATTTTAAAAGCATCATTCTCAACAGGTGGTGGACTATCTACTACCTTAGCAGTGGTAGTAGCATTACCAAATAAGAAACTTAGCGAATTATCCACAATGAAAATAAAGCAACTAACAGAAATAAACAATACTCACAGTAGAAGTTTCCTTTACCAGTTCCACTCTCCAATAGCGCTTCACTCCCCGGCAACGGCGCCAGAAAACAGTCTTGATGACCCACAAGTATAGGGGGTGTATCGCAGTATTTTCGATAAGTAAGAGTGTCGAACCCAACGAGGATCAGAAGGTGCTGGCTAGTGGTATGGATCAGGAATTCTCTGCAAATACTTAGCAAACGGATTTTTAAGGGTTTTGATAAAGCTAATAAACGAAGTACGAGTAAATAAAAGATGGTAGGAATAAATGCAGCAAGTGGCCCAATCCTTTATGCAGCAAAGGACAAGCCGGTTGTATTACTTAAGACGACCAAACGTTCTCGAGGACACATGGGAAGACTGTCAAGTGCTTTCGCTTCATATAGTTGATTAATCTTCTTTAGCTTGCTAAGTGTTGTGTGGGTAAACCTGTGCTAATGTACCGACCTTCCTAGGACTAATATATACTTGTGATTATACCCCCTACAAACATCCGTAAGTACAAGAAAGTAATTAAGGTAGAAACCTAACCACAACTTTAAACTCTAAGACCCTTACGTCCCTTGTGCAATGGTTTCCTAATGGGGGTTCAGGTTTCTGTCACATCGGCAACCCCTACGATTAGTAGCCAAATACACAATGCATTCCCCTAGGCCCATATAGGTAAAGTGTCATGTAGTCAATGTTCACATGACACCACTAGAAGAAGTACACCACAACTTAAATATCAAACTATTGAATCTTTCTCAACACAACGCCACTACTAACAACATGACTTCTCCCATGTCCCCAAGAACAAAACAAACTACTCACAAGACATCATATGGATCATGATCAGAGATGGAATAATGATGTATAACAATCTGAACATAAACAATAATTCAATGGTTCACTCAATAGCATCAACTACAAAGAGTAATCAACACCGGGAAAGTTTCCCCTATGAACTATGCAAGATTAAACCCAATTGTTATAGCAATAGGGAGATGGTGATGAGGGTGCTGATGGTGACGATGGTGGTGATGATGATGATGATCCCGATGAAGTCTAGCTTGATGGTGGTGTTGATGGCAATGATCTCCCCTCTCTTGGAAGGAATTCCCCCAGCAGAAATCTATCTGCCGGGGAGATCTTTCTCTCTCGGTGTTTTCCGCCCCGCAGAGGCGACGGAATCTTTCTGTGAACGCTCCCCGAGTCTTAGGGTTTCGGGAGGATAATATACGCCAGAGGGGAGTGCCAGGGGTGGACCAGGGTGGCCACACCACACAGTGGCGCATGACTGGGTGGTTCGCCTGGGGATGGTATGGCCCCCCTATGGCCCATCTCCAGCCCCCCTTTTGGCTTCCTTCGTCTTCTAAAAAAATAGGATTTCCCCGTATATTTTCCCAGATTTTCTGATCTTCGCGAATTTTGCCTCCAAACAGCTCCTTTTTCATCAGAATCCTGACTGCAGCGGTCCATGCTCCAAAAGTCATCAACCATGCAAAAACAGATGAAATAACATAAGTATCACCTCTCAATACGAAATATATCAATTAATAACAGTGAATTATGACATAAAATAGTGATGCAAAATGGACGTATCAATTAGCCGTGTCTCCGGTTATGGACAATATTGAGCAACTAAGGCCCAAAGCTTATGGATGATCTCGACATTCCAATTTCTTAATAAAATTTGATGGTTTGAACAAGGGAATAGGAGCACTTGGTGTTGTCCATTGTGTTCAGACAATTTTCAGAAAGGATTAAAATTATTTACAAATGTTAGGATAAAACTGTTGCTTTATGCAAATCAGCCTGAACTCCACTTAGACAAATATACATGTACTTGATAGGCTCCAGTTTATATCCACATACTAGTGACACTTGCCAATACATTCAAAGTATTAACCATTCGTGGTTGCAACCTTTCATGTTGCAGGTTATTCTATTTCTGAGTGATCGTTCATAGTTTGCGAGACTCCACTCAACAATGTTTCGCCTGTGGCACATTTGAAGGATGGAGATCTACCTTGTATTTGTTTCCGCTGTGTACTTGGATAATGTAAAATGTAAATTCTGGATCATATTCATTGTATTTATGATGCACGGTTATATTTGGTATCATTTTGTACTGTGCGTGTTAGTGATCTGATCCAGGGATTAGCACTATACACAGGAACTCAGCCTTATCAGGCGAGGGTGTTACAAGATGGTATCAGAGCTATTGTTGACTGTAGGGCCGTGACCTAGGATTGGAATAGAAAAACCCTAGTAATATAAAACCTATTTCATTCTATCTCTTCTCTTCATACACTTCTTTCTAGTATCTTCTTATCACTTCAATTCTCATGCTCTTCTCATTTAAAACATAGAAGGGAGATATTGTAGGATGAACTCAAAATTTGTACTTATTATAATTCTTTTAATACTTTATCTTTCTTTTCTAATCTCATCTTGTTCAAAACTTGTAGATGAACATTCGTGCAAGGAAGTGCGAGATCAAAGAATAGTTAGATGATGTCCACTATATAGTGTTTGATATGATTTCGTTTAGAACTAGCAATCAATTGATGCAAGAACTTGTAGTTGTTTTATTATGCTTAGGTTGTTCTATTTGATACCCCAAAGTTTCAGAATATTTTTTGAGAGATTTTAGAATATGTTAATGAAAGTTTTGATTAAAAATTCATGATAATTTCGCTGCAGTTTTCTGCCTGACCTGTTGTACCGTGCGATTTTTAGTTTCTTACTTGTAACTCGGATTGTGCTCATATTTTAGGATCTGGTTTGTAATTTTCTGAAGTATAAGCACAAAAATCAGAAAAAATGCGTGATGAGTTTAAGATTCCCAGAAAATTTTGTGAACACTGTTGTAGTTATTGGACAGATTTTGTCCATTGCTTTTAAAATTGTAGGTTCACCCCCAAACGAATTTTAATCAAATAAAAACTATTTTGTGGATGGTATGCCACTAAAACAAAACTTTTTGAACATAAAAAAATATATTTTGGCTTGAGTGTTGCTTGTTATGATTGTTTGCTTGTGTGCCTATTGTTTGTTTCATATAGTAATGGGTAGTAATACTTCTCTTAGTCCTTTTCTATCTATACTCATCTATGCTATCCTAAACAAATACCACCTCATCATCAACCCACTGAGATGGAGCATTTGATAGCAGCACAGGCGCAGCTAGCACAAGTGGTGACTCAGTTCATAGCAAACAACAACAACAACAATGGTAACAACAACCCGCCCCAAATGGATGCACTCACCAGGTTCCTGAAACTGAGGCCAACTAAATTCTCAAGCGCCCCTGAGCCTATGATAGCACTTGACTGGCTATGCTCGGTGAATAAGGACTTAGTAACAGTTGGATGCACGGACGAAGAGAAAGTGAGATTTGCTGCTCACTTGCTTAAAGGACAGGATGCCACATGGTGGGATACTTTTCAGATCACCCACCCCATTGATACTGTCACTTGGGAGATGTTTGAGGAAGGATTTAAGACAAACTATGTCTCGGCGGGAGTTATTAGCCTGAAGAGAAGGGAATTCCGTGACATGTGCCAGAACAATCGCATAGTGTCGAAGTACATATAAGAATTCACCAATTTGTCTCGCTATGCTCCGGAGGATGTTGACACTAATGATAAAAGGAAGGAGAGATTTCTAGATGGACTGAGAGATGAGCTTTATGTTCAGCTATCAGTAGTTTACACTCCCACTTTCCAAGATCTAATGGATAAATCTAGGATTCTCGAAGACAAACAGAAGCAGGCCGAGAGCCGCAAGAGGAAGCACAACAACAACTGCAAATCCAGATCACGTTAGAGGATTTGTACCTTCCATGATGGGAATGGAAGTTCTGAACATGACATGCATGAAGGCAACGGACACAACCACTATGGGTACAAGGACCACATCAACCATGATGGAGTTACCAATAATAATGGGGATATTCATGACAATGATGATGAAAATAAGGGTCATAACCATCACAACAAACCCAAAAGAGGGATATAGGCTAGCTACAGTGTTACAATTGCAAGGAACTGGGGCACTATGCATCGAACTGTCCTGAGAAGAAAAAGAAGAAGGCTGAGAAGAAGAGGAAGGAAGCGGAGAAGAAGAAGAATGATGGAGATCATAATGTGGACAAGACCAATCCAATTCAAAAAGGGAATGTGAAGCGCCTGAACATTAACCACCTCTTCGATGTGGAATTGTTGACGAGCTAGATGATGAAGATAATAAGCTTTAGTCATCCCTCTCCAAAGTTCATGCCTTTCGATACAATGCATCTCAGCCAATCAAATAAAAGTTCCAGGATGATGATTTGGTAGCAACTTTGATATGCCAAGCAACTCACAAATTGTAAGTGAACACTAGAGAAGCAACATAGACGGTTTTCTTTTAAGGGTGGTAGTACCCTGGTGTATCCTGAACCTATTTCTTTCTAGCCTTTCCGAATCTCGGGACGAGATTCCTTTTAAGGGTGGTAGTCTGTCACATCCCAAGATTTCATAAATTGGGACTAGAAAAAAAATTGCATTTGCATGCCATCCATAAGCATTGCATTTGCATCCATGCAAATTTTTGCAAGAATTGAATTTGAATATCGTAACCCAAATCGGTTTTGCAATCAATCCTATGAGGATTAAATAAGGATTTTATAAATCCAAAAAATTTGAACTAAACAAAAAGACACAAAATAATCCTAAAATGATCTACAGAATTTTAGAAACAAATTTCAAGTCTTTTGGACTTAGTATGAAAAAGAAATGGAGGAAAGAAGGAAATAGAAAACGAAAACGAAAAGAACAAAAAAAACCTAACTACCCTAGCTAACGGACGACCTAGCCGAGTCGGCACAGCCCACCTATCTACCGCCGCACCCGCGCGTCACGTAGCAGCTAGCCTGCCAGCAGCCCAGCAGCTAGCCCGCGTTCCCCTCCGCACTCGCTGACGTGTGGGTCCCATCCCACCGTCGTCTTCTCCCCAGGGACGGAGACCGAGCACTGCACGCGTTCTTGATCTGATTGATCCCCTCCTCAAAATTCGTCGATTTCGTTCGGATTTCTTCCACCTATGCAGGTTACCCCTCTATATACCTACCGCCTTGTTCTTTTTCCGAATTTTTGGGAACCCTAGGCGCCATGTGTTGAGCTCCCGATCTCGTCGCCGCCGCTACAGTCGAGCTCGAACACCAGTGTTCCGAGCCGCCCCACTCCTTCCACTCTCGTCCAATTCCTTCCCATGTCTCGTACGCATCTTCTCAACTCCTGCATCTCGCAGAAGCTCCAACAAGGGCACCCGACGCTGCCGGAGTTGCTTCAGCATCCGCTGCCTCCGTTCGCTCCCCACCTTCTGCAGAGGAAGTAATAGACGAATGCAAGGACACCATAGTGCTCGCCGTGATCTTCCGCACACCGCCGTCTATTCCCCCGTCGACGAGGACCACCGGAGCATCGCCCGGCACCGCGGCCTGAGCCGTGCCGCCACCGTCCGCCGCCATCACCTCGCTGGCGACCCACAGGTGAGGAAGGAAGCCACCCCAGCCGCACGATCGCGTGCCAATGGCCAGGATCGCCGTGGACCATGTTGACCGCTGACTAGTTAAACCGCGTCAGCGCTAACGCGTCCAGTCAGCGTTGACTATGCAGTAATTCGGTTAAAGATTAACTTAATTCTAGAAAATAGTTTTGACTTCAAAAATTCATAGAAAAAGATTTACTGGTCAGAAAAATACAACTAATATACCGCTGCAATCCAACAAATGCGTAGAATTTGATTCCGTAATAATATTGCAGGTCTACTGTACGTAATTTTCTGAGTTTATAAAAAGGTATATTGTAGTATAAAACAATTCTAGAAAAGATCTGTAGATCCAAAAATAGAGTATAATATATCAATGGGTTCATAATTAAAACGAGATTAGATCTAACTTTTACAGTACATATTTACTGTAATAATTTAAATAGTTTAATGGGCAATTTATACTAAATAAATCATAGTAAATTATTTATTTATCAGAAAAATACAAATATCTATGGATTGATAATTCCATACACGACATTAATATCCTGTTAGATCCAAAACATTTTAGTATAGAATTACTGTAGTGATTTAATTGGTATTAATGGACTTTTAGAGTATTAAATTCATAGTAAATAGTTTATAGGACTTAAAAATATAAATAATATGTCCATGGTTTCAACATTTCGTGTAGAATACAGATCTGATTTTATATTTAATTTTAGTTAATTTAAACTATTTAAATCAATTAAACTCTATTATGTAGTAATTAAATCATAGAGAAATATCTGTAAATGATTTTTAGGTGATTCCAATTGCTACTGTCTCTAAAATGATTTGCCTATCCATTCGAATTATTCACAATTTAACTTGATAGAAACGTCAGAAGTTGAATTCAAGCGAGTTAAACCCCATTAAATCAATATAGTTTTAATAGTAAATGCTATATTGCATTAAATGCTTTTCCATATGCATCATATGATCTAATAATGTTCATAGAACTAAATACAATCATTGTAACATATTAAATCATCATGCATGCATTTGTTTCATCATTGTTTTATTGTATTGTTGTATAGTTGTTTGTTTGCAATGTTTTGAATGGTGTATTTGTTGTGCTTTATTCGAAGCGATAGATTGCGAGGAGTGTGACTATTGCGATTGTGATGGGTGCAACAATTACAATTGTGAGGATTGTTTGAATGACTATATCAATTAAAGGTAAGTGGCACTATCATAAACGTCCTACTTATTTTCCTATGCATTGTAGTTGCTTTTGATAGAAGTGCACGTGTAGAAATATTTTTACTATATGCTATGCTATGTCCTATTTAGGATATCCTTTTGTATCTTGATTAGTGGAAACATTGTAGTTGTAGTATGCTTAGCCTGGCTATAGATTCATGGTGGAATATCATGTTATGAGTATTATGAGGTATTGGAAAAATGATATGTTTTATATAATAAAACAAGTACTTAATGAATCACCTGGGTGGAAGATGGATACTCAGTTGTGAATAAAGTAGCAATGAAGGGGGCCGTTGTAACACCCCATCATTAGAGCTTATAAATAAGTTGAACACAGGTGTGTGTGCATTGCATTCATGCATAGAAAATCTAGATAATTTTTGTGCTTTTAAATAAAACCTATCAAAGAGATTGAAGCTTCTCTTAACTTGGTGGAACTGAAGTAGATCATCAAGTTGATTGCGATGAGTTTCAATATGACCTTTGCTAAAACTTTATTTTTGGGTAATATAATTTGATCTAAGGGTAGATCAAATGTAATAAAACTAAGTCACTACACACTACTTAATAAGGAGTACTTGATCTTCTAGAGATCATTACATGGTATTCCATACAACAACTCAAGGATGAATACTTAATACTCTAAAGATGATATCAAGGTATTATCTACCACAAACCCTGAATACTAAGTTAAGCATATCACTTAAGTAAAGAAACTCCATAACTAAATCTGGATACACTTCTTTGCCATAGTTGTTCCTACTATGGGTATCATGGTAGTTCTTAAACATTGACTCTTATTATAAATAGAGTAGAAATGGAAGCTAAGACCATTAAGCACATATCCTTAATATGATATTAAGAGGTGACATTCCTATTTAACCAAGTCCTAGTGTCTATTGATCATCAATGTGTGTGATCAATGCTGGATCTAGCACTCATTGACTTGTTAACCTTTAGCTTTGACCTATTATATAAACCTTCCAAAGACCTTAAGTTAATTAATAAGAAGGAGGAACTAGATATGGTTGAGTGTACCATCATCAATGGAATGTGATCCTTAGTGGAGATCAAACCATTTGATGTTGGAGGAGTTAACTCACTCCTGAGTTAACTAGAAGCAGTACCTAAACCCAAGAGTTAAGCTAGTAATTGAGAATTTATGAGAAAGCTAGTAGTATTAGAATATCCAGTGATAATCTTGTTAAGCTAAGTAGGTATAAACTTAAAGTAACTTTCCTTAACAATATAAGCCTTATAGAAAGACTAGTACAAGTCTACTACTTAGTTGAGTATAGATCTTGATCAGGCAATTAAAAGCTAAGATTGATCAAAGGTTGATGGTAATTATTTTTAAATCATTTGAGAATAGATGACTAGTTGCTGAAGAAGACTTGTGAGTATACCAAATTAGGTAAAGCCCTAGTAAGAAGAATCATTTAGTTTGATCATGAGAAATCAAGCTAGAGTATAATGAAGTATATAACATAAGTTGTATGGAGTATATGGAAGTATAATAGTTTAACCAGGGTGAGACAAAAACAAACTTGTATTATGGGGAGTAGTACCATATCTATTCCAGAGGATTGATATCACATGTGATATAGAGAGGATTGTCATTTTGCAAGCCTTAGAAGTAAATGCAAGGTAGATATGAAGGAGTTTATGGAATGAAGTTAATAACTACTTTAGTGGAATTATCTGAGAGGTAGTTTAGAGAGGGAATATATATAGAAGAATGAAGAATGAGAATTATCGAAGTGACATGACCATGTCATCATATGATGATGGATATGGTGGAGTCAGATGATTGTCTTATTCAGGAAGATGCGATCTTTGTGAATAAGATAAGAGAGATATATAGGGTATATTTAGGAAAGGAATTCCTTATCTCAAGATAAGCTTAGTGAAGTATTGAGGTAAGAATTCTTTAGAAACATTTAGCTAGCTATACATGCAGCCATGACAAGACCCATGTCAACTTCATTATTAAAAAACCCTAGAATCAAATGGATAGTGAGGCCATCTACTATTCCTAGGTAACCATTGAATAATACCTCTTGGACAATTGAAGCTTCCAAAAGATAATTAGAGAACTAGGTGAGTGTTTGAGAAGCCTTGTCTACCTGATTGTCTTAAACCTAATAGAGACCTAATCTCATAGGATTATTAAGATCACATTCTGAAATCAATTCCAATAACTCACTTTAAGTTGAGATGTTATTTAGGTTAACAAAACATGGTGGCAATATATCTAAACCTTAATATTAAACCATATTTATATTTGAATAAACATTAGTATTTCTCTACCAATGATTGTTGTTGATTCATAATGACCTAACCAAAAGTGTTATGTGGTAATTCTGAACTCTACAAATCAAGTAGAATAGGATTTGGCAAATCACCAAACTAGGAACCCTAAGATTTAATTCATTAAAAGGTTTATACATTAATCCTTATATGGGACTAAACCTAGAATATAATTCTATTTATATCATTATCCATCTTAAACCATCACTATTACATTCTTTTAGTGGTAATACAAATCATTTCTATAAGATTTTCTTATAGGAAGTAAACCCTAAAATCCTAAGTCATATTTGCTTTATTAAATAAAAGAACCTTGCATATAATAACAGATTTTGTATACACAATAAGAAATATAGAGAAATGGGTTATAATTCACCTCCAACATATATCCCCGACTTACAAAAAGTTAGGATATTTAAACCCTTGAAGAAATTCCAATTTGAAATGAATTTATAAAATAAAAAAGAAGACTGAATATAAAGATAGAAAAAAGGGAAAAAAAGAACAGAAGTTTCTCGCTCGTGGCCCAATCCTCATCATGTTTATTTGACGCTCGCGAGCAACAGCAGTTAATTTCCGCCCGCTTGGCTACAACCCAGCTAGCCCATCACAACCCAAACGGGCCCATACCTCTTCGCGTCCTTCTTTTTTCTTCTTCTTCGTGACCAGTGAGCAAGCAGCTTCCTGGCGACGCCTGCGCCGTCCGCCACGGTCGCCATGATTCGTGCCAATGCTTCCATCATCCATTGGGGATAAGAAGGACACGACGATGACGCATTCGTCCTCATCCCCATTTCCCCTCTCTCTATTCCCCATTTCTCTCTGGGCCAGAAACCCTAGATGCAGGTACCTCACCTTCCCGTTGTTCCTGACCACCTCTCATTCATCTGAGAGCACCGCCGAGGTCCCATCGATCTCCTCGTTCTTCTCATCTAGGTGCACGAGCTCTAGGAGCCCCAGTAGCCCCAATTGTAGGGGTTCCGCGCATAAAACAATAAATTTTACTCTACGCCCCTGAACCCCTGAAGCTGCCAGGACCTATCTATTAGTAATACAGTAACGGGAGGGGCTTTTCGCGAACTTACCCTCGAAGACCGAAAAGCGTTGTCAACGCTCAGGAGAGCATGGTTGATGTAGACGAGCCAAAGCCGACCTCAAGGTCGTGATGAAGTCCTTGCGCTCCTTCTGGCTCCAACAACTTGAGTGCCTCAAGTGTGACACCTCGTGGGAGTTACACACGTCCGGTGCCTGACGATGACTCCCGCTTCCCCGATCCAGCAGCAGTTGCGGAAGTAGAGCTCCGGGATCCGAATCCCGCAGCGCGACGGCGCTCCGTGGTGAAGATGTCTCTCGCTCGTGCAGTCCAGACTTGGGACCACGGTAACGAGAGAGAGAGGGGGAGAGAGAAAATATCAATTGGAGGTCCTCCCAAAAGTAGGGAGACCTTTATTGATTATTGGGTGTATTTCTAGGCCAATATACCCCACTATATATAGGGCGAGGGGAGGTACTACCTCCCCTCAAGTCCCGGGGTGGGACTAAAGGAGAAGAGGGGGGGAGGCCGCCGGCCAGCCCTAGTGGGCCCCGCGGGGGGGGCAAGGCCCAGCCGGCCACCCCCCTTGGTCCTTCTCCCTCTCTCCTTTCCCTCATGGGCCTTCTCCCTCTAGAAATTGGCCCATTAAGCCTTTTGACCTTTTAATTTATTTTCTCTTTATTAAATAATTATGAATAAATGATTAAATCAATATTTAACATTCATTCACATATTATTCAATCTCCGTGGCCATGGAACACCTTCCACCTCCACTCTGGACATCCTCCGGACTTATCGAAACCCTTCCGGTTTTCTCCCTTCTTTTCTTTGGTGATTCTACCGATCCCATAAACACTCTCTAAGCATCATCAAGCCCTTAAGCGTGATACCCTACGGTTCGGGAACACTCCAGACATGGTCGGGACACTCCCGCGCCAATGATCAACAGAGGGACCTGGATGGCCATGTGACCCCTATGCGTTCCATGAAGATCTTTCGTTGTTTGAACCGGTGACAGTCGTGTCTTATTCCCTTTGTCATTCGATACTTGCATTGCCCGAGACCTGATCAATGACATCTTTATGTCGGGTTCAATCTCGTTACTGAACAATGCTATTTGACTCGTTCCGACAAGTGATATCCCCGTGATCTAATCACACGCTGCGCAACTCTTGGATATAACTTCTCCGAGTGGGCCCTTGAGTATCTTCCCGTCACATGGACGGACAAATCCCGCTCTTGATATATATTGCCTCTACGGTTTCCTCCGAATACCTGAACACACCTTTATAACCACCATTTACCAGATGGCGTTTGATGCTATCTAAGCACTCTCGGGAGACAGTGATTGATATAGACTCATGGTCTAAGGAATAGTCTATGAGGATCCTTTTCTAACCATCGTAACTTGAACTTTGTGACATGATCGAATCATGATGTTTAGGTTGGGTATTGGTTCATCATCTCATTCTCAGAATGAAATGACCTCATTTCCAACTGGCATAAATGCCACATGATCAGGAAACATGATATGTTGACCAATGAACTAGTGACTAGAGTTTCACTAGGAACCCCTGGTTTGTTTTTATATCACACGTGTATTGATGTTTCCACTGAACACAGTTATAGCATGATACAAAATTTAATCATAAACTATACGAAATATGATAATAGTCCTTACTACTATTTGTCTCTAGGGCATATTTCCAACAGTCTCCCACTTGCACTAGAGTACAAATACACTAGATGCATTTGTTCTTAATTATTGGCACCATATAACCGGTACCTAGAACATGCTTGCTCATGGAAGAGGTTGAGTCTTGGTTCTGTACTTTACAGTCCCAGATCCTTTGCAACTTACTAATGTCACCTTGATTGACATTAATATTTTATCATCACATGATAGCATCTGTGTGTATGCATCGTCGCTATGGCGTGAGCGAGGCTGATTCAGGAGCCTACGGTGGCGTTAGATCAACCTCGAGGGCTTTCTCATGGGCCTGGGACACATCATTCTATGTTAAAAGCGAATTAGCCCTGCCATAACATTATACAACACTTTAGATGGTACCCTTATCTATTATTATAAATGTATTCATCGAAACACTAGTGCACTCGGTGCAACTTTCGATGTTTTGTTCACCTCGCTTCCTATTTGACTCTAATTGGTATCTAGAGGAGTTTCCAGCATATTCCATTATAACATAACTCTTTATGCTTTAAGATATGTCATCCTTTATGGATTTGGAAAATATATCCACAGTTCTCTAATAGACACTGCGGACAAACTTAGCTCAACGTTCTGTGATTCAAACTTAATCACTTTCAAATGTTTCTTATTGGATTACACATTATGCTAAGTTATCGTCATGGTTTACTAAGATAGAACCTATGTCTTAACATAGTGGATGATGATCATCCATTTCTTTCTTTTAACCATTGATGTTTAAACTTAATGCTATTCCTAATTTGAGTCATTAAGGACTAGTTCCTTAATTAAGTTCTATTCTGAAAATCCCTTTCAGAATCTCTTAAGGAATACTACATAATATCATAATACACTTATTATCAACTTCTACATCTTATAAATCATTATTTATAAGTATTTGCACTTTCATCCTTAACTTACTTAAGAATTACTCCTATAAGCTCCCACTCAAACTATGTTGCTAACATATTTGGGTACGAGTCAGTACTCTTACTCAAACTATGTTCCTACATATTTGAATTTGAGTCTTATGTTGCTCCCACTTAAAAATATGTCAATCACATATTGTTTTAGGAAGACTTACATAGCTCCCACTCAATTTTATGCAAATTGCATATCTCCTTACTATTTTGAACAATTTCAAAATCCTTTGATCAAATATCAAACTTGGAGATTTACTATGAGATACTAGTACTTTACTAGTTTTAAATCCACTAGACATTTAGCACACATGAATCAAATTCATTTGAATTTGTCCAACACTTGACAAATTGTGCTTTTGTCATTCACCCCCTTTTCCTACTATGGCTTTGCAGTCATTTGGGAAAATTCCAAGTGACCCCTTTACTTGTGAGATTCAGCAACGAATCGCTTTCTAATCTCAAGGGAATTTTGCTACTAGGATTTCTCATAATTCTAGTTTACCATCATTTCCTTTGTAGTTCGTAGGTATGTCATATTCCAAAAAATTATGACAAGTGATTCACAAATGTTTCCATACAAGATATGGATTTACATTTTGAATCCTACTTCATATAGTGAAAAACAATAGTGGAGGGAAAAAACAATGATCAAAATCATTGGTTCTTTCCTTCTGTGAAGAGAATCATTCAGGAATGTTGTCCGTTGCGCTTCTCAACACTCTGATGCAGGGTTTTGAATCCTCATCATGTTTTACACTAATTTCCATTTGCTCCATAATTGAGAAATATCACTGAAGTGAGCTTTCTCAAGAATGTACCAAAATCCAAGCAATACGAATCTTGCTTTCCTTTTGGTTTGAGCTATGGGTTTTGTATTCAAAGTTTCCAATGAATACTCTACAAGGACTTATCCGCTATTGTTTTGGTCATATCGAATAACCCCAAAACTTTCACGAATTCTAATGGTTCACTGTAAACTCATTGAGTGCTAACTATTTCTAACTAATGGTCTCTACATATATACTACAACGATTTATTTGGTGCCTTCTATTCAACCCCTTTTGATATCTAATATCACATTGTGGTGCTTTGCATTTTGACGTTTCAAAATACTTTGCATTCCACAATTTCTATTATGCCATTCTAATAAAGTTGAACTTCATTACTATTGATCAAATCATAGTGATTAGATTCTCTTTTATACTTATACCCTTTGTTGATGAAACACTTTGATCAAATCAAACAGTTTCATATTCATGTTTCCTTTGGTAAACTACTTTACACATTTAAACAATCATTTAATGATAATTACCATTTTTGTTAAAATATAATACATTGAATATGTATTCTATTTAACAATTCTTTAAACACTTTGTATTCAAGTAATACACGGTGTTCAAGTTATTTCGCCGAACTTAGGCAAGATTTATATGTGAAAAGAAATCGAATGACTTTCACATATTATCACATAACTTTGAATTTAAACAATGGTTTCATTCATTAATGAAATATCATTAAGTTGGGTATTTTAAAACAAGGCATTTTTAATGTTTTACAAATGTTCATACATTATCAATTAGTTTCAAACAACAAGGATAATTCACACATAATCAAACAAGATATGAACATGAATAGAAATCATTCATAAAAGTGGAACAACTGTTTGTTACAAACTCATATGAATAACTATCTCACGAAGTGTGAGACAAACTAAAGAATTTCACAATCTCTTGATTACATTAATCATCCTAAACATAAACTAAGTGATAAATGTTGAGGGAGAGTGTCGTCAGCCGTCATCATCATGCTTGCCATCAACACGCAACGTCACCTCCTCTCCAGCAAGCACCTCTATGCAGAAGGACCTGTTTTCAATAAAACAGAACAAGTATCAGATATACTTAACACTGCAATGTGTTTGCAAGATTATAACATTTATAGAACTGTATATCAAATATATACCTTGGTCATCGATGACCTCTCCGGCGATTGGTTCAACCTTTATGTTCTGGAAATGTAATATGAACTCATGGAAATCCAATGCTTCTGTATCACCACTCATGATGCTACTCCGGACATGTCCTTTGTATCTGGGAGGCAATGACCGAAGCAGTACGTCTATCGCAAATGGATCAGCCATCCAGTAATCCATGAAGTGAACCAGTCTCGTGTGTGCATCAAGCATGCGCTCCAAGTGACTCTTCAGACATGTATGCTCTTCCATCTGTATGGAAAGGAACTCTCCAAGCAACTCGTGCTTCCACATGCGCACATGGCCTATGAACTCTGCTCTCAGCTGATCCACCATCGAATATGGGTCAAGATCACCCATGAGCGTATGTAGTTCATCCACCATCCTGTAACGCATTATTATCTGAATGTAGGTGGACATCTCTTGACGATAGTAGCGATCTGCCAGCTCTTGTGGAGTCACATAGTAGTCTGGCTCAGTCAAATCCATCGTGTGGCATATGTAGTCTACCACATGATTCCTAGTAAGGAGATCATCTAGGCGCACAAGCCAACTAGGGAAGTTGGATCCATCAAGTCTAAGTTTTTCACCCTTTACCCAATCCTCAATCTCAAAGTAAGCTTCACGGTGAGCCATCTACATTTATAATTTGCAAAAGGAATTTAGAGTAAGTTTATAATTAAATGAGTTAATAATAAGTCCACTCAGAAACACCTATCCCCAGTGAGGGTTCCTAGTGATAACACGACCCCTATCATCCACATCTCCCCCGGTCGTCACGGCCATCAATGTGGGTTCAAGGGTGGACGCTAAATGTTGGTCACATCATACATGCGACTCGTGCTCGATCTTTCGACCATCCGCGTTGCAAGGCCACGCTTCTCTAGCGTGCTAGGCTCGCCAACTCAACCTTAGTGTATTCGTTGTGCAACATGGCTTACCCCCAATGTATGTGAACATAGATATGTATGACACCCAGGCATGTCACCCTGGATCGCCTCATACCGAAGAACTTTCTTGGTGGTGCACACTAAGGGGGAACACAATCGTTGGTTATTTTAACAGGGATCTTCTTATTAGGCTACCGTCGAGTATCTAATACTAGCACACAATAAGACATAAAAACAATGACATTGAATGTAAATGCTATGTGATATGGTCCTTCACGTCATGATCTCCATCCGCCGTTACCGGGTTCCGGCGCCAGGGTTCCGGCGCCGTAGACACTAGGGTAACAGTGTCATTCCGGCGTGGTAGTTCGTCACCTTCGCGACTTTCTACTAATATGCAACAAAAGGTAATTACTTTACCTTTGCCACAACCATATCACAAAGCAACGCCCTCCTGCAAAACAAAGTTAGACGCCTCTACTTTATCTTTGCATGTTTTACGTGGCTGAATGGGCTTTTGCACAAGAACCGTTCTTACCTACGAACTTTCAGCACAACGCTGATCAAGTAGTTGTCTCTACTACACCCCTTTCGGGGCCCTCCGTTGCAAATGGTATACCAACTAATGCGAGAGAGACAGACACCCTCCTAAGACACTTTATACGGTACAAGCCGTATGTCAAGCGTGGACCAGTCTCGCGAAGGAACGCGTAAAGTCGGTTGGGGGCCGCTTCATCAAGCATTGCTGCGGTATACACAAGTACACGTGGGAGGGTAACAACTAAAAGATCAACGCCCACACGCTACATCTCGTGTGTTCTACCCGTACTAGCATTACTATGCATAGATCTAGCTCGATACCCTTTGTAGGGGTTCGCGCATAAAAACAATAAATTTTACTCTACACCCCGAACCCCAAGCTGCTAGGACCTATTTATTAGTAATACTGAACGGAGGGGCTTTCAGAACTTACCCTCGAAGACCGAAAAGCGTTGTCAACGCTCAGGAGAGCGTGGTTGATGTAGACGAGCCAAAGCCGACCTCAAGGTCGTGATGAAGTCCTTGTGCTCCTTCTGGCTCCAACGACTTGAGTGCCTCAAGTGTGACACCTCGTGGGAGTTACACACATCCGGTGCCTGACGATGACTCCCGCTTCCCCGATCCAGCAGCAGTTGCGGAAGTAGAGCTCCTGGATCCGAATCACGCAGCGCGACGGCACTCCGCGGTGAAGATGTCTCTCGCTCGCGCAGTCCAGACTTGGGACCACGGTCACGAGAGAGAGAGAGAGGGGGGAGAGAGAAAATATCAATTGGAGGTCCTCCCAAAAGTGGGGAGACCTTTATTGATTATTGGGTGTATTTTCTAGGCCAATATACCCCACTATATAGAGAGGGAGGGGAGGTACTACCTCCCCTCAAGTCCCGGGGTGGGACTAAAGGAGAGGAGGGGGAGGGGAGGCCGCCGGCCAGCCCTAGTGGGCCCCGCGGGGGGGGAAAGGCCCAGCCGGCCACCCCCCCTTGGTCCTTCTCCCTCTCTCCTTTCCCTCATGGGCCTTCTCCCTCCGGAAATTAGCCCATTAAGCCTTTTGACCTTTTAATTTATTTTCTCTTTATTAAATAATTATGAATAAATGATTAAATCAATATTTAACATTCATTCACATATTATTCAATCTCCGTGGCCATGGAACACCTTCCACCTCCACTCCGGACATCCTTCGGACTTACCGAAACCCTTCCGATTTTCTCCCTTCTTTTCTTCGGTGATTCTACCGATCCCATAAGCACTCTCTAAGCATCATCAAGCCCTTAAGCGTGATACCCTACGGTTCGGGAACACTCCAGACATGGTCCGGACACTCCCGCACCAATGATCAACAGAGGGACCTGGATGGCCATGTGACCCCTGTGTGTTCCACGAAGATCTTTCGTCGGTTGAACCGGTGACAGCCGTGTCTTATTCCCTTTGTCATTCGATACTTGCATTGCCCGAGACCTGATCAATGACATCTTTATGTCGGGTTCAATCTCGTTACTGAACAATGCTATTTGACTCGTTCCGACAAGTGATATCCCCGTGATCTAATCACACGCTACGCAACTATTGGATATAACTGCTCCGAGTGGGCCCTTGAGTATCTTCCCGTCACATGGACAGAAAAATCCCGCTCTTGACATATATTGCCTCTATGGTTTCCTCCGAATACCTGAACACACCTTTATAACCACCGTTTACCAGATGGCGTTTGATGCTATCTAAGCACTCTCGGGAGACAGTGATTAATATAGCCTCACGGTCTAAGGAATAGTCTACGAGGATCCTTTTCTAATCATTGTAACTTGAACTTCGTGACATGATCGAATCACAATGTTTAGGTTGGATATTGGTTCATCATCTCATTCTCAGAATGAGATGACCTCATTTTCAACTGGCATAAATGCCACATGATCAGGAAACATGATCATCTGTTGACCAATGAACCAGTGACTAGAGTTTCACTGGGAACCCCTAGTTTGTTTATATATCACACGTGAATTGATGTTTCCACTCAACACAGTTATAGCATGATACAAAACTTAATCATAAACTATACGAAATATGATAATAGTCCTTACTACTATTTGTCTCTAGGGCATATTTCCAACACCAATTGCCATGTCCATTCCGAGCTCTGTCTCTCGTCCGTGCCGTCGATTCCTATAACATCCCAAAACTTTAATCCAAGTGATCAAGATCAAATCTACCCAAGTTAGGGTTAACAAAAACTTTTCCATTTAAAAATCTTAAGCATTCATATGTGTGTGCATCTAAAATAGGAGTTGTTTTGAATTGCCATCATTGAGTGATCCATTGGTTGTAAAATGACTCTAAGGTGAATTACACATCATCTAGATCATCCCCAAGCAAATCCCAAAGAAAAAGAAATCAAAAAGAATTAAATAAGGAAATGGTCACTTTTGACATTTTAATCACCTAACCCACTTTGGGTGTTCCTAGCACTCAATTTCCAACAGAGACAATTGTGGATCTTTGCACCCCTTGCTAGTACAAGTAGGGATGTGCTAAGGCCCACTTTGTGATCTTACAAAAACCTTTGAACTCTAAATTTAAATGACATTGGAAAATTGAATCTAGTTCATATGTATAGATCACACTTTTTCAAAAACCCTCCAAATGAACTCCATTTCAAAATCCCAAGCAACCACAGATGCTTAAGCATAAGATAAACCACTACACCAAAAATCTTTGAAAAATTTAAATCTTTTGTTCATGCGGCCATTTGGTCGAACACTTGGCATGCACTGATCACACTCTAGTTTAGGTTCACTGTTTCTACAGGGTTTTGCCACCCATTTGACCCCAAATCACTCCCTTTGTCCCTCTTTGATCAAACCAAGCCTTGAATGACCCACCCCCTTGTCCCTTGCAGCAGTGCACCACCACCCCGAGGCCATGCTCGCCGGTCGAGCATGCGCACCTCGCAGCAGACCGCTAACCCCTCTCCGCCGCTCCAGGGAGTGAGGCGTGACCTCACCGCCGCCCACGGTCCACCCCACGATCACTGCCAGCCCCTGGACCACTGATGACCCACAAGTATAGGGGGTGTATTGCAGTATTTTCGATAAGTAAGAGTGTCGAACCCAACGAGGAGCAGAAGGTGCTGGCTAGTGGTATGGATCAGGAATTCTCTACAAATACTTAGCAAACGGATTTTTAGGGGTTTTCGATAAAGCAAGTAAACAAAGTATGAGTAAATAAAAGTAGGTAGGAGTAAATGCAGGAAGTGGCCCAATCCTTTATTCAACAAAGGACAAGCCAGTTGTATTACTTAAGATGACCAAACGTTCTCGAGGACACATGGGAAGACCGTCAAATGCTTTCGCTTCATATAGTTGATTAATCTTATTTAGCTTGCTAAGTGTTGTGTGGGTGAACCTGTGCTAATGTACTGCCCCATCCAAGACTAATACATACTTGTGATTATACCCCTTGCAAACATCCGTAAGTACAAGAAAGTAATTAAGGTAGAAACCTAACCACAACTTTAAACTCTAAGACCCTTACGTCCCTTGTGCAATGGTTTCCTAACGGGGTTCAGGTTTCATCACTCGCAACCCCTACGATTAGTAGCCAAATACACAATGCATTCCCCTAGGCCCATATAGGTGAAGTGTCATGTAGTCGATATTCACATGACACCACTAGAAGAAGTACACCACAACTTAAATAACAATCTATTGAATCTCTCTCAACACAACTCCACTACTAACAACATGACTTCTCCCATGTCCTCGAGAACAAAACGAACTACTCACAAGACATCATATGGATCATGATCAGAGATGGAATAATGATGTATAACAATCTGAACATAAACAATAATTCGACGGTTCACTCAATAGCATCAACTACAAAGAGTAATCAACACCGGGAAAGTTTCCCCTATGAACTAATGCAAGATTCAACTCAATTGTTACAGCAATATGGAGATGGTGATGAGGGTGCTGATGGTGATGATGGTGGTGATGATGATGATGATGATGATCCCGATGAAGTCCAGCTTGATGGTGGTGTTGATGGCGACGATCTCCCCTCTCCGGGGAGGAATTCCCCCGGCAGAAATCTGTCTGCCGGAGAGATCTTTCTCTCTCGGTGTTTTTTGCCCCGCAGAGGCGGCGGAATCTTTCTATGGTCGCCCCCGAGTCTTAGGGTTTCGGGAGGTTGATATACGCCAGAGGGGAGAGGCTGGAGTGGGCCAGGGTGGCCACACCACCTCCTGGCATGGCCTAGGGCTGCCCGCGCCAGGGGGTGGTGTGGGCCCCCTGTGGCCCATCTCCACTCCGTCTTCTAGCATCCTTAGTCTTCTGGAAAAATAGGATTTTCCGTATATTTTCTCGGATTTTCTGATCTTCGCGAATTTTGCCTCCAAACAACACCTTTTCCATCAGAATCCTGACTACAGCGGTCCATGCTCCAAAAGTCATCAACCATGCAAAAACAGATGAAATAACATAAGTATCACCTCTCAATACGAAATATATCAATGAATAATAGTGAATTAAGACATAGAATAGTGATGCCAAATGGATGTATCAACCACCCTAGAGAAGCCCCACACTATCCTCTCTCACACACATGAGAGCGCCAGAGCGCCAAAGACGCCTCGCATCAGCGCCTCGATCACAGACCGCATGCCGCTACGCTTGACCCCCTCACCGCCGCGACCCGATCGCCAGGAACCCCGTCGAGCACCGCCCCTATCCCTCAGAGCGCGGGAAGCTCCCGACCGCTAGCCATCGCCCCTAGCATCGCCATTAAGCTCTAAATGATCTCCAGGGAACCGCCCACCATCCACCTATCTCGCCCACGCTGATAGCCCCCTGTATCATCGTCACCGACGAGCTCGCCGTCGCACCCTTCGGTCCCCTCGTTGAGCCTATATATGGAGGCCTCAACCAAGCCTCAATCGCCACACCATTCCACTCTTCTCTCTCCTCTGATCGTTTCCCCTCTCTCACCGGAGCCACTCGAGTAGCCCATCGCCGGAATTCCGCTGAAGATAGCCGCAGCAGAGGAGGAGAAGCTCCCGTCGATTTCATCCACCTCAGCCCCTGCCACGACTTCACCTGAGTCCGCCGTTGTCGCCTCATTTGTTTGCTTGCCTCGCCACACTATCTGGAGCCCTAGTATGCTCCCACCATACCCCCACTGGCCGCGCTAGGGTTCAGTCTCGTCGGCGACGTGTCTGTCGTTGACAAAGACCGTGAGTCGTAGATCTGTGTTCTAATCATGTGGTCCTTATCGCCCCATACCGCTTCGCGTTTAATGAGTCACTGACAGGCGGGACCCCCTTGTCAGCAGCCCTCAGCACCGCGGAGTGTACACGGGCCGGCCCATTTAGTTTCCCCAGCTGACCCAGAAATTCAAATATATGTTTTCTATTTTAATTAAAACTTAGTTATGTCCTTTAGTTTAAAAATCAATTCAGGGAGTTTTACAAATCCAAATTGAGTGATTCCAATTTTGTTGGAAATATAATTAAAATATCTATCCAAGCCCGTTGGATTTAAATCATTTAGAGTTAGGTATCTCTTCTAGTAAAAATAACAAGACAGAAGCTTTTGCACATTCAAACATTTTTATAAAATCAACCATAGTAGCTTTTGAGTTGATTCCAACTCTCAAAAATCACATTTAACCATACCTATATGAATATGTAATAATATTAAGGTTTGCATGCAGTGACTTTGGACTAGTACCAAAATATTGCTATATAGGCATTTCTAGTCACTTTAAATCATTAATTATTAAACTTAAACTTATTAAAATATGATCCCACCTTTAAATCACATTCCCATATGTTAGAATATGTGGTGATGACATGTGTCCACATGATCCCATATTTTAATTAGAGAATATTAAATCTTAGTTAATTTCAATGAGTAGAAATTACTTTTCTCAAATAAAAAGAATGAAGCTAGTTCATTAAACCTTGTGAGGCTTGTGATGATAATAGATCATAAAATGTGTGCCTTAGTGTGCTAAGTAGACTAGTTAAGCATTGTTTGGTAATTGTGTATTCCGTATGTATTTATAGACGATAGTACCAACCAAGTCTACGAGGAGCAGGAGTTCTACCAAGAGGAGGACGAAGAGAATTTCAACCACTACACCAACCAAGGCAAGCTATTATTGGCAAGATAACACTTGCAAGTATTATACCTAGCAAGCCATCTTTAGCAATTCAAGCTAACCCTTGCAAGATAGATAACCCAAGCAAGATGCATTAGGCATGCTTTGGTTATATCATTTTGACTTATACCTACTCCAACTTTTATTTACAAGATTTACCTTCTTTACTTTATCAAAGTCCTTTACTTGTTTTAAAGGTAGCATAAAGAGTATAAAACTTGACCTATCTAGTTAGACTTAGATGTCATTCTATGGCATGAGATTGATATTAGCATCCCACCTTAGTGAACACTCTTAACTTAGCAGCTTAGAGCTAAACCAAAAACTTGATTCACTTTAGATGGGAATACTTGGTGAAAATGACTTGTGAGAACCTTGGAATGATGAGTCATTCCATTGAGATGTTTTGACATGTGTTGAGAAACACAACTGGTTTATGATGATGATGAAAATGTTGAGGCATGAGCCTTAGCCCTTTTACAAAACTGATGGTTGGGTTCGGATGCGATACCATTCCAATTTTACCGTACAACCATAATACCTGAATTGGGTAAGGCTAGTCGGAAGTTTATATGCATTAGTATTAGTTCCCTCGCGGGAGAGGTTTGAGCTGAGGCTACCTCTCAATGTTGTCCACCTACGTAGTGCCCAGGATGACAGAAGGTCATGGTTGGGAGGCCAAGCTCATAGGAGAGGTGCTTATACTAGAGTGTGTAAAGGAAAGGTTATGTTTGATTATCTGCATACTAAGTATGATGATTCAGGGTTATCCCTGACAGATATGTCGAATCTTGTGGTGAAAGTGTACCACCTCTGTAGAGTGTCAAACTATTCAAATAGTCGCGTCCGTGGTTATGGACAGTTGGAGTGGCTATAATGTTCCGTTGTCAGATGTTTTCAAAATGACTTAAGAAATGAATTGTGACATGACTTGACCACAACAGAGTTGTGACTATGACAACTAAGTTCCCACTTAGGTGTTTTCAAACTTTATTTTAGCTTTCTTTGTTTCTGAACTCAGCTTAGGTTTCAAACTTAACTTTACAAATAAACTTAGAGTTAGCATTCCTACTAGAACTATCTTATTTGTTAGTGGTAGTTTGCGAGTACTTAAAGAGTACTCATGGCTTTGTCCCTGGCTATTCCTATGGCCAGACTATGAGGAGGACTACCCTGAAGGAGGACAGCAGATTACGACAACTAGGATCATCTCCCATCGTCAGCATTGCCTGTGACTCTGAAGATGGACCCCACTGCTACGCTATTTATTCCGCTACTTGATTGTACTAAGACTGGATCATGAGATCCTTTATTTGTGTAAAACCTTATTATGGTTTGTAATGGATGATGTACTGTGATATCCAATCTGTTATGTCTCACAAAAATGGTAATCCTAGGATTGCGATGTATGGCATAACATGCATCTGGGATTAAAATTCCGGGTGTTGACAAGTTGGTATCAGAGCCATCTTGACCATAGGAGACCCTAGTTAGAATGGACGTCCGAACAAAAAACTTAGTTTCAAAAACCAAAAGTGAGTATTTATGAAAACTATTTCCTCTCTTACCCTTGGGATTCTTTCTCTCAAAAAAAATTCATGTTCCTCCAAATTCTTACATTACTACATAAAACTTTGACACACTTGATCACTTCACTAACTTTCTCATCCTAAAATTCTTATAGATGGAAGCCCAATACAGCAAGTTCTACCAGTTGGGCAACGGAGGCCAACTGATATTCGAGAGGGATCTAGATTCACTGTCTGAGTTCTTGGAGCGTCCTCATCCGGAATTTCTTGGAGCTCAACTTCTAGGTCCACCAGGAGGAGATTTACAATGGCTAGTAACTGCTGATCTTCGAGGCGAGATAGAAGCACCAGTATCTGGGAGGATTCAGTTCTCCATGAGAGAGAACAACTGGCTAGATGGATTAGCCAGGGCAATGCATGAAGCCCTCGCACGTCTGTGTGCCCTGAGTGTCAACCTAATCCAAGGAACCCGCTTTGTTCACTATGCAAGGCGTGATTCCATGGGAATGCCGCTAGAGATGCCAAGCCACCCAATTCTGAAGCGTCAAGTGGAGAACCTCGACTTCCTACTGTACGACAGACAGATGGAATTGGACAATGCTAGAGAGGTCGCCAACCACAACCTCGCCCTTGCCGCCCAGAAGGCCCAGACTTTCTCACCGCTAGTCAAGGATCATCAGTCTCTGCGCCGTCAACGCGCCAAGAAGGATCGCACCATCGACCGTCTTCGCAAGAAGGTGGCTGACCTCGAGAAGACCATCAAGGAGCAAGAAGCTCAGCTTGCAGCAAAGGAAGAAGAAGAAGGTGAAGATATCCAAGAGGATATTGACTCCTACCTTAGCAATGATGATGACTATCTAGAGGAGGATGCCATGGACTTCTACACTGATGATGATGACTCCGACTTCATCGATGATGAGTAGATGCACTAGAGCACTATCGTAGAATGAGGAGTATCGGTCCCATTGTATCGTATCTTACATAATGGTTCTTAAAACCATATGTTTTCCTTTGTTGTTGTGGTGTGTGTGTGTGTTTGTATCATGTGCTTTGCTTGAATGAATGAAAATAAGTTAGTTGCAAAACCTGAGTCAAACTCAAAGTTTTAGCTTTGAAAATCAAAACCATGAACCTTAGAACTTTCCCTCTTACCCCTTTATCTACCCCAATCTTCAAATGACTCGTGGAAACCAAGGAGGGAGCAGCTCATCGCAAGACCCAATGCTGCAGATTCTGTAGACTCTCATCACAGACCGTGAAGCTAGTAGGGCAGAGCGCCAAGCTAATCTAGCAACCCTGCAGCAGATCACCCAAATGGCTCACAACAATCAGAACCATGGAAATCAGGATCATCATGGATCCAAACTCAAAAACTTCCAGAATACCAATCCCCCAATCTTTAGTACTTCAGAGAACCCACTGGATGCTCATGACTAGTTACAGACAATGGAGAACAACTTAGAAGTAGCAGGAGTGGATGCCAACGAGAAGGTTCTTTTTCCACCCACTATTTGGCAAGAGATGCAAGAGCATGGTGGAACAGCACCCGCACAATGAACCATGGTCAAGTGATGACATGGTAAGCCTTCAAAATCAAGTTCAGCCGCACCCACGTGTGGCAGGGTCTAGTCACCAAAAGGAGGGATGAATTCAGAGAGTTGAAGCAGGGCAGAATGACTGTAGTGGAGTACCGTGATAGATTCTTGTCCCTAGCCAGGTATGCACCTGATGAGATCAACACGGAGGCCAAGAAGAAGGAGATATTCTTGAACGGACTGCATGATGAGATGCAGACTGTCCTCGTCAACATCCGTTTCGAGGATCTCAAAGAGCTAGTCGACTCTGCCATTCAGATGGAAGGGAAGCTTAATCAAGCAAACGACAACTGCAAACGTCGTATGATGCACCAAGCTGGATCCAACAGGCACCAGAAGTACCGTCCCAACCCTTCTGCCGGATATGCCCCGCGGAACAATCGACCCCCAATGTCTCGCCCAAGCTACCCCAACCGTAGCAGAGGAAATGTGAAGTCCGGAGGAAACAACAACCACCCCAGCAACGCCAGCAATTTCAACAGTGCACCTCCCAAGAGAAACAACAACAACAACAACAACACTGCAGCCAGAATTGCAAGCAATGATGTGCCCGTGGCAGCGAAAGACAAGTCTCAAATCACTTGTTTCGAGTGTGGAGTGAAGGGTCACTATTCCAATGAGTGCCCGAAGAAGATTGCCACCACTGCCAATGTGAACGCCCCAGCTCAACAGCAGCGTCGTGTTCAACCAGGAAGAAGATTCGCCCCAGGGAACCCTCACAACCGCAACGGCCGTCTCTTCCACATGAACGCCGAAGAAGCCCAAGAAGCGCCAGATGTAGTGCTGGGTATATTTTATGTCAACTCAGTTTTAGCAAGAGTGTTGTTTGATTCTGGAGCATCACACTCATTTGTCACCAAAGAATTTGCATGCACTAGTAAGATTCACCCAACCAACTTGAAGCATGTCATGATAGTTCAAATCCCCAGTTCAACTACAAAAGCTAGTAAAATTTGCAAAGCTGTGCCTATCAGAATACATGGGATAGATTTTTATGCCAATCTAATAGTACTTGGAACCAAAGTTTGGAAGTAGTACTAGGAATGGATTGGATGTCAAAGCATAAAGGATTGATTGACTGTGCCAAGAAAGCCATCACCATGAATAGTAGCTCTGGAGTATCAGTAGAGCATATATCTAAAACCTTGCCCCGTCAATTCAAGTGTAATAAGAGTCTAGCCCTACCCACCATTGACCAAGTCAGAGTAGTCTGTGAATACCCCGATGTATTTCCAGATGAATTGCCCGGTATGCCCCCGGATAGGGATATTGAGTTCATTATTGAACTAATCCCCGGAACCGGACCCATAGCCCAGCGACCCTATAGTATAAGCCCCTCAGAGTTAGTGGAACTGAAGAAGCAGTTGGATGCTATGCTGGAGAAAGGCTTGATTCAACCAAGCGCATCGCCATGGAGATCGCCAGTGTTATTCGTCGACAAGAAAGATGGAGGAAACCGTTTGTGCACAGATTACATGAAGCTGAATGATGTCACCATCAAAAACAAGTACCCTTTGCCAAAGATAGAGGATCTATTTGATCAGTTGACTAGAGCAAATGTGTTCTCTAAGATTGATCTTAGGACTGGTTATCACCAACTTAAGATTCGTGCAACGGATATTCTGAAGACCGCCTTTACTACTCGTTATGGATTATACGAGTATACGATCATGTCTTTTGGATTAACCAATGCCCCTGCTTATTTCATGAATCTCATGAATAAGATCTTTATGAATTTTCTGGATAAGTTTGTCATTGTGTTTATCAACGATATCCTTATCTACTCCAAGTCAGAAGAAGAGCATGAGCAACATCTGAGAATCATCCTTGAAACCCTTAGAGAGCATCGGTTGTATGCCAAGTTCAGCAAATGTGAGTTTTCGCTGAAAGAAGTAGGATTCCTAGGACATATTGTGTCTGCCGGAGGAGTCGCTGTTGATCTCGCCAAGATCAAAGATGTCGAAGAATAGGAAGCCCCAACCACTCAAACCCAAGTCCGTGCATTTCTCGGATTAGCGGGATATTACCGCAAGTTCGTAGAAGGATTCTCGAGCATAGCTAGGCCCATGACTCAATCGTTGAAGAAGGACAAGAAATTTGAATGGACCGACAAATGTGAAGCAAGTTTCCAAGAGCTGAAGAAGAGATTGATTTCAGCCCCAATATTGATCATGCCCGATATCAAGAAGCCGTTTGATGTGTATTGTGATGCATCCAAGATTGGTATCGGATGTGTATTGATGCAAGAAGGCAAATTTATCGTGTATCTGTCTCGACAACTAAAGCAACATGAGCAGAATTGTCCTACCCATGATCTTGAGTTAGCAACCGTAGTTTTGGCATTGAAGACATGGCGTCATTATCTTATGGGTAATCGCTGTGAGATTTACTCAGATCACAAAAGCTTGAAGTTTATTTTCACTCAGAAGGAGCTGAATATGAGGCAAAGGAGATGTATAGAGTTAATCAAGGATTATGACCTTGACATTCACTATCACCCCGGCAAAGCCAATGTGGTAGCGGATGCCCTTAGCAGATTGCCGTGTAGGCTAAACACCATGATCAAGGAGAAGCAACCCAGTTTGTATGAGGAGTTGGAGCAGTTTAGGGCTGAGCTAGTTAGCAAGGGATTTCTAGCTAGCATTGAACTTCAACCCACTTTGATTAGCCAAATCAAGGAAGCCCAGAAGGGAAATGAAAGTATCGTGACGAATCGTATTGGTCAGACAGGCCAGAAAGGTACCTGGATTCACCGAAGACGAAGAAGGAGTTCTGTGGTACAAAGGACATATCTGTGTGCCAGCAGATTCGGAGCTGAATCAAGTTATCATGCAAGAAGCTCATGATACTCTTTATTCTATCCACCCCGGAGGAACAAAGATGTATCAAGATTTGAAAGAGCAATTTTGGTGGCACAAGATGAAGAGAGGAATCGGAAGCTACATCGCCAAGTGTGATATCTGTCAACGAGTTAAAGCGGAACATCAGAGACCCGCAGGACTGTTGCAACCCTTACAGGTTCCGGAATGGAAATGGGATTCCGTCGGAATGGACTTTATCACCGGTTTGCCTACTTCGAGTAGGCGAAATGACTCAATCTGGGTCATTGTTGATAGACTGTCCAAGGTAGCTCACTTTATACCTGTCAAGACAACCTACCGGAGTTCGAAGCTAGCAGAATTGTACATTGCTAGAATTGTCAGTTTGCATGGAACCCCCAAGACCATAGTGTCGGATCGAGGAACCCAATTTACCTCGAGATTTTGGCAGAAAGTCCAAGAAGGATTAGGAACCAAGTTAAATTTCAGCACCACTTATCACCCGCAAACCGATGGACAGACTAAAAGAGTCAACCAAATCCTAGAGGATATGTTGAGAGATTGTGTGTTAGAATATGGATCAAAATGGGAAGATTGTCTGCCTTTCGCAGAATTCTCATACAACAACAGTTATCAAGCCAGTTTGCAAATGGCACCATTTGAGTTCCTATACGGAAGAAAGTGTCGTACCCCTTTGAATTGGTCGCAAGTAGGAGAGAGTCAGGTTTTTGGACCCGGCATTCTCCGAGAAGCCGAAGAGAAGGTCCACAAAGTCCGTGAGCACCTCAAGACCGCCCAATCCAGACAGAAGAGTTATGCTGACAAGAGAAGGAGAGACTTGACTTTCAATGTTGGAGATTTTGTGTATCACAAGGTTTGACCATTGAAGGGAACGCAATGTTTTAGTCTAAAAGGAAAGTTAGTCCCCAGATATATCGGACCTTTCAAGATTCTGCATTGCCGAGGAGAACTATCTTATCAACTGGAACTGCCTGAAGAGATGTCTGCCATCCACAATGTGTTCCATATCTCGTTACTTCGCAAATGCCTAGAAGTGCCGGAGAAGACCGAAGTTTTCAAGAATATCGATCACCGAGCTATGGATATCAACAAGGATCTGACGTATCGTGAAGTGCCCATCCGTATATTGGAGGAAGCCTACAGAACCACCAGGACCCAGAGTATCAAATTTCTCAAGATTCAATGGAGCAACCATACCAAAGAAGAAGCCACTTGGGAGCGAGAAGATTACATTAGGACTGAGTTCCCAGATCTCTTTAGTTCCTAGTTTTCTTTCTTAAATCTCGGGATGAGATTTTGTTTAAGGAGGGAAGGTTTGTAAAATCCCAAAACTTTAATCCAAGTGATCAAGATTAAATCTACCCAAGTTAGGGTTAACAAAAACTTTTCCATTTAAAAATCTTAAGCATTCATATGTGTGTGCATCTAAAATAGGAGTTGTTTTGAATTGCCATCATTGAGTGATCTATTGGTTGTAAAATGACTCTAAGGTGAATTACACATCATCTAGATCATCCCCAAGCAAATCCCAAAGAAAAAGAAATCAAAAAGAATTAAATAAGGAAATGGTCACTTTTGCCATTTTAATCACCTAACCCACTTTGGGTGTTCCTAACACTCAATTTCCAACAGAGACAATTGTGGATCTTTGCACCCCTTGCTAGTACAAGTAGTGATGTGCCAAGGCCCACTTTGTGATCTTACAAAAACCTTTGAACTCTAAATTTAAATGACATTGGAAATTTGAATCTAGTTCATATGTATAGATCACACTTTTACAAAAACCCTCCAAATGAACTCCATTTCAAAATCCGAAGCAACCACAGATGCTTAAGCATAAGATAAACCACTCCACCAAAAATCTTTGAAAAATTCAAATCTTTTGTTCATGCGTCCATTTGGTCGAACACTTGGCATGCACTGATCACACTCTAGTTTAGGTTCACTGTTTCTACAGGGTTTTGCCACCCATTTGACCCCAAATCACTCCCTCTGTCCCTCTATGATCAAACCAAGCCTTAAACGACCCACCCCCTTGTCCCTAGCAATAGTGCACCGCCACCCCGAGGCCATGCTCCTCGGTCGAGCATGCGGAGCTCGCAGCAGACCGCCAGCCCCTTTCTGTCGCTCCGGGGAGTGAGGCGTGACCTCACCGCCGCCCACGGTCCACCCCACGATCACTGCCAGCCCCTGGACCACCCCAGAGAAGCGCCGCACTATCCTCTCTACGCCACACCAGAGCACGCCAGAGCACCCTCACCGCCAGCACGCCAGACACACGGCCGTGCACCGCCGCGTGACCCACAGTCGCCAGGAACCCCGTCGAGCACCGCCCCTGTCCCTCAGAGCGCGGGAAGCTCCCGACCGCTAGCCACCGCCCCTAGCATCGCCATTAAGCTCTAGATGATCGACAGGGAACCGCCCACCGTCTACCTATCTCACCCCTGCCGATAGCCCCCTGTATCGTCGTCACTGACGAGCTCGCCGTCACACCCTTCGGTCCCCTCGTGGAGCCTATATAAGGAGGCCTCCCCCAGCCTCAATCGCCACACCATTCCACTCCCCTCTCTCCTCTGATCGTTTCCCCTCTCTTGCCGGAGCCACTCGAGCAGCCCATCGCCGGAATTCCGCTGGAGACAGCCGCAACAGAGGAGGAGAAGCTCCCGTCGATTTCGTCCACCTCAGCCCCTGCCGCGACTTCTTCTGAGTCCGCCATCGTTGCCTCGTTCGTTTGCCCGCCTCGCCACACTAGCTAGAGCCCTGGTATGCCCCCACCGTACCCACACTGACCGTGCTAGGGTTCAGTCTCGCCGGCGACGTGTCCGTCGTCGACGACGACCATGAGCCATAGATCTGTGTTCTAATCGTGTTGTCCTTATCGCCCCGTACCGCTTCACGTCTAATGAGTCACTGACAGGCGGGACCCCCCTATCAGCAGCCCTCAGCGCCACGGAGTGTACACGGGCCGGCCCATTTAGTTTCCCGCGCTGACCCAGAAATTCAAATATATGTTTTTCTATTTTAATTAAAACTTAGTTCTGTCCTTTAGTTTAAAAATCAATTCAGGGAGTTTTACAAATCCAAATTGAGTGATTCTAATTTTGTTGGAAAGATAATTAAAATCTCTATCCAAGCCCGTTGGATTTAAAATCATTTAGAGTTAGAGATCTCTCCTAGTAAAAATAACAAGACAGAAGCTTTTGCACATTCAAACATTTTTATAAAATCAACCATAGTAGCTTTTGAGTTGATTCCAACTCTCAAAAATCACATTTAACCATACCTATATGAATATGTAATAATATTAAGGTTTGCATGCAGTGACTTTGGACTAGTACCAAAATATTGCTATATAGGCATTTCTAGTCACTTTAAATCATTAATTATTAAACTTAAACTTATTAAAATATGATCCCAACTTTAAATCACATTCCCATATGTTAGAATATGTGGTGATGACATGTGTCCACATGATCCCATATTTTAATTAGAGAATATTAAATCTTAGTTAATTTCAATGAGTAGAAATTACTTTTCTCAAATAAAAAGAATGAAGCTAGTTCATTAAACCTTGTGATGCTTGTGATGATAATAGATCATAAAATGTGTGTCTTAGTGTGCTAAGTAGACTAGTTAAGCATTGTTTGGTAATTGTGTATTCCGTATGTATTTATAGACGATAGTACCAACCAAGTCTACGAGGAGGAGGAGTTCTACCAAGAGGAGGACGAAGAGAATTTCAACCACTACACCAACCAAGGCAAGCTATTATTGGCAAGATAACACTTGCAAGTATTATACCTAGCAAGCCATCTTTAGCAATGCAAGCTAACCCTTGCAAGATAGATAACCCAAGCAAGATGCATTAGGCATGCTTTGGTTATATCATTTTGACTTATACCTACTCCAACTTTTATTTACAAGATTTACCTTCTTTACTTTATCAAAGTCCTTTACTTGTTTTAAAGGTAGCATAAAGAGTATAAAACTTGACCTATCTAGTTAGACTTAGATGTCATTCTATGGCATGAGATTGATATTAGCATCCCACCTTAGTGAACACTCTTAACTTAGCAGCTTAGAGCTAAACCAAAAACTTGATTCACTTTAGATGGGAATACTTGGTGAAAATGACTTATGAAAACCTTTGAATGATGAGTCACTCTATTGAGATGTTTTGACATGTGTTGAGAAACACAACTGGTTTATGATGATGATGAAAATGTTGAGGCATGAGCCTTAGCCCTTTTACAAAACTGATGGTTGGGTTCGGATGCGATACCATTCCAATTTTACCGTACAACCACAATACCTGAATTGGGTAAGGCTTAGCTGGAAGTTTATATGCATTAGTATTAGTTCCCTCGTGGGAGAGGTTTGAGCTGAGGCTACCTCTCAATGTTGTCCACCTACGTAGTGCCCAGGATGACAGATGGTCATGGCTGGGAGGCCATGCTCATAGGAGAGGTGCTTATACTAGAGTGTGTAAAGGAAAGGTTATGTTTGATTATCTGCATAATAAGTATGATGATTCAGGGTTATCCCTAATAGATGTATCGAATCTTGTGGTGAAAGTGTACCACCTCTATAGAGTGTCAAACTATTCGAATAGCCGCGTCTGTAGTTATGGACAGTTGGAGTGGCCATACTGTTCTATTGTCAGATGTTTTCAAAATGACTTATGAAATGAATTGTGACATGAATTGACCACAACAGAGTTGTGACCATGACAACTAAGTTCCCACTTAGGTGGTTCCAAACTTTATTTTAGCTTTCTTTGTTTCTAAACTCAGCTTAGGTTTCAAACTTAACTTTACAAATAAACTTAGAGTTAGCATTCCTACTAGAACTATCTTATTTGTTAGTGGTAGTTTGCGAGTACTTAAAGAGTACTCATGGCTTTGTCCCTGGCTATTCCTATGGCCAGACTATGAGGAAGACTACCCTGAAGGAGGACAGCAGGATGGCTACAACAACTAGGATCATCTCCCATCGTCAGCATTGCCTGTGACTTTGAAGATGGACCCTACCGCTACGCTATTTATGCTGCTACTTGATTGTACTAAGATTGGATCATGAGATCCTTTATTTGTGTAAGACCTTATTATGGTTTGTAATGGATGATGTACTGTGATATCCAATCTGTTATGTCTCTCAAAAATGGTAATTCTGGGATTGTGATGTATGGCATAACAGGCATCTGGGATTAAAAATCCGGGTGTTGACAATTCCAATCGCCCCAGACCTCGCCAACACCTTCGTGAGCATCCTGGTAAGCTTTTGGTTCTCTTGGAACCCTCCCCATCCTCGATTACTTCTTACATCGTCATCGCGTCGTCGACCCTGGTTTCCGCCGCTCGCTGCCGTCGGAGTCGAGGCTCTGGCGACCTAAAACTAGCGGCTCCACCGCTAGTAAGCTTCCCGCGTCGCACTGCATCAATCCATCGCATCCGTGTGTCATCGCGTAGCTCCCAGCCTCGGTCGTACTCAACCTGGGAGGCTGCCTGTCGGTGATGACGTCCTGTTGACGTCATCACAACATCAGCGTGTCACCGGTCAAACCCAATCAAAACCACGACCAGACCCACTTCGCTGAGGTGGAGTATGGCATGGCCCTGACCCACTTGTTCGTATCTCTAGGTAGAATTGAGGTGGGTAAGGAAAACCTGGCGTCACCATTGACTGGTCCACTTCCCATGTGGCGAATAACGTGTCCCTGACCCCACTGGTCAGTGACTAAGGGTAGGAATCGCCTAGGTACAAAAATTATTGTCAGTCAGGTAAATAGTTTAAATAGTATAATTCAAATATAAATAATTTCCAGAAATGTAATGAAATGATTAAATCTTATTAATTGAACAACTTTTGTTTTATAATTCAAAAAAATGTATATAATATATCAAAATACTTAGAAAAATAAAATCTATAATATAACTTTATTAACAAATATTATTGTGTCAACTATTTTAAAAAATTATTAATTAATAAAGATTTTATAAGTAATAATACTTTAAAATTTCATATTTTAATATTGGTAAATAAGAAAAATATAAATAATATACCAAAATTCTTATAAAAACAAAATCTACATTTACAAACTTGTTTCAATTATTTTTGTATCACTTAACTAATATTTACTATTTATTAAGTGAGAAAACTTATAAAAATTATATCTTATTATTTAAAAATCACAAAAATATTTATAATATACCTAAATGATCACATAAATAAATTCTACATAGTAAAATAAAAGATAAAGATCTAATAAATCTTATTTTAACTCTTTTCTTTTATTTAATTCATTAAAAATATATAAATACTTACTATTACCTTTAGCATTATTTGTTTAAAGTCTACAAATGTAATAACAAGTTCAAATAATGTTTAATTGAAGTTAACATTAGTCTAGCCATTTTAAGTTATACTTACTAAAACTATCATTCAGAGTTAAGTAAATTTTACTCTCCAAAAATAGTTTATCAGTTATAAAATCATCAGGATTTGAATATTAATTCTTTTACAAGTTTGGGAATCCACTCTAAAAACTAAGGAAAGTTTGTAAGTATTTAACATGATGCCATTCCCATGTTCATAGAAATAAGTATTAATTCTATAATAAGTAAGTGATTCTATCCACTTATAAAATCAAGAACACACCACTTCTATCAATACATAATACTTTTGTTTCACTTTCATGGAGTGTTAAGAGTCTCCATTTACTAGTAGAATAGCTACTCAACAATACTAGTTGTTTTCTACTTTAGTACTTATAATTAATAAGAAAACCTTAAAGTTTTAACCTTAAGTTTAAAAACTTTTTACTTTGTAAAGTACTGTTTTCCTCAAAAGTTATTCTTTTAAGAAACATTAAAAGTGATCCTTGAACACTTCTTTAAAAGCTCTAATTGATTCTTAATCTTGTTTAAGAAATATTTTAGGTATCGTGATCCATTTAAGTGCTTTAGTATTGCATGTTACTTGTTGTGTTTACATATTGTTTCACACACTCTCACAAGCCTTAATAGCACAAGTGTGAATCTGATATAAAAGTGCAACACATTCCAAAGAACTCATCACAAACTCCAAACCCTAGATTAGATACGACTATTCTTGGAATTCATGTTTATCAAACTGCATTACATTACTTATGCATCGTTGCATCTTGCTTCTTTAAACATTAGTCCTTACCGGACCAATGATGTTATTTACAGAATTTGGATCTTCTAGTATTTCGAAGACCGTGAGTGCATAATCTTGCAATCACAAAAGGCAAGTTCCCAACTTGCTCATGTCCTTTGATTATTTTCTATGCTTGTAACTCAATTGTGTCAACACCTGCATTTCAAAAAGGTCGAAAACACTATTTTCACAATTAGCTGAAAATATTGGTTACTGATCCAGGGTGATCGGCTAATCTATAATAACTGGCAATGGAAACGCCATTGTACAGTAATGTATCATCTAGGACTTAACAACCAATGTTGCCAGTGATTCTAGCGCCGTATATTACGCGTCAACCATGAGATTTGGAATGGGACAGAGAAGTCAGCTGTATCTTCTTCCTTTCATATGGAGGCAAGATGACCTTATCGTGAGGCTGGGATTACTTGTGTGGATCCAACATATGGGTGGGCACCCTTAGGCCCCACGATTTTGGTGTCTAGATTATTTATGAGTGGCTGCTGGAGGTATAGCCGGACCTCCAGGGGGCATCACCAGCTCATAAAGTCTTCAGGAACTCACCATGGTTATAGCCTACCCTAGTTGGGGGCTTAAACAGAGGTGGAGTTAGCCCCGGAGGATCGTGCAGACATATGGGGTCGCGAAGAGGGCAGCGATTGGCTTGGATATTAGACTGGGCCCCACATCAAGGAATTGTAGACGGGCATAAGCTGCCCGGTTGTGCAACAAAGCTAAGGTCTCTTGTGGGAAAAGTGACGCACCTCTGTAGAGTATAAGAATTGTGACATGTTACTCCCTGTTCCGGGAAGGAGCTATGAACGCGGCAGGAAAGGAACTCCATGAAGTTCTGGTCAACCTGTGAAGGCTGTCGGGCATAGTTTTTCAGAATAAAAGCAACCTTTGAAGAAATGTTTATGAAAACCTGCATTGCCTACGACCTCTGGTCTGTGGCTATAGAGATAGTGCATCATACACTCCTTTTTAGTGAACTTGCTGAGTACGCTCGTACTCAACCGTACCTTCTTAACCCTTGCTAGGTTCTAAGCCGTTGAAGATGACGTCAACATCAATTTCTGCTCAAGAAACCATCATCATCAGCTCAAGTTCTTTAATAAAGTCTATGAAGTTAAAATATACATCAGCTGAAGTGAAGACAAAGTCTCTGTTTAGATAGGAGTAGATACTCTAGCCATAAAACCTACTTCTGTAGAGCATTGCATTAGTAGCAATGACAAGCCAAATAGTTTAGATACTAATCTTAGTTACTAGATAGTCCTGAATTATTATTTCTGGTTCTCCTTTGTAAGAAGTTCTTTCTCTTTTTTAACCTAGAGTGTTCTCTGGATCTTTTGTAAAGAGTCGAGTTGTAATCTATAGTCATGTCTTGGACCTGCTGTGTTTCTGTTGTACCACTCTGAGGGATGTAATACTAGTGAACGGTGTTTCATTGGTGTTATGTCAACGACTATAGTGTACTACATCATGCAGTGGTATGCTGGGTCACCGCAGCCGTATCTTTGGCTACCTCTCTCGTGTGTGCACTAGAAGACCACCTAGGATCTTAGAGATTGAACATGTTTCTCGTACAATGGCTTTCGTGTACAGCCACATGCTAATATGGGCTCTGGCTTAGTTAATTACATAGCGGAAGACCCTTTGCAGTGGTACCTCTTCAGGTTAACTAGAATTGTGTATTGGAGGTTATATCCTTGCATTGGTGCCTGTTAGACGTGTTAGCATTGTGTATTGGGAGGACTTCTATGGAAAGACTTTGTCACATTCTCGATCTGCCGGTATACCAATTGGTGTGTACTAATCCAGCGGCCACTGGTGGCGTCAAGACGATATTGTGTCGTGTGGTTAAAGTGTACAACTTCTGTAGAAGATCTAAATCTAATCGATTAGTCGTGTCCCCGGTTATGGACAATATTGAGCAACTAAGGCCTGAAGCTTATGGATGATCTTGACATTCCAATTTCTTAATAAAATTTGATGGTTTGAACAAGGGAATAGGAGCACTTGGTGTTGTCCAATGTGTTTAGACAATTTTTAGAAAGGATTAAAACTATTTGCAAATGTTAGGATAAAACTTTTGCTTTATGAAAATCAGCCTGAACTCCACTTAGCCAAATATACATGTACTTGATAGGCTCCATTTTATATCCACATACTAGTGACACTTGCCAATACATTCAAAGTATTGACCATTCGTGGCTGCAACCTTTCATGTTGCAGGTTATTCTATCTCTGAGTGATCTTTCATAGTTTGCGAGACTCCACTCAACAATTGTTCGCCTGTGGCACATTTGAAGGATGGAGATTTAACTTGTATTTGTTTCTGCTGTGTACTTGGATAATGTAATGTAAATTCTAGATCATATTCGTTGTATTTATGATGCACGGTTATATTTGGTATCATTTTGTACTGTGTGTGCTAGTGAACTGATCCAGGGATTAACACTATACATAGGAACTCAGCCTTATCAGGCGAGGGTGTTACATGTTCTCCGGTGAACCTCACCCCAAGGGGATCGATTCACGCTTCCACTATATCGGCAACCTTCAAGGTGGTAGCCGGCACCCTTACAACAAGTTCGAGGCACACATCCACAACTTAATTGGAGGCTCCCGAATCCAAGCAAGTTGTCACAACAATCAAAGTCAAACTTTTAAGAACCAAATCAAGAACGAGGGTTTCCAATGAAACACTAGAGCAAGGGGCCCTCAAGTGAATGAGAGGGAAATGAAGATCTCTCTTAGTGAAGCTGTAGATCAAGGCCTCCTCCTTCGATTCTCCAAAGATCAAGGACTTTGGGTGGTTGGAGGCGGAGATCTCGTTGATTTGGTGGCTCTAGGGTTAGGGTTCTTCTTTTCTGAAACGAGCACCTAGAGGTAGAAGATGAGGTCCTCTATTTATAGCCCCCACTGCCACAAACCGTTTTCTGCCGTTGGAAAACTTCCACACCGGAGACTTCGGCCCGTCCCCGGTTCATCTCCGGACTGCCTATCAGACTGTCCTAGGCTAGGTCTTGACGTTCCCTCCGGAGACTTTGCCTAGACTCCGGACTGGCGGCACACTGGAGACTCCGGTGTTTTCATTCCAGAGACTCCGGTCTGACTAAGAACACCGAAGATTCTGGTCACTATCCCGGTCCATCTCCGGACCCCCAAACAGAATGTCCTTGGGAATCTTCTGGAAAACACTCCGGAGATTTGTGGGGAAACTCCGGATCACACCGGAGACTCTGGTCTGAAAACTTCAGGAAACCACCGTTTCTTCCAGGAACTTTTCCACTATGCCATGGACTTATCTCTTTTCAGTATAATCACCTGACAACATTAGCAAGCTGTTAAATGATCCTCTTGTTGTTAACGAACACCAAAACAGATAGGACAATAAATGTCCTTTCATATACTATCCACTCGGATCTATAATAAGTGATGTACTAAATCGGCCACAGTTAGGGGTGGGCAAAACCAGTTTAACGGTTTAGCTGGTTTTCCCTTAGAGCTTGTTTGCCTCCCATCATTTCATTTCATTTGGTAGAAATGAAATGAAATAAAATGACATCGATGATATCATTTTATTTGGCAATTCCATGGAAGGGTAAAAAAAAATTAAGGTTATGCATGAAATAAAAACCATGGAATTTGTAAATGAATTCCTAACCAATTCCGTGCCAACCAAACAGGCTGATTATTGAAATCACAAATGAAATCCTTGATTTCAGACCCAAATGATGGGAGTCAAACGAGCTCTCCCATCATTTCATTTCATACATTGATGATATCATTTCATTTGGCAATTTCACAGAAATGACAGGGTACCAAAAAAAATTAAGGTTAGGCTAAAATGAAAACCATGAAATTTGCAAATGAATTCTATAACCAATTCGATGACAACTAAACAGGTTGATTCTTGGAATCACAATTGAATTCCTTGATTCCAGCCCCAAATGATGGGAGCCAAACGAGCTCTTAGTTTATTTTTTTTTTGTATTAGACTAGATGTAAGGATTTGATTTGTGAAAGAAAATAAACTACACCCACCGAGCCGGTTTCCTGTGGTTTCACAGGTTGTGGGATTTTGCCCACCCCTAGCCACAGTTATTATAGATCGGAAGGAGCATTATGAAAATTGATCACATGCTACTCGTTATCTTCTCGAAAAGGCGTTCCCTTGTGAAATTTTCGTGTGTTGAGTCACCATCTCATCGACTTGATTTTCTTCCCGACTGAAAAGAGACGGCCATCCTTTGACGCGTAGGCTCACCTCCCCCATGGACTTGCGCACCGTGCATCAAAGTTAGTTTTGGAAAGCGACCACCATTGCTAGCTGAACGGAAAAGGTTTGTTTCACGGTTGCGCCTCGCACCACGCTCCTGCATATATATATGTGGTGCCGAACCAACTCTATCATCTATCTTGAGAGGATGTCGATCGTGTCTCATCGTGCATGTTGCTTTCCACACGATATGCCTGGTAGTGCTAGCTTTGCAAGGTCGGTGAAATACCTGGAAAAAAAAAATATATATATATATAGGACATATTTATACTATTTCCGGGTATAACTACACCCACGTGTGTTTTATATCATGTAGGTATTATCTATCATACCAAAGAGTATGTACGCGTAGTATGAAGTTAAGACTATTTAATAGTATATATACTACTTTTGAGGTAGTATGTATACGTTTTTCACATACTCTTATTTTACGTATAAATATGAAGGTATTTCGCAAATATAGCGCAAACTATGGCTCCGCTTGCATTTTTTTCACGTAACTTGATTTGAAGTATCTTAGATGTAGTATATAAACATACTCAAACCGATAAAGTATCACGTATACTTTCGTATGGAAGTATATAAGACGTGAGTGTAACTACACCCGGGAGTAAGAAGGATTTTTCCTATATATATATAGGACATATTCATGCTACAGCCGGGTGTAGTTACACCCACGCATGTTTCACACTATATAGACAGTATTTACCATACCGGAAGGTATGTACGAGTAGTATGAAGTATATAAGAATATTTGGGCAGTATATATACTATTTTTTTGGTAATATGTAATTTTTATTCACATACTCCTTTTGTACGTATAAATATGACGGTATTTTACATATATAGTGCAAACTATGGGTGTACTTGCAATTTTTTTACCTAACTTGCTTGTAAGTATCTTAGATATAGTATATGAACATACTCAAATAAATAAAGTATTATAAATACTTCCGTAAGGTAGTATATGAAACATGGGTGTAGTTACACCCGAGAGTAAGAAGTATTTTTCATATATATATATATATATATATATATATTCCCGAAAAAAATTAAATACTTTCTCCAATCCAAATTAACGTTCTCATGTTTATCTAGATTCGGATGTATCTAGCACTAAAACTTGACTAGATATATTCGAATCTAACAAATCTAAGAATATTAATATGGATCGAAGGGAGTATGTATTATTCACCTCGATCGAATTGAACAAATTATCTATCTGTGCACTTATTTTGGTACGGACGTCTACATTAACTCACCAAACATGAGAGTAAGTACGATCTACCTATATCACTCAAATCAAAGGGAAGAAAGAATCCTTCATTGTCCTGTTTTGCTTGAAAGATAGAATCGTACCGAACGCTCCACTCGGTTTTCTATCTCCTTTTTCTTCTTCTATATATCCAATCGCAATAAATTGATTCTTCAATTCAAAGCAAGCATAGTTGAACTTGAACTTGAACAAGCTCATCAAGTGAAACTCGATATTTTTTTATCGGTTTCTAGCGCTCAATCAAGCCGAACTGATTCAGTCATACGTGTGTACATACAGTATACCCTAGTATATATCTACCTATAAGAGGAGCAGATTAGTACAGTGATGGCGACGAGGGAGAGCAGGACGGCCGCAAGCGTCCCGGGCGACCTGATGGTGGCCGCCGCGTGGGACGTGTCGGGCTCGGAGAGGGAGCTGAGGCTGAACAGCGGGTTGGACCCGTACAGCGCCTGCACGCCGCGGACGTCGTCGGCGGTGAGGTCCACCTTCCTGGTCCGCGGCTTGAGGCTCGGGTACATGACGGCGTCGGGCACAGACGAGTGGGCCAGGCCCAGGACGTGGCCGATCTCGTGCGTGGCCACCGACTCCAGGTCCACCGCGCCGGGGTCGTCGTCCCGGTCTGCGCCCACGGCCCAGCGCTCGGCGGCGTCGAGGTGGAGCTGGCCGCTGGGCGGGGAGAAGGCGTGGCCGAGGACCCCCAGCGGGCCGTCGAAGGGCTCCCCGTCGCCATGGTCGCCCGCGAAGAAACCCACCCTCACGTCGGCCATGTTGTAGTTCCTGGTCTCGACGAACCGCACTGGGATGACGCGGGCCCAGCGCGCGAAGGCGCGGCGGAAGGCCGCGCGCACGGCCTTGGGCGGAGGCAGCTGGTAAGTGGTCGTGCCGGCGCCGGCGGTAGATGGAGGAGGGGTGGTGATGATGGCGTAGGTGAGGAGGAAGTGGCCGGGGGCGCGCGCCCAGCGCGGCTGGCCGTCGAAGTAGGCGAAGCGGGCGGAGGTGCGGAGGTCGGGGACGCCGCAGCGCGGGGTGGCGAGGAGGTCGAGCGTGGGGGTGTCGAGGCGGCCGGTGACGGGGAGTCCAAGGGTGTACTGGTAGAGCTTGACGAGGTGTCCGGCGTCGCCGTCGTCGTGGTCAGAGCTGTAGCCGAAGCGCGCCAGGTATCGCTTGAGGCCGTCGGTGACGTTGCCGCCTTGGTCGAGCAGGATGGCGATCGAGGTGTTCGGGTGGGAGGAGTTGGCGCCGTAGAGCCAGTGGTGGGTGCAGCAGCTGAAGCATGATGGCAGGAGAAGGAGGTGCAAGAAGAAGAAGAAGAGGGATGATGGGAGAGAAGGGGACATGGGCGCGCGCGCATTCCTATGGCCGGCCGCTCGACTCACTTGACTGCACAAGCTATAAAAAAGAAAGAATGAATGTTCAGGCGGCAGTGTGTACTTGTGCGGGTTGTGGCAAGGCAGGCCCGCAAAACTAAAGCATTTCTTTGTATCTCTGTCTGTCTGTCTTGATATGGAGCTCTGCTTGCTTGGAAAAAGAAAGATGAAAAAGAGAAGACGTACTTGGAATTTGATGCGCGTCCGTCTCACACGGAGCTTTCAGCTTTATACCCAACTGAACCTATTCAAGAAGAATTTTCCCACTCCCAAAGTTAGGGGTTTTGTACTCCTATTCGAACCGGTCCCAAATGCAACCTGCACAAGTTAATTTGGAACGAAGAGAGTACTATATATTTAGGAGAACAAGCACCACAATTGTATGAATCTATTCTCTTTGGAAAATCTAAATAATAAAGAGAAAAACACATCTTTAGTCTACTTTTTGTAGCACGAGGCTCTCGCGAGACACACGACGAGGAGACGAAGCTAGCCGTGGCGCACTGGGACACCAAGATTAGGGATGTAGACGGACGTCCGTGTATACATCAAGCCTTGTCCGTCAACTGAATTTTGATGACAGTTACTCATCAACTTATTCATGCACTAAGTACATGGATTAATTACACGGCTGTCTGTCATGTCCGGCGGACTGATGGACTGCATCCTTAACCAAGATCAACTACCATCGGTCAGGGCGGTCGACTACACGCCATCAAGCGATCTTCACTGTATCGACCCATTCTGCAACAAACGGCGACGTAATTGAAGGTATAAGATCGTCATCATTATCTTCGCGGATCTTTTCCCCTCCTTCTTTAGATCGGGTTTTCCTCTAAACCTCATGTTTAGATTGGATCTCGTTGTTTGTCTCATGCCCCTTCGGAATCGATGGATGGTCAACATAGGCAGATCTCATTGTTTGCGAACACCAAAAGGTCCTTACTAGCAAAGTCGGTACCATTGGAATTGACATCGTTCTTTCGAAAAAAGAATCAAGATTGGATCAAACTAGACTGATTCATTGTCGAAGCAAACCCTAAGGGAGCTGGTGCCATCCATGCATCGCCGCCGCCTGCAAGCCATGTCACCTCACGCATGGAGTGTGCTCCAATATAAAGAGTTTCGGGTTACGTTGTAAGATACAACATTTACTACCGAGAATTTTTTTGAGATTTTTTTAAACTTATGAATATGATTTTAAAAATTTTAAACGAAGGGAGCACAACCAAGAGAGCTCGGAGACCAAGGACACTTTCCGCCCTTCTTGGAAACAGAAAGAAGAAAGAAAAAAAGTTCTCAGAAGTTGATGCGTGTCCTATGCAGATGGAGCTTTCTTCCATCCTTGTGCTGATCTGGTGATGTCTTGTGCAGACTGCAGACAACACCTGTATCAGCATGGCGTGGCATATACTGTACTCTGAATCTCCGAAGACTGACTGGAGCGGTATCACTGACTCAATGATGATTCAAATAAAGAACAGAAGCGGTGTCAGTTTATCCATGTACTCGTGTGAAGATGAAGCCGATGGATGGATGATCTGTCTGTCTAGACGGATCGCCGATTTTGTGGGGATTTTTTGTTCTTGTTGGTGGCGCCACGACTAAGTGCACCCCAACTTTATGTTGCTTTCGCCGGTTAATTAGCTCTCTGATATAATTGACTCTGAATCTTAATTTCTCCTCTACACACGATGTCCCGCCACGGCGCCACCCTATCTATCTATGAAGCTATATACCCACCAGACCAGAATTGACAGGTTTAGGAAACAGTCTCAGCTTCTTTATGCAGCTTGCTCCCTTCTTACTTTTTGTTTCATATAAGCAAAAAACAAGATTTCTGTGTTCAGCTAACTTTCTCAACAAACTAGTTCGAGGAAAAAGGGGAGGAAACATGGTCCACCCTGGGCCAGCCCGGTCTGTCTTCTCTCACTCACAAAGTAATACTCCCTCCGTTTTAAAATATAAGATGTTTTAGCTTTGTGAATGAAGTGTAGCTAGACCCCTTTTAGTATGTAGATTCATCTAGGTTTAAAGTGAACCAACACACTAAAAGAAGTCTAAATACATTCCTTTCACAAAGCTAAAACATCTTATATTTTGAAACGGAGGGAGTACGTAAGTTACACATGCCTACAACTATCTTTCTTTTCCCTGAGAAACCGCACAAGAGTTCCTCTCGGTGCATGGATAAAAAGAGACTTATGTACAAGCCTAAGAATAATTACACCTAATATCAGTGGCGGAAGCAAGAAATTCATTTTGGGTGTACACAGTTAGTGGATTAGACTTATATTTATTAACTGTAACACTAACTCAGAGTTTTAAGATATCTTTTACTATAAATTTAAACCATACTTATACATATTTTCTCTTCTCCCAAAAATAATGGGTGCACATTTGTACACCCATGTCCTTAACTCTTAACTGGATGCACCCATGCCTAACATTACAAATAGGAACTAGGGACTGCGGGGAGCAGACTCGCAAGCCCCTTTGCATCCACCGTTGTCGAAGATGATTGCGTTGCATTTCATTCAGATCTACCCAGTTGTGCGCATGACTAACGACGGGGTGACTTTCCGAGCGGATTTGGGGACGGACCGGACGGTGCGGAGGAACACAAAGGTGTCCTGGCGTCATGCGGTAGGGCGGCGAATCAAATCGAGGAGATTACCTGATATCACATGATAGAACATGCAAGGATGGTAACTAGCAATGCCTGGAACCTTAGAGACACCGGGAAATACAGATCCATCTACAGCTTACCTAGTAGCTTTGCGCTGCTAGCTAGTCTAAGAGCATGACTCGCTAATTCCCTAAAACTTAACCTCTTATCCGGCCTCTTATTATATTTTGAGGAGTTAAACGGTGGTCGTTCCTATCCGAACCTCTATATTTAGCACCATAATTTTTTTTCCCAATTTGCAAAACCCTTGTTACATACATTTGAAACTATTGCACGATATTTTATCAATTATACGAATGATTCAAATTCAAAATACGGAACAAATTAACAATAGACATACATATAGTTCGGCCATTCAAAGATATCAAATTAAAATATGCATATAGTTCATCCAAAAGATCAAATTCATCCAAAATGAACCATATCAATCAAGTTTGATCCAAATAACCACAACATATCATGTTTATGTCGTGGACCAAGCCTTACCAATCACGAAGGCCTTGTAGCCGTTTATGTAGCAACGGTGCAATGTGATGGCCTTCTAGTCATTCTTCTTGTTGCTTTGCTTATAGAGCACTTGGATGATTAGGGCCCATACTTCGTTATTGGCACCCCGCTCTGTGGTGCACTGTTGATTTGATCAACACAACCGGACCATCGTTTTCATTGTTCTTGGGTGGGGCCCCAACAGTGTCCAAGAGATCCACTACAAAAAGTCTGATTTCTAGTAAAAACTGTATGACAAAATTCTGATCCCTCATGGAAAATTCATTGACAGTGATAGATTTTATTAATCTGTCATCTATGTTCGTTAGTCCACGACGGAGGGGTTTCTGTCATGCCAATCCGTCACAGTCATACGGAATGATGGATTAAATTCGTGGTGCTTTGGTTCCGTCACTGAAAATCGAAGCTTGGCCCTACATGTTAATTCTGTTTAAAAAGAAAAAAATGGATTAGTTGGGCATCGAGCCCAGGCTAACCCTAAAATTATAAACATGGATTACCGTAATGCTATTGCCTGTTTGTTGTTATAGGAACCTTTGTTCGTCTTTTTGTACTTAAAGTTTAGGGCATCACTTAGCAAGTATCGTTAGTTATACCCTATCAATCAGCAGATCCGATTCGTTATTTACTTTCCTAGCACAGTTAGCGCCGCACCGACCTACGCAAGGCTATCACGATCTTCGCTGGCCGTCGGGCCACATGTTGCTAGCGAGGTGGAAGTTCCCACTAACGCCGCACAGCCATTGGATCACGTTCACCAAGGATCTGCACGGCAGGACAGCTGGTCACGGCAGGACAAAGCTGCAATGAGTTTACTCGAGATCTGTTTTGATATTGCATTGCTTTAGTACACTTTAAGTTGAATCCATGTCGTTAAGAGGTAATAATTCATTGCCTGCATGTTGCCATGGCCATTACTGTTTTGTAGGGGATGGATGATCGAGATTGGATAGTTAATGGGAAAGAATTTACTCCTGTATACATGAAAGGTGTAAAGAAATTTATGAGTTTCTCCGACAGAATGCGACTGCAGATGAGCATATATTGTGCCCATGCTCCGATTGTTTAAATATCTAACGCAAAAACAAGAGGATGTTGCACAGCACCTAAACTGCAGACGTATGTCCATTACATATAAAAAGTGGATTTTTCATGGGGAAGCAGAATGTGATACAGAAAGTGGTAGTGGCAACCATGGTGCGTAGGACAGTGATGATGATGATGAGTTTGAGGATGAGAATGGAAATAATTATTATGAAGTTCCCAAAATGGTAGACGAGCTGCAGCAGGCTGGAAAGAAGGATAATGATGATGAAGATAATTATTTCACGAAGCTCATTGAAGAAGCCAAGCGAGAGCTTCATGAAGGATGCACCACTTACACAAGGTTGAATTTCATTATCAATATGCTTCATATGAAATCGTGCAAGCAGACCACAAATAGAGCCTTTAATCTATTTCTTAAGTTACTTCGTGTAGCTTTGCCAGCTGTGGATTTTCCAAAATCTTACGCTGACAGAAAGAGTGTTCTTTCTGAAGTTGGGCTTGGTTATGAGACAATTCATGTATGTAAGTTTGACTGTGCTCTTTTTTGGGGAGAGAATGCCAACAAAACCCATTGTCCTGTGTGTGGATACTCAAGGTGGAAATCCAGAGGAGGAAAAAAATAAGCCTCATAAGGTGCTTAGATACTTTCCTATAATCACAAGGTTGAAAAGATTGTTTATTGCCAAGGAAACGTAAACACAAACTAGGTGGCACAAGGAGAAGAGGGTTGTTGACAACAATGTTTTGAGCCACCCAGTGGATGGTGAGGCATGAAATCACTTTGACAAGGGGTTTGGTTGGTTTGTTGGTGATCCCCGTAACATAAGGTTGGGTATAGCCACGGATGGATTCAATCCCTACAGTAGTAACATGAGTAGCTCATACAATATGTGGCATATCTTTGTTATTCCATACAACTTCCCCCAATGGATGTGCATGGATCAATGAAATTTCATGTTGTCGTTGATTATTCCAGGGAAACATGCACCAGGAAAAGACTTTCATGTGTTTATGCAGCCACTGATAAAAGATATGATCCAGCTATGGGTAGGTGTGGACACATATGATGCTTGCATATGCAAAGAATTCAAGTTGCATGCAGCGTTTCTTTGGTCGATTCATGATTATCCTCGATATGCCACCGTTTCTGGCCGTAGCGCAAGAGGGTTTTACACATGTGTGCATTGCGATGAAAATCCTTGCTATGAGTCTCTGTTGGAGATATGCCCTAGAGGCAATAATAAAAGAAGTTATTATTATATATCTTTGTGTTTATGATAAATGTTTACATTCATGCTATAATAGTATTAACAAGGAAACCATTAATACTTGTGTGATTTGTAAACTTAATTTGAAGTCCCTAGTATAGCCTCTATACTTCACTAGCTTGTTGGTTGATTGATGATTGTGGTTTCCCTATCATGAACATTGAGATGTTATCAACAACAAGATCATATCGTTAGGAGAATGATATGGTGGACATACTCCTATAGATAAGCGTAGCATAAAGATCAAGTCATTTCAATAGTTCAATTGCTATATGCTTTCTGATACATAGTAACCTAATTCCTTCGACCATGAGATCATGCATATCACCTTTACTGGATGGATGCTTTGATGTCATCAAACACCACACCGTAACAGGGTGGCTATAAAGGTGGCATTGAGTGTTCGGAAAGTATTGGTTGAAACACATGGATCAAGAGTGGGATTTGTCCATCCACATGACGGATAGATATTCTCTGGGCCCTCTCGGTGAAATGTCATCCAATTAGCTTGCAAGCATGTGACTTGGTCACAAGGGATCATATCACGGAACGAGAAAAGAGTACTTATCGAACGAGGATGAACTAGGTATGCAGAGATACCGATCATAACCTCGGATAAGTAACATATCGTGAGACAAAGGGAAATTGGTATCGTATGTAAGTGGTTCATTCGATCGCAAAGTAATCGTAGAAATATGTGGAGCCATATGAATTTCCAGATTCCTCTATTGGTTATTGTTCGGAGAAGTGTCTCGATCATGTCCGCATAATTCACGAACCGTAGGGAGACACACTTAAGGATTCGACGTTGTTTGAGTAGTTATGGTATTATGCGAAAGAGACCGAATGTTGTTGAGTCTCGGATGGGATCCGGATATCACGAGGAGATCCGGAATGGTCCGGAGAATAAGATTCATATAAGGAAAGTCCGTTTGGAGTTGGGGAATGGTTCCGTGTTTTCATCGGGAACATTCTAGAAGGTCCCGAATGTCCGCATTCGGAGGGGAAGGGTACATGAATGTGTCATTGCATATTGGAATGATTGCATCATGTACTAGGTGTTCTTGCTGTCCAAAATAAAGGGTTTATTTAAATCCTAAATTGAAAAGTCAAACGGCCAGTTTGAAAGTCAAACGGCAATTTTGGGAAGTGGGAAAGAGGAGGAAGTGGAAACCGAGTTGGGGAGGGATTCCCTCCTCCCCAAGCCGGCGCCCCACCTCAAGGCCGAGTTGGGGAGGGACTCCACTCCCTCCCCTTGGCCCTCCCACCTATATAAGGAGGGGCAGGGCTCCCCTCCTTAGACACACAAGTTCCTATCCTCTAAACTAAACCCTAGATCTAGACCCCGGTTTAGAGCTATTTCGGTTTAGAGCCTTCTAATTGGTGTGTCTAATTACTAGACCACTAATAGCCTCTCTCATAAGCTCCACCATACTCGCACCGGCTTAAGGCGAAGCCTGGGATTTCCCCTACCTCCGGTACCACGCCAGTGCCGGAATCGCGAGGAGAGTGCTACAACCTCCATTTTCTGCTGGAACAAGGGAGAGGAAGGTCTTCGAGCAATCGAACGTGTGACCGATCAAGGAGCGCTATGGGAACGCTGGCGCCGAAGGAAGGATCGTCTGCGCGATCTTGAGATCGGAAAGAGTACGACTACATCACCCACGAGAATCTGCTCTCGTTAAACACTTTGGAATCTTCGAGGGTGAGTTATTCCATCGACTCGTTGCTGCAATCTAGTAGATAGATCTTGGCTTGTTTGTTTGTATGCGATAGAAAATTTTTGTTTTCCATGCTACGAACCCCTACAGTGGTATCAGAGCCGTGTCTATATGTAGATCTGTTGCACGAGTAGAACACAATGATCATTGTGGGCATTGATGCTTTTATTGTAGATTGCTTTTTGTGTACTTTGCATCTTGCGGTATGTTGGGATGAAGCCCGGCTAACCTTACATGACATCGTTCATGAGACTTGCTCCACGCTTGACATGCAATTTATATTGCATAAGTGGCTTTATGGTGCTGCTTTCTCCTAGCATAGTAAAGATCCAATTTACAACGGGTGATCAACAATGCTAGTATCAATGTTGTGGTTCTTGTTCGTAAGTTAGAACGACACTTATTGAAAGCCCCAAACCACGTAAAATATGCAAAGAAAGTAGAGGCGTCTAACTTTGTTTTGCGAGGGTGCAAATGATGTGATATGGCCATGATTGTGATTATATTTGATGTATGCAATGTTCCTTATTGTAAGTTGGCAACCGCGTGAGCCATATGGTTGTCTTTAATTTGTGTTAAGACCTGCGTGTCTATTCAAAATAGTTGTAATAGTTGAAGCTGGACGACAACCATGAAGAAGCGTCATTGACCTTGATGCTATGGTGATGATGGAGATCATGTTCGTGCTTGAAGATGGAGATCGGAAGCACAAAGAAGAAAGGCCATATCATATCACATATTATGAATTGCATGTGATGTTAATCCTTTATGCATCTTGTATTGCTTAGTAGACGACGGTAGCATTATAAGATGATCCCTCATGCACATAAATTTCAAGTTCTAAAGTGTTCACCCTTAGTATGCACCGTTGCCATAGCTTGCTGCTCAAGCACCACGTGATGATCGGGTGTCTTTGATTCCATGGTGAATACAACGTAAGCCAGATTTGCTTATGCGGTAGCTAAGGTTTGATCTTGACGAGCCTAGCATGTGGACATGGCCTCGTGAACACGGATCACGAAAGGTAAAGCATGAATCATATAGTAGATATGATGAACATGATGATTGTTCGCCATTGAAACTATATCAACTCGTGATGATCGGTGTTGATGTAGTGGATTTGGTCTGTGATCACTAAAACAATGTGAGGGATGTTGTTTTGAGGGAGTTCACCTAGTTTAATTTCATTAATTAATTTGAACTCAATTTGTCATAAACTTAGTCTAAACTATTGCAGATATGTTGTAGATCAATGGCAGCCCTACCATCAATTTTAATGCTTCCTAGAGAAAGAAAAGTTGAAAACAATGGAAGCAACTTCGGATTGGTTCCGCAATTTGAGGATTGTCCTCACACTGGTAATTTGACCTATGTGCTGGATGCACCGCTAGGTGACCCACTGCGACTGATGCTACCGATGAAGTAAAGAATGTTTACCTCGGAAGAATCAGTACTCCATAGTTAATTGTGCTATCTTGTATGGTTTAGAATAGGAGATTCATAAAATGTTTGAAGAGTCAGATCCATATGATATTGTCTAGGATCTAAAATTAATCTTTGAGACTCATTCGGCAATTGAAAGTTATCAAGCTTCGAAAAGTTCTTTAACCGCAAGATGGAAGAGGGTAGCTCATCGGTGAGCATGTGCTTTAGATGTCTGGGCACGCTAATAATCTTCAAAGTTTGGGTATAGTTATTCCTAATACTTTGGGGGTTTACCGCATCCTACAATCTCTAACACCAAGTTACAATAACTTTGTGATGAACTACAACATGAAGAACATTTACTAAGTGTTGCCATAACTATTTGATATGTTAAAATCTGCAGAAGTGGAGATAAAGAAAGAGCACCAAGTGTTGATGGTCAATAAGACCACCAAATTCAAGAAAGGCAAGTCTAAGCAAGGACACTTCAAGAAGGGTGGTAAGAAAGTTACCACGCCGACGAAGAAGACCAAGGCTGGACCTAAGCCTGAAACTGAGTGCTTTTACTGCAAGGGAGAAGGTCACTGGAAGCGGAATTGCCCAAAGTACTTGGCGGATTTGAAGAACGGCAACATCAAGAAGAAAGGTATATCTGATATACATGTTATTGATGTGTATCTCACTAGTATTCGTAGTAGTGCACGGGTATTTGATAATCGGTTCGCTGCTCATATTTGTAACTCAAACAGAGCCGCAGAATAAGCGGAAGCTAGTGAAGAACGAGATGACGATGCGCGTAGGGAAACGGATCAAAGGTTGATGTGATCGCGATCGGCACGCTACCTCTTCATCTACCATCGGGATTAGTTTTATACTTAAATAATTGTTATTTGGTGCCTGCGTAAGCATGAACATTATATCAGGATCTTGTTTATTGTAGAGGCGGTTACTTGTTTAAATCCGAGAATAATGGTTGTTCGATTTATATGAGTAATATGTTTTACGCACATGCACCTTTGATAGATGGTCTATTCATATTGAATCTCGATAGTGGAAATACACATATCAACAACATTGAGGCTAAACGTTTGAAATCAAGCTATAATTCGACCTATAAGTGGCACTGTAGTCTTGGTCACATTGGAGTGAATCTTATGAAGAAAATCAATTCCGATGGACTTCTAGAATCACTTGATTTTGAATCACTTGATAGATGCGAAGCATGTCGATGGGTAAAATGACTAAGACTCCATTTTCTCATGATGGAGCGAGCAGACTTATTGGAAATCATACATACCGATGTGTGGTCCAATGAGTGTAGCATCGCATGTGGTTATCGTTATGTTCTTACCTTCACGGATGATTTGAGTAGATATGGGTATATCTATTTCATGAAACATAAGTCCAAACTTTCGAGAAGTTTAAGGAGTTTCAAAGTGAGGTAGAGAATCAACGTAACAAGAAGATTAAATTTCTACGCTCGATCGTGGAGGTGAATATCTAAGTTACGAGTTTGGCGAGCATTTGAAGAAATGTGGAATACTTTCAGATTGACACCGCCGGAACACCACAGCGTAATGGTGTGTCCGAACGTCAGAATCGAACTCTCTTAGATATGGTTCGCTCTATGATGTCACTTACAGATTTACCACTATCATTTTGGGGTTAGGCATTAGAAACAGCCGCATTCACTTTACATAGGGCACCGTCTAAAGCCGTTGAAACGACACCGTATGAATTATGGTTTGGGAAGAAACCTAAATTGTCGCTCCTTAAAGTTTGGGGTTATGAAGCCTATGTAAAGAAGTTACAGCCGGACAAGCTTGAACCCAAAGCAGAAAAATGCGTCTTCATAGGATACCCAAAGGAAACTATTGGGTCTACCTTATATCACAGATCCGAAGGCAAAATCTTCGTTGCTAAGAATGCATCCTTTCTAGAGAAGGAATTTCTCTCGAAAGAAGTGACTGGAAGAAAAGTAGAACTCGACGAGGTTGTCGAACCTTCTCGAATTATGAGTAGCGCAAAGACCGGAAGAAGTTCCTGTGGTGCCCGCACCAATAAGAGAGGAAGCTAATGATGGTGATCATGAAACTTCGTTGGCGTTGCTAGAGCCTCGGAGGTCAACGAGAAATCGTACCACTCCAGATTGGTATGATTCCGTTATGAATGTCATGTTGGTGGACAACACCGATGACCCCGAGACATATGAGGAAGCGATAATGAGCCCAGATTCCAATAAATGGCAAGAAGCCATGAAATCCGAGATTGGATCCATGTACGAAAACCAAGTATGGACTTTGGTGGACTTACCGGATGGCCGGAAGGCTGTCGAGAACTAATGGTAATGTTACTGTCTATAAAGCTCGACTTGTCGCAAAAGGGTTTCGACAAATTCAAGGAGTTGACTACGATGAGACTTTCTCACCGGTAGCGAAGCTAAAGTCTGTGAGGATTATGTTAGCAATCGCTGCATATTATGATTATAAGATATGGCAGATGGATGTCAAAACAGCATTCCTCAATGGAGACATTGATGAAGAGTTGTATATGATGCAACCCAAAGGTTTTGTCAATCCTAAAGATGCTAACAAGGTATGCAAGCTTCAACGGTCCATCTATGGATTGAAGCAAGCATCCCGAAGTTGGAATCAACGTTTTGATAAGGTAATCAAAAGTTTTGGTTTTATACAAACTTATGGAGAAGCTTGTGTTTACAAGAAAGTGAGTGGGAGTTCTGTAGCATTCTTAATACTGTATGTGGATGACATATTGTTGATTGGGAATGATGTAGACCTTCTTAATAGTGTCAAGGAATATTTGAATAATAGTTTTTCAATGAAGGATCTTGGCGAAGCAGCTTATATATTAGGCATAAAGATTTATAGAGATAGATCGAAACACCAAATATCATTGTCACAAAGTACATATTTGGACAAAGTTCTAAAGAGGTTTGGAATGGAAGATAGCAAGAAAGGGTTCTTGCCCATGTTGCTAACACGACCTTGAGTAAAACTCAAAGTCCGACATCGGCGAAGATAGAGAAAGGATGAGTAAGACTCTATGCATCAGCCATAGGATCTCTAATGTATGCCATGCTATGTACTAGACCCGACATTGCATATCCGTTAGTTTAACTAGCAGATATCAAAGTGATCCAGAGTGGATCATTGGACAATGTCAAAACATCCTTAAGTACTTGAGAAGAACTAAGGATATGGTTCTTTCTTATGGAGGTGATGAACAGCTCGTTGTTAATGGTTACACCGATGCTAGTTGGAACACCGATCCGGATGATTCTAAATCACAATCTGGATACGTATTTATTTTGAATGGTGCAGCGTTAGTCGGAGGAGTGCAAAGCAAAGCGTTGTGGCGAGATCTTCAACAGAATCGAATACATGGTTGCCGGAGGCTTCACAAGAAGCGATATGGATGAAAGAGTTCATTACAGAGCTGGGTGTGGTTCCAAGTGCGCTGGACCCAATGTCTATCTACTGTGATAACATGGGCGCCATAGCCAATGCGCAAGAACCAAGGTCACACAAGAAGCTGAAGCATATCAAGCTGCGTTTCCACGCTATTCGAGAACATATCCAGGATGGGGATATAAAGATTTGCAAAGTACACACAGATCTGAATGTGGCGGATCCGTTGACTAAACCTCTCCCGAGGGCAAAACATGACCAACACCAAACTGCCATGGGTGTTCGGTATATTACCATGTAATCTAGATTGGATGACTCTAGTGCAAGTGGGAGACTGTTGGAGATATGCCCTAGAGGCAATAATAAAAGAAGTTATTATTATATATCTTTGTGTTTATGATAAATGTTTACATTCATGCTATAATAGTATTAACAAGGAAACCATTAATACTTGTGTGATTTGTAAACTTAATTTGAAGTCCCTAGTATAGCCTCTATACTTCACTAGCTTGTTGGTTGATTGATGATTGTGGTTTCCCTATCATGAACATTGAGATGTTATCAACAACAAGATCATATCGTTAGGAGAATGATATGGTGGACATACTCCTATAGATAAGCGTAGCATAAAGATCAAGTCATTTCAATAGTTCAATTGCTATATGCTTTCTGATACATAGTAACCTAATTCCTTCGACCATGAGATCATGCATATCACCTTTATCGGATGGATGCTTTGATGTCATCAAACACCACACCGTAATGGGTGGCTATAAAGGTGGCATTGAGTGTTCGGAAAGTATTGGTTGAAACACATGGATCAAGAGTGGATTTGTCCATCCACATGACGGATAGATATTCTCTGGCCCTCTCGGTGAAATGTCATCCAATTAGCTTGCAAGCATGTGACTTGGTCACAAGGGATCACATATCACGGAACGAGAAAAGAGTACTTATCGAACGAGGATGAACTAGGTATGCGAGATACCGACGATCATAACCTCGGATAAGTAACATATCGTGAGACAAAGGGAAATTGGTATCGTATGTAAGTGGTTCATTCGATCGCAAAGTAATCAGAGAAATATGTGGAGCCATATGAATTTCCAGATTCCTCTATTGGTTATTGTTCGGAGAAGTGTCTCGATCATGTCCGCATAATTCACGAACCGTAGGGAGACACACTTAAGGATTGACGTTGTTTGAGTAGTTATGGTATTATGAGAAAGAGACCGAATGTTGTTGAGTCTCGGATGGGATCCGGATATCACGAGGAGATCCGGAATGGTCCGGAGAATAAGATTCATATAAGGAAAGTCCCGTTTGAGTTGGGGAATGGTTCCGTTTTCATCGGGAACATTCTAGAAGGTCGGAATGTCCGGCATTAGGAGGGGAAGGGTACATGAATGTGTCATTGCATATTGGAATGATTGCATCATGTACTAGGTGTTCTTGCTGTCCAAAATAAAGGGTTTATTTAAATCCTAAATTGAAAGTCAAACGCCAGTTTGAAAGTCAAACGGCAATTTTGGGAAGTGGAAAAGAGGAGGAAGTGGAAACCGAGTTGGGGAGGATTCCTCCTCCCAAGCGCCCACCTCAAGGCCGAGTTGGGGAGGGACTCCACTCCCTCCCCTTGGCCGCCGGCCCTCCCACCTATATAAGGAGGGGCAGGGCTCCCCTCCTTAGACACACAAGTTCCTATCCTCTAAACTAAACCCTAGATCTAGACCCCGGTTTAGAGCTATTTCGGTTTAGAGCCTTCTAATTGGTTTAGAGCCTTCTAATTGGTGTGTCTAATTACTAGACCACTAATAGCCTCTCTCATAAGCTCCACCATACTCGCACCGTCTTAAGGCGAAGCCTCTGGGATTTCCTCTACCTCCTGACCACGCCACAGTTGCCGGGAATCGCGAGGAGAGTGCTACAACCTCCGCTGCCTTTGGAACAAGGAGAGGAAGGTCTTCGTCGAGTCCGAACGATGTGACCGATCATGGGAGCGCCATGGAACGCTGCGCGGAAGGATCGTCTACGCGATCTTGAGATCGGAAAAGAGTACGACTACATCACCCACGAGAATCTGCTCTCGTTAAACACTTTGGAATCTTCGAGGGTGAGTTATTCCATCGACTCGTTGCTGCAATCTAGTAGATAGATCTTGGCTTGTTTGTTTGTATGCGATAGAAAATTTTTGTTTTCCATGCTACGAACCCCTACAGTCTCTAAAAAATAAATTTGGATACATTGGCACATATCGATTCCTTCCTAGAAATCACCATTATAGAGCGTAGAGTGGAGATGTAGAGCGTAAAGAAGCACCAAGGAAGTTCTCGCTGAAAGAAATGCACAAGAGGGTAGAAAGAGTTAAGGACTAAATACCAGGCAAAAATCCAGCAAATAAAAAGAGAAAGCACGCAGCAGTGCAAGGTGAACCGATCTGGCACCTAAAGGTGAGCTTTTATGATCTGTCGTATTGGAAACAACTTAAATTTGTCCATAATCTAGATGTTATGCACATTGAGAAGAACATATTAGACAATATCCTTGGTACCCTTCTTGAATTGGATGGAAAGAACAAGGACACTATCAGTGCTAGAGTGGATTTTAAGAAATTGAAAATAAGGAGAAAGTACTGGATGAGAAAAGAGAGGGATAGTTATGTGAAGCGACATGCACCATGGACGTTGTTGAAGTAAGACAAGTTAAAATTGTGCAGGCATATGACGAGTATTAAATACCCAGATGGTTATGCTAGTAACCTTGCTAGATGTGTGGATACTGTTGGTTGTAAAGTTAGCGGTTTGAAGACCCATGATTGTCACATACTTCTGGAGCGTGTGTTGCCAGCTGGTCTGAGAGGTATTAAATCAAAAGAAATCTACGAGGCCATTGCTGAACTGGGTAGTTTTTTAGGCAGCTATGTGCCAAAACTCTTAGAAAGGATGTGCTACGTCGAATGCAGGTTGAAATTGTTATTATTCTTTGCAAGCTTGAGATGATATTCCCGCCTGTAATTTTTATGTAATGGTGCATTTAGCTATCATCTACTCGAAGAGGCACTTCTTAAGGGGCCTGTTCATTTCGGTTGGATGAATCCAGTTGAGCGAAGACTTGGGTACCTTAAGGGATCTGTGCGTAACAAATCCTAACCCGAAGGTTCAATTGCTGAAGGCTACCTAGTGGATGAGTGTAAGACTTTTTTCTCAAGATTGTTAAATAAGAATATGAAAACCAGATTTAACAAAGATGAAAGGAACCAAGATAAGGTTCAAGAAGTTCGTCCTGGTAAGTTTCAAATTTTTACAGATGGTGCTAAACCCTTAGGAAAACCCGAGTTGATGAATTTGAAAGGTGAGTTCGACAAATTGGCTTGGTATGTACTGGATAATTGTGAAGAGACAAAAGAATATATTAAGTAAGTTTCCTTGGCATTCCTTTTGTAAATCTTTCTTTATCTATAATTTAATGATCTATTGTTAGTAATATCATTTTATGATTTTTTTAGGATTTTCAAAGAAGAGTTAATTGAGAAGGGTGTGAATAAAATCGACGAGGTAGTACAGAAAGAGTTCGCAGATTGGTTTAAGGAGCACGTGAGGAATTTGGAAAATGTTTCTAAAGATCTTCGCTCACTCGCACATGGGACAGATAGACGAGTAGCAAGATACACTGCATGCAATGCGAATGGTTCTAGATTTCGTACGGTGGATCGTGACAATAACCTGAGGATCAAAAATTCAGGTGTAATGTTAAAGGCTTCATTTGGTGAATTCGGAGAAGAAAAGGAGTACTACGGTGTTGTGAAGGAAGTGTTTGAGTTGGAGTACTTGAAAAACAAGTACGGTGTTGTGAAGGAAGTGCTTGAGTTGGAGTACTTGAAAAACAAGTACGGAAATGAAAATAGATACGTTGTACTGATTCGTTGTGATTGGTTTAACCTTGAAGGTGGCAGGAAAACAAAGATGAAAGATGATGGATACATTTGAAGTGTCAATACATCTGCTCTGTGGTATAAGAATGAACCATCCATTTTGGCAAGCCAAGCAAAGACATGCTTTTATGTGGATGACACAAAGTTTGGTGATCCTTGAAAGGTTGTGCAGACTTTCTGTCATAGACACGTGTACGATGTTCCAGAAATGGATGATGGCACTGAAGTTGCAGTTGAGCAGCCTGGTGAAGATGCATACTAGGAAGAAGATGATACATCAGAACATAGTATTAATGATCTTGTACTGGAGGACATAGAGGAAGACGAGGAAGTTGATGATGATGATGACCTAGAGCGTGTTGACACTCGAATTATTGATGAACTAGAGCGTGAAGATGCTACTAAAAATATAGGCTCGCCGGATTTGACTAAGGAAGCCAATCCTTAGATTGCAAGAGCTTCGACATTTGACTAAGGAAGCCAATCCTTAGGAAACGAAAATATAGGCTCGCCGGGTCATCTTATGTAGTTTTCTTAGGGGGAAAAAACTTAAGCATAGATACTTGAGTACTTAGATGTAATTGGTCTTTCACCCGAACAAGCTTTACGGAACAACTCTGTGTAAAATAAAATTTGTCTCTTGATTGATTGCATAGTTTGGAGATTACAAGGGGTATATATGAGGGGCCGGCGGCTAACCCTAACTTGAATTATAAGCAAACTCTAAAACAAGTCGTAACGGACTCTTATTCTAACATCCCCCCGCAGTGTCAACGTGGGGTTCACCCAACGTTGAGACTGAAACGAATGTCAGTAAACGATGATGTAGGCGGCCCCTTGGTGAAGATGTCTGCAAACTGCGCAGTAGTAGGAACATGTAGAACTCGAACTTGTCCAAGAGCCACCTTCTCCCGAACGAAATGTATGTCAATCTCAATATGCTTGGTCCGTCGATGCTGTATAGGATTAATGGACATATAAATAGCGGAAATGTTATCACAATAAACCACCACGGCCGACTTTGACAACAGATCCGAAGAGAAGTCGAGAAGCTTAACCAAAGCTGTTTCGGTGACAACATGTGCCCTTTGCACGGTACTCGGCCTCTGAGACGCGAAATCAGAACCTGCCGTTTCGAAGACCATGAAATCAAGTTGTTACCAAGAAAACACAAGATCCGGATGTGGATCGTGAGTATCCGGCAACCATCGATCGGCATCGGAGTATGTCAAAGTGTGGAGATGATGAATAAATGTGCAGACCATGGTCTAAGGTACCTTTGAGATAGCGAAGGACACGTTTGACATGATTATAATGGGGAACTCGAGGATCATGCATATATAGACAGGCTTGTTGGACAACAAAGGAAATTTCTAGGCGAGTAAGAGTAAGATATTGTAAAGCACCAGTTATACTACGATAAAGAGTGGCATCAGAGAAGACATCACCAGAAGAAGAAGAAAGCTTAGTTGTAGTGTCTACAGGAGTTTTAGAAGGTTGACAGTCAAGCATGCCAGATTTAGTGAGGATATCTAAAATATATTGATGTTGTGAAAGAAATAAACCATGAGAATCACGAGTGACAACTATTCCTAAGAAGTGATGGAGAAGTCCAAGATCAGTCATGGAGAACTCAGATCGTAATAAAGAGATGACGTGATCAAGAAATTGTTGAGAAGAAGTTGTTAAAATTATATCATCCACATATAAGAGAAGATAGGCAGTTTGAGAGTTGTTGTGATAAACAAAAAGAGAGGAATCTGAAGGTGAAGGATGAAATCCGATAGTGAGAATAAAGGTAGAGAAACATTGAAACCATGCATGAGGAGCTTGTTTAAGACCATATAGAGATTTTTAAGGAGGCAAACATGATTTGGATTAATGGAGTCTTCGAATCCTAAAGGTTGCTGGCAATAGACAGTTTCATTGAGTGATCCATGTAAGAAAGCATTTTTAATGTCAAATTGATGAATAGGCCAAGAGGAAGTGACTGCAAGACTAAGAACTGTTTGAATTGTGCTTGGTTTAACTACAGGAGAAAAGGTTTCATCGTAATCGAGACCGTGTTGTTGAGAGAAGCCTCGACAGACCCAACGAGCTTTATAAGGAGGGAGAGAACCATCGGAGTAAAAATTTCGACGAAAAACCCATTTACTAGAAACAACATTTGCACCAGGAGGACGAGGGACGAGTTGCCAAGTTTTATTATCTATAAGAGCTTGAAATTCATATCGCATAGCAGAAGTCTAGTGGGGATCAAGAAGAGCTGCTTTATAAGATTTGGGAATGGGAGATATAGATGGATTAACATTAAGATTTAATTTTTGAGTAGGCAATTTAAATCTGGATTTTGCACGTGTGCGCATGACGTGTTCATTAGTGGGTTTAGTGATAGGAACAACACGTGCGGGAGGTTGAAGAGGGGACAGGGAAGAATTGCCCGGCGTAGCGGAGGATGCGGGCATTGTAGAGGCAGGGTCGGGAGGCGCGGCAGGAAAGTCTGCCACGGCAGCGTTTTCAGCCAAATCGGCTACCACGGCAGAGCCGATGCAGCAGTGTTATCATCTGCCGTGGCAGGATTTGGTATTTATTGCCGTGGCAGTCGAGGAGTGTGACGGTGTTGGATTTGGTGTGATGTAGAGATGATTGAAGGTAGGTCGGCGAGGTGAGGAAGTCGTGGTAGAAGTATCGGTCTTGGATGACGTGTGACGTTGTGAAAAAGGAAAAATATTTTCAACAAAAATGACGTGTCGAGAGATGTGAATACGACCAGAGAGGAGATCAAGGCAACGAAAACCTTTATGTTCATCGGAGTAACCAAGAAACACGTAGGAGATGGATCGGGGGGCTAGTTTATTTGGTGATTGGGCATACATGTTAGGGAAGCAAAGGCAACCAAAAACACGAAGCTCGGAGTAATCAGGATGACATCTAAAAAGAAAAAAAATAGGAAGTGTTATGGAGATTGGATTTAGTTGGTCGAATATTGAGAAGATAAGTTGCAGTGCGTAGGGCCTCAGCCCAATATCTAGGAGGCATAGATGAGTGAATTAAAAGTGTATAAATAATATCATTAATTGTTCGGAGAGCTCGTTCGGTCTTGCCGTTTTAGAGAGAGGTATAGGGACATGAAAAACGAAGGAGGATGCCATGAGTAAGGAAGAAATTTCTATTTCGATTATTGTCAAATTCTTTACCATTATCGCATTGAATAAATTTTATAGGCAAAAAGAAGTGAGTTGCTACATATCGTTGAAAATTGAGAAATATTGTGTGGACATCGGATTTGTTGTGCATAGGAAAATTCCAAATAAAATGTGTGAAATTATCAAGAATAACAAGATAGTATTTGAAACCAGAAAAACTTTCATGTGGAGAGGTCCATAAATCACAATGTAGTAATTCAAAGGGAAAAGTGATAGAAGATTGGAAGGTACTAAAGGGAAGACGAACATGTTTGCCTAATTGACATGACTCGCAAACTGAAGTATTATGATAATTTTTATTATATACAATTGAAAATTCACTAAGAAGATTGAATAGTGTGGCAGCTTGAGGATGTCCGAGTCGTTGATGCCATAAATCCACCGAAGCAGCCATGGAGGAGGGCTGAGCGGTGGTGGGTGCGCCGTTGACAGAGTATAGGTCTCCAGAACTATTGAAGCGTACGATCTCCGCCTTGGTCATGTAATCCTTCACGGATAAGCCAAAACGATCAAATTCGACGGAGATAGGATTATCACGTGTAAATTGGCGAACGGAAATTAAGTTTTTAATTAGGGCAGGGGCAACAAGAAAATCGCGAAGAAGAAGTGGTTTGTTGGTGGATGGAAGATGGGTTTGACCAACACAATGGATAGGGATTAAAGAACCATCACCAAGAGTAATAGAGGAAAAAGGTGAAGAAGTGCACGATGACAGCATATTACGCGAATTAGACATATGACTAGATGCACCAGAATCGAAAATCTAATCCATACCTGAGTTTCCTTGAGCAGCAAAGTTGTTCATGGCCTGGAGGAACGCGGCTTGGTCCTAGCTAGGGGTTGTCGCAGAAAACGAGGTTGGTGCAGTTGGCGGCGCTGAAGCGAGCGGTGGCGGCGGAAGCTGGTACATCGGATAGTTGTCGCCTGTTGAGGTGTTGTAGTTCATTGGTGACGGTGCGCTGTAGGGATAGTAGGATGGAGCAGCGACGTAGGCCTGCGATGGAGGGCGCATACCAAGTAGTCTGGGGGAGCCGGTGTGCGGGCGCATGCCCGGCATCCAGGAGCCGGTGTAAGCGGGTGGAGCACCGACTGGAGACAGAGCCGCCCAGGGCATGGGCCAGGCCTACACAAGGCCGGTCCACGGGTCATGGGGTGGGCGGTAGTTCGGCGATGCTGGAGGTGCTGGAGCCGGTGGAGGAGCCGGAGCTGGTGGCGCGCCTGAAGGAGCCGATGGTGCCGAGGGTCGTGGAGGACGGTAGATCGGCCGTGTGCCACAGTACTTGGGGCTGGGGCGCCATCCTGGAGGTGGTTGCACCGGCGCAGGAGGAGGCGGCGGTGGTGGTGCTGGAGCCGGAGGTCATTGGATGGCCGCAAAGACTTGGGGACGAGCCTCCTTGGTGGTGATGGCGCGATCGGCCCATTAAAGCATCGAGCGGACCTCGGAGAAGGAGGGTCGCGGACGCATCATGGGGATGAAGGAGGCTTGCTTCTCAAAACGTTCACCGAGTCCGACGAGAAGAACATTGATGAGTTGGCGGTCGTCGATGGGGTCGCCGAGTTCGCAGAGCTCGTCGGCGAGGGACTTGAGCCGCTGACAATAAACCCCCACGGGGGAGTCACCTTGGACGGTGTTGCGGAGCTCGGTGTGCAGGGTGTTGACGCGGGCGTCGACGTTGTCTTGAAACAGTTGACGGAGGGCCGCCCAAAGCGTGGCGGCGTTGGAGGCGTCGCGGAAGACGAGATTGAAGATCTCGGGGGACACCCGTTGGTAGATCCATTGGATAATGGCGAGGTCGTCCTTTACCCAGCGAGGATCCGAAGGCTGGGGAACAGAGTTGGCGTCGACGTGGCCGAGGAGATTGCAGCGGCCTAGATGAACTTCGAAGAAGTGGCGCCAATGGTAGTAGTTGTGCTTGGAAAGATCTAAAGTAACAGGGATAAAAGGACTAACATCTTAAATTGTATCGGCATATTGGATGATGGATGGGGTAGGATTTGCTAGGTTTTGGGTGGGGATAGAGCAGGAGGATTGCGCCATAGCGGCGGCGAGTTTGGGGTGGGCGACGACATGCCCTAAATCGGTTTAGTCTAATACCATGTAAAATAATATTTGTCTCTTGAATGATTGCATAGTTTGGAGATTGGGTATATATGAGGGACCGGCGGCTAACCCTAACTTAAATTATAAGCAAACTCTAAAACAAGTCGTAACGGACTTTTATTCTAACACTCTGCTGCCGCTATTCCAATAACACCCGCAGCCTGCGCTATGTGATCTTCTAATTTTACTTGATGTGTTCATTGTGTTCATGCTAATAATATGATCTACGCATCTTTACGCCATATAAACTAATCTATGCTCCATATCTAACCATATCACTAAAAATATATGTCTCCCTAATGGCCTCGGCGCCGGTGGCGGCACCGGATCATCTAGTTCTCTTTGAAAGGGCCTATGGCAGAGATGTTCGGAGAGCAGAACGCTGTGACCGACAGCCGTTTTTCCTTCGGAGTGCGCCTGTACCTTCCATTCGTCAAGATCTTCCCTCCGCGAACCACCACAACAAACAGGTTACTTAGCGAAGGGGCCTATTTATCGACCCAATGTTAACTTTACGAAATCTAACATATGGAACAAGGCACTCTCGAATATATGGTCATGAGCAGACATCAGCATTGAGTTGGTGCTCAGTTATACACTGAACCCTTGCCTCGAAGATGTTGACGGTGAGAGTGCCCTGGAGAGGCTCGGCGGCACACCAGCTGCTGTCCGTCTTCATCTGTAGGCGCTGCACATGATTTACTTGGAAGACGGAAGTCAGGACATCAGAATCAGAGTGCAGAGAGAAGCCGACGAACTTGTCTGAGATCGCGGGGATAGTAGTTCATCCTGACCGACTGGATACCGCCGACGCATCTGGAAGCAATCGCCTCTGCTCCCAGTCCAATCATTAATCGTACCTAAAGCTAGCAGGTTGGTCAGGCAGGCCAGAACCCTCCTCATGTATCTGTCCTTAGGTGGCTCTGAGTTCAGGTAAAGCATGCCAGCCCAGTCAAGCTTCTGATCCTCCGAGACGACAGACAACTGACCATAAACTTCTAACTGACCTCGCTCCTAGGCAAACTATTTCTTTCTTTCTTTCTTTATGTAGGCAACTGGAAGAACTGTTGGATGTTGGCCTCCATCCTCCAACACATCGTCCGGGACACCGTGGTTAATTAGCTCCAAAAACCAACTATTTGCGAATCAGGGGGATAGGTGGTCAACTCGTGATTTTGCAAACTCCCAAGACAATGAATCATTCATACCAATCTCAAAGTTTTCGCTTAATTAACTAATTATATAAGTGAACATTGAACTGAAATACAAGGCACAACACACAGGTTGCAAGACAGCAGAACAGTATGCAATTCTGGAACTAAAAATGTCAGGCAGCGAACCTGGAAGAAGCCTCGGTCCTGGCACACCATGTGGAGGCAAGCAGACTCCTCGCCACTCGCACCATCGATCGCTGCCTCAGCGCAGAGATACCTCAGCGGCACATCGGCTCCACCGGTGGGCGCTACCATTGCCTTCACAACAGGGAGAGATTCCATCTCTTCATTGCCGCTGTTGAGATGCTAGTAGTAGTTCATTGGATAGCTTAGTCTTCTATGTCTTTTGGCATATTCAGAGATCCAGTCTAACGACAACCATATTATCCTGCCAGCCTGCTTGTTTCTTTATGTTCATTTCTTTCAGGGAATAAACTTCAAATTTCCTCTCTAAGATGACATCACATTGGATAGAAATTCAATAATTTGATGCAACACCTAGCTCATGGCCTCATAACCCAGACGTTGCAGGGGACATCAAACACATAGAAGAATTAACAGTTGATAGGATAGAAGCAAACATATCAATTGTGATCAGGATTCAGGACATAGAGATTCCACACACATGGTTCTGAACAAGTACAAGAGCCACAAGATATGTTTGACAGGTTCAGTTCTGTGAACTAAGAAAGACGGTTATCAGAAACTAAACTCCCAGAGCGTGATCTGTTAGGGCCTTAAGGGCATATGATTCAGCAGCCTCTGCAAGTGATGCTAATCGTTCATTCCTTCCACCGGTTGCCACATGAGAGGTTGCAGCACACGAAGAACAGAGTCATCCCCTCCTCCCCTCTTGCTGTAGCCTGCACAATTGTGGAGATAGCAAGAGGTTAAGAGCTGTCGCCAGCCATCTTCGAACTAATTGAACAGAGGATGCCGTGTAACTCAACACATACGAGTTTCACTGGTGGATGATGATCTACCGTTATGCAAGAAATATTCAGTTGCATACATTCGAAAGAATACAGGAAGAGCGATATGTTCCCAGGGTCAATTGATTGGGAATTTTCCATAGAAGGAATCCTACTGTTTCATCAACATATCAGCTCAAGACACAAACCAGGGAGATATGCAGTTCGGAATGCTTGCGAGGGTTACAGAATTCCAAGCCTCAACATAAGGCTAAACGACAACACAACAGCAACATTAACAAGGTGCAGGTTTTGCAATGTGCACCGCCTTTTACAACATTTTCAATCCAAATAAGGGAATAAATAAATATATTGCTGGCATTAACAGGGAGATATACAGTTTTGAGTATAGACTGGCAAGAAAACAGCGACACTAACAGGGCAAGGAATTTTTACAACGTGCACCATCAAGTAATGAGTCATGATATATCTCCAGCCACATGAACAAATAAAATAAGTCGCTGGCACGAACCTGGAAGAAAACAGCCTCGCCATGGCCACAGGCAGCGCAGTGGACGTCCTTGGTCCGGGGCAGAGTGGGATCTGAAGCCACATCCTGCAGGACCTGCGTGCGCTCCGCGGCAGCATGCTGCACCTCATTGCGGTAGACACAGTTGTTGTCGGCGACCTCCTGAACCGAGCAAACAAGCAAGCAAGAATTGGTGAGCATTCCTTGGTTTTTCTCCCAAATTTTCACGCATTTTAGGTGCGTTAATTTTTTATAGCTACAACCAGTAATGAATGTTGAATTTTTTTTGATTATTATGGATATATTGCACAGCTAGAGGAGAGACAAGCAATAGGTTACTCTCATTATTTTTCCACAAAAATAAATAAACACACAAAATGTAGCACATTGTTTTCTGTCTCCATTTCTAACCAACTAGCGCTGCCTCGTGGGACTCGGGAAACCTATTATTTTCCGAATGAATAGTAGACAAATGAGGTATATTTATCATCATTTCACCGCAAAGACAAATGCTGCACATCGTTTTCTGTAATTCTGTCTCCACTTTTAATCAACTAGCGCTGCCTTGCGGGACTCGGGAAACATGACAAGTGTGTGCGAGTAAGTCCCGATTCGACTTACAAGATTACTTCAATTAAATGCCACGAACAGAGAGAGCGCACAGCCGGCATTCGGAAACCCTAGGATTTGGGGGCGATTTAAAAATCCTGGAACAAGCAAATCGCGGCGTTGCGTATGGGGACGGGGTTAGGGTCGGCGCAAGTTACCTGGTGCTCGCAGTTGCGGCAGGCGAAGAGGAGGACGCGTCGGTCCTTCTCCTCCTTGGGGTACAGGATGTTGTTGCTGCCATCGATTCTCGTTTCAGTGAGTTATTCAGTTCCGGCCACCATTTAATAGATCAAGAGGAAGAGGAGGAGGAGGAAGAAGAAGCGGTGGCGAGGGAGGAATCGGGGAGAGGGCACGCGCGTACCACTCGCGGCAGAACTTCATGGCGCTCATGGCGGCGGCGATTCGCGTTGCCTTGTAGTACCTGCCACGACGGTGTGGGATCGAGTCTTGTGGTGGTGTGGATTACGGGGTTGGGTTTATATACGGACGGAACGGATGTCTCAGGTCCTTTCTGTTCTGTTCTGTTTATTTATGTTCCCGTTTGCCGTTTCGTCCTCCGGTCTTTGTTCTTCAAGGGCATCTTAATTGGCCATCCAAACCATTTGATTTTGCCCGTTGGATTGTGTCCGTGGCAATATTTAGGTCGCTGCCTGCCCCTACCCTAGCGGTGTTACACCAGGGCGACCCATATTTTTCTAGGATACGTCTTGGGAGAGGAGAAGGCCAACGGCCGATACAACATCATAAGTCAACCAGACCACACACCCAACACAACACAACTCACAAGATACAACGCCAAGAATGGCCGATACAACGCCAGGAAGGCAACGCCGATACAAACGCAACACCACACGGCATACAACACAACCCCCAACAACCAAGCGACGAGGACTCTCCTTGCAACGTCTCCCGCCACGAATGGAAAGGAGGCGAAACACCAAGCTCACGAGCCGCGTCACAATCGAAGGAGGAGACTTCGGAAGACCGACTTGCCTCGAAGAGGCACAACCAACGCACTACCCGCCCATGTGTGCTAAGGTGGCAAGCGAGCAGCGGGACTGGACCTCCCGAGAGAAGAAGACCGAGAAGCGCCGCCGACGATGTACATTGCGCCCCGAGCGCCCAAGCTCCAAACGATCGCCAACCGGGACTCCGTCAAGCCGATCTGGGGACTTCTTGAGCCACCTAGACAACGCCTCCAAGAAGGGGGATGACACCATGGTGCCGTTGTTGTCCGATCCGGCGAAGCGGATCAAGGGTTTCCCCCGACACTCCCCGCGAGGCAGCATAGACAGGGCCATGACAACGCCCCCAAGGAGGAGATGGCGCCCACAGGCGTCGCCGTCGTCAGCATCAAGCTAGGCTTTCACCCGGCCCCTCCGTCAGCCCCGAAGACCACCAAAAAGAGCAGACAAGAGCCACTGCTTGGCCACACACCCGACGAGAGGAGAGCCGAACCCGATGTCGGCGAAGGGGATGCGCCGACCACCGTTCCACCACCAACGAACGAGCTAGCCGGTGGAGGACCAGCCTGCCGCCGCCACCTAGCCGGTCACCAGCACCACCACGATGCCAGGGGCTCGCCGTTGCCAGGCGCCGGCACTACACCGCCTGCCTCCATGGGACGAGACCCATAGGCCCGCCCAAGCCTGGAGGGCACGGTCGCTCCCGGAGCCGCCGTCCGCAGCAACAGGGACACCACCCCGAGCCGAGGCCGAGCCCCCACGTTCGCCGCCGACGAGCCGCCAACCACCGGGAACCCGCTGCTCCATGCCGCCGGATCCAGGGGAGGCCACGCGCCGCCGCCATCTGCAGAGGAACCGCCGCTCGGGGGGAGAGGCCCCGCCGCCGCCATCCGCACCGGGCTTTGCCCGACGGAGTCTCCCGGCGGCGACGAGGAGGGGGGAGGCTGGGGAGGCCGCCGCCGGCGCGATCTAGGGTTCCCCCCGTGTCGCATTTGGGTGGGACGCGGGAGGGGGGAGGGGGACGCTTTGGTCATCTCGGGCGACCCATTTTGTTATCTAGCTGGTGGACTAACTCATGGGTTAAAATAATGGGTGGGTGACTAGCTGGTGGGCTAGTCAGGCTGAATGTTGTCCTTGTACGGCTCGATCCATCGATGGACCAAATTTGGTGCATGGATGAGTCATGCGCTGACAGTTGATCTGGTTAGGTCTCTCCGATGGCTGCTTTTTTCGATCGGATTGTCCGGTTGGACAAAAAGGATAGGCCAGGACCGTTTGGGTCTCCCTAGTGGAGATGCCCACGATTGATCTGCGCGTCACTTAGGACATCCTAAACGGTTCTCCCAAAATTAGACACAAAATATGTCCTATCTTAACTATTTGGGATGCGTCCGGAATTGGTTGGCCTCCTATGTCCGCGCTTGCGCCCAAAGGGGAGCATTTATTTTTGTTACCGGTTGTTGCATGGGGTGCGCCTGTTTTTGCAGTTCGATGGTAACCAGACTAGCGGGCAGATCCGAACAGATCAATTTTCTATGCCATTTCTTTTTTACATTTGCAGAAGCACGCGAGGGCTGAATCCATTGGGGGCAACGGAGACCCCTTGGAACGTGTTTGGTTCGGAATTCTGTAACGTAACCTGATACCAGCGTTAACAGGTCCCGTTAAATCTTGTTTGCTTGCGTTGCTCTGTAATTTGATTACGCGGCACCTGATTCCAGTCTAGTACAAATCTGTTTCCGATGGGTACCTGTGTAATCGGATACCGATACAGCCGGGTCTTCGTCGTCGACGCTAGCTGTTGCTCCCGTTGTTGTCGTCGTGCGATCCCGCCGTCAAAAGCTCCCATTCTCTTCCTGTCACAAGCCGTCTTCTGTAGTCGCCGACGCCGCCTCCTGCTCTTGTCGTCGCCATGAACGGATCCACAACTGGTCATGGGTGTTCAGAACACCCAAATTTTTCTGCAAATTTTTTTCATATACGGGCGTGGTTTCCACATCAAGTCATCCATGCAGCCCAACATAGAACAATTTTGCCGTTAAAGGGAGAAACTGTGCATGTAGACATAGATCATCACAACATACTTCACTATTCAGATGCAAATAGATCTTTTTCCAGAATGTACACGCCATTTTCTTGACGCCAATTGTGGTGTTACAGCAAAACAAATATAGCTACACATCACCGAATCGCCTCATATCATCTTCCATCTACACTGGTATGGTGGAGAGTTTTTAGTGTTGAAAAAAAAAGAGAGGTTTGGTGAGGGGTTGTGGGGATCTCTCAGGATTATCACCTCCGAATCCAGCTTGCTAAATGAACTATCCCCTTAAATACACTAGAAATAATAGATTGTCCCCTCCGAACCATGGTATGGCGAGGGATGGAATATTTTCCGGGATTCAGGATAATCCCCTCCCATCCCCTTATGGCCTTGTTTTCTTCTAGTATATTTACCCCCTAGAGGTTTGGGGATGGGAGGTTTAGAACTTGTAATATGTAAGTATCTATTGGTTGTTACCTTTGCCATGTCGGCCCTGACCACCGGGTCCGACCTGTCAGATTCATCATTATAACCGCGTCAAAGACAGATCAGTGCTATCTGCAACCTCTTGTCCAAATCCGATGCTTTCTAAAAAATTTAAATCTTTTGGTGGTCTTTTGAAACCCTAGTCCCAATTATGGTGGTTTTTTGTAATTTTCTCCCTAATCCTCTTCGTTCCCCGCAAATATTCTTTTCTAAAAATACTCTACTATGGATGGGACTTTAATCTAGACTGCAGATATGCTTCCAGTCGCAGATACTGCAGATGTAAGATAATATCATGTAATTTTCTTTATTATTTTTAAGTTTCTTAACTTTTTAAGATATCGTTGCCACAATGGCCAATTTTTACATCTGTTGGGGTGAATGCATGAACAATTTTCAGTTTTTCACTACGTTGTGTGGGATGAAATTTGAACACCCAAAGTAAAATTTCTGCATCCGTCCCTGGTCGTCGCTGCCGCCTGCTGGAGTCGTCGTCGCCGCCTGCTGGAATCGTCGCAGAGTTGTCGCCGCTGCTGCCTGCCGTAATAGTCGCCGCGGCCGCCTGCTGGAGTCACCGCGGAGTCGTCGCCGCTGCCTCCTGCTGTAGTTGCCGTCTCTGCCGCCTGCCGGAGCAGTCGCCGCGGCCGTCTGCTGGAGTCACCGGGTAGTCGTCGCTGCTGCCTCCTGCTGTAGTTGTCGTCGCCGCCGCCTGCTGGAGTCGGAGTCGCCGCTGCGAGGCGTCCGCTAGCTGTCGTTGTCCCTGCCGCCGCCCCAAGCCGTCGTTGCGCTGGAGGAGTCTACAACAAGTTCCTACGTCCATCCCTGCTCGGTCCCTGGGACATGACGCTGCCGGCCACGCCCAGTAGCTGTTACTCCCGTGCAAGTGTTACCAGAGTAGTGACCAAACAGATTTGAGTTTTTCCCCATTCCGTTTACGTTACCAGTGTAAATCAATTACGTTTACGTTTTCATTACCATTCTCGAAACAAACACGTCATTTTCAACTGACTTGTTCTATGCCAAAGGATCCCCACCAATGAAAGATGGTTCAGGCATCAGCTCTTCTCCGCCCTGCACTGTCTATCCTGCCCTGAAGATGAAGATACCGATCATTTGTTCCTGCAATGTGTCCGAGCTAGAGAGCTTTGGGGATCTCTTCCCCCTGTGGACACTCTTCCTGAGCCATCTTGTTTTGATGAGCTTCGGAATCGTCACATGGACAATTTCGCACGAGCCACCGTCTGCACCGCGATCTGCTGGAATATATGGAAAAGATGAAATGCACTGGTATTCAACTCAGTGTATGAACCTGTTCAATTAGCTAGGAGTAGGTGTGATGCGGATGTTCGCCTTTGGCTCATCCATGTAGAAATCCCCTTGACAAACTCTTCTTGTTAGCTTGGAGTGACACTTTCGATCCCCCCGAGCTCCTTGTCCGTTGTTTCTCCCCTGACAAGCATCTATATACATTTGCTTCACAAATCTAAAACATCTTATATTTTAAAACGGAAGGAATAGTTCTTATAAATCACCATCATTTTATTTCGATACAAATAAACCTGACCACACCAAGAGTACTAATTTTACTAGCTAGGACTGTTGGATTCACGGTATAGAAGACAAAAAAATTCCTACGATGTGAACTACTAAGCACAAAGATCTATCTACCTAGATACAATCAACGGGTAGATTTAGAGAACATACCCTTGAAGAGCGACAAAGCGTTACGAGGTTGTACTCATGGATGATATAGTCGTACACTTGCCGATCTCAAGATCGTGATGCAGTCTAGCGAGTCCAGCAGGTCCAACACCAGCAAGTCCAGCACCGCAAAGCAGCGGTGCCTTCGTGATCGCACATACGTCTGGTACCTCGACAACCTCCGAGTCCTCGCTCCAACAAAACAGCGGAAGCAGCAAATCCTTCCAGAAAAAGCCACCGAGAGCATGTATCTCGCTAATCCGAGACCATGGAAAATTGCTAGAGGAGAAAGAGAACCTTTACGAGGAGGTGGTGCAAGAGGAGAGGAGCCATGAGGCTCCTTTTATAGGGGATGGGGCGCAGCCTCATGGCCATGGCTGGCCGGCCATGGTGGGTTCTCCCACCTCTCCCTCATTCATGTGGGTGGAGCTTCCACTAAGCTCACTCACATAAATTTTAACTCCACTCATTTGTATTTAATGTCCACTAAATTAAATGCATTTTTCTCTTTAAACAAAACACTTTTATTTATTTTAGTCAGAATTTTGTTAGTTACTTTAATTAACAAACATTCACATGAAACCACTTGCAACATTTCAATATCACATGCATAACCAATTTCAGCAATTTCACCCGAAAAAATTCCGGTGCCATCGAAACAATTCCAGTGCTTTCATAATCTTTCTCTGGTATCTTATTTGCTCCAAATGGTGTTGGTATACCTTAAGTGTGTCACCCCCACGATTCGTGAATAATGCAGACATGATCGAGACCCCTCTCCAATCAATAATCAGCAGCGGGACCTGGAGATCCGTACTGACTCCCACACATTCAACGATGACTCCAGTGATCATGTGAACCTTTAACGTTAGTAACTAAATCCCTTTATCTCGCGATACATGTCTGAGATTCGATCATCGGTATCTCCATACCTAGTTTGATCTCGTTACCGACATACACTCTTTTCTTGTTCCCGTGATATAATATTCTAATGATCACATCACTTGATTGCAAGCTATCTCAATGTGATATCATCAAGAGGGACCAAAGTATATCTATCCATCATCGGGATGGACAAATCCCACTCTAGGTCCATGAGCCTCTACATAACACCTTCGGAGTATCTGAATCCACCTTTATTGTCACTTTGTTATGGTGTGACATTTGATGTTATCACGTTACTCTTCTAGTGTTAGTGATTGACATGATATCATGGTGTAAAGACTATAATTACTTCATATGATGTTATAACAATTTAAACACAATGACTTTGATCGTATTGTTATACTTTGGATGAATGGTCATCACATTATTTCACCAATATTATGACCTCGTTATTAACAATATCCAATATCCATGATCAAGAAACCTTGATCATCTTGTTAATCAACGAGCTAGTTTATATGAGAGGCATAACTAGGAAATCTTTATTTGTTTGTTAAACACACATGTATTAACGTTTCCAATTAATACAATTATAGCATGCAAAATAAATATGTATCATAAATGAGGAGTACGATAATAACCACTTTATTATTGCCTCTCAGGCATATTCCCTTCAGTCGTCCACTTGCACTGGAGTCAATAATCTAGTTTAAAAACTTGCGTATTTAACACATATGGCTTTCTGGTGTTGTATATACGTGTTTGCTAGTGGTTAACATAATCTCCGGATCTGGCACTTTCAGGTCCGTGTGTATTTGCATGTCTTTATGTCTCTACGCACCACTCATTCTCTAATGAGATGGCATTATATAAATTTAGTCCTCTGGTGAGAACTTTAGTTCCTTTGGGTTAATAAATGTTAAAGTATTATCGTACAATATATCTTCATAGTAGTAGCCTACTGTAAACTACACCTAGTTTGATAACAAACTACTTAACACAAATGCCCTCATTTGCTGCTACTATAGCAGTCATATACTTAGCCTTTTGTTGTAGTATCCGTCATAATGTATTAACTTTGAAACTCATCCAAATCCATCATGGAACCTCCTTTCCATTATATTGTGCCACCCATAGTTTAATTTGAGATAAATTTAATTTGTATCTTGTGACAAACTAGTATTAATGTAATACGTTATAATGAACTATTTGTAAATATTTGTCACCTCTACAAAAAATATATTCTTAGTTCTTTCAAAGATCATAAGAATATCCTTACTATTGTCTAATGATCATCTTATAAATCATTCTGGTATATGCACATAACATTTAGAGCATAGGACATATCTGGATATGTATATATCATCGTATATATTATTGATCAAAATATTCATGTGATTTCACTCACCAAGTGTCAAAACACTTGAATCTTGTTTCACTTACCAAGTGTCAATACACTTGAATCTTGATTCAACCCTTTCCATGCGGATGAAACCTTTCTTGTCATTTCCATATTGAACTCATTCAATAGCTCATATATGTATGTCTGGCACAACCATATTAGCGCCTCAATCTATCCTTATAGATATTGATGCCAAATATTCCGGTTTGCCCAAGTCTTTCATCGAAATCTAATTTTAATGAAATTCTTAACCCGTGTCAATAAAAGATACATCTTTTCCAATCAACAACATGTCCTCTACATAATATATTGGAAATTTGTCTCAGCGCTCCCACTTAATTTTTTGAAAATACAAGCATCTTCATAGTCTCCGATGAAATTAAACATTTTAATAGTTTCATCATGGTGAAGATTCCAACTCGCTTATGCTTACTTCAACCATTAAAGTTTGCATGTCCTTTTAGCATCCTTTGAATTAACAAAACCCTTCGGACCATGTCATGTACACATCCTAGGTAAGCATTCTTTTAGAAGAACTTTGTTTTGTTTGTTCAACTACCATATACCAAATTATATGTAGTGGTTGCTATATTAATCCGTCAAGACTAAATATCGCTACGAAAGATCAAATCTTATCGTAGTCAACTCCTTGAACATTGTCGTAAACTCCTTTCCGACATGTCGACTATTTCATAGATGTCAAACATCCATGTCTATTTATTTATAGATCCAAATACAAAGGATAGACTTCATGCCTTTTCGGAGGGTCTTCCAAGTTCAGAAACTTGATTTCTCGTGTATGGATACTATCACGGATTTTATGACTTCTAGTCATTTTATGGAGTCAGGGCCCATCATCGCTTCTTTGCATGCAGTCGGTTCATCACTGTCAAAACAATAACGACTTGTTTATCAAATCTCGCTATTTGATTGTTACCCGACGCATATGGTTCAAATAGGAATTCTAATCTCCAAGATCACAATCTTTGTAATCACGGGAGTCATGAGCATTGTAGCCGCCACCGGGACACTTTTCGGCGCTGTGCTACTTAACACATATAGCTAAGGTTCAATAACCTTATCAAATTTTCCCGCTTAACTTTTCACGAAAAATTCCTTCTCAAGAAACTTGACGTTCCAATCAAAAAACTCTTTTATCCTCGGTGTTATGGAGGAATACCCAACTACTTCTTTGGAATAACCTACAAAGATGTGTTTATCCGACTTTGGTTGCAAACATTTTACTTATGCATAGCACACCAAAATTTAAGAAAAGATAACTCGGGTTTTATCCCAAACCATAACCCTTATGGTGTCATTTCAACGGATCATGATGGTGCTCCTTTCAGTGTAAAATTGGTAGTCTCTAAAGCTTTAATCCTTAAAATATAATGGCAGTTTTATAAATGACACTTTTGATCTTACCATGTCAAACAAGGTTTGATTTCATCTCTCGAACATTCCATACTACTATGGTTTATCGGGAAACACAAATACATGGAACAATTCCTAAAATCTTAGGTGTTTTTCTAAACATGTAACTCAAATATCTTCCTTTATGATCGAATCATAAATTATTTCTTTTCTTGTTACAATGATTTTCTACTTCATCTTGAATGTATTTGAACAATTTTCAAATGTTTCATACTTCTTCCTTATTAAGTAAATATACATATATATTCACTCAAATTTCCGGAGAAAGCATATGAAGCTGAAAGATCCACCACACATGGCTACACATAATGGACTATATACATCAACATGCACAATTTCCGAAAAGTTAGTCATCCATTCCTGTTTGGCCTATGAACGGAGTTTCAATTATCTCGAGGAAAGTCTCACAAGCGTCAATTGATCAAAATCAAAGACTCCAAAAATCATCAACATGGAGTTTTTCTTTCCAATGTAATTTAAATAGCGATGTCACTTCGTAAGTGATCTTTCAATCATTTGTCTTGTGACATTTTAGCATTAGTTTTTATGGACGTGATTTCTCCAACTAGACTTGTAAAAGTTCATTCATCTTCTATGGAATACGGTAATTATTTGAACAACCATTGTTCTCATAATACCAGAACAAAATAACAATTATTTATACAAATCTTGAAGGTAAGCTTTGATGCCAATGAGAAACATAATAACACTTTATTTGTTTTCGATGAACATCATCACATATTCTCTTACTAGTTACTTAGGCCATTGTAGTTCGTGCATTGTGTCGTTTTGTATGACATTTCATACCAACCAATTCGGTATCCAATACCCAAGAACCACATTGTTTAACAAGCAAAGAATACAACCATAACATGTATATCTTCTATATTACCTAAGCTGGTCATTTCCAGCCTTTCTCTTTTCTGCCAAATATTTTATAGATTCTCTTTGAGCATTTCCTTTTTCTTTAAAAGAATCTATCAACATCAATAGTGGCGCCATACACATGACACATAGTCCAAAGCGTGTATAGTCAAATACTAATACCTTTGGACTTGCACTTTGAAGTTGATCACCATCATCAAATGTTTGGTGTTCTTTCAAAAAACCATTCTTTAGTAATCTTTTAATGTAGTAAACACTTTACCTACATCTTCTATTCATCCTTATCATGACAACTTTCATGATCAAGCTACTATAGCCTATAAGGACGAATTATGAGTATAATGTCAGTTCCCAAAACCTTTTTGGGAGATTAGGACGTCTAGCGTCTCCAACCTTCGCAAATTCTTATACAATATGAGAACATGTATTTTGCCAAATTACACTCTATCATATTGCAACCATAAACATTGTTTCAGATATCACAATATCTTCCACACATGATAGTTTCTGAAACAATTCTTTCAACTCCTAGATAACCTCGATATTAAAACAACTTTTGAATATCAAGAATCATGGAGGCAAACATGATACTTTAGATACTAACACTGGAATTGTTACTCTTGATTTAATACTACTTATTAAACTTCATGGAGCAAATTGAGTTTGTTGAAATTTTGCAATAGGACTTCTGAACTTAAAATCGACACTCAAAACAATACGATACCAGTTCGTAAAGTAAATATCCAGAATTCTATAGTTCTATTATCTCAATTAAAACTAAGCCCAAGGTAGTGAACAGATGCCAATGACTACAATAAACTATGCAAATTCAATTTGATTTTAGTTTATGATAAATTGAGTTCAACTAATCCAGATTACAAATGAACTCCCACTCAAAACCAACATCCCTCGAGTTGTTTTGGTGATTACATGAAGCAAATCCACTACACCAAGTCCGATCATCACGTGAGTCGGTGTAGCTTCAAGGGCGAGCATCTATATGGGCATCATTGATTTTAGTTTATTGATGACCCACAAGTATAGGGGGTTGATGGCCCAAAATATATCGAGGTTGTTGGGGAACCCCAAGAGGAAGGTATGATGAGCACAGCAGCAAGTTTTCCCTCAGTTATGAAACCAAGGTTATCAATCCAGTAGGAGCAAGGAAACACCTCCAAGGTGTTGCTAGCTGAACTTTCGCAGGACGCACTACCAGTGCCAGCAGCAACGTGGAAACCTGCACAACACAACCACAGAACTTTGCCCCCAACTTACAGTGAGGTTGTCAATCTCACCGGTTTTGCTGGAAACAAAGGATTAAACGTATTGTGTAGAAGAAACTAATAGTTTGCAGAAAGTAAACACAAAACAGTAAATAGTTGATTGTAGATTGATGATAAAATAAAGGACCGGGGTCCATAGTTCACTAGTGGTGGCTCTCCATAAGATAGATGACATGTTGGGTGAACAAATTACAGCGGGGCAATTAACAAACATCGAGAAAGCAATATGCATATACTACTCATCTTGACTCCTTTGAGATTTGATTAGGCATTACAACATTATACATAGACCATAATCCAACTGCATCTATGACTAATAATCCACCTTCAGGTATCATCCGAACCCCCTCCAGTATTAAGTTGCAAGCAACAGATAATTGCATTATGCATTGCGTGTAAAGTAAACAATATGATTGTTCTATGAACAAAGGATTGTTGTTTTCTCACTAGTAGCAACAACACATCTAGTACCTTAGAGATTTCTGTCACTTCCCCAGATTACTAGAGGCATGAACCCACTATCGAGCATAAATACTAACTCTTGGAGTTGCTAGCATCTAGTTGGCCAAGATAGCTACTAACAACGGAAAGCATGCAAGATCACAAATAACAAAGACATGATAGAATCAATAATCAATCTAAAATAGCATCTCAATATCCATCGGATCCCCGCAAACACAACATGTAGGATTACAAATAGATGATCTTGATCATGAACGGAGCTCACAAGATCTAAACATGATAGCACAAAGGAGAAGAACCAGCCATCTATCTACTACATGGACCTCTAGTCCAAGGATGAACTACTCACGCATCACACCGGAGGCTTGCATGGTGATGAAGAAGGCCTCCAGGGTGAATTCTCCCCTCGTGAGGTGGGGAAGAGCTCAGATCCCTCTGATCTAGGGATAGAGATGACGGCTGACTCTGAGACTCTTTCGTGGAATTTTGATCGGTACTTAGGGTTTACATCGGAGGCATCTTATAGGCGATAGGGAGGCCGAGGGGGTCTGAGGCGGACCACCCTAGCGGGGTCAAGCTGGGCGTGGCAGCCAGGTGGTGTGGCGGCCCCCGGCCTCTCATCTCATATTCAGCTCCGTGTGTCCCTCGGTGAAAAGCAGACTTTGGCTTTTGTCCGTCCAATTCGAGAATATTCATTTTCTAACTTTCTGGAACCAAAAATAGCGAAAAGCAGTACCGCACTTGTGGCTCTTATTAATAGGTTAGTCCAAGAAAGTGTATAGAAAGTACTTCAAAGTGTGGAAAAAACATAAGAAAGTAGATAAAACCAAGCATGGAACATCAAAAATTATGGATACGTTAACAACGTATCAGGGGTGTATCACAATATTTTCGATAAGTAAGAGTGTCGAACCCAACGAGGAGCAGAAGGTGCTGGCGAGTGGCTAGGAGCAGGAATTCTCTGTAAATACTTAGCAAACGGATTTTTAGGGGTTTTTGATAATGCAGGTAAATAAAGTATGAATAAATAAAAGACAATAAGAATAAATGCAGAAGTGCTTTCGCTTCATATAGTTGATTAATCTTCTTTAGTTTGCTAAGTGTTGTGTGGGTGAACCTGTGCTAATGTACCGACCTTCCTAGGACTAATACATACTTGTGATTATACCCCTTGCAAGCATCCGCAAGTACAAGAAAGTAATTAAGGTAGAAACCTAACAACAACTTTAAACTCTAAGATCCTGACGTCCCTTGTGCAAAGGTTTCCTAACGGGGGTTCAGGTTTCTGTCACTCCGGCAACCCCTACGATTAGTATCCAAATACACAATGCATTTCCCTAGGCCCATATAGGTGAAGTATCATGTAGTCGACGTTCACATGACACCACTAGAAGAAATACACCACAACTTAAATATCAAACTATTGAATCTTTCTCAACACAATTCCATTACTAACAACATGACTTCTCCCATGTCCTCAAGAACTAAACGAACTACTCACAAGACATCATATGGATCATGATCAGAGATGAAATAATGATGTGCAACAATCTGAACATAAACGATAATTCAATGGTTCACTCAATAGCATCAACTACAAGGAGTAATCAACACCGGGAAAGTTTCCCCTAAGAACTATGCAAGATTCAACCCAATTGTTACAGCGGTATGAGGTGGGGATGATGGTGCTGGTGGAGATGATGGTGGTGATGATGATGATGATGATCCCGATGAAGTCCAACTTGATGGTGGAGTTGATGACGACGATCTCCCCTCTCCGGGAAGGAATTCCCCCGGCAGAATTCTGTCTACCGGAGAGATCTTTCTCTCTCGGTGTTTTTCGCCCCGCAGAGGCGGTGGAATCTTTCTGTGGTTGCTCCCCGAGCCTTGGGGTTTCGGGAGGATAATATACGCCAGAGGGGAGAGGCTGGAGTGGACCAGGGCGGCCACACCACCTGGTGGCGCAGCCTAGGGTGGCTCGCACCAGGGGGTGGTGTGGGCCCCCTGTGGCCCATCTCCACTTCCCCTTCGCGCATTCTTCGTCTTCTGGAAAAATAGGATTTTCCTGGATTTTCTGATCTTCGCGAATTTTTCTTCCAAACAGCAATTTTTCCATCAGAATCATGACTGCAGCGGTCCATACTCCAAAAGTCATCAACCATGCAAAAACAGATGAAATAACATAAGTATCATCTCTTAATATGAAATATATCAATGAATAACAGTAAATTATGATATAGAATAGTGATGCAAAATGGACGTATCAACTCCCCCCAAGCTTAGACTTTGCTTGTCCCCAAGCGAAACTGAACTCAATAAACATGACCTAAGGTTTATGGAGTGAAGAATCGATAAAAGAATACGTACAAGAAGCATCACATTCATCAATACATGTCATAATAGAAGACAACTCACTATTATATAACTTAACTTGCAATAAGTAAAGGAAACACAATAAAGATACATAAAGTAAATCATAATTGGTAATTGCAAACTTAGCTCTTGGTCGAAGAATAGTTGACAATTTGCTGGAGTTCACAAATAACTGATTTTCAATGATAGCTTTCAAAGTAGTAGACACTAAGATAAGAGCAATGTGCAAAACAAGGAACATAAGAGACATGATTGAATAAATCATCATTTGAATGAATGAAACACAACAACTCAAAATACTTGCTGAGGTAGAAGGGAATAGGTTTACTAACTCAACTAAAAAGTAAAAGATAGGTCCTTCGCAGAGAGAAGCAGGGATTTCAAGTTTTCATAAAGAGCTTCCAAAAATTATGGTACTTATTAGCTTTCAGCTCTCATTGCCCCTATCATAAGCATCTTTAGGTGATTAAGGTTAAAGTGACACAACTAAGAGGATATGCTTGACAAGTTATAAGTTGAAATCTCATGCCCCTTACTTACGAGTACCGAACCTCATGCTACTCAACTTTAGTCACAAGTAAGCTCTTGTCATTGTAAATACATATGTATCATAGAGAACCGCCAAAGGGGTACCCTTTGCACATGATATAGGAGCTATCCCATAATCATAATTACAAGGCAAGCAGACAATGAGCATCTCAGCGGTCCTTTTATTTGTTATATGCATAGGTTTTTATTGAGGATGCTTCATAGAGTGCTCATTATGGTTATGCTGCAAGTTTCCACCATGATTAGGCATGGCTTAGGCTAGCGGCCCAGGCGTTTCTCTAACACACATATAAACTCCATGATCTTACAAGTCCCCCTTTTATTTCACACCGCCGGGATCCATAAGCAAAAGAATCATGATATCAACGGAATATAAGTGCAATGTTGAAAGCGTTCCCCATGATACATGGTTCTGCTAACTTCAACGTATAAAGCGCAAGCATATACACAACAAAGATGGACACAATGGTTCAAGTTTATTAATTGCAAGAAAGAAAAGTGTGCCATCAAGTTCGTGAGAGCTTTAATCACTAATTTTCACATAACAAGTTTAATTTGGAAGGTAGATAAAATCATGAATTTACTTGGAATAGCAATAGTGCTAATAGGTAGGTATGGTGGACACAAATGGCATAGGTTTTGGTTTAAGGATTGGATGCACGAGAAGCATTCCCTCTCAGTACAGGTTTTTGGCTAGCAAGGCTGGGTAACAAGCATAAGAGTTGAAGGAAACAAACAAACATACAAGTGATAAAAACAAACATGCAATCTTCCTTGGAAGCATAAAAGATCTTAACTAGAGAATACTAAACTTATGAGCAAATCAAGAAAGAAAGATGATGAAATTATATTTCTTTAAGAGTACTTTTATCTTTTTCATTCAATTCTCAAAATAGTGTTGCTACTGACCGAGCCAGGTTTGCCAAAACCAACTAAATTAACTCAATGATCCCAAAGTGATACCAATACTAATGACAAGATCAATCATATAACTATGAAATGAAAACTAATATAAGAGATGCAAGAGAGTAAATGATAGAACTTCTCATTAATATTCCATAACAGCAACTCACACCAAGGGATACATAGTTATCTAACGAGAGGGGGGACACTTCCATAATGCAAACCATCCTACATGATAACTTCTCTATTCATGATATGACTCTACAAAAAAGTTAAAAAGATAGAAGATAGTGATGTGATACCGCGGCACCCCCCCAAGCTTGGAACAAACCAAGGGGATGCCAAAACCTGATGATGAATGATGTCTACGCACTTCTATTCTTGTAGACAGTTGTTGGGCCTCCAAGTGCAGAGGTTTGTAGAACAACAGCAAGTTTTCCCATAAGTGGATCACCCAAGGTTTATCGAACTCAGGGAGGAAGTGGTCAAAGGTATCCCTCTCAAGCAACCCTGCAATCAAGATACAAGAAGTCTCTTGTGTCCCCAACACACCCAATACACTTGTCAGGTGTATAGGTGCACTAGTTCGGCGAAGAGATAGTGAAACACAAGTGGGATGGATAATTATAAGTGGTAATGGTGATAGAGAATAGCCTGATGGCGTGGAAGAGACTAAAGTAAAACAGAAATAAAGAAGGAAGCAAGCAAACATGTAATAGATCTAGTAGCAAACGGTGTTTCAATGCTTAGAAACAAGGCCTAGGGATCATACTTTCACTAGTGAACACTCTCATACAAATATATTATCTTCATGATACTACGCTGAACTACTCTCCGGTTGGACACTCTAATCCATGGTAGGGCTATAACAGCACACCTCAAAGTAAGCCTTTCCCATCTAGAAAACCCCACACTGTCACCTTGAGTACTAGATAAGTCCAACAAACACCACAATTTCATAAAGACATCTAACTCCAAATATAACTCATAACAAGTATTTGTAATCTCTAGCCTAAGTGCCACCATGGTGTGCACCCTGTCACTTTCACACACATGGGGAGAGCAGAGATCTATTAAAGCACTTGAGTAGCAAGGTAGATCTACTAGATTACAAGCTCATGATCTCAATAAGATCATGCATAGAGAGAGAGATGAACACATAGCTACCGGTAGAACCCTTAGCCTCGAGAGAGAACTACTCCCTCCTCATCATGGGAATCAGCAATGGTGATGGAGATGGTGGTGGAGATCGATGGAGATGGCTCCAGGGGCACTTCCCCATCCCGGCAGGGTGCCAGAACAGAGACTTTCTATCCCCCGAATCTCCCCTTCGGTGGCGGCGGCGCTGCGGAACTTTTCGTGGATTTCTGATTGACGATTTAGGGTTTTGGTATCAGGAGGCTTCTTATAGGCCAGAGGGCAAGGTCGGTGGGCGGCCAGGGGGCCCACACCATGCCCTGGCGCGGCCTGGGGGACCCGCGCCATGGGGTGGTGTGGCCACCCTGTGGCCCCTCTCTGACTCTCCTTCTGGCTCCGCGAGTCTTCCGGGAAAATAGTAACTTTGGCTTTTGTCCCGTCCAATTCTGAGAATATTCATTTTCTGACATCCTGAAACCAAAAACAGCAGAAAACAGGCAACTGGCACTGTGGCATCTTGTTAATAGGTTAGACCAAGAAATCATATGAAAAGTACTCCAAAGTTGGAACAAAACACAAGAAAGTAGATAAAACCAAGCATGGAGCATCAAAAATTATAGATACATTTGCAATGTATCAACATCCCCAAGCTTAACTCCTGCTCGTCCTCGAGTAGGTAAGTGATAAAAAGAAAGAATAATTTTTGAGGTGACATGCACCATCATAAACTTGATCAAAGTATTTGTAAAACATTCAAAGCTGGGATCATAGTACTTCAATCATAACATGAAAGACAAAGTTCTAGCAATAAGACAAAGAAACTATGATGCAACATGAAAAGGCACAAACAAAAGATTCATGAATAACAATGCTTTGCAAGACGTTTGTTTGTTTCACATAAAGAAAACATAGCATAATAGTATTCAGCTTGTCCCTCAATAGAGTAGCAAATATAAATGCATAGGACACCTTCAAAGTTCATAAGAGTGACTAGATACAATAGTTTAAAACAAGCAATATCAAAGTATGCATCAATCAACTAGTCTTGGGACAATGCACATAGAACTAAGAATGGCCACTATGCTCTCAAAGTAGGTGCATAAAGATAGAAGGTGGAGACTCAATATAATGGTGAAAGAAAGGCCTTTTGTAAAAGGAAGTAGGGATTCAAGTCCCATAAAGAGCTTCCAAAAATTATGGTACTTGTAGCTTTCAGCTCTCATTGCCCCTATCATAAGCATCTTGAAGGTGATTAAGGTTAAATTGACACAACTAAGAGGATATGCTTGACAAGTTATAAGCTGAAATCTCATGCCCCTTACTTACGAAGACCGATCCTCATGCTACTCAACTTCAGTCACGAGTAAGCTCTTGTCATTGTAAGTACATGTGTATCATTAAGAACCGCCAACGGGGTACCCCTTGCACATGATACGGGAGCTTTCCCATAATCAAAATGACAAGGCAAGCAGACAATGAGCATCTCAGTGATCTTTTTATTTGCTATTTGCATAGGTTTTTATTGAGGATGCTTCATAGAGTGCTCATTATGGTGATGCTGCAAGTTTCCACCATGATTAGGCATGGCTTAGGCTAGCGGCCCAGGCGTTTCTCTAACACACATACAAACTCCATGATCTTACAAGTTCCACTTTTATTTCACACCGTCGGGATCCGTAAGCAAAAGAACATGATATCAACGGGATACAAAGTACAAGTGCAATGTTGAAAGCATTCCCCATGGTACATGGTTCTGCTAATTTCAACTTATAAAGTGCAAGCATATACGCAACAAAGAAGGACCCAATGGTTCAAGTTTATTAGAGGCAATAAAGTAAAGTGTGCCATCAAGTTCGTGAGAGCTTTAATCACTAGTTTTCTCATAACAAGTTTAATTTGGAAGGTAAAAAAAAGCATGAATATACTTGAAATAGCATAAGCTAGTAGGTAGGTATGGTGGACTCTTTGGAATAACTTGGTTTAGGGAGTTGGATGCATGAGTGGAACTCATACTTGGTTGTGGAGGCTAGCAAAAGACTGGTAGCGACAAACTAGGAGAGCAATAATGACCATAATCATGCAGAGCGACAAAACATCATTGATCAAAGCATAAAGTGATACTACAAGTTGAAAACTAAAGGATCATAAAGGCTATGGTGACTTGAGACAGTCATAACATGGTGTGAGCATGTGCCAAGTCAACCCAAATAAAGCATCAAAGGAGAATACCACTGTACTATGCTTTAATATGCTAAAACAACGCATGATTCATCCAAGGCACATTAAGCATCTCAATTGTTTCTAACAAGTCATGTTACAGCAAAGAATACTACGCATAAAGACAAAACAATATCAAGCATGGCATGACAAAGCATAGGCCACAATCAAAAACAAGCTCTTTTTACCACATAAGCATGAACTTTACTACTCTTTTCCAAACCAAACCAAACCATTTGCAAACCAATGTATGAAAGAGGGGGTCCAACCAATTTATTCAGCAAACTAACAAAACCAAAGCAAACAAAAAACCAAAACGAAAACGAAGAAGAAGACGCTCCAAGAACAACACAACTGTGCATGAAACAATAAAAATGAAGCGTTTGGAAGAAACCTGAGATTTTTATTGATGAAGAGGGGGATGCCTTGGGCATCCCCAAGCTTTGACGCTTGTACTTCTTGGATATTTCTTGGGGTGAAACGTGTGGCATCCCCAAGCTTGAGCTTTAGTCCATCCTTCATCTCATTACTCATTCCTTCCATACACCTGAAATTTTTCCTTCATACAAAACTTCACACAATCTTTATTAGCAACATTAGTGCACTCAAGATAATAGGTCTTAAGGTTCAGTTCTAACATCAATAAACTTCTACTAAAACACTAGCTACTGTATCACTTCCCTCAAAAAGCTCAATTCCCCAAAAGAACTCAAGAAGGAACCAACAAGAAGCAAATGCAGAAAATGACAGAAATCTGTTAAAACAGACCAGCAGGTAAAGACGATTTTTTTCGAAGACCTTCTGTTGCTCAAATCAAAAAGTATTGAACTAACGAAACTTAGATAACAACCTAGGTCAGCAGCACAAAACATTACAGATCAATCTGACATACAGAGCTCTCTCAGGAATTTTTACGGTGAAGCACAAGAATCTGTTTCGGGACAGCAACTTTCCCAATCATTACTTCACTCTCATTAGAGGTTACTCTTGGCACAAAAAGCAAATAAAAAGGATAAGGAGAGGTTATTACAGAGGTAATAACTTCCAAAACTCAACTAAAACTCTTGGGTTATCTCCCAACAAGTACTTTTCTTTAATGCCTTTAAGTTAGGCATGATAGTTTGAGAAGATGCTCACATAAGAAATATGAATTGAAGTAAAAGTGAGCATCAAAAAGCAAATTCAAAACACATTTAAGTCTAACACACTTCCTATGCATAGGAATCTTGTGAATAAACAAGTCATGAAAGCACAAAGCAACAAGCATAGGAAAGCAAAACAAGTGCAACTTCAAAATTTTCAACATAAAGAGGGGAAACTTAATATTATTGAGATGCATAAAACCATGTTTCCCTCTCTCATAATAGATTTCAGTAGCAACATGAATAAAATTAACAATATAACTATCACATAAAACATTCTTAGCATGAGCCACATGCATAAAAGAATTAATACTCCCCACATAAACATAGTCATTCTTGTTAATTGTAGTGGGAGCAAATTCAACGAAATAGCTATCATTATTATTCTCATCACCATAATCATCAAATATAGGAGGCATATTGTAATCATAATTACTTCCCTCCTCAATAGTAGGTGGACTGAAAATATCATAATCATCATTGCAATCATCATATATTGGAGGTTTTGTATCATCATAAGCAATAGAATAGCTATCTTCCAAAGCTGGGGAACTACAAACATCATTTTCATAAAAACTAGCTTCCCCAAGGTTAGACTTTTCCATAGCATTATCAATAATGGTGTCCAAAGAATTCATACTAACAACATTTCTATTAACATGCAAATAAAGTTCCATAGGTTTTTTAATTTTCTCTTCAAACACCTCATGTCCTAACTCAAGATAAATACTATAAAGCTCTCTAATTTCTTTGTTGTTTTCCATTAAGCCTAACTAGTGAAAACAAGAAACAAAAAGACAAGATTGCAGAATCTAAAGGAAATAACTTCGAGTACTCACACCAGAAAATAGGCGTTTGCCGTGGGAGGTTCTTCTTCTTTAATCCTCCGGTGTGAATACCTTTTACCTTTCCTCCCCGGCAACGGCGCCAGAAAATAGCTTGATGTCTACGCACTTCTATTCTTGTAGACAGTTATTGGGCCTCCAAGTGCAGAGGTTTGTAGAACAGCAATAATTTTTCCCTTAAGTGGATCACCCAAGGTTTATCGAACTCAGGGAGGAAGTGGTCAAAGGTATCCCTCTCAAGCAACCCTGCAATCAAGATACAAGAAGTCTCTTGTGTCCCCAACACACCCAATACACTTGTCAGGTGTATAGGTGCACTAGTTCGGCGAAGAGATAGTGAAACACAAGTGGGATGGATAATTATAAGTGGTAATGGTGATAGAGAATAGCTTGATGACGTGGAAGAGACTAAAGTAAAACTTAAATAAAGAAGGAAGGAAGCAAACATGTAACAGATGTAGTAGCAAACGGTGTTTCAATGCTTAGAAACAAGGCCTAGGGATCATACTTTCACTAGTGAACACTCTCATACAAATATATTATCTTCATGATACTACGCTGAACTACTCTCCGGTTGGACATTCTAATCCATGGTAGGGCTATAACAGCACACCTCAAAGTAAGCCTTTCCCATCTAGAAAACCCCACACTGTCACCTTGAGTACTAGATAAGTCCAACAAACACCACAATTTCATAAAGACATCCAACTCCAAATATAACTCATAACATGTATTTGTAATCTCTAGCCTAAGTGCCACCATGGTGTGCATGCTGTCACTTTCACACACATGGGGAGAGAAGAGATCTATTAAAACACTTGAGTAGCAAGGTAGATCTACTAGATTACAAGCTCATGATCTCAATAATATCATGCATAGAGAGAGAGAGAGATGAACACATAGCTACCGGTAGAACCCTTAGCCTCGAGAGAGAACTACTCCCTCCTCATCATGGGAATCAGCAATGGTGATGGAGATGGTGGTGGAGATTGATGGAGATGGCTCCGGGGGCACTTCCCCGTCCCGGCAGGGTGCCGGAATAGAGACTTTCTGTCCCCCGAATCTCCCCTTCGGTGGCGGCGGCGCTGCGGAACTTTTCGTGGATTTCTGATTGACGATTTAGGGTTTTGGTATCGGGAGGCTTCTTATAGGCCAGAGGGCAAGGTCGGTGGGCGGCCAGGGGGCCCACACCATGCCCTTGCGCGGCCTGGGGGACCCACGCCATGGGGTGGTGTGGCCACCCTGTGGCCCCTCTCCGACTCTCCTTCTAGCTCCGTGAGTCTTCCGTGAAAATAGTAACTTTGGCTTTTGTCCCGTCCAATTCCGAGAATATTCATTTTCTGACTTCCTGAAACCAAAAATAGCAGAAAAGAGGCAACTGCCACTGTGGCATCTTGTTAATAGGTTAGTCTAAGAAATCATATGAAAAGTACTCCAAAATTGGAACAAAACACAAGAAAGTAGATAAAACCAAGCATGGAGCATCAAAAATTATAGATACATTTGCAATGTATCAATGAATTACTCCTTCGGTGGTGGTGGTATTCTCTCGATGAGCTCTTTGATTAGTTTCCCCAAGTCCTCAACCTCGAAGGTGAGATTACGAATCAACTGTGAGTTTTCTCAATGCGACTCATGATCATGTCGGGTTGTGAATTCCAGCTCTTGCGATTCTTTCCCCACTCTTCCTCCTTGAAGTTTTCTTTTCCTGCATGGCTAGAATGAGGCAAATCCCAATTGGAGGGTAATTTCTCCTTGGGCATATTCTGGTATTGATGCTCGTTGATAAGGGTATGGAAAGTATTCTTGGTGCATGGAGGAAGTGACCGTGGAGCCAAACAGTGACGCGGAGGTTTCCCTCCAGTTGACATTCGTGCAGTCCTTTTGATCCTGGCAGGTTTTCCCAACACTCCCATGCTTGCAATGGTAGTGCCGGTGTGCGAATGTTGGCTTTGATTTGCCTCCTCTTCATCTTCACTCTTGATCTCCTTCTCCTGCCCGGGGTCTTGGAGATCCTCCTCCATAGGCTCCTTTCCCTTATCCTTGGCGGACACCATTGTGCTTCTAACTTTCAAGAATAGCTCCTGGCAGAAACAGATCGAAACAAAAACACGATGAGAACACGATATACGAACATCAGGGGATCCGGGGGATTATATATTACGAAGTTTTACAACAAAAGGAAGGTACTGGGAGAAAACGGGTCAGAGACGGAGTCCGAGGTGGCCACACCACCTGCTGACGCGGCTAGGGGGCCTGCGCCAGGGGGTGGTGTGAGCCACCCTAGATCCATTTCTGTCCCTCTTTCGCTTCGTAGCTTTGCTTATTGAATAAAAACTCCAAAAATATAATTTGATAGAATTTTCGCGGAACTTTTCTTACCTATTCGAACAGACTCTGCAGGCCTCTGAATTTGGTCTTTGATAAAAAATTTCGGAGTCACCACTTGAATAACATCAATATCTTCATCTTCATACACATATTTCTTGAGTCATGAAACCTTTCACTTTCTTATTACACCATTTTCTCCACTAACCTGGAAATTTCTTTCAGACAAAACTTCACACAATTCTCATTAGCAACATTAGTATAAGCGAGGTAATAGACCTTTTAAGTCCAAATTCAACTGAAATCCATCAAAACATAAGCTACTGTAGCAACTCCTTCTGGAAAACAAAAAATAATTCAAAAAGGAAATCGATTTAAGAAGCAAATGCAAGAGTGGCAAAATCTGTCAAAACAGACCAGCAGGTAAAGATCAATTTTTTCGAACATCTTCTGTTGCTCAAATCAAAAAGTGCAAAACTAACGAAAGTTAAATAACAATATGGGTCAGAAGCACAAACAATTACAGCTCAATCCGATATATAGAGATCTCTCACGAATTTTTACGGTGAAGCTCAAAAATCTGTTTCGGAACAGCAACTTCCCCAAATCTTACTTCTCTCTCATTAGAGGTTGATCTTGACACGAAAACCAAACAAAAAGGATAAGGAGAGGTTATTGCCGAAACAATAACTTCCAAGACTCAAAGAAACAAAAACAAACTGAAAGCAAGAATATATTGGGTTGTCTCCCAAAAAGTTCTTTCTTTATAGCCATTAAGATGGGCATGATAATTTCAATGAAGCTTACATAGGAATATGAATTGAAGTGAAAGAGAGCATTAAGAAGCAAAAATACACATGTTTAAGTCTAACCCACTTTCTATGCAAGGGAATTTGGTAAACAAACAAGTTGTTGAAACCAGAGGCTACTAGCATAGGAAGGCAAAGGAGTACAACATAAAAACTTTCAGCATAAAACGAGGAAACTTGATATTATTAAGATGCATTAGAACAGTCTTTCCTCTCTCATAATAACTTTCAGTATCATGCATGATCTTAATAATATAACTATCACAAGAACCGTTGTAGCAATGATCACTTATCCTAACAGAAAACACAGGGACACTAGCTCTCATAACACTACTTTGTGAAACAATATTAGGGATATCCTTACAAAGGATAGTGTGTCCCTCTTCTACATATTTAGTGACAAAATCTTTCACATTTGCTATTATAGGTTCATCTTTTTGTTCATCAGGTTCAACAACTTTACTTGTACTTTCATTAACCATACTAGCTATCATAGAATATTCCTTTATCTTAACTGGGAAAGGCATTTTCTCAATGTAAGGTTCATGTAAAGCATGATTAGCAGTATAAACTTCAGTATTTCTTGCAAACACACTTAGCAACATCTTTATATGGTTCATGATACTTATTCCACTTCTTTTTAGGAACTTCAATATAGGAAGCAAAAGCATTAAAATAAGTTGCAATAGCTTGAGAGTCTAAACCATAAGCATTTTTAATATTTTGAAAGTCATCAGTTCCCATAAAAGATTCAATGCATTCATAATCATAATTTATACCTGATTCCTTTGTCATTCTCCCATGCTTCAGCATTATCTTGAATACGGTCCAAAAGATCCCATTTAGCTTCTTCTTCCATGCGAGTGAATGATCGAGCACAAGAGGCATCCAATAAATCCTTATCATGAAGAGAAAGCTTTGCATAAAAGTTATTGATAATAATATTGTTGGGGAGCTCATGAATGGGACATTTGAGCATTAGTAACTTTAATCTCCCCCAATCTTGGGTTGTACTCTCTCCATCAAGAGGCCAAAAGTTATATATTTGATTCCGATCTTTATGAATCTCACTAGGAGGATAAAACTTTGAATAAAAGAGAGGTATTATTTCCTCCCATTCAAGAGCTTGACCATTCTTCAGCAGCTTATACCATTCCTCAGCTCTTCCTTTCAGTGATAATGAGAATAACTTCTTCTTGATTTGATATGTAGTAATACCTGCACACTTGAATAACCCACATAATTCGTGTATAAAGAGCAAATGATCACCGGATGGACAGTTCCATCTCCAACATAATAGTTTTCCATAACACGACCAATAATTCTTGTAGGTATTTTAAAATTATCATTCGTAGTAGGTGGTGGTTCATCTACTACCTTAGCAGTGGTAGTAGCATTACGAAATAAGAAACTCAGTGAATTATCCATAATGAAAATAAAGCAACTAACAGAAATAAACAATACTCACAGTAGAAGTTTCCTTTACCAGTTCCACTCTCCAATAGCGCTTCACTCCCCGGGAACAGCGCCAAAAAATAGTCTTGATGACCCACAAGTATAGGGGGTGTATCGCAGTATTTTCAATAAGTAAGAGTGCCGAACCCAACAAGGAGCAGAAGGTGCTGGCGAGTGGCTAGGAGAAGGAATTCTCTGTAAATACTTAGTAAACGGATTTTTAGGGTTTTTTGATAATGCAGGTAAATAAAGTACGAGTAAATAAAAGACAATAAGAATAAATGCAGCAAGTGACCCAATTCTTTCTTTAGCAAAGGACAAGCCGGTTGTATTACTTAAGATGACCAAACGTTCTTGAGGACACATGGGAATACCGTCAAGTGCTTTCGCTTCATATAGTTGATTAATCTTCTTTAGTTTGCTAAGTGTTGTGTGGGTGAACCTGTGCTAATATACCGACCTTCCTAGGACTAATACATACTTGTGATTATACCCCTTGCAAGCATCCGCAAGTACAAGAAAGTAATTAAGGTAGAAACCTAACCACAAATTTAAACTCTAAGACCCTGACGTCCCTTGTGCAAAGGTTTCCTAACGGGGGTTTAGGTTTCTGTCACTCCGGCAACCCCTACGGTTAGTAGCCAAATACACAATGCATTCCCCTAGGCCCATATAGGTGAAGTATCGTGTAGTCGACATTCACATGACACCACTAGAAGAAATACACCACAACTTTAATATCAAACTATTGAATCTTTCTCAACACAATTCCACTACTAACAACATGACTTCTCCCATGTCCTCAAGAACTTAACGAACTACTCACAAGAGATCATATGGATCATGATCAGAGATGAAATAATGATGTGTAACAATCTGAACATAAACGATAATTCAATGGTTCACTCAATAGCATCAACTATAAGGAGTAATCAACACCGGGAAAGTTTCCCCTAAGAACTATGCAAGATTCAACCCAATTGTTACAGCGGTATGAGGTGGTGATGATGGTTCTGGTGGAGATGATGGTGGTGATGATGATGATGATGATCCCGATGAAGTCCATCTTGATGGTCGTGTTGATGGCGATGATCTCCCCTCTCCAGGAAGGATTTCTCCCGACAGAATTATGTCTATCGGAGAGATCTTTCTCTCTCGGTGTTTTCCGCCCCGCAAAGGCGGCGGAATATTTCTGTGGTCGCTCCCCGAGCCTTAGGGTTTCGGGAGAATAATATATGCCAGAGGGGAGAGGCTGGAGTGGACCAGGGCGGCCACACCACCTGGTGGCGCGGCTTGGGGTGGCCCGCGCCAGGGGGTGGTGTGGGCCCCCTGTGGCCCATCTCCACTTCCCCTTGTGGCATTCTTCGTCTTCTAGAAAAATAGGATTCTTCGTATTAAGTATCATCTCTTAATACGAAATATATCAATGAATAACAGTAAATTATGATATAGAATAGTGATGCAAAATAGGCGTATCACATATCTATCATATGATTCATGCTTAACCTTTCGGTCTGTGTTCTAAGGCCATGTCTGTACATGCTAGGCTCACCAACTAAAAACCTTAGTACTCGCGTGTGTAAAACGGTCTTACACGCATTGTATGAAAGTGTAGAGTCAAAAACACCTGATCATCACGTGTTGTCTTGAAACGACAAACTTTCTTAACGGTGCATACTTAAGGAATAACACATTTTATCTTGATATCTAAATGAGGGATCATATTATAATGCTACTAAAGCGCCATACAAGCAATATAAGATGTAAACAAACATCATATGCATAAAGTGAAATGATATGGTTCTTGCACTTGATCACTATCATGTGCTTCGTGATATGATCTTTATCATTCCTTTATGTGTAAGGCCAAGGTCTATGGAACTTATACGTTAGGTATGCTATAATTTCCAAGAGCAAATTATAACATTACCATATCATGACACTAGCCCAACAACAATCTAAACTAGACGCTTCTAATTTATGAGTTGCAAGATTTACATGGCTTAGGGGTTTCGAAGATAGAACCGCTCTTACCTATAAACATGGAACTACAATGATGATAACCAAATTATTAGCAACTCTTCGTAAATCAGATATTGACTATAGTAGGAGAGACAGACACCCGCTAGACACTTATGCAAAAGTAGTTCCATGTCAAGCATGGAACATGTCTCATGTGCGAGGACATGTAAAGTTAGTCTAGGCCGCTTCATCCCACTATGCCACCAATATCAAAAATACATATAAGATGCAATAACATGATCGTCATCACCCACATACTCTTATGTGTTCTACCTGTGCAAAGCATATACGCATAGATCAGGCTCTGATATCACTATTGGGTTCGCATCATAGAAAACAGAAAAATTCCTACGATGTGAACTACTAAGCACCAAGATCTATCTACCTAGATACAATCAACGGGTGGATATACATCCATAGAGAACATACCCTTGAAGAGCGACAAAGCGTTACGAGGTTGTACTCGTGGATGATGTAGTCATACACTTGCCGATCTCAAGATCATGATGAAGTCCAGCGAGTCCAGCAGGTCCAACACCAGCAAGTCCAGTACCACAAAGCAGCGGTGCATCCGTGATCACACACATGTCCGATACCCAGACAACCTCTGAGTCCTCGCTCTAGCAAAGCAGCGGAAGCAGAAAATCCTTCCATAAAAAGCTATCGGGAACATGTATCTCGCTAATCCGGGACCATGGGGAATTGCTAGAGGGGGAAGATAACCTTCACGAGGAGGTGGTGCAAGAGAAGAGGAGCCATGTGGCTCAGTTTATAGGGGATGGGGCACAGTCCCATGGCCATGGCTGGCCGGACATGGTGGGTGCCCCCACCTCTCCCTCATTCATGTGGGTGGAGCTTCCACTAAGCCCACTCACATAGATTTCAACTCCACTCACTTGAATTTAATGTCCACTAAATTAAATATATTTTTCAATTTAAATAAAACACTTTTACTTATTTTATTCAGAATTTTGTTAATTACTTTAATTAAAAAAAATTCACATAAAACCCCTTGCAACATTTTGATATCACATGCAGAACCAGTTTCAGCAATTTCACCCAAAATAATTTCGGTGTCCATCGAAACAATTCTAGCGCTTTCATAATATTTCTCTGGTATCTTATTTGCTACAAATGGTGTCAATATACCTTAAGTGTGTCACCCTACGTTCGTGAATAATGCACACATGATCGAGACCCCTCTCCGATCAATAATCAGCAGCGGGACATGGAGATCTGTACTAACTCCGACACATTCAATGATGACTCCAGTGTTCGTGTGAACCTTTAACGTTAGTAACTAAATTCCATTATCTCACGATATATTACATGTCTGAGATTCGGTCATCGGTATCTCTATACCTAGTTTGATCTCGTTACCGACATGCACTCTTTTCTCGTTCCCGTGATATAACATTCTAGTGATCACATCACTTGCTTGCAAGTTATCTCAATGTGATACCATCGAGAGGGACTAGAGTATATATATCCATCATCGGGATGGACAAATCCCACTATTGATCCATGAGCCTCTACATCACACCTTCGGAGTATCTGAACCCACCTTTATTGTCACCCTGTTACGGTGTGACGTTTGATGAGTTACTCTTCTAGTGTTAGTGATTGACATGATCTCATGGCCTAAGGACTATAATTACTTCGTATGATGTTATAGCAATTTAAACACAGTGACTTTGCTTATATTGCTATACTTTGGATGAATGTTCATCACATCATTCCACCAATATTATGACCTCGTTATTAACAACATCCAATGTCCATGATCCGGAAACCTTGATCATCTTGTTAATAAACGAGCTAGTTTATATGAGAGGCATAACTAGGAACTCTTTATTTGTTTATTAAACACACATGTATTAACGTTTCTAATTAATACAATTATAGCATGCAAAATAAACATTTATCATAAACGAGGAATAAGATAATAACCACTTTATTATTGCCTCTTAGGTATATTCCCTTCAATGACCTAGCCAAATAGATAGCATCCATGCATGTTACCATCGAGCAATTTCAAAACCAAAAGAAGGTTAGAGGAAAGTTGCATGTTAGAAACTGAGCAAAGTTAGTTGTAGGGAAAAATCATGTAACATACCAGGATTTTAGAATTTTGGACAAAAAAATTATAAATTGCATTGTATCATGGCATATCATGCAAAATCTTACTCAAAGAGGCTTTTGTCAAAAAACCCTATTCAAAATCTTGTGTATAAACTCTATTTTGCATTTTCCAAATAGCCATATAGGCATTTTATGAAAATGGAACTATTGATATTTTCAACTTTGGAAAAAGATATTCTCAATATATCCTAATAGGTGTATTTTTAATTTAGAAATTTTCAGAAACAAATTTGAAGTCATTTGGATTCCTAAAAATCGAACTAGAAAAGAAATCAAAAATGGAAAAATAAAAAAAACTAAACCTATCATAGCACCCACAGTGGTACCTAGTCTGACCCCACTAATCGCCCCTTATCTATCCGGTAACTGAACCAACCAGCCACAGGCATAAACAAATGGAGTACTCGCGTGTGTAAAACTGTCTTACATGCATTGTATGAAAGTGTAGAGTCAAAAACACCTGATCATTGTATGAAAGTGTAGAGTCTTGAAACGACAAACTTTCTTAACGGTGCATACTTAAGGAATAACACATTTTATCTTGATATCTAAATGAGGGATCATATTATAATGCTACTAAAGCGCCATACAAGCAATATAAGATGTAAACAAACATCATATGCATAAAGTGAAATGATATGGTTCTTGCACTATCATATGCTTCGTGATATGATCTTTATCATTCCTTTATGTGTAAGGCCAAGATCTATGGAACTTAGACGTTAGGTATGCTATAATTTCCAAGAGCAAATTATAACATTACCATATCATGACACTAGCCCAACAACAATCTAAACTAGACGCTTCTAATTTATGAGTTGCAAGATTTACATGGCTTAGGGGTTTCGAAGATAGAACCGCTCTTACCTACAAACATGGAACTACAACAATGATAACCAAATTATTAGCAACTCTTCGTAAATCAGATATTGACTATAGTAGGAGAGACAGACACCCGCTAGACACTTATGCAAAAGTAGTTCCATGTCAAGCATAGAACATGTCTCATGTGCGAGGACATGTAAAGTTAGTCTAGGCCGCTTCATCCCACTATGCCACCAATATCAAAAATACATATAAGATGCAATAACATGATCGTCATCACCCACATACTCTTATGTGTTCTACCTGTGCAAAGCATATACGCATAGATTAGGCTCTGATATCACTATTGGGTTCGCATCATAGAAAATAGAAAAATTCCTACGATGTGAACTACTAAGCACCAAGATCTATCTACCTAGATACAATCAACGGGTGGATATACATCCATAGAGAACATACCCTTGAAGAGCGACAAAGCGTTACGAGGTTGTACTCGTGGATGATGTAGTCATACACTTGCCGATCTCAAGATCATGACGAAGTCCAGCGAGTCCAGCAGGTCCAACACCAGCAAGTCCAGCACCACAAAGCAGCGGTGCATCCGTGATCGCACACATGTCCGATACCCCGACAACCTCTGAGTCCTCGCTCCAGCAAAGCAGCGGAAAAAGAAAATCCTTCCATAAAAAGCCACCGGGAACATGTATCTCGCTAATCCGGGACCATGGGGAATTGCTAGAGGGGGAAGATAACCTTCACGAGGAGGTGGTGCAAGAGAAGAGGAGCCATGGGGCTCATTTTATAGGGGATGGGGCACAGTCCCATGGCCATGGCTGGCCGGACATGGTGGGTGCCCCCACCTCTCCCTCATTCATGTGGGTGGAGCTTCCACTAAGCCCACTCACATAGATTTCAACTCCACTCACTTGCATTTAATGTTCACTAAATTAAATATATTTTTCAATTTAAATAAAACACTTTTACTTATTTTATTTAGAATTTTGTTAATTACTTTAATTAAAAAAAATTCACATAAAACCCCTTGCAACATTTTGATATCACATGCAGAACCAGTTTCAGCAATTTCACACAAAATAATTTCGATGTCCATCGAAACAATTCTAGCGCTTTCATAATATTTCTCTGGTATCTTATTTTCTCCAAATGGTGTCAATATACCTTAAGTGTGTCACCCTACGGTTCGTGAATAATGCACACATGATCGATACCCCTCTCCGATCAATAATCAACAGCGGGACATAGAGATATGTACTAACTCCGACACATTCAATGATGACTCCAGTGATCGTGTGAACCTTTAACGTTAGTAACTAAATTCCATTATCTCACGATATATTACATGTCTGAGATTCGGTCATCGGTATCTCTATACCTAGTTTGATCTCGTTACCGACATGCACTCTTTTCTCGTTCTCGTGATATAACATTCTAGTGATCACATCACTTGCTTGCAAGTTATCTCAATGTGATACCACCGAGAGGGACTAGAGTATATATATCCATCATCGGGATGGACAAATCCCACTATTGATCCATGAGCCTCTACATCACACCTTTGGAGTATCTGAACCCACCTTTATTGTCACCCTGTTACGGTGTGACGTTTGATGAGTTACTCTTCTAGTGTTAGTGATTGACATGATCTCATGGCCTAAGGACTATAATTACTTCGTATGATGTTATAGCAATTTAAACACAGTGACTTTGCTTATATTGCTATACTTTGGATGAATGTTCATCACATCATTCCACCAATATTGTGACCTCGTTATTAACAACATCCAATGTCCATGATCCGGAAACCTTGATCATCTTGTTAATAAACAAGCTAGTTTATATGAGAGGCATAACTAGGAACTCTTTATTTGTTTATTAAACACACATGTATTAACGTTTCCAATTAATACAATTATAGCATGCAAAATAAACATTTATCATAAACGAGGAATAAGATAATAACCACTTTATTATTGCCTCTTAGGTATATTCCCTTCAATGACCTAGCCAAATAGATAGCATCCATGCATATTACCATTGAGCAATTTCAAAACCAAAAGAAGGTTAGAGGAAAGTTGCATGTTAGAAACTGAGCAAAGTTAGTTGTAGGGAAAAATCATGTAACATACCAGGATTTTAGAATTTTGGACAAAAAAATTATAAATTGCATTGTATCATGGCATATCATGCAAAATCTTACTTAAAGAGGCTTTTGTCAAAAACCCCTATTCAAAATCTTGTGCATAAACTCTATTTTGCATTTTCCAAATAGCCATATAGGCATTTTATGAAAATGGCACTATTGATATTTTCAACTTTGGAAAAAGATATTCTCAATATATCCTAATAGGTGTATTTTTAATTTAGAAATTTTCAGAAACAAATTTGAAGTCATTTGGATTCCTAAAAATCGAACTAGAAAAGAAATCAAAAATGGAAAAATAAAAAAAAACTAAACCTATCCGCAAGCAGCCCACCTGGTACCTAGCCCGACCCACCTAACTGCCCCCTTATCTACCAGGTATGCGCTGAACCACCAAGAATAGCAGACAACAATGGGCACGCTGCCCAAAGACTCAGCCCAACAAGCAGCCAACAACATGAGCCTCTCTCCTTCCTTCCTTGACGTGTGGGGCCGCCCTCCTGTTGTCTTCCATCTCGAGTGATCCTGGGACAAACACGAGTTCATCCCCCTGAAACAATCCCCGCAGAATCCACACCGATTTTGTTGCCCTTTTCATGTATCCGATGCCCTATTAATTCCCCAAACAGCCGTAGCCTTTTCCCTTTTGGAACCCTAGCCTATTTTGCTCGCAGACGAGATCCTGATCTCGTCGAAAAGCTCCATCGTGGAACTTCAAACCGATGAGGTCATCAAGCCCCGAGCCTTCCCTTAGCCCTAGATCTCTCCCCTTGTTTCACCTCATCTCCTTGGCCCCTTCTTCCCCTCGTAGGAGCACCCTACTACGAGTAATCGCTCACCGGAGTATAACCGGAGTTGCGCCACCCCAGTCACCCTTCACCGTATGTATAGGAGATTCGGGCGAGGTAAAGCACGCCCTCATGACCACCACTCTGCGCCGATCGTCGTCCTCGTCTCCTCCATCCCCTAGAGCACCGGAACCGCTGCCACCATCACCTCCCTGAGCCACTGCCGCCATCCATCGTTGTCGCCACCGTCTTCCAGCCGACGCTGGCTCACCATCATCACCGTCCCCCGTCCGATATGACGTGGATGATCCAGATCGCTTCCAGCCGCGCCAAGCCACAAGCCGAAGCTCCGCTGAAGCCAAGCCGACACGCACAACAAGCCACCCATCTCAAGCCGTCAGATCTTGATCCAATGGACATAGACACCCCACTTAAATGAAGAGGTGTCGGCTAGTGGAATCACGCCACGTCACTGCTACGTCTCTGATTAATTGTAAATCGATTTAAAAAGACAGAAATACATTAAAATTTGTATAATTCATAGTAAAATATATACATGTTCAAAAATTACAAATTATACGCCGTTAGATTCAAAAAAATTTGACAAACATTAATGTAAGATCAGATCTAACTTTGACAATATATAATTATTGTGTTAATTTAATTATTTTAATGGTATTTTTAAAGTAAATAAATCATAATAAATTATCTATAGATCCGAAAAATGCAAATAAGGTATCAACAGAATCCTTGTGACATGTATGACATTAATCAGGTCTTAGATATAATTATTGACGTGGAAAATATTATACGTGATTTAAACTCTTCTAGTAAGTTTTTAATTTATAGTAAAATATCTAGAACCCCAAATTGAGTGAATCCAATTGCCAAGGGTTTGCCTCAGTAATACCCATCTATATAAAATATAAACAAAATTATTTTGTAACTGTTTTAATAGAAAGGTTTGTACAAAGCTATAAATCCAATTGCAATAGTAATTAAATCACAGAAAAAGATTTAGAACTCCTCTTTAGGTGATTCCAATTTTTACTAGCTCTAAATTTAACTATCTATCCATTAGCATTTAATTCACAATTTAATATGACTGAAACATTAGGAGATGAATTAAATTGAATTAAACCCTATTAAATCAATATATCTTTATTAATAATTTGCCTTATGCATTAAATGCTTTTACATATGCATAATGAGACATATTAATGTTCAGATAACTAAATACAATGATTGTGACATATTAAATCATCATCGATGCATTATTCTTCATTGTTTTATTGTATTGTGCATAGTTGCATTGTTTGAATGGTGTGTTGTTGTGCTTTGTTTTAATCGTTAGATTGCGAGGAGTGTAACTATTGTGATTGTGACGAGTGCAACCTTTTATATTGTAAGGATTATCTAAATGACTACATCTACAACAAAGGAAAATAGAGCTATCGTAAATGTCCTACTATTTTTCCTATGCATGTAGAATGATTTTCAGTAGTGATGCATGTGTAGGACTTTGTTTTACTACTATGCTATGCTATGACACCCAGGCATGATTGCCATATTTCCATGACTTATATTCCTTTGAGCCATCGCATTGTAGTTGCTTAGCCATGCTTATTAGATGTGCAATGAGAATTCATGATTGATTCTATTATGGAAAGATATGATTTGTTATAATGAAAACAACTGGAAAGTAATGAATATCTTGGGTGTGATGGATTGATGTTGTTGGATGGTTTTATTGCAGAAAGCACACCTAGGCTTCTGAGATTGGACAGGTTTCTTGTGTAGGAGCTTCCAGTACAGCCGCATGTCATATGGGCTCTGTCTTAACTAAGTAAGTTGTGGGAATCTGACCCAACATGACTAGCAGATGTAGGGGATGTAGGTTGGTATGGGTCTGTGTAACAGCCCAAAACTTCAATCCAAGTGTATCAAAGATCAAATCATCCAAATTTAGGATTAACAAAAACTTTTCTATATTGAAAATGAAAGCATTCATATATGTGTGCATTTAAAATAGGAGTTGTTTGGAATTGCCATGATTGTGTGATCCTTTGCTTCTAAAATGTTTCTTAGGTGATTTAAACATCATCTACATCTTTCCCAAACTTTTCCTAAAGAAAATCAAATCAAAAAGAATTAAAATGAAGGAATGGTCATTTGGACAAATTTAACTCTCATGCCTACTTTGGCTATTCCTAGTACTCAATTCTTAACAGAAACAATTCTTGATCTTTGCACCCCCCGCTAGTACACATAATGAGGTACCAAGGCCCACCTTTTGATCTTCTAAAAACATTCTGGAAACTATTTTAAATGGCAATTCAAAATTGAATCTAATGCATATGCATAGATCACCCCTATTTCAAAAACCATGTATTTGAGCTCCATTTTCAAAACCCTTGCAACTAGAGACTACCTAGCACTAGTGGAGATCACCCAAAAATTTTGAACTCAAAATTCAAACTTTGGTCTCTTGCGGCCATTTCATCGAACAGGTGGCAGACACAGATCAAACATTTGTCAAAACACTATAGTGTGCAGTGCTTCTTGTCACCATTTGGGCCTAACTCGGTCCCCTTGTCCCCCCAGCTCAAACCCCGGCCCTAGCTCTCTCTCCCTCTCCCCTAGCTGCTCCAGGTTAAGCCGCCATGCGCCTGGTCGCCAGCGCAGACAGGCGCCATCACACCGCACCGCCTCGACCAGCCCCCGACCAAAATCGAGCGGAGGACTACCCCCAGTTGCTCGCGCCCATGTCTCTGTCCGCCATGCCGATCACCCCGGAGCGCCGCGCCCGCCAGAGCAGCACCGGCCTCGCCAAGCCCTAGCCTTGCGTGGCAGCACCCGCAGCAGGCCCAACAACCGCCCAGACATCCTTGTTCGCAGCCTCGCGACCAGCAGCCCCGAGGAACCGCGTCGAACACCGCCGCCCGCGCCCAGTGCACCGCCCGCTCCCGACCAATAGAGATAGCCCCTTGCCGCGCCATCAAGCCATAGAGGATCGCCAGGAGACCGGCCACCGTCCGCCTACCTCGCCCATGCCCTTAGCTCGCTGAGTCGTCGCCCACGTCGAGCTCTGCCCATGCCGCTCTGCCCCTTCGATCGCCTATATCAGGAGGCCTCCCCAGCAAGCTCTCTTCACACCATTCTCATCCCCACCTCTCACCCCCCCCCAGCAGAGGCCGGAGCCGCACTGTGGACGCTGAATTGCAGCCAGAGCCACCGCCTCGGGAGGAGAAGGGCCGTTGATCCAGCCATCCAGGAACCGCTGCCAGGGGAGAACCGCCGTCGTCTTCCACTTTGTTCGCCCGCCTCGCCGACCCCGCTGGATCCCCGGTACGCCCCTACTACACCCTCACCGACCGCGCTAGGGTTAGCTCCCGTCGTGTCCTGTTCCGACGAGGACGATAGCTGTGAGCCGTCGATCTGCCCTCTAATCGCACGGCCACCTTTCATCCATACCCCTTTGGTACCCCCCTGTTCCACTGACGGGTGGGGCCCTCACTTAAGCCAGCCCGCGACACTGCGCGGAGCGCAGTGGGCCGGCCCATTTTGTTCCCGCGCACGTTTCAAATTCAAATTAGGAATTTTCCTTTTAGTTAGAATATAGTTTCTGTCCAGTGTTTCAAAATTCAATTCTGTGAGTTTAACAAATCCAAATTGCATGAAACTAATTTTGTCTGAAAGGTATTGAAAAGCTCTATCCAAGCCCGTTGGATTTAATTCATTTAGAGTTATAGATTTCTCCTAATAAAAATAAAAAGACAGAAGCTTTTGCAACTTGAAACATTTTTATAAAATCAACCAAGTTAGCTTTTGAGTTGATTCCAACTCTCAAAAATCATATTTCATCATATCTATCCAAATATGTAAAAATATTAAGGTTTACAGGCAGTGACTTTGGACTAGTACCAAAATAATGCTATATAGGCATTTCTAGTCACTTTAAATCATTAAATAATAAACTTAAACCAAAGTAATATTGATCCAACCTTTAAATCTCATTCCCACATGTTAGAATATGTGGTGAGGACATGTGTCCACATGATCCCATATTTTGGTGGTGAATATTAAAGTGTAGTTAATATTTCAATGAGTAGAAATTACTTTTCCAAAATAAAAAGGTTGAAACTATTGAATTAAAACTTGTGATGTTTGGGATGATAATAGATCATCAATTGTGTGGTTTAGAATACTACTTAGCCTAAGTTAAGTATTGTTTGGTGATTGTGCACTCCCTATGTATTTCTAGACGCTAGTACCGACCAAGCCTTCGAGGAGGAGGAGTTTTACCAAGAAGAAGAAGAAGAAGAAGACAACTTCAACCACTGCACCAACCAAGGCAAGCTATTAGTGGCAAGCTAACCCTTGCAAACATGCTTTAGTAAGCTATTGTAGCAAGCTAGAATAAAACTAGATAGTTTAGTAAAGATGCCTTAAGCATACTTTGCTCACACCCCCTTAGTTTACACAAAGTTCTTTAATTAATTTTGAAGGTAGCATAAAGAGTATAAAACTTGACCTAATTAGAAACCCTTAGATGTAATTCTATGGCATGAGATTGATCCCACCTTTCCATCTTAGTGAACACTCTTAACCTAGTGTTTTAGAATAGATCAAACTTGAGTCATTTTAGATGGGAACACTTGGTGAAAATGAGTTATGAAAACCTTGGAATGATGAGTCATTCTATTGAGATGTTTTGACATGTGTTGAGAAACACAATTGGTTTATGATGATGAAAATGATGAGGCATGAGCCTTAACCCTTTTTTATAAAACTGATGGTTGGATTCGGATGCGATACCATTCCAAATTTACCGTACAACCACATTACCTGAATTGGGTAAGGCTTAGATAGAAATTTATATGCATTAGTATTAGTTCCCTCACGGGAGAGGTTTGAGCTGAGGCTACCTCTCAATGTTGTCCATCTATGCAGTGCCCAAGATGACTGATGGTCATGGTTGGGAGGCCATGCTCATAGGAGAGGTGCTTGTACTAGGATGTGTAAAGGGAAGGTTATGTTTGATTATCTGCATACCAAGTATGATGATTCAGGGTTATCCCTGACAGATTATCGAACCTTGTGGTGAAAGTATACCACCTCTGCAGAATGTCAAACTATTCAAATAGCCGCATCCGCGGTTATGGACAGTTGGAATGGCCATACTGTTTCGTTGTCAGATGTTTTCTAAATAACTTGAAATGAATGATGAACCTTGACTTGACCACAACAGGGTTGTGTAGATGAAAATAGCTTCCCAACTTAGGTGATTCTAGACTTTTATTTTATCTTTTCTTGCTTCAGAACTCAGCTTAGGTTTCAAACTTAACTTGATAGTTACTCTTTCAATTCAGTACTTTAATTTAGAATCATAACCCTTGCTAGTAGTAGTTTGCGAGTACTTAAAGAGTACTCATGGCTTTTGTCCCTGGCTATTATCATGGCCAGACTATGAAGGAGATTATCAAGATGATGGTCAGCAGGACGGCTATGATAACTAGGACTATACGCATTGCTCGTGCCTCGAAGATGGACCCCACCGCTACGCTATCGTTTATTTCCGCTGCTTGTTGTATTAAAGACTGGATCATGAGATCCTTATTTGTGTAAAACCTTATGTATGGTTTGTAATGGATGATATACTGTGATATCCAATCCGTTATGTCTCGCAAAAATGGTAATCCTGGGATTGCGAGGTATGGCATAACGGGCATCTGGGATTAAAAATCCGGGTGTTGACAGTCTGTCCTAGGGGCTCAGGGTTCTACTTTTGAAAGGTTTCGTCTTGGTTTTCTCCCTACCATGGAACAAAATGAGTGTAATGGTAAGAGCGGGTTGACTGGGTCGTGCGGGAAAAGTGTACGAACCTCTCAAGAGTGTAAATCTAAGTACTTAGCTGTGTCCCTAGTTATGGACATCTATGATCAACTAGGCCTGGAACTGTTTGGAAGATCTCACTCATCCCAATTTTTTAATTATTAGAACTTGATGGGTAAACATGGATTTAGGAGCATACGAAGCTAAACTGTCTTGTTTCTACATGGATTTATGCTGGTATGTTCTTAGAAGAATTGTTTGAAAGAAAGAAAAGTAATTCAAAAGTAGGGAAAAATTATATCGCTTTTATGCAAATGAGCCCGAACTCCACTTATCCAAATATGCATATAACTGATAGGTTCCATTATACATCAATATACTAGTCCTACTTGCCAATACATTCAAAGTATTGACCATTCATGGCTACAACCTTTTATGTTGCAGGTTATTCTATTTCTAAGTGATTGTTCATAAGTCGCGAGACTCCACTCAATAATTGTTCGCCTGTGGCACATTTGAAGGATAGAGATCTACCTTGTATTTGTTTTCCAATGTGTATTTGAATAATGTAATGTATATTCTAGATCATATTCATTATATTTATGATGCACGGTTATATTTGGTATCATTTTGTACTGTGTGTGGTAGTGAACCGATCCAGGGATTAGCAATATACACTGGAACTCATCCTTATTAGGAGAGGGTGTTACAAATCACTAAGAAAAAAAGATTCGGTCTTATAATGCTTGTGATGCTCAGCCAACGTTTGCAGCACTCGAGTGATACATAGCAGCAGCAAGGGTCATGCTCTTGACCTTGCCGGCATCAGCATTATATGGAGGTGGCCTCGGGTCGACAAACTCAGTTAACTTTCCTCCTTGTAAGATGGAAAGAACCGGATCAAGCAAAAATCAAATTAAACAACCATTCAAGGAAGTTCATGTTCATGATAATAATCAACATGGTGTTGGATAACTTGACATTTTGGGCCGCCGGAGCTCACCGACTTTCACCCCACAATCAAGTACAATGTCGAAGGCGATTTGCACCCCATCGTCCAGCTACAACAGTGTGAGATGAATGGCATACCTTTGGTTGACAGTCTTTTGAAATAATCGAGGATACACATGACTCCACCAGACATCTTGAATATCTCTAGCCAACCATAATGTAGGTTATACACTTTTGAACATTCATATTGAAGTAATACTTCAAAGTCATTCATGTACTGGAATATTTACATATGAAAGAAAAATCAGATAACAAACTAAGACATACTATTTATTTTTAGTCAAATAGACAGAGATAAATAAATATTTTGCTTTTGTTCATCCAACACTTAGTTATCTAACTCCATATACATAAGTAAGATAGACTAATTTTCAGTCAATTAATCACATTAGCACAAGTATACGAAGTTATGCTTGCAACTCAATGGACATATTACTATTAAATAAAGTAGCTCTCTAAAATAAAACACATTAGTTCCAACATAAAGGGAGATTATATGACCTCAATTCAATTCAACTTTATACAATATGTAGTCAACACTCCAAAGCATGGTTACATAATAGACCTGATTTAACAATGGCACCACCATCGTAAACATCAGTTACAAAAGGATTTTTCCAAATCAAAGATTAAGGCAAATTGACAACTCATTACAAAGGAAGTAATATACCATCATCAAATAAGGAATGCCTTGCTAATTAGTAGTCTGGAACCTGCTTTGTCAAGCCAGTTATCATAGTACATTGAGTACTGAGCAATAATATGTTAGGTACTAGACCATGTAAGTGCGCGTTACCGCGCCCGTCCATTATTAAAAAGTAGTGATGAAAATATGAAAAAAGAAAAAAAATGAGATATCTAAAAAAATCTAGACGACACATATGAACAAATCTCAATCTCAAGGAATCTCCGGCGGTGGTTAGATTGGTGATGCCATCGAGTAAAAAAGTTTTACATTTTTTCTAATTAGCAAATATATCAATTTTAAACTGCCTATTCAAATGAACAACACTGATGCTATAATCAGTTTCCGTCTTTAGGTCGTGTTGACGCAACTTTATTGCTTAGTTGAGGAGTACCTCTTCGATCGTCTCAAGGCATATATGAGGTCCTTCCGGTGCTAGTTCACACGGCTAGGTTGCTCACTCTGTCATATAGCCTATACCTCCATGGCCTTTTAATTTTACTCACTGGACCTACAAAGTAAAACTGTCTCAGAAAAATACTACAAAGTAAAACTGTCTCAGAAAAATACTATTTCCCCAGACATGGTTGTATTGTTTTGAGTGCATAAGCACATCGAAAAGTGAAAAAGTATGACCACGATAGCAAAGAGATATATAGGACAGGTAGCAGATTCTTTGAACAGGAAAATATCAAATATAGGAAAAACAGTAGAAAATACACATCTATTTTTTTGTTATGTTTCCTGAGCGATAGCCGACAGACCACTTTATAAAGCGAGAATTTTCTATCTGACGATGATAAAGTTATCAACACCACGGTTTTTAAAAATACCACACTTTATATGGTAATAGTATAAATCTGCATATCAGTGCATAGGTAAAAGATGATTTTGCTGCCATCGAGATTTCAGAATGCTTAAAATAAATACAAACTAAATAGTGTGGAAAATGGTAAAGGATCACTTGTGAATAGATACATGGTTTAAGAACAGGTTCCTTATTTATTTGGTGGCACCTCGTATTTTGTTCTGATGTGATAATAGCACTTTCAAGGATAACAAGCCAGCTAATACCTGTTCATAGAAAATATATTTCTAACATTAGTCTGAACATATATCATATGCAACTTGAAGGCAACGATTTGCGTCAGCTGAACGGTCGAACTTTTTTCTTGGTCGATGGCTGAGATCATTTTCCAGTGTAAGTGGAAAATAAAACATACATTGGAAAAGAGATAACGACACGTACTGAACTGATGAGTTCGCAGGTCCTTGAGCTACTAAAACTGCTTCCCCAAACAGCTCCATCTCCTGAAATTGCAAGGATGAAACATTGTAATCTCTAGTTAGATGAGAGATGCTAATCCATATGGTTGATTACCAGAGGAAAACAACAACTATGTTCTCACTGGATAACCTCAGGATAGAGGTACCCAAAAAATGTTAAAGATTACTTAACAGACATCTTCATACACACTTTAGTAAACACATAATAGATAAAGAACAGAGCCTATTTAAATGGGGATCATGAGAGAAATTAAATTGATTTATCTTCGTAAGATGTCCGAGGTATAATTTGGTACACATTAAAAGGAACTGGTCTTTTCTTTCATAAGTTACCTTAGAGTCTAAAGTCATCAAAACTCTCGTACAAAGTCAAAAATTTCATAATGTCACTTTGGTTCCTGCATATTATAGTTATGAAAGAAGTGCAGAGTGTGAAATATATAGATCACAAAAAATGCCTCATGTCTCCAACGGCTAAAAGAATTGGTAGAGAGCTCAGTTACGGCAACTGATTCATTCATCTGCTAGCATGAACTCATAAATCTTAGTAACGGAGAACCGTCTTGTGTCATTTCTGTCATGGTTGTATTAAATAAGAAAGGAAGCATGCTAACAAGTAAAAACATTGCAAAGATACCAAAATCTATAATCAATATCATTTAGCAAAACTAAACGGTGATAAAAATAAACCCATCCTACAACAATGGTAATAGGCTCACGAGAAATATGAGTTATATCACCTACAAGGCCACATCATGTGGGAGCACAGTGAACGTATATCTACTCTGAATTTTCTGCTAAAAAGGATCTTACAGCGATTGATGCAATCTTCTCAGCCTTGATAACACCCTCGTATAGTCCCTCAATAATGTGTAGTGCCACATAACTATACATTCTAATTGAGATAATGGAGTAATCACTTTCAAAATATTTCCTGGAGAACATGAAAAAAATTAACTGTCCGTTTTCTTCAGGTAAAAATATGAGTTTTCTCAATGGAATTTCAAGTAGGACAGTGAAATACCAAAAGTCAGCACATCCCACGAACATAGAATCTGGGAAATAAATCTTACCAAGTCAATCAAGAGGCAAACCGAGTGTAGAGAATATGGAGACCGTGTGATAAACTTGGGGGTTCCTCATGTTCCTATTTGATCTCATGCCGCAGCCAAGGACACCGATGCAGGAGGAGTAGAATCGTGTTTATCTTTTCTCCAACACAAGACAAAATGGTTGACTACTTACAGTGTTGTACTCCCTCTGTCCAGAAATAACTGACTTTGAATGTATCTATACATTGGAATACGTCTAGATACATTTAAATCTAGACAACCCAAATCAGTTATTTATGGGCGGAGGGAGTAAAAAATTTGCAATCAACAACCAATTGACACAATTGCATCAATTTGAGGCTGGAAAGGGTGTGGCACGACAATGAATTCTTAGCAATCTAGGGCTCTAGGCGGTGAATTTCCCCGTTGTCTGTAGCAATGTAGGTCTCTGGGCAGCAACTTAAAGAAAATAAGAATTACACCACAGCCTCCCGACCCATGAAGGTGCCGATGGGAAAGAAGATAAACCAATCAATTGCATACTTGGGGTGGGGAAAAAGGTCCGGCTCGACAGCGGAATTCAGGAGGGCGATGGTCCTCCAACACGTACACAGAGGAGCGGGAGCGACGGCGAGTAAGTTACCTGAGGAGAGCCAGTCGAAACGTCAAACTCCACGATTCGTGGAAGATGGCGATTCTTCTGTCGCTCTGCCGACATCGCCGGATAATGTGCTTGACCATAATCCACCTATGGAGGGGCTTGGCCATCGCCTCGCCGGTTTTTTGTCCGACTCCAATCGCTCTCGGAGCAAGGGTGCGCTCAGGCGTGTCGTAGGCGGAACGAGAAAGGGCGGCGCAACGTGGAGAGAGAGAAAAATAAATAAAAGGAATGATACGCCGTGTCTTTGGTCTTATAGAAGGCCTTAAAGCCCGTTTATGCTTTTTGGCAGCCCGTTCAACCACAAATGGCCTAGCTTGGTCAGCAGAGTAGAAGCCCTGTCACGTTTGCTTGGCCCGTACGTGCGGTTCGACAGACGAAACAAACTCAGCGAGGCTGTGGGAAAGAGAGATTGATCCAGCGCGTTGAACAAACTGACCCAACGGTGCAGAGAATAAAATCGCTGTGAGAGCTCCTAGGTGATTAAGTTTTACTCTTTCTTAATAAGCCACGGTCATACTTGCTAGGGCTAGATAAAGTAGCACCGCAATATTGAAGATTTACATCAACGGTTGTCATCCAATCTTCAAATATTTAAATTTAGTTATCCAATTTCTCCTTATAACCTAAGATAGGTATCATCGCTCAACTTAAAGGTGTGTGTATTATGATGCAAGTCATACCATTAGTTAGCAATATGCATGTATTTTAATTTTCCAAAAATAACTGCAGATTTAGCTCCCAAATATACAGTAAGATTAATGAAAAATCAAGAAAAAGCTAACCACATTCCATATGTTTCGTCGATGTGTACATCACTTACAAAGAATATTACATTGTCCCCACAAAGGCTGCTAGACTACGTCCCCGTCATATAAGGAACACACTAGAAGTTTACATAGTATAACTTAACAATCTTGTAACACAACGGTGCTTATGTTGTGATCAATTGTCAATAAAAAATATTAAAACTGAATTTTCCGGTTTATCAATCATAGGTTCATGACTAATGTATCTTTTCAGCAATGGTGTAAATAGCAAAGCCATGTAAGGTTAGTTACCTACAACGATGACACCCTTGCGCCTTGAATTTGTATCAGTTTATTCACTGAAGGAGGATCATCGTGCTCATAATTTATACTTCACTCTAGGAAAGGCCTTGTTCGCGACATGATCACTTGACTCTTTCGCGGACAAAACCGCTTGTAACATAAATACATTGGCTCCCTGTGTTATCGAATTGATGACAAGTTGTAACATCCCAAATCTTTAATCAAGGTTAATCAAGATCAAATCTACCTAATTTAGGGTTAACAAAAACTTTTTCCATTTAAAATCTTTAAGCATTTATATGTGTGTATTTAAAATAGAAGTTGTTTGAAATACCATTATTGTTTGTTCTAATGGTTGTAAAATGGTTCTATGATGAATGTCACATCATCTAGATCATTCCCATGCAAAAACCAAAGAAAAAGAAATAAAAAAGAATTAAATAAAGGAAATGGTCACTTTTGCCATTTTAACCACCTAGCCCACTTTGGGTATTCCTAGCACTCAAATCCCAACAGAAACAAATGTGGATCTTTACATTCCTTGCTAGTACAAGTAGTGATGTACCAAGGCCCACTTTGTGATCTCCCAAAAACTTTCAAACTCTAATTTTAAATGACATTTGAAATTTGAATCTAGTTCATATGTTTAGATCACACTTTTTCAAAAACCACTCAAATGAATTCCATTTAACAAATCCTAGCAACCACAAATGTTTAAGCATGTGACAAACCACTCCACAAAATTTCATCTCAAAATTCAAAAGTTTTCTTCTTGCGGCCATTTGGTCGAACAGGTGGCATGCACAAATTTTCTGCCTAACAAACACTATTGATGGATCAATGCCTTGTCGAGTAATTGGCCCCCATTTGGTCCCCTTGTCTCCCCTAACTCTAACCAACCCATAACTAAGCTACTAACCGGCCTATAACAGCAGTGCCGCGCCGCCCGTTTTTGGTCACCGCCGGCCGAACATGGGCAACACTTCCCAGACCGCGCCGCGCCGTCCCAGCACCACCACTAGCTCCGCCCAACCCTACCGCACTCCCCTGTCCACCCCACGGCCACAGCCAGCCCCTGGACCACCTCCACTCGCTTGCGCCCATGCCTCTCTGCGCCGCGCCAGAGCACGCCAGAGCGCCGTGCCGCCAGCACGCCACAGACCGCGCCTCAACCGCAGACCGCGCGCGCCGCTCCGCCTCGACCCCCTCACCCCGCCAAACATGGCCATACCCCGCCGCTCGACCCACACTCGCCGGGAACCGCGTCGAGCATCGCCCCTGTCTCCCAGAGCGTGTAACGCTCCCGACCGATTGCCACCGCCCCTAGCTACGCCATAAAGACGTAGAGGACCGCCAGGAGGCAAGCCACCGTCCGCCTACGCCGCCCATGCCAATAGCACCCTGTACCATCGTCACCGATGAGCTCGCCGTCGCCCCTTCGGTCCCCTCCTCGAGCCTATATAAGGAGGCCTTCCCCAGCCTCAATCGCCACACCATTCGACTCCCCTCTCACCACCAGTCCTTCCCCACCTCTCACCGGAGTAGTTCGACCAGCCTCTCGCCGGAATTGAGCCGGAGACCGCCGCAGTAGAGGAGGAGACGCTGCCGTTGATTTCGTCCACCCCAGCCTCTGCCGCGATGTAACTACCTCGGTGAATTACGCTCTTAGTTACATGCCTGGATGAGCGAAAATGGTTAAAGTAGTACGGTGGGGCCAAGGGCCACTCACAGGTAGACCTTTCGGCCGTCCTAACCATTTTTAGAACATCGGGACAAGAACGAGCGACATAATCGGCAGGCGAAGGGATCAACTACATACACAAGTGAGTATGTATGCAAGCCACATACAACAGTCCTCAGAGCCATTCCATCTAAAAGAAATAGAAATATTGCAACGCCATACGGCAAGAACCAAATATCCTAGATAGAGATAATAATGTAGGATAGCTCCTCATACATCAAACATCAGAGTATCAGGCGGAAGCGGAAAACAAGATCCGAGTACGGATAAGAAGCAAATCAGCATAAGATGCCACATAAATAAACACATCCCGCCCACAGATCTCACGGATCCCCGTTCTCGGAATCTCTACACCGAGTGATCGTTGCCAACATCGTCCGTCTCCTCCACCCAGTATCCATCTTGCGAGTACACCTGTTCATTTGAATCAAAGAATTTATCGTGTGAGACTCTAGGGGTACTCAGCAAGTCTTTATGCCTCTAAAGGGGACATATACCTGGGGTGACGCAATTGCAGCAAAAGATAATAACTAACAAGTCTATAGATACTCGCTAATCATCCGCCTAACCAATGATAGACGGATGTCCGTTAATTAAGAACAACAGTTATAACAGTATAATTAACAGATCCATCCTCCTTCTCGCTTACCAACGAGAAAGCGGACGAACAACCCAACCGTTGGCAGTTTTATTAACCATTCCATGGGCATTTCACTATTTACTAGTCAGGTACTTAGTCAAATTAAAAGCGATACTTTAGTTATACTTGTCTATGATCGAGAAACTGTGCTCCAAGTCGTCCATAACCGCGGACACGGCTTTCAGAAAGATTTACCCTGCAGGGATGCATAAATAGCAACACACACTCGATCAACCTCGGAAAAACCAAATCAAAACCCGATGAGGCATTCACGACAAAGCGATCACAGGATTCAGAAATATTTCGGGGGGCCACCCCAATAAGCTACCCGCAACGAAGTTGGCCGACTCCGAGACGGACCCAGGGTTTGCGAGAACGGCTGTAAACGACTGGGAACCCGAAAATGTGACTGGGCTTGTCGATACCGCGAAATCGTGCCGCGATCCCTAAACAGTACAGGTGCTCCTCGCACAATCTTAAATGAAGCAGTAAACATGGCATAAGTACAGGATAGTAATAAAGCCCCAAACTACTTTGTGGCCCCAAGAAATAAGAAGGAATCAAGCTCTGGCTCAAGGGGGTCCATAAGGCCTCCCGGATGTGGATAGTGCGAATAGTCAAGGAACAAGAATCAAGTACTCGGGGTCCTACGGGACACAAGTGAGCATGAAGAACCAAATAGCAGATATTGCTCACCGGTGCCACTTTCATTAGTTATCCCATTACTACTCAGGTTAAGTTGTTTAGGTACCTCGTTATCCATCAGACACTCACATACCCTACACATGCTGTTCTACGACCCGCATGGCTCAAACAACTCCTGTAGTAATGGCTCATGGGATGGAGGAACAAGCTTCGGTGGGGTTTAAAGTAAAGGCTATGCAGTACTTGGAATTTAATTTAATGCAATCACGACTCAATGATGCAAGAATAAGATAGAGGCAATAGGTACTATATGTATGCAAGCATGTGGTAGTGCTTGCCTGGCAGCTCAGTTGAAGCGAGGGAAGGATCTGGGTAGTGCTCCTGGGATTCCTGATATATCCCCTACTCAGCATCTATTCGAAGAAGAACCAAACAAACAAGGGCCAACATAAATAAAGTGCACAAGCATAGGTATTAAAGTGCGACAAGCAAACAAGCATGCCATGATGAATGATGCACAATTTGCATGGCAATAAAGTAGCATGGCATGGGTGAGGTGTGGGGTACAAGATTAAAGCATTTTATTAAGTTTTTAGTCCGGTTTGCTCTCATAACACTTGCTGTACACTTAATATTTATATGATGCATGCTGCAATTCAGAACATGGAATGCATAGTTAGAACGGGCTCGTCGCGCTGATCGAGTTAGACATATTATTTGCCAAAATTGGAGTTATAGATTTAAAGTTATTAATTAATTAAGAAAAGGACATTTTCTTGTAATTTTAATCATCTCGAAAATTAAGGTGCTCAAATAATATTTTGAATGGAATATTTGAGTCCCTCACATTTTTCTGATTCAAAAACATATATCATTTATATTATTTGGATTTATAATTTAAAAGTTATTTAAAATAGATTTGAATTTGTATTTAAACATTTTCAGAAATTGTTTTTATTAAACGGAAAAACGAAATGACTTTTTGTACTCAGCAACAGCCAGCCACTACAGCTGACATGTCGGCCCAAGCTGAGCTAGCGTGACTGCGCTCGGCAAAACCTTTTCTCACCGGCGCAGAAGCTAGCCGCAGCAACTGACAAGCGGACCCGGAGGTTGGCGGGGCCACTACGCGCGCGGCCCAGCCAGGGCGTGCCACATGGCAGGGACAGGGGCTTGCTCGTGCTGGCGCATGATATTCAGGGGCCTCTCTGCAAGGTTTGCACCGAGGCAGACAGGTGGGCCAAGGTGGGAGCGCGGGTTAAGAAAACAAAAAGGCGGGGGGATTTGCAAAGTGCCCCGCGACACTGTTTTTCTTCCCAAGTTCCTGACGGAACTGTCGGTCGACGGCGCGCGGCGTAGCTGGGGCTCGAACCCGCAATCTACCGCACGCGCGCAGGCGGCGGTGACCACTGGGGCTGGCTAAGGTTGGTGTTGGGTTTCTGCTGCGCGGCTAGGTGAGGTTACCGCGTCGCAACTGCGAGGGATCGCTCGCGAGCACGCCGCATCGAGAGCGTTCGACGGAATGCTTGGCGCGTACAGGAAGCAAAGCACAGAGGGAGGTTGTCTGGAGGACGTGGCTGCTCACCGGGAGTGGGTCGGTGGGGTTGGATCGTGCCGGAGCGCAGGGGATCAGCGAGGAAGCAGGCGCTCCGAGGCTAGGGTTTCATCTCGGGCGCGTCGGCGATCGGCGGCACAAGGCATCCTCCTCCTCGCTGCTGTGTACGGGGACAAATCAGAGGTCCTCCTCGGTCTTTCTCGATGGCCCACGCACCACGCCCGCCTCCTCGCTGACGCGGTGGAAACGATGCCGATGGTGGTCGCCCGGGGTGGAAGGGATGGAGCAAGAGGGGATGGGCTGCGGCTCAAGGCCAGGAGGGGATCTGGGGTTGCTACTCGACGAGGGAGAGGGAGTAGATAGGGACGGGAGAGAGAGGGGGATGCCGTGGGGATGTGGTGAAGGGAAAAAGGTGGCTCAGCCACCTTCCCTCCTTCCTCACGTGCTGAGCATGGGGAGGCCAGGCAGGCCGCTGCAGGCGGGCCAGGGCGAGGTGGAGGCGCGGGTGTGGGGCCAGCATGGCAGGGAGAGAGAGGGAGAAGGAGAGGGGTAGGCTCGGTGTAGCTGGGTCAGCTTCGGCTAGGGTTAGGAGGGCTCGGGCTAGGGTTGGAGGGGTTAGCTCGGGTTAGGGTTAGAGAGGGTAGGGTAGGTTTTGGGTGAGGGGTGTGGTATGATCTAACAAGATCATGCAAGGACTAAAAGAGATGGCAAGGAAAGATTAGGGTGTAGTTTTTGAGTAGGAGAAAAACTAGGTTTTTAAAGGTCACATGAAAAGAGAGAGAGACAAAGATATGGTGAATAGAGGAAAAGAGACATGATAGATTAGGGTGAAGGGTATTTCCCTTGATCTCATAAGATCTTGCATGAGATGAAAGAGATGTGGTGATGGTGAGGAGCTTGGTGCACACATGGTGGTGGTAGAAGATGGAAAAAGGAGGAGCTCAACCAAAGATAAAGAATCACTTGGGATGAAAACAAAAGACAAGACCCACTTTAAAAACAAAGACAAAACCCAAAGGAGAAAAAGGTGGTGGAGGTTTGCATGGCCCATGCATGGGCATTAAATGCCATGTTTTATTCTTGTGAAAACAATAATAATGTAGCATGGCAATCTTCACATGCATTCCCAAAATGTGGAGTAAAGGCCAAGCAAAAGGGGAAATAAAAGGAGGTTCCATGGGGAGTAGATGGATGATACTCATATTAAATATAAATTGGACTTGCTAGTGTGTATGTTCCACTAGAGGTTTAATAGTCCCAATTTTTTTCCAACATGAGCATACATTCAAGATAATCCCATATGGAAGCTTGAAAAGGGGTACCACTCACAAGGCATGCCAAGGTGGCTTCACATATTGATAATGTGAAAACAACATGATGCTAGTGTGAGAGCATGTAGAAATAGAAGTGGATCCATCCCACCCACATGAGCTAGATTTAAATGCCAAAGGAAAAGTGTAAAAGCTCATGGTTAATTAGGATGGTGGAATTATAAGGTGGTGACAAGGAAAAGGTGGTGGAGTTGAATAAAAGATATGCCCCCAACTCAACTTGGGCATCAAGCATCTATCAAGAATCAAATACAATATATCAAGAGGCAGATACAATTAATAATGCATATGAGATAAGAACCAAATGAAAAAGGTTTTATATGATGCTCAAATGCAAGGTGGCATGATGACATGAGCATGATATGATTATGATGCAACAATTATAAGTAGGAAGTAGCCATTATATTACTAAACCATGTAGCATTACATATGTTAGACAGATGGGGTGCTACACACGACTTTGCCTGAGCTCGCCGTCGTCTACTCGTTCGTTTGCCCGCCTCGCCACACTAGCCGGAGACCTGGTACGTCCCCACTGCATCCCCACCGAGCCGCTAGGGTTCAGTCTCGCCGACGACGTGTTCGTCGTCGACGACGACTGTGAGCCGTTAGATCTAGTTCTAATCCTGCGGTCCGTATCGCCCCGTACCGCTTCACGTGTAATGAGCCACTGACAAGCGGACCCCCCTGTCAGCAGTCCTCAACGCTGCGGAGTGAATCTGGACCGGCCCAATTAGTTTCCCGCGCGACCCAGTTAATTCAAATTAGGATTTTTCTTTTTAGACTTAGACTTAGTTCTATCCCTTAGTTTAAAAATCAACTCAGAGAGTTTTACAAATCAAAATTGAGTGATTCCAATTTTGTTGGAAAGCTAATAAAAATCTCTATCCAAGCCCATTGGATTTAAATCATTTAGAGTTATAGATCTCTCCTAGTAAAAATAACAAGACAGAAGCTTTTGCACATTCAAATATTTTTATAAAATCAACCATAATATCTTTTGAGTTGTTTCCAACTCTCAAAAATCACATTTAACCATACCTATATGAATATATAATAATATTAAGGTTTGCATGCAGTGACTTTGGACTAGTACCAAAATAATGCTATATAGGCATTTCTAGTCACTTTAAATCATTAATTATTAAACTTAAACTTATTAAAAATGTGATCCAACCCTTAAATCACATTCCATATATTAGAATATGTGGTGATGATATGTGTCCACATGATCCCATATTTTAATTGGAGAATATTAAATCTTAGTTAATTTCAATGAGTAGAAATTACTTTTCTCAAATAAAATAAAGGAAACTAGTTCATTAAACCTTGTGATGTTTGTGATGATAATAGATCATCAAATGTGTGCCTTAGTGTGCTAAGTAGACTAGTTAAGTATTGTTTGGTGATTGGGTATTCTGTATGTATTTATAGACGATAGCACCGACCAAGTCTATGAGGAGGAGTTCTACCAAGAGGATGAGGAAGAGAATTTTAACCACTGCACCAATCAAGGCAAGCCATCATTAACAATGCAAGCTAGACCTTGCAAGCTAGATAACTTAAGCAAAATTCATTAGGCATGCTTTGGTTATATCATGTTGACTTATACCTACTCCAAGTTTTATTTACAAGCTTTACTTCCTTTACTTTACCAAAGTCCTTTACTTGTTTAAAGGTAGCATAAAGAGTATGAAACTTGACCTGTCTAGTTAGACTTAGATGTCATTCTATGGCATGAGATTGATATTAGCATCCCACATTAGTGAGCACTCTTAACTTAGTAGTTTAGAGCTCAACAAAACTTGATCACTTTAGATGGGAATACTTGGTAAAAATGACTTGTGAAAACCTTGGAATGATGAGTCATTCTATTGAGATGTTTTGACATGTGTTGAGAAACACAAATGGTTTATGATGTTGATGAAAATGTTGAGGCATGAACCTTAGCCCTTTTACAAAAACTGATGGTTGGGTTCAGATGCGATACCATTCCAATTTTACCGTACAACCACAATACCTGAATTGGGTAAGGCTTAGCCGGAAGTTTATATGCATTAGTATTAGTTCCCTCGCGGGAGAGGTTTGAGCTGAGGCTACCTCTCAATGTTGTCCACCTATGCAGTGCCCAGGATGACGGATGGTCATGGCTGGGAGGCCATACTCATAGGAGAGGTGCTTATACTAGAGTGTGTAAAGGAAAGGTTATGTTTGGTTATCTGCATACTAAGTATGATGATTCAGGGTTATCCCTGACAGATGTATCGAATCTTGTGGTGAAAGTATACCACCTCTACATAGTGTCAAACTATTCGAATAGCCGCGTCCGCAGTTATGGACAGTTGGAGTGGCCATACTGTTCCGTTGTCAGATGTTTTCAAAATGACTTATGAAATGAATTGTGACATGACTTGACCACAACAGAGTTGTGACTATGACAACTAAGTTCCCACTTAGGTGTTTTCAAACTTTATTTTATCTTTCTTTGTTTCTGAACTCAGCTTAGGTTTCAACTTAGCTTTACAAATAAACTTAGAACTTAGCATTCCTACTAGAACTATCTTACTTGTTAGTGATAGTTTGCGAATACTTAAAGAGTACTCATGGCTTTGTCCCTGGCTATTCCTATGGCCAGACTATGAGGAGGACTACCCTGAAGGAGGACAGCAGGACGGCTACGACAACTAGGATAATCTCCAATCGTCAGCATTGCTTGTGACACTGAAGATGGACCCCACCACTACACTATTTATTCCGCTACTTGATTGTACTAAGACTGGATCATGAGATCCTTTATTTGTGTAAGACCTTATATGGTTTGTAATGGATGATGTACTGTGATATCCAATATATTATGTCTCGCAAAAATGGTAATCCTGGGATTGCGATGTATGGCATAATAGGCATCTGGGATTAAAAATCCGGGTGTTGACAAGTTGGTATCAGAGCATCCTGACCATAGGAGACCCTAGTTAAAATGGACATCCGAACAAAAACTTAGTTTCAAAAACCAAAGTGAGTATTTATGAAAACTATTTCCTCTCTTACCCTGGGGATTCTTTCTCTCAAAAAAATTCATGTTCCTCCAAATTCTTACATTACTACATAAAACCTTGACACACTTGATCACTTCACTAACTTTCTCATCCTAAATTCTTATAGATGGAATCCCAATACAGCAAGTTCTACCAGTTGGGCAACAGAGGTCAACTGATCTTCGAGAGGGATCTTGATTCACTGTCTGAGTTCTTGGAGCGTCCACATCCGGAATTTCTTGGAGCTCAACTCCCGGGTCCACCAGGAGGAGATTTACAATGGCTAGTAACTGCTGATCTTCGCGGCAAGATAGAAGCACCAATATCTGGGAGGATTCAGTTCTCCGTGAGAGAGAACAACTGGCTAGATGGATTAGCCAGGGCAATGCATGAAGCTCTCACACGTCTTTGCGCCTAGAGTGTCAACCTAATCCAAGGAACCCGCTTTGTTCACTATGCAAGGCGTGATTCCATGGGAATGCCGCTAGAGATGCCAAGTCACCCAATATTGAAGCGTCAAGTGGAGAACCTCGACTTCCTGCTGTATGACAGACAGAAGGAGTTGGACAATGCTAGAGAGGTCGCCAACCACAACCTCGCCCTTGCCGCCTAGAAGGCCCAGACTTTCTCACTGCTCGTCAAGGATCGTCAGTCTCTTCGCCGTCAACATGCAAAGAAGGATCGCACCATCGACCGTCTTTGCAAGAAGGTGGCCGACCTCGAGAAGACCATCAAGGAGCAAGAAGCTCAGCTTGCAGCAAAGGAAGAAGAAGAGGAATGTGAAGATATCCAAGGGGATATTGACTCATACCTCAGCAATGATGATGACTATCTAGGGGAGGATGTCGTGGACTTCTACACCGACGATGATGACTCCGACTTCATCGATGATGAGTAGATGCACTAGAGCACTATCGTAGAATGAGGAGTATCGGTCCCATTGTATCGTAGCTTGTAGAATGGTTCTTAAAACCATCTGTTTTCCTTTGATGTTGTGGTGTGTGTGTGTTTGTATCGTGTGCTTTGCTTGAATGAATGAAAAGAAGTTAGTTGCAAAAACCTGAGTCAAACTCAAAGTTTTAGCCTTGAAGTCAAAACCATGAACCTTAGAACTTTCCCTCTTACCCCTTTATGTATCTCAATCTTCAGATGACTCGTGGAAACCAAGGAGGGAGCAGCTCATCACAGGACCCAATGCTGCAGATCTCATTGCAGACCGTGAAGCTAGTAGGGCAGAGCGCCAAGCTAATCTAGCAACACTCCAGCAGATCGCCCAGATGGCTCACAACAATCAGAACCATGGAAATCAGGATCATCATGGATCCAAACTCAAAAACTTCTAGAGTACCAATCCCCCAATCGTTAGTACTTCGGAGAATCCACTGAATGCTGATGACTGGTTGTAGACAATGGAGAACAACTTAGAGGTAGGCGGAGTGGATGCCAAGAAGAAAGTTCTTTTTGCCACCCACTATTTGGCAGGAGATGCAAGAGCATGGTGGAACAACACCCGCACAATGAACCATGGTCAAGTGATGACATGGGAAGCCTTCAAGATCAAGTTCATCCGCACCCACGTGTCACAGGGTCTAGTCACCAGAATGAGAGATGAATTCAGGGAATTGAAGCAAGGCAGAATGACTATAGTGGAGTACCGTGACAAATTCTTGTCCCTCGCCAGGTATGCACCTGATGAGATCAACACGGAGGCCAAGAAGAAGGAGAGATTCCTGAACGGATTACATGGTGAGATGTAGACTGTCCTCGTCAACATCCGTTTCGAGGATCTCGAAGAGCTAGTCGACTCTGCCATTCAGATGGAAGGGAAGATTAATCAAGCAAACGACAACCGCAAACGTCGTATGATGCACCAAGCTAGATCCAACAGTCACCAGAAGTACCATCCCAACCCTTCTACAGGATATGCCCTGCGAAACAATCGACCCCCAATGTCTCGGCCCAGCTACCCCAACCGTAGTGGAGGAAATGTGAAGTCCGGAGGAAACAACAATCACCCCAGCAATTTCAACCGTGCACCTCCCAAGCACAACAGCAACAACAACAAAAACAACAACATCGTACCCAGAACTGGAAGCAATGCTGTGCCCGTGGCAGCGAAAGACAAGTCTCAGATTACTTGTTTTGGGTGTGGAGTGAAGGGTCACTATTCCAATGAGTGCCCCAAGAAGATTGCCGCCACTGCTAATGTGAATGCCCCAGCTCAGCAGGAGCGTCGTGTTCAACCAGGAAGAGGATTCGCCCTAGGGAACCCTCACAACCACAATGGCCGTCTCTTCCACATGAACGCCGAAGAAGCCCAAGAAGTGCCAGATTTAGTGCTGGGTATGTTTTCTGTCAACTCAGTTTTAGCAAGAGTGTTGTTTGATTCTAGAGCATCGCACTCATTTGTCACCGAAGAATTTGCATGCACTAGTAAGATTCACCCAACCAACTTGAGGCATGTCATGATAGTTCAAATCCCAGGTTCAACTACAAAAGCTAGAAAAATTTGCAAAGCTGTGCCTATCAGCATACATGGGATAGATTTTTATGCCAATCTAATAGTACTTGGAACCAAAGGTTTGGAAGTAGTACTAGGAATGGATTGGATGTCAAAGCATAAAGGATTGATTGACTGTGCCAAGAAAGCCATCACCATGACCAGTAGCTCTGGAGTCTCAGTAGAGCATATATCTGAAACCTTGCCCCGTCAATTCAAGTGCAACAAGAGTCTAGCCCTACCCACCATAGACCAAGTCAGAGTAGTCTGTGAATACCCAACGTATTCCCAGATGAATTGCCTGGTATGCCCTCGGATCGGGATATTGAGTGCATTATTGAACTAATCCTTGGAACCGGACCCATAGCCCAGAGACCCTATAGTATGAACCCCTCAGAGTTAGTGGAATTGAAGAAGCAATTGGATGCTATGTTGGCAACAGGCTTGATTCAACCAAGCGCATCGCCATGGAGATCGCCAGTGTTATTCGTCGATAAGAAAGATGGAGGCAACCGTTTGTGCCCAGATTACAGGAAGCTGAATGATGTCACCATCAAGAACAAGTACCCCTTGCCAAAGATAGAGGATCTATTTGATTAGTTGACTGGAGCCAATGTGTTCTCTAAGATCGATCTTAGGACTGGTTATCACCAACTTAAGATTCATGCGATGGATGTTCCGAAGACTGCCTTTACTACTCATTATGGATTATACGTGTATACGATCATGTCTTTTGGATTAACCAATGCCCCTGCTTATTTCATGAATCTCATGAATAAGATCTTTATGAATTTTCTAGACAAGTTTGTCGTTGTGTTTATCGATGATATACTTATCTACTCCAAGTCAGAAGAAGAGCATGAACAACATATGAGAATCATCCTTGAAACCCTTAGAGAGCATCGGTTATATGCCAAGTTCAGCAAATGTGAGTTTTGGCTGAAAGAAGTAGGATTCCTAGGACATATTGTGTCTGCCGGAGGAGTCGCTGTTGATCCTGCCAAGATCAAAGATGTCGAAGAATGGGAAGCCCCAACCACTCAAACCCAAGTCCGTGCATTTCTCGGATTAGCAGGATATTACCGCAAGTTCGTAGAAGGATTTTCGAGCATCGCAAGACCCATGACCCAATTGTTGAAGAAGGACAAGAAGTTTGAATGGACCGACAAATATGAAGCTAGTTTCTAGGAGCTCAAGAAGAGATTGATCTCAGCCCCAATATTGATCATGCCAGATATCAAGAAGCCATTTGATGTGTATTGTGATGCATCCAAGATTGGTCTCGGATGTGTATTGATGCAAGAAGGCAAAGTCATCGCATATCTGTCTCGACAACTGAAGCAGCATGAGCAGAATTGCCCTACCCATGATCTTGAGTTAGCAGCCGTAGTTTTGGCATTGAAGACATGGCATCATTATCTTATGGGTAATCACTGTGAGATTTACTCAGATCACAAAAGCTTGAAGTATATTTTCACCCAGAAGGAGCTGAATATGAGGCAAAGGAGATGGATAGATTTAATCAACGATTATGACCTTGACATTCACTATCACCCCGGCAAAGCCAATGTGATAGCGGATGTTCTTAGCAGATTGCCGTGTAGGCTAAACACCATGATCAAGGAGAAGCAACCAAGTTTGTACGAGGAGTTGGAGCAGTTTAGAACTGAGCTAGTTAGCAAAGGATTCTTAGCTAGCATTGAACTTCAACCCACTTTTATTAGCCAAATCAGGGAAGCCCAGAAGGGAAATGAAAGTATCGATGGAATCAAACGTCGTATTGGTACAAGAAAGGTACCTGGATTCACCAAAGACGAAGAAGGAGTTCTGTGGTACAAAGGTCGTTTCTATGTGCCAGCAGATTCGGAGCTGAAGCAAGTTATCTTGCAGGAAGCTCATGATACTCTGTATTCTATCCTCCCCGGAGGAACAAAGATGTATCAAGATTTGAAGGAGCAATTTTGGTGGCACAAGATGAAGAGAGAAATCGGAAGCTACATCGCCAAGTGTGATATCTGTCAAAGAGTCAAAGCGGAACATCAGAGGCCCGCAAGACTGTTGCAACCATTGCAGATTCCGGAATGGAAATGGGATTCCGTCGGAATGGACTTTATCACCGGTTTGCCTACCTCTAGTAGGGGAAATGACTCAATCTGGGTCATCGTTGATAGACTATCCAAGGTATCCCATTTTATACCTGTCAAGACAACCTACCAGAGTTCAAAGCTAGCAGAGTTGTACATTGCTAGAATTGTTAGTTTGCGTGGAACCCCCAAGACCACAGTATCAGATCGAGGAACCCAATTTACCTCAATATTTTGGCAGAAAGTACAAGAAGGATTAGGGACCAAGTTGAATTTCAGCACCGCTTATCACCCCCAAACCGATGGACAGACTGAGAGAGTCAACCAAATCTTAGAAGATATGTTGAGAGCTTGTGTGTTAGAGTACGGATCAAAATGGGAAGATTGTCCGCCTTTTCCAGAATTCTCATACAACAATAGTTATCAAGCCAGTTTGCAAATGGCACCATTTGAGTTCTTATACAGAAGAAAGTGTCGTACCCCTTTGAATTGGTCGCAAGTAGGAGAGAGTCAGATTTTCGGACCCGACATTCTTCGAGAAGCCGTAGAGAAGGTTCACAAAGTCCGTGAGCACCTCAAGACCGCCCAATCCAGACAGAAAAGTTATGCTGACAAGAGAAGGAGAGACATGACTTTCAATGTCGGAGATTTTGTGTATCTCAAAGTCTTGCCATTGAAGGGCATGCAACGTTTTAGTCTGAAAGGAAAGTTAGCCCCCAGATATATCAGACCCTTCCAGATTCTGAACCGCCGAGGAGAAGTATCTTATCAACTGGAACTGCTTGAAGAGATGTTAGCCATCCACAATGTGTTCCATATCTCGCTACTTCCCAAATGCTTAGAAGTGCCGGAGAAGACCGAAGTTTTCAAGAACATCGATCACCGAGATGTTGATATCAACAAGGATCTGACGTATTGTGAAGTGCCCATCCGTATCTTGGAGGAAGCTTACAGAACCACCAGAACCCGGAGTATCAAATTTCTCATGATTCAATGGAGCAACCATACCGAAGAAGAAGCCACTTGGGAGCGAGAAGATTACATTAGGACTGAGTTCCCAGATCTCTTTAGTTCCTAGTTTTTCTTTCTTAAATCTCGGGACGAGATTTTGTTTAAGGGGGGAAGGTTTGTAACAAAAACTTTTTCCATTTAAAATCTTTAAGCATTCATATGTGTGTGCATTTAAAATAGGAGTTGTTTGAAATGCCACTATTGTTTGTTCTAATGGTTGTAAAATGGTTCTATGATGAATGTCACATCATCTAGATCATTCCCAAGCAAAAACCAAAGAAAAAGAATTAAATAAAGGAAATGGTCACTTTTGCCATTTTAATCACCTAGCCCACTTAGGGTGTTCCTAGCACTCAAATTCCAACAGAACAAATGTGGATCTTTGCACCCCTTGCTAGTACAAGTAGTGATGTACCAAGGCCCACTTTGTGATCTCCCAAAAACTTTCAAACTCTAATTTTAAATGACATTTGAAATTTGAATCTAGTTCATATGTCTAGATCACACTTTTTCAAAAACCACTCAAATGAATTCCATTTAACAAATCCTAGCAACCACAGATGTTTAAGCATCTGATAAACCACTCCACAAAATTTCATCTCAAAATTCAAAAGTTTTTTTCTTGCGGCCATTTGCTCGAACAGGTGGCATGCACAAATTTTCTGCCTAACAAACACTATTGATGGATCAATGCCTTGTCGAGTAATTGGCCCCCATTTGGTCCCCTTGTATCCCCTAACTGTAACCACCCCATAACTAAGCTACTAACCGGCCTATAGCAGCAGTGCCGCGCCGCCTGTTTTTGGTCACTGTCGGCCGAACATGGGCAACGCTCCCCAGACCACGCCGCGCCGTCCCAGCACCACCACTAGCTCCGCGCAACCCTACCGCACTCCCATGTCCTCCCCACGGCCATAGCCAGCCCCTGGACCACCTCCACTCGCTCGCGCCCATGCGTCTCTGCGTCGCGCCAGAGCACGCCAGAGCGCCATCACCGCCAGCACGCCATAGATCGCGCCTCGACCGTAGACCGCACGCGCCGCTCCGCCTCGACCCCCTCACCCTGCCAGACACGGCGGTACCCCGCCGCTCGACCCACACTCGCCGGGAACCGCGTCGAGCATCGCCCCTGTCTCCCAGAGCGCGTGACGGTCCCGACCGATTGCCACCGCCCCTAGCTGCGCTATAAAGCCGTAGAGGACCGCCAGGAGGCAAGCCACCGTCCGCCTACACTGCCCATGCCAATAGCACCCTGTACCGTCGTCACCGACGAGCTCGCCGTCGCCCCTTCGGTCCCCTCCTCGAGCCTATATAAGGAGGCCTTCCCCAGCCTCAATCGCCACACCATTCGACTCCCCTCTCACCACCAGTCCTTCCACACCTCTCGCCGGAGTAGTTCAAGCAGCCTCTCGCCAGAATTGAGCCGGAGACCGCCGCAGTAGAGGAGGAGACGCTGCCGTTGATTTCGTCCACCCCAGCCTCTGCCGTGACTTTGCCTGAGCTCGATGTCCTCTACTCGTTCGTTTTCCTGCCTCGCCACACTAGCTAGAGCCCCGTTACGTCCCCACTGCAGCCCCACCGAGCCGCTAGGGTTTAGTCTCGTCGGCGACTCGTTCGTCGTCGACGACGACCGTGAGCCGTTAGATCTAGTTCTAATCCTGCGGTCCGTATCACCCCGTACCGCTTCGCATGTAATGAGCCACTGATAGGCGGACCCCCTGTCAGCAGTCCTTAGCGCCCTGGAGTGAATCTGGGCTGGCCCAATTAGTTTCCCGTGTGATCCAGTTAATTCAAATTAGGATTTTTCTTTTTAGACTTAGACTTAGTTCTGTCCCTTAGTTTAAAAATCAACTCAGAGAGTTTTACAAATCCAAATTGAGTGATTCCAATTTTGCTGGAAATATAATGAAATCTCTATCCAAGCCCGTGGGATTGAAATCATTTAGAGTTATAGATCTCTCCTAGTAAAAATAACAAGACAGAAGCTTTTGCACATTCAAACATTTTTATAAAATCAACCATAATAGCTTTTGTGTTGTTTCCAACTCTCAAAAATCACATTTAACCATACATATCTGGATATATAATAATATTAAGGTTTGCATGCAGTTACTTTGGACTAGTACCAAAATAATGCTATATAGGCATTTCTAGTCACTTTAAATTATTAATTATTAAACTTAAACTTATTAAAATGTGATCCAATCCTTAAATCACATTCCCATATATTAGAATATGTGGTGATGACATGTGTCCACATGATCCCATATTTTAATTGGAGAATATTAAATCTTAGTTAATTTCAATGAGTAGAAATTACTTTTCTCAAATAAAATAAAGGAAACTAGTTCATTAAACCTTGTGATGTTTGTGATGATAATAGATCATCAAATGTGTGCCTTAGTGTGCTAAGTAGACTAGTTAATTATTGTTTGGTGATTGGGTATTCCATACGTATTTATAGACGATAGTACCGACCAAGTCTACGAGGAGGAGGAGTTCTACCAAGAGGAGGAGGAAGAGAATTTCAACCACTGCACCAATCAAGGCAAGCCATCATTAACAATGCAAGCTAGACCTTGCAAGCTAGACTGACGTCACCATGGGTGACTCAAGTTTTAATATGGGTGAACCCTCTTCAGGTAATTATCCCTCGACAAAGGTCTTCGCTAAAAACCTCCTCGATAATCCGGGTCTTGCCAAGCTTGACATTACTCGGAAGTCTGTGGAGGAGATCCAACGGCTAGCCCAGCAATGCTTGGAAAGCCAAAATATTACTGCTGAGGAAGAGGCACAAGAAGCGGAGGACGTCAAATACTCTGAACTTCTCGAGCAGATCCGTCTTCGTGATGAGGGGCTGAGAACTGGTGTGCTTCCGCCACCTCCAGTGATCCCGCTGACCCTCGCTGACCAGGAATTGTTGAAGAATATTTGCAACAAGCGGAGAGAAATCAGAGCTCTCCGGCTTGAAAATGATCAATTGAAAGTGTCAATGGATGAGGCTGAAGGTAAACACACTAGTACTCAAACCTTGCCCTTTATTTCATAGTCGAATTTTTATTCAACTGTTGAATGTTACTTACAGCACTGGTCAAACAATCCTATGCCATGATTGAAGAGGCCAAGAATCTGAAGACCCTGGAGGTGGAAAATGTCGACTTACGCCGAGAGCTGAATAAGCTCAAAGAAGATCATGAGAAGAGCATTGCTCAAGTTCTCGAATCCGCCTCCATGGCCACCGGAGAGCGCGATCGTAAGATCGTGCTTCAGGATAAGAAAATATCGGATCTCAGTAATGAATTGTTCAGAGAGAAGGATATCACCGAGGCACTCCGGGGTGAACTCTAGAGCCTTAGGGAAGAGAAGACCAAAGTTGACGATGTCATCTTCGGTATGTTTCCCTCTTTCTGACTTTTCTGCCTTTTCCGACTTTTGGAATTCGGATATATTTGCTTAACCTTTTGCATTGCATGCGCAGGTCCTCTGAACTTACTGGATTCTGCCTCCACCGAGTGTCGCACTAGCCGGCTTACCCAAGTCGGCGATTTACTTCATGATTTCCGCCAATCCTTTGAGGATATTGGCGAAGTTCTCAAGGTTCCGGACATGCATAGAATGTCCGATTTTGAAGTGCGAGAACAGGCCAAGGAGATGCCTCAGCTCATCCAAGACTGGAACGTGTCCTACGGGCGGACTGCAGCGTAGAATGCTCTCACCATGGTTATGAGCCACCATGGAAGTATGGAAATCTGGCAAGTAACCAGAGGGTATTCGACTATAGATGAAGACGGACATGAGAATGACATCAAAGCAATCATGGACTCCTGTGCCAGATATGGGTGCCACGTAGCTGACCTGACCAGCTATGACACTCCTTTCTTCACTCGCGTAGAGACACCGCCTCCGCCCGCCGAAGAAACTGGTGAAGTTTCCAATGACGAACAAACCATTTCGAATTTGAACATCTCGGAAAGATATCGAGGCGAGGCTGATGTCTCCAGTGAGCCGACAACTCCTTCCTCTCCCCCTGCATCGTAGAGTATCAGAAAAAACAATGTGTTATTCTGAAAACAATTTGGGTTGTAAATAAGTAGTATAATACTTTTTACTAGTGCTAAGTATTACTATTTCTATTTAGCACCTTTGGCTTTAATTTTATGTGCCTGAAATGTTCACATAAGCACTTATGTTTTTTGTCTGTACTCATCGTTTATCTGGCTTTCCGCCTCGTCCCTTTCGTGAGCCGACCAACCTTTATCACGGAAACTTTGCCGAGCAACGGAGCTCAATTGCTAAACCAGTTTAAACTCGGAAACAAAGCCAGCTTCCAGTACCAACAATTCACTACTCGGAAAATGCCCGCATCTGGCAATCAGATAAATAACCAAAGTACAAGCTAGAAAATTGAGATTCATACCCGAAGGTAGCAATTTTAGAATCGGAAATCTGAACCAGAACAAACATGAGCAGAAAGTACTTTCAAGTATTCTGGGATTTTCGACTGTGACATGATCATTCGGAAATAAGATGGTAAAACACTTCTCAGATTTTTTTTGAGGCAACCAATACTTTATTTCTCATTGAACATGTACACATATATGCTTACAAAGAAAGATAAACTAAGAATAAAAGGGACGTAGTTGAGCAATATTCCATGGTCTGTCTAATTCTTCCGGGTCTGTACTGCCTCCAACTCTCTTTCTCTTCTTAGTAGAAGGTCTTTCTTTGACTGGCCGCATATCAATTAGATAGTAAGAACCATTGTGCACTACTTGGCTAACTGAAAAGGGCCCTTCCCATACTGGGGAAAGTTTGTGCTTTCTTTTCTGTACAAGCCGGAGAACCAAATCGCCTTTATTGAAAGACCGATTTTTGACTCTCTGGCTATGATACTTGCGTAACTTCTGCTGATAGGCTGTTGATCTCATCTCAGCAACGACGCGAACTTCTTCGACTAAGTCGAGATCATTTTGTCAAGAAATTTTGGCATCCTCTTCCATATACGCGGCAACTCTAGGAGAAGTGTGAATCAAATCACTAGGAAGAACTGCTTCTGCACCATAGACCAAGAAGAAAGGTGTGTATCCGGTTGACCTGTTCGGAGTTGTTCGCAAGCTCCATATTACAGAAGGTAATTCCTCTGCCCAAGCCCCCGCAATACGTCGTAGTGGTGCTTCGAGTCTTGGTTTTAGGCCTTGTAGGATTAAACCATTTGCTCTTTCGACTTGTCCATTAGCCCGCGGATGTGCGACTGACACAATGTTAAGCCAGATATTTTGTTCATTGCAGAATTCGGCAAGCTCTCCCATAGATAAGTTACTCCCATTGTTCATGATAATGCTATGCGGATAACCGTATCGGATTATGACATCCTCGAAAAATCTTTTGGCTATTGCTCCATCACAACTGGTGACGGGTTTAGCCTCAATCCATTTTGTGAATTTATCCACCATCACTAAGAGATGAGTAAATCCACTTGGAGCCCGTTTAAACGGTCCTACCATGTCAAGCCCCCAGACCGCGAAAGGCCATGTTATAGGTATTGTTTGCAGCTGATCAGCCAAAACGTGAGCTTGCTTGGCATACTTTTGGCAGCCTTTGCACGACTTGACCAGCCGTTCAGCATCTGCCTTGGCTGTAAGCTAGAAAAAACCGTGTCGGAAAACTTTTGCCACTAGAGATTTGGCTGCAGCATGGTGACCACACTCGCCTTCGTGGATTTCTCATAAGATTTCCCCTCCTTCCGGAGATACACAACACTGAAAAACCCCAGACACACTCCGCTTATAGAGCTCACCACTAATTATAGTATAGGATTTTGCTCGTCAGACGATCTGCCGGCTCAGAACTTCATCTTCGGGTAATTTTCCATCTACCAAGTAATCGAGGTAGGGTTGAGTCCAGCTGGGAATTACAGCCAGAACTGCTACTAAAGGTGAGTCGGATTTGGTCGGATATTCCTCGTCTACTCCTTTTATAGAAGGAACTTTGAGGTGCTCTACAAAAGCGCAATCCGAGACCTTTTTCCGTGTAGAGCCTATTCGAAATAATGCATCTGCTTCCTCATTTTATGTTTGGGGGATGTGTTGAACCTCAAACCCTTCGAACGATTTAGATAGTTCATCCACGACAGCTCAATATGCTGCCATGTGTTTATTTGCATTATAGAGATCCGACACTTGTTGGGCAACAAGATGCGAATCTCCATAACACATCAAACGTCGGATGCTGATATCCTTAGCAATCCGGATTCCATGCAGTAGTGCTTCATACTCGGCAATGTTATTCATCGCCGTGAAGTGGATCTGCAACAAACAGAAAAGTTTATCTCCTTGGGGTGATTTGAGCACCACGCCAGCCCCCGAGCGCCTTAGACCCGTCAAAATGTAAGGTCCAGTATGCCGACTCTGGTAGGGTCATATTTTCCGTTGTCTCTGTCCAATCAGCAACAAAGTCAGCAAGGATTTGAGATTTAATGGTTGTACGAGGTTTATACTCAATGTCGAAAGCTAAAAGCTCTATGCCCCATTTTGTGACGCGTCCTGTAGCATCGCTGTTGTTGATTATATCTCTCATGGGAGCTGTGCTCACCATGGTAATTGGATGTTCCTGAAAATAATGCCGTAACTTACGAGATACGAAAACACACCATAAGCCAGCTTTTGATAGTGCGAATACCGCTGCTTTGATTCTGTTAGGACCTCGCTGAGATAATAAGTCGCACACTGCACCAGGTGTTCTTGATTTTCCTCCGGTCTCTCCACCACCATGACGACACTGACGACACGGTTTGTCGTAGCGAGATAGAGCAACATCGGTTCTCGTGGTTCCGATGCTGCAAGGATAGGAGCAGATGAGAGTACTTCTTTTAGGTCTTGTAGTGCAGCTTCAGCTTCATCAGTCCAAACAAATTTTTTGGTCTTTTTCAGGAGCTTGTAGAGTGGTTCGGCTCTTTCTCCGAGCCGGCTTATGAACCGACTAACTGCAGCAATGCAACCAGTTAGTCTTTGAATGTCCTTCAGGCGAGTCGGCCTGGAAATATTGAGTATAGCCTTAATCTTGTCTCGGTTTACATCTATGCCTCTTTGAGACACGATGAAACCTAACAATTTCCCGGCTGGTATTTCAAAGAAACATTTCTTCGGGTTAAGCATTATGTTGTATTTTCGTAGATTGGCAAATGTTTCCTCCAAGTCGGAAATTAAAGTTTCCTTCTTTTTGGACATCACCGCAATGTCGTCCACATATGCATGTACATTGCGTCCGATTTGGTCATGAAGGCAACACTGCATAGTTCGCCGGTACGTAGCTCCTGCGTTCTTGAACCCAAAGGGCATCGTAACAAAACAGAAGGTTCTGAAGGGGGTTATGAATGAAGTTTTGACTTTGTCTGATTCCTTCATCCGGATTTGGTGATAACCGGAATATGCGTCGAGAAAACATAGGAGTTCCGAGCCTGCCGTAGAATCGATAACTTGATCAATTCTAGGTAGAGCGAACGGATCTTTGGGACAAGCCTTGTTCAAGGCAGTATAATCAACACACATTCTTAAATCAGTGGTGTCCTTTTTAGGGACCATTACAGGGTTGGCCGACCAATCAGTATGGATGACCTCTTCTATGAATCCGGCTAACTCGAGCCGGACTAGTTCCTTACGCTTTTCATTGACAAAACATCATAGGGACTGTTTGACGGGTTTAGCATTCGGGGGTACATTTAGAGAGTGCTCGGCAAGTTCCCTAGGTACTCCGGTCATGTCAGATGGCTGCCATGCGAAGATATCTTGATTTGCTTGGAGGAACTTGACGAGCGCGCTTTCCTATGCGCTATCTAGGCCTACACCTATCTGGGTCACCTTGGAGGGGTCATCATCCTTCAATCGCGTCTTCTTCGTCTCTTCCGATGCCTTGAACTCCGAATTCGGCTTTGTCACGTCCTTCTTTGTTGCGGGCATCTCAAACGGATCAATGGTCTTCTTGATCTCCTGGTACTCTTGGGCGTGCAACACGGCTTCAGCAAAGGCGGTATTTCCATCCTCACACTCTCGCGCCTTCTTCGGGTCTCCCCTGATGGTGATCACGCCTTTGGGACCTAGAATTTTCATCATATTGTAAATGTAACACGGACAAGCCATAAACGCCCAGTAAGCCGGACGTACGAATATAGCGTGATATGCGCTCTTGAATGGGACCACTTCGAAGGAAAGTGCCTCTGTCCGATAGTTCTTTGGAGCTCCAAAGGTAACATCCAAAGTGATCTCTCCCAGGGAATTTGCTTGTCTTCCTGGGACAGCTTTGTGAAAGATCATAGAGCTGTGATTCAGCTAGGTCTCGGAGATCCGCATCCGGCGTAGCGTTTCGACATACAGAATATTAATGCTACTGCCGCCGTACATGAGAGTCTTCGAGAAACCATAGCCATCAATAAGTGGGTTGATGACTAAGGCATATTTTCCTCGCCTGTGCAACTTAGGTGGATGATCAGCACGGTCAAAAGTGATTGCCACTTCTGACCAGTCCAGGAATTGTGGGACAGCCGGAACAGTTGTGTTGAGCTCATGCAGAACTGCTTTCTTGACCTTAGCTGATTGGGATCCGAGGAAGGTGATGTAAGTGTCTTTCTTTGTTGGGAAGTTTTTCTTTCCCTCCGGCTTGGGATTTGAAGGGTCAGCTTACTCCATATCAGAATGTTCCTTGGTCTCTATCTTTTTCGGGATTCTTCTTTCCCTTCTTCCGCTTAGCCCTGTAACCAGCGGTATCGTATTTCTTGACATTGTCATTAAAACGACACTCGGAGTTTGTGTGAGACGAGCCCCCACTGGCATCTAAGTGATGCACACATGGGTTATTAGCAATGTCGGCCCAGGAGTAGGTTTTTCCAGGTTACTGGTCTCCTCTACCCTGGACTTTTGATGTCCCACGACCGTGTCCGCGGCCACCACGACGTCCTCCTCATCCTCCAGACCCGAAAGTAGCAGTGACCACTACCGTTTCCGCGTTGGGTTTTTCTTCCGAGGTGTTCTTGGGCTTCTGAGGTTGCTGCTTTGGTTGTTTTGCCGACTGTGGCACAAGTAGGGCGTTCAGTAATCCCTCTGGGTCATTCTCAGCATCTGCATACTTGCTCGTTGTTTCTATCATCTCTCCTAGATCAGTGACCTTGTCACACTTCAAGCGATGACATAGTAAACCAATTGGGAGTCTTGCAATGAAAGCTGCAATCGCAGTTTGGTCATTTACTCCTTCACAGGAGTTCTTGGTGTCGATCCATCATTCGAGGTAATCTTGGCAAGTTTCTCCGGCTTTCTGGGTGCAACGTTGTAGGTCTCCTACCGTACAGGGCCTCCGATATGTGCCTTCAAAATTCCGAAAGAACGCACTTTGCATATCATACTAGTTGTGGATGGTGTTCTCTGGAAGTTCATTGAGCAATGATCGTTGATGACCCACAAGTATAGGGGGTGTATCGCAGTATTTTCGATAAGTAAGAGTGTGGATCCCAACGAGGAGCAGAAGGTGCTGGCTAGTGGTATCGATAAGTAAGAGTGTCGAACCCAACGGAGTCCAGGGTGGCCTCACCACCTGGTGGCACGGCCAGGGGTGGGTCCGCGCCACAGGGTGGTGTTAGCCACCCTGGCTCCGTTTCCGTCCCTCTTTCACTTCGTAGCTTTCCTTATTGACTAAAAACTGGAAAAATATAGTTGGATAGTATTTTCGCGGAACTTTTCTTACCAGAACTGTTACCTATTTGAAAACGGATTCTGTAGGTCTCTGAATTTGGTATCTAGTAGATTCTTCCGAAGGCACCACTTGAATAACATCAATATGTTCATCTTCATACACTTATTGTGAGTCATGAAACCTTTCACTTCCTTATTACACCATTATCTCCACTACCTGAAAATTTCTTTCACACAAAACTTCACACAATTCTCATTAGCAACATTAGTATAAGTGAAGTGATAAAACCTTTTGAGTCCAACTTCAACTGAAAACCATCAAAACATAAGCTACTGTAGCAACTCCTTCCGAAAACCCAAAAAGTATTCAAAAAGGAAATCGAATAAAGAAGCAAATGCAAGAGTGGCAAAATCTGTCAAAACAGACCAGCAGGTAAAGATCAATTTTTTAGAAAATCTTCTGTTGCTCCAATCAAAAAGTGCAAAACTAATGAAAGTTAAATAACATCCTGGGACAGAAGCACAAAAAATTACAGCTCAATCCGGCTTACATAGATCTTTCACGAATATTTACGGTGAAGCACAAAAATCTGTTTCGGGACAGCAACTTCCCCAAATATTACTTCTCTCTCATTAGAGGTTGATCTTGACACAAAAACCAAACAAAAAGGATAAGGAGAGGTTATTACCGAAGTAATAACTTCCAAGACTCAAATAAACAAAAACAAACTGAAAGCAAAAGTAAACTAGGTTGTCTCCTAAAAAGCTCTTTCTTTATAGCCATTAAGATGGGCATGATAATTTTGATGATGCTCACATAGGAATATGAATTGAAGTGAAAGAGAGAATTAAGAAGCAAAAATACACACGTTTAAGCCTAACCCACTTCCTATGCAAGGGAATTTTGTAAACAAACAAGTTGTTGAAACCCGAGGTACTTGCATAAGAAGGCAAAACAAGTGCAACATAAAAACTTTCAGCATAAAATGAGGAAACTTGATATTATTGAGATACATAAGAACACTTTTTCCTCTCTCATAGTAACTTTCGGTATCATGCATAAACTTAACAATATAACTATCACAAGGACCATCGTAACAATGATCACTTATTCTAACAGAAAACATAGGAATACTAGCTCTCATAACACTGCTTTGTGAAACAATATTAGAGGTATCCTTACAAAGGATAGTGTGTACCTCTTCTTCATATTTAGTAACAAAGTCTTTCACATTTGCTATAATAGGTTCATCAACCATTTGTTTATCAGGTTCAACAACTTCATTCATACTTTCATTAAACATACTAGCTATCATAGAATGTTCCTTTATCTTAACTGGGAAAGGCATTTTCTCAATATAAGATTCAGGTAAAACATGATTAGCAGTATAAAGTTTAGTATTTCTTGTAGGAACACTCTTAGCAATATCTTTATAAGGTTCATGATACTTATTCCACTTCTTTTTAGGCACTTCAATATAGGAAGCAAAAGCCTTAAAATAAGAAGCAATAGCTTGAGACCATAAGCATTTTTAATATTTTGAAAGTCATCAGTTGACATAAAAGATCCAATGCATTCATAATCATAATTTATACCTGACTTTCTACCTTTGTCATTCTCCCAAGCTTCGGCATTGTCTTGAATACGGTCCAGAAGGTCCCATTTAGCTTCTTCTTCCATGCGAGTGAATGATCCAGCACAAGAAGCATCCAATAAATCTTTATCATGAAGAGAAAGCCTTGCATAAAAGTTATTGATAATAATATTGTTGGGGAGCTCATGAATGGGACATTTGACCATTAGTAACTTCAATATCCCCCAAGCTTGAGCTGTACTCTCTCCATCAAGAGGCCAAAAGTTGTATATTTGATTCTGATCTTTATGGATCTCACTAGGAGGATAAAACTTTGAATAAAAGAGAGGCAATATTTCCTCCCATTCAAGAGCTTGACCATTCTTCAGCAGCTTATACCATTCCCCAGCTCTTCCTTTATGTGATAATGAGAATAACTTCTTCTTAACTTGATCTGTAGTAATACCTGCACACTTGAACAACCTGCACAATTCGTGTATAAAAAGCAAATGATCACCAGGATGGACAGTTCCATCCCCAACATAGTAGTTATCCATAACACGATCAATAATTCTTGTAGGTATTTTAAAAGCATCATTCTCAACAGGTGGTGGTTCATCTACTACCTTAGCAGTGGTAGTAGCATTACCAAATAAGAAACTCAGCGAATTATCCATAACGAAAATAAAGCAACTAATGAGTAAACAATACTCACAGAGAAGTTTCCTTTACCAGTTCCACTCTCAATAGCGCTTCACTCCCGACAACGCCAAAAATAGTCTTGATGACCCACAAGTATAGGGGTGTATCGTAGTATTTTCGATAAGTAAGAGTGTGAACCCAACGAGGAGCGTAAGGTCTTTGGCTAGTGGTATGGATCAGGAATTCTCTACAAATACTTAGCAAACGGATTTTTAGGGGTTTTTGATAACGCAAGTAAACAAAGTACGAGTAAATAAAATACAATAGGAATAAATGCAGCAAGTGGCCCAATCCTTTATGCAGCAAAGGACAAGCCGGTTGTATTACTTAAGATGATCAAACATTCTCGAGGACACATGGGAAGACTGTCAAGTGCTTTTGCTTCATATAGTTGATTAATATCCTTTAGCTTGCTAAGTGTTGTGTGGGTGAACCTGTGCCAATGTACCGACCTTCCTAGCACTAATACATACTTGTGATTATACACAATGCATTTCCTAACGGGGTTCAGGTTTCTGTCACTCCGGCAACCCCTACGATTAGTAGCCAAATACACAATGCATTCCCCTAGGCCCATATAGGTGAAGTGTCATGTAGTCGATGTTCACATGACACCACTAGAAGAAGTACACCACAACTTAAATATCAAACTATTGAATCTTTCTCAACACAACTCCACTACTAACAACATGACTTCTCCCATGTCCTCAAGAACAAAACGAACTACTCACAAGACATCATATGGATCATGATCAGAGATGGAATAATGATGTATAACAATCTGAACATAAATGATAATTCAATGGTTCACTCAATAGCATCAACTACAAAGAGTAATCAACACCGAGAAAGTTTCCCCTAAGAACTATGCAAGATTCAACCCAATTATTACAGCAATACGGAGATTGTGATGAGGGTGCTGATGGTGATGGTGGTGGTGATGATGATGATGATGATCCCGATGAAGTCCAGCTTGATGGTGGTGCTGATGGTGACGATCTCCCCTCTCCAGGAAGGAATTCCCCCGACAGAAATCTGTCTGCCGGAGAGATCTTTCTCTCTCGGTGTTTTCCGCCCCGTAGAGGCGGCGGAATCTTTCTGTGGTTGCTCCCCGAGTCTTAGGGTTTCGAGAGGATAATATACGCCAAAGGGGAGTGCCAGGGGTGGACCAGGGCGGCCACACCACCTGGTGGCACGGCCTAGGGTGGCCCGCGCCAGGGGTGGTGTGGGCCCCCTGTGGCCCATCTCTAGCCCCCCTTCTGGCTTCCTTCGTCTTCTGGAAAAATAGGATTTTCCGTATATTTTCCCGGATTTTCTGACCTTCACGAATTTTGCCTCCAAACAACACCTTTTCCATCAGAATCCTGACTGCAGCGGTCCATGCTCCAAAAGTCATCAACCATGCAAAAATAGATGAAATAACATAAGTATCATCTCTTAATATGAAATATATCAATGAATAACAGTGAATTATGACATAGAATAGTGATGCAAAATGGACGTATCAACTCCCCCAAGATTAGACTTCGCTTGTCCCCAAGCGAAATTGAACTCAATAAACATGACCTCAAGTTTATGGAGTGAAGAGTTGATAAAAGAATACAGACAAGAAGCATCACATTCATCAATACATAGATCATAGTAGAAGATGAAGGAAATATGCCCTGAGAGGCAATAATAAAGTTGTTATTATATATTCCTTATACATGATAGATGTTTATTTTACATGCTAGAAATGTATTGATTTGGAAACATCAATACATGTGTGTTTAATAAACAAAAAAGGGTTCCTAGTCATGCCTCTCTTATAGACTAGCTTGTTGATTAACAGGATGATCAAGGTTTCCTGAGCATGGACATTGGATGTTGTTAATAACAAGGTCACACCATTGGTGGAATGATGTGATGAACATTCATCCGAAGTATAGCATTACGATCAAGTCATTATGTTTATATTGCTATAACATCATACGAAGTACTCTTTATCCTTAGACCATGAGATCATGTTAATTGCTGACACCGGAAGAGTATCTTGATAACATCAAACGTCACACCGTAACAGGGTGACTATAAAGATGTATTCAGTACTACGAAGGTGTTACGTTGAGGCTCATGGATCAAGAGTGGAATTTGTCAATCCAGATGACGGATATATATACTCTGGGCCCTCTCGGTGATATCACATTAGGGTAGCTTGCAAGCAAGTGATGTGATCACTAGAATGTTATATCACGGGAACGAGAAAAGAGTGCATGTCGGTAACGAGATTAAACTAGGTATGGAGGTACCGATGATCGAATCTCGGACATGTAATATATCGAGGGACAAAGGGATTTAGTTACAAGCGTTAAAGGTTCTCACGATCATAGGAGTCATCATTGAATGTGTAGGAGTCAGTACGGATCTCCAGGTCCCGCTGCTGATTATTAATCGGAGAAGGGTCTCGATCATGTCTGCATTATTTGCGAACCTTAGGGTGGCACACTTAAGAGTTACCGGACACCATTTTGGAGCACATATGTTTCAGACGAAAGAATTGCAAAGCACAGGAATTGTTTCAATAGAAACCGGAAATTGTTTCGGGTGAAATTGCAGAAGGTGGTTCTGCATGTGATATTGAAATATTGCAAGGGGCTATATGTGAATGTTTGTTAATTAAAGTAATTAAAAAAATTCTGAATAAATTTAATAAAAAGAGTTTTATTAAATGAGAGAGCATTAAATTTGGAGAAATTTAATGCATTTAAAGTGGAGACTTTAAAAGGGATTGTGAAGAGGCATTTTAATGTGGGGGGGGGGGGTTACCACCACATGAATGGGGGAGGTGAGGGGTCACCCCCCATGCGCCGGCCATGGAGAGAGGGGGCACCCCCTCCTCCTATAAAAGGCCACCCATTCCCTCCTTCATCCTTACACCTCCTTGTGAAGGATCTCTCTCCCCCTCTAGAATTATTCCCCCATGGTCTCGGATTAGCGAGATACATGTTCCCGGTGGCATTTCGTCTGGAAGGAGTTGCTGCTTCTGCTGGATCGCTGGAGCGAGGAGGTGGAGGTTGTCCGGTGGCTTGAACATGTGTGTGAGTGCGGATGCGCTGCTGAGTTGCGGCGCTCGGACTTCCTACCGATCTAGAGATCGGCAAGTGTACGACTACATCAACCACGAGTTCCTACTCGTTAACAAAGCTCGTTGTCTACGAGGGTAAGTTCTCGTTGGATGTATGTCCACCCGTTGCTTTGTACCTAGTAGATAGATCTTGGCGTGTAGTTCACACCGTAGGAATTTTTTTGTTTTCTATGCTGCGGACCCAACAGTGGTATCAGAGCCTGATCTATGCGTAGGTGCTTAGCACGGGTAGTACACATATGGTTGATATGTGGGCGATGATGATCATGTTATTGCATCTTCTATGTATTTTGGATATTGGTGGCATAGTGGGATGAAGCGGCCCAGACCATCCTTACATGTTATCGTACATGAGACCGGTTCCACGACCGGCATGCAACTTGTTTTGCATAAGTGGCTGGCGGGTGTCTGTCTCTCCTACTATAGTCAATATCTGATTTACAACGAGTTGCTAATAACTTAGTTATCCTCGTTGTGGTTCATGTTCGTAGGTGAGGACAGTTCTATCTCCGAAAGCCCTAAACCACGTAAAACTTGCAATTGATAAATTAGAGGCGTCTAGTTTAGATCGTTGCTGGGCTAGTGTATTGATATGGTATTGTTGTAAGTAGATGTATGGTAGATACTCTTACAACACAGTCAACATGTAAGTTCTATAGACCTTGGCCTTACACACAAAGGAATGATAGAGATCATACCATGATGCAAGTGATAGAGATCAAATGCATGGATCATATCATCTCACTTTACACATTAGATGTTAGCATCTTATACTGCTAGTTTGGCGCGTTTGGTAGCATTATAATATGATCCCTCATTTAGATATCAAGATAAAAATGTGTTCTTCCTTGAGTATGCACCGTTCTATGGATCGTGTTTCGAGACATCACGTGATGATCGGGTGTACTCGAATCTACGCTTTCATAGGAACGGGTGTAAGACAGTTTTACACACACGAATACTAAGGTTCTTACTTGGCGAGCCTAGCATGTACAGACATGGCCTCGGAACATGGACCGAAAGGTTAAGCATGAGTCATATGGTTGATATGATGCCCATATAGATGCTCGCCTTTGAAGCTATATCAACTCACGTGATGATCGGACTTGATATAGTGGATTTGGTTCATGTAATCACCAAAAGGACACGAGGGATGTCATTTTTGAGTGGGAGTTCATTAGTAATTTGGATTAGTTGAACTCAATCTATCATAAACTTAGTCTAAATAAACTTTACAAATTCTGTTGTAGATGGCACCACCTGCTTTTAATTGCAATGTGTTCATGGAGAAAGAGAAACTTGCTGCGAATGGTAGCAACTTCACCAACTGGGCTATGAATTTGAGGATTCTCCTCACTGCTGCACAAAAGCAATATGTGCTAGATGCGCCGCTAGGCCCCCCACCAGCTCCTGATGCCCCTGACGAGGAAAAGAATGTCTATGTGACTCGCCAGGAGGACCACAACTTAGTTCATTGTGGCATACTGTATGGGCTAGAGCCAGAACTTCGAAAGCGTTTCGAAAATGGTAATGCCTTTGATACCATGGGAGAATTGAAAATGATTTTCGATACCCATGCTGCCGTAGAGAGTTATAATGCTACATAAAATTTCTTTAGCTGCATGATGGAGGAAAACAGCTCCGTTAGTGAGCATGTACTCAAAATGTCTGGGTACGCCGATAAGATTGTGTCCTTGGGAATAACGATTCCCATTGACTTAGGCATACATCGTGTTCTCCAATCTCTTCCACCTAGCTACAAGAGCTTCGTGATGAACTATAATATGCAGGGCATGAAGAAGTCTCTTCCCGAGCTTCTATCAATGCTTAAGACTGCAGAAGTGGAGATTAGGAAAGAACATCAAGTGTTGATGATCAATAGGACCACCGGTTTCAAGAAGGATAAGAAAGGCAAGCACAAGGGAAAGAAGGGTGGCAAGTCTGTTGCCACGCCTGAAAAGAAACCCCGGGCTGGCCCTAAGTCTGACACCGAGTGCTACTATTGCAAGGGGACTAGCCATTGGAAGCGCAACTGCCCCAAGTATTTGGCGGACAAGAAGTCCAGCAAGGCAAACAAAGGTATATGTGATATACATGTTATTGATGTGTACTTCACTAGTACTCGCAGTAGCACCTGGGTATTTGATACCGGATCGGTTGCTAATATATGTAACTCGGTTCAGGGGCTACGGAACAAGCGACAACTAGCAAGGGATGAGGTCGGGATCTTGGCAATGGATCAAGAGTTGATGTGATCACCGTCGGGACGCTACCTCTCCATTTGCCATCGAGATTAGTTATAAACCTAAATAATTGTTATTTGGTGCCTGCACTGAGCATGAACATTGTAACTGGATCGTGTTTGATGCAAAGTGGTCATTCCTTTAAATCTGAAAACAATGGTTGTTCGATTTATAAGAATGATATCTTTTATGGTCATGCACCTATGTTGAATGGTTTATTTCTATTGGATCTCGATAGTAATATTACGCACATTCATAATGTTAATGCTAAAAAGATTAAACTTGATGATGATATGTCTACATATATGTGGCACTGCCGTCTAGGTCATATTGGCGTTAAACGCATGAAGAAACTCCATTCTGATGGACTTTTGGAATCACTTGATTTTGAATCATTTGATACATGTGAGCCATGCCTTATGGGCAAGATGACTAGAACGCCGTTTTCCGGTTCAATGGAATGGGTGACAGATCTATTGGAAATCATACATACTGATGTGTGTGGACCAATGAGTGTGTCGGCGCGAGGTGGATATCGTTATTTTGTTACTTTCAAGGATGATTTGAGTAGATATGGGTATATCTATTTGATGAAACACAAGTCTGAAACTTTTGAAAAGTTCAAGGAATTTCAGAATGAAGTGGAAAATCATCGTAATAGAAAGATCAAATTTCTACTGATTCGACCGTGGAGGAGAGTATCTAAGTTACGAGTTTAGCACACACATGAAAGAGTGTGGAATAGTTTCACAACTCACGCCTGCCGGAACACCACAACGTAATGGTGTGTCAGAGCGTCGTAATCATACCTTATTGGATATGGTTCGATCTATGATGTCTCTGACTTACTTACCTCTGTCATTTTGGGGTTATGCACTAGAAACAGCTACATTCACTTTAAATCGGGCACCATCTAAATCCGTTGAAACGACACCGTATGAATTATGGTTTGGAAACAAACCTAAGCTGTCATTTCTTAAGGTTTGGGGATGCGATGTTTATGTGAAGAAACTTCAACCAGATAAACTCGAACCCAAAGCGAAAAAATGCGTCTTCATAGGATACCCTAAGGAAACAATTGGGTATACCTTCTATCACAGATCCGAGGGCAAGGTTTTTGTTGCCAAGAATGGATCCTTTCTTGAGAAGGAGTTTCATGAAAGGTGTGAGTAGTCGGAAGGTAGAACTCGAAGAGGTTATTGAACCTTCTCTTCATGGAATGGCGAGTGGCACAAGACCGGAAGTTGTTTGAGTTGACTTCACGATGAAGAGAGAGCTAATGATAATGATCATGAAACTCGGAAGAGGACACTATCGAACCTCGCGGTCAAGCAGGACACGGCAGCTCTCCTGAGCTCGGCAATCCTTGTGAATTTCATGGTTGATGAAATGGATGACCTGCGACGTATGAAGAAGCGATGATGAGCCGGATTCCAACAAATGGCTAGAAGCCATGAAATCTGAGATGGAATCCATGTACGAGAACCAAGTTTGGAACTTGGTGGACTTACCTCACGAATCGAAGGCCGTGGAGAATAAATGGATTTTCAAAAGGAAAACTGATGATGGTAATGTGACCATCTATAAGGCTCGACTTGTCACAGGGGTTTCGACAAATTCAAGGAGTTGACTACGATGAGACATTCTCTCCTCAAAGGATGCTTAAGTCGATTAGGATTATGTTTGCAATTGCTGCATATTTCGATTATGAAATATGGCGGATGGATGTCAAAACTGTTCCTCAATGGTAAGATTGAAGAAGAGTTGTATATGATACAACCTAAGGGTTTTGTCGATCCCGAGGATGCTAATAAGGTGTGCAAACTTCAGCGATCCATCTATGGACTGAAGCAAGCATCACGAAGTTGGAATCTCTGCTTTGATGAGGTGATCAAAGAGTTTGGATTTGTCCAAACTTATGGAGAGGCTTGTATTTAGAAGAAAGTGAGTGGGAGCAATGTGGCATTTCTGATATTATATGTGGATGACATATTATTGATTGGAAATGATATAGATCTTTTAAACAGTGTTAAAAGTTATCTAAACAGCAAATTTTCGATGAAAGACCTTGGTGAAGCATCATATATATTAGGCATTAAAATCTATAGAGATAGATCAAGGCGCCTAATTGGGCTATCGCAAAGTACATACCTTGATAAGATATTAAAGAAGTTTAATATGGACGAAAGTAAGAAGGGGTTCTTACCTATGTTGCAAGGCAAGACATTGAGTAAGACTCAAAGTCCGGCTACGGCGGAAGAAAGAGAGATGATGGATAAGATCCCCTATGCCTCGGCCATAGGCTCTATTATGTATGCCATGCTATGTACAAGACCGGATGTGGCACATGCTATTAGTTTGACTAGTAGGTACCAATCTAATCCAGGTTCGGAACACTGGATAGCGGTAAAGAACATCCTCAAGTACTTAAGAAGAACTAAAGATATGTTTCTTATATACGGAGGTGAAGAAGAGCTAGTCGCTAAGTGTTATGTCGATGCTAGCTTTGACACCAATCCGGATGACTCTAAGTCTCAATCCGGATACGTATTTCTCTTGAACGGAGCAGCAGTTAGTTGGAGGAGTTCCGAACAACCTGTGGTGGCTGGATCAACAACGGAGGCGGAATATGTTGCTGCTTCAGAAGCAGCGCAGGAAGCAGTTTGGATGAAAGAGTTCATTACGGAACTGGGTGTGGTTCCCAGTGCATTGGAACCGATGGTGATCTATTGTGACAACAATGGAGCCATAGCCAACGCAAAGGAACCAAGGTCTCACAAGAATTCCAAGCATATTAAGCGCCGGTTTCACTCCATCCGCGAGCATGTCAAGGATGGAGATATAAAGATTTGTAAAGTACACATGGACCTAAATGTAGCAGATCCGTTGACTAAAGTTCTCCCTAGGGCAAAACATGATCAACACCAGAACTCCATGGGTGTTAGATTTATCACTATGTGAACCAGATTATTGTCTCTAGTGCAAGTGGGAGACTGAAGGAAATATGCCCTGAGAGGCAATAATAAAGTTGTTATTATATATTCCTTATACATGATAGATGTTTATTTTACATGCTAGAAATGTATTGATTCGGAAACATCAATACATGTGTGTTTAATAAACAAAAAAGGGTTCCTAGTCATGCCTCTCTTATAGACTAGCTTGTTGATTAACAGGATGATCAAGGTTTCCTGATCATGGACATTGGATGTTGTTAATAACAAGGTCACACCATTGGTGGAATTATGTGATGAACATTCATCCGAAGTATAGCATTACGATCAAGTCATTATGTTTATATTGCTATAACATCATACGAATTAATCTTTATCCTTAGACCATGAGATCATGTTAATTGCTGACACCGGAAGAGTATCTTGATAACATCAAACGTCACACCGTAACAGGGTGACTATAAAGGTGGGTTCAGTACTACGAAGGTGTTATGTTGAGGCTCATGGATCAAGAGTGGAATTTTTCAATCCAGATGACGGATAGATATACTCTGGGCCCTCTCGGTGATATCACATTAGGGTAGCTTGCAAGCAAGTGATGTGATCACTAGAATGTTATATCACAGGAACAAGAAAAGAGTGCATGTCGGTAAGCATGTCGGTAACGATATCAAACTAGGTATGGAGATACCGATGATCGAATCTCGGACATGTAATATATCGAGGGACAAAGGGATTTAGTTACAAGCATTAAAGGTTCTCACGATCACAGGAGTCATCGTTGAATGTGTAGGAGTCAGTACGGATCTCCAGGTCCCGCTGCTGATTATTGATCGGAGAAGGGTCTCGATCATGTCTGCATTATTCGCGAACCGTAGGGTGGCACACTTAAGAGTTACCGGACACCATTTTGGATCACATATGTTTCAGACGAAAGAATTGCAAAGCGCAGGAATTGTTTCAATAGAAACCGGAAATTGTTTCGGGTGAAATTGCAGAAGGTGGTTCTGCATGTGATATTGAAATATTGCAAGGGGCTATATGTGAATGTTTGTTAATTAAAGTAATTAACAAAATTCTGAATAAATTTAATAAAAAGAGTTTTATTAAATGAGAGAGCATCAAATTTGGAGAAATTTAATGCATTTAAAGTGGAGACTTTAAAAGGGAATGTGAAGAGGCATTTTAATGTGGGGGGGGGGGGTTACCACCACATGAATGGGGGAGGTGAAGGGTCACCCCCCCATGCGCCAGCCATGGAGAGAGGGGGCACCCCCTCCTCCTATAAAAGGCCACCCATTCCCTCCTTCATCCTTACACCTCCTTGTGAAGGATCTCTCTCCCCCTCTAGAATTATTCCCCCATGGTCTCGGATTAGCGAGATACATGTTCTCGGTGGCATTTAAATGCGGAAGGAGTTCTTGCTCATTGGATCGCTGGAGCGAGGAGGTGGAGGTTGTCCGGTGGCTTGAACATGTGTGCGAGTGCGGATGCGCTGCTGAGTTGTGGCGCTCGGACTTCCTCACGATCTTGAGATCGGCAAGTGTACGACTACATCAACCACGAGTTCCTACTCGTTAACAAAGCTCATTGTCTACGAGGGTAAGTTCTCGTTGGATGTATGTCCACCCGTTGCTTTGTACCTAGTAGATAGATCTTGGCGTGTAGTTCACACCGTAGGAATTTTTTTGTTTTCTATGCTGCGGACCCAACAGAAGACAACTCACCATTATATAACTTAACTTGCAATAAGCAAAGGAAACACAATAAAGATGCATGAAGTAAATCATAGTTGGTAATGGAAAACTTAGCTCTTGGTCGAAGAATAGTTGATAATTTGCTGGAGTTCACAAATAACTGGTTTTCGATGATAGCTTTCAAAGTAGTAAACATCAAGAGAAGAGCAATGTGCAAAACAAGGAACATAAGAAACATGATTGAATAAATCATCATATGAATGAATGAAACAAAACAACTCAAAATACTTGATGAGATATAAGGGAATCGGTTTACTAACTCAACTAAAAAGTAAAAGAAAGGCCCTTCACAGAGGGAAGCGGGGATTTCAAGTTTCATAAAGAGCTCCCAAAAATTATGATACTTACTAGCTTTCAACTCTCATTGCCCCTATCATAGGCATCTTTAGGTGGTTGAGGTTAAAGTGATCAAATATGAGGAAATGCATTGACAAGTTGTAAATTGAGAATCTCATGTCCCTTGAATACGAGGGCCGCTCCTCATGCTACTCAAGTTTAGTCACCGGTAAGTCCTTGTCATTGTAAGCACATGTGTATCATAGAGAACTGCCAACGGGGTACCCCTTGCCCGATGATATGGAAGAATCCCCATATTAAAATGACAAGGCAAGTAGATAACAAGTATCTCAGCAATCTTCTTATTTACCATGGGAATATGGTGCTTTTTTCTCTCTTTCCTCTTTTCATAATATATATTTTTTCTTTTTCTCTTTTTCTCAATATCGAACTCTTTTTTTATAAGAAGAATGCTTCATAGATACTCGTTATGGTTACGCTGCAGGTTTCCACCATGTCAGCATGGATTAGACCAGCGGCCCAGGCGTTTCTCTAACACACATGCATAACTCCATGGACTTACAAGCTCCCCTTTCATTTCACACCGACGACATCCATAGACAAAAGAACATGATATCAACTAGGTACAAAGTACCGGTGCAATGTTGAAAGCGTTCCCAATGACATCATGGTTCTGCTAATTCACAACTTACAAAGCGCAAGCATATACGCAACATAGGTGAGCGCAATGGTTCAAGTTTATTAAATGCAAGAAAGTAAAGTGTGCCATCAAGTTCGTGAGAGCTTTAATCACTAATTTTCACATAACAAGTTTAATTTGGAAGGTAGATAAAAACAAGAATTTACTTGGAATAGCTATAGTGCAAATAGGTAGGTATGGTGGACTCGAATGGCATGGGTTTGGTTTAAAGGAGGTGGATGCACGAGAAGAATTCCCTCTCAGTACAGGTTTTTGGCTAGCAAGGTTGGGTAGCAAGTATAAGAGTTGAAGGAAACAAACAAACATACAAGTGATAAAAACAAACATGCAATCTTCCTTGGAAGCACAAAAGATCTTAACTAGAGAATACTAAACTTATGAGCAAATCAAGAAAGAAATATGATGAAATTATTTTTCTTTAGAGTACTTTTATCTTTTCATTCAACTCTCAAAAATAGTGTTGCTTCTGACCGAGCCAGGTTTGCCAAAACCAACTAAATTAACTCAATGATCCCAAAGTGATACCAATACTAACAACAAGATCAATCATATAACCATGAATTGAAACTAATATAAGCTATGCAAAAGAGTAAATGATAGAACTTCTCATTAATATTCCATAACGGCAACTCACACCAAGGGATACATATCTAACGAGAGAGGGGCCACTTCCATAATGCAAACCATCCTACATAATAACTTCTCTATTCATGATATGACTCTACTAAAATGGTAAAAAGATAGAAGATAGTGATGTGATACCACGACACTCCCCCAAGCTTGGAACAAACCAAGGGGATGCCAAACCTGATGACGAATTACTCCTTTTGTGGTGGTGGTATTCTCTTGATGAGCTCTTTGATCAGTTTCCCCAAGTCCTCCATCTCGATGGTGAGAGTACGAATCAACTCCGAGTTGTGCTCGATGCGGTGTATGATCATGTCAGATTGTGGATCCCAGCTCTTGTGATTCTTTTTCCGCTCTTCCCTCTTGGAGTATTCTTTTCCTGAATGGTTATGGATAGAGGTATGGAAAGGACTCTTGGTGCTTGGAGAAGGTGTCCGTGGTGCCAAACAGTGACGCGGAGGCTTCCCTCCAGTTGACATCCGTGCAGTCCTTCTGATCCTGGCAGGGTTCGCCACCACTCCAATGCTTGCAACGGTAGTGCTGGTGTGCTTTGCCTCCTCTTCACCTTCGCTCTTGATCTCCTTCTCCTTCTCGGGGTCTTGGAGGTCCTCCTCCATAGGCTCATTCCCTTTATCCTTGGCTGACACCATTATGCTTCTAAGCTTTCAAGAATAGTTCCTGGAAGAAACAGATCGAAACAAAAACACGACGAAAACACGATATATGAACCTCGGGGGATCCGGGGGATTATATATTACGAAGTTTCATAACTAAAGGAAGGTAGTGGGAGAAACGGGCCAGAGACGGAGTCTGGGGTGGCCTCACCACCTAGTGGCACGGCCAGGGGTGGGCCCGCGCCATAGGGTGGTGTGAGCCACCCTGGCTCCTTCTCCGTCCCTCTTTCGCTTCATAGCTTTCCTTATTGACTAAAAACTGCAAAAATATAGTTGGATAGTATTTTCGCGGAACTTTTCTTATCAGAACTGCTACCTATTTGAAAATGGATTCTGCAGGTCTCTGAATTTGGTATCTAGTAGATTCTTCCGAAGGCACCACTTGAATAACATCAATATCTTCATATTCATACACTTATTGTGAGTCATGAAACCTTTCACTTCCTTATTACACCATTATCTCCACTACCTGAAAATTTCTTTCACACAAAACTTCACACAGTTCTCATTAGCAACATTAGTATAAGTGAAGTGATAAAACCTTTTGAGTACAACTTCAACTGAAAACCATCAAAACATAAGATACTGTAGCAACTCCTTCCAAAAACCCAAAAAGAATTCAAAAAGGAAATCGAATAAAGAAGCAAATACAAGAGTGGCAAAATCTGTCAAAACAGACCAGCAGGTAAAGATCAATTTTTTAGAAAATCGTCTGTTGCTCAAATCAAAAAGTGCAAAACTAACGAAAGTTAAATAACATCCTGGGGCAGAAGCACAAAAAATTACAGCTCAATCTGACTTACATAGATCTCTCACGAATTTTTACGGTAAAGCACAAAAATCTGTTTCGGGACAGCAACTTCCCCAAATATTACTTCTCTCTCATTAGAGATTGATCTTGACACAAAAACCAAACAAAAAGGATAAGGAGAGGTTATTACCGAAGTAATAACTTCCAAGACTCAAAGAAACAAAAGCAAACTGAAAGCAAAAATAAACTGGGTTGTCTCCCAAAAAGCTCTTTCTTTATAGCCATTAAGATGGGCATGATAATTTTGATGATGCTCACATAGGAATATGAATTGAAGTGAAAGAGAGAATTAAGAAGAAAAAATACACACGTTTAAGTCTAACCCACTTCCTATGCAAGGGAATTTTGTAAACAAACAAGTTGTTGAAACTCGAGGCTACTTGCATAAGAAGGCAAAACAAGTGCAACATAAAAACTTTCAGCATAAAACGAGGAAACTTGATATTATTGAGATACATAAGAACACTTTTCCCTCTCTCATAGTAACTTTCGGTATCATGCATAAACTTAACAATATAACTATCACAAGGACCATCGTAACAATGATCACTTATTCTAACAGAAAACACAGGAATACTAGCTCTCATAACACTGCTTTGTGAAACAATATTAGAGGTATCCTTACAAAGGATAGTGTGTACCTCTTCTTCATATTTAGTAACAAAGTCTTTCACATTTGCTATAATAGGTTCATCAACCATTTGTTTATCAGGTTCAACAACTTCATTCATACTTTCATTAAACATACTAGCTATCATAGAATGTTCCGTTATCTTAACTAGGAAAGGCATTTTCTCAATATAAGATTCAGGTAAAACATGATTAGTAGTATAAACTTCAGTATTTCTTGCAGGAACACTCTTAGCAATATCTTTATAAGGTTCATGATACTTATTCCACTTCATTTTAGGCACTTCAATATAGGAAGCAAAAGCCTTAAAATAAGAAGCAATAGCTTGTGACCATAAGCATTTTTAATATTTTGAAAGTCATTAGTTGACATAAAAGATTCAATGCATTCATAATCATAATTTATACCTGACTTTCTACCTTTGTCATTCTCCCAAGCTTCAGCATTGTCTTGAATACGGTCCAGAAGGTCCCATTTAGCTTCTTCTTCCATGCGAGTGAATGATCCAACACAAGAAGCATCCAATAAATCTTTATCATGAAGAGAAAGCCTTGCATAAAAGTTATTGATAATAATATTGTTGGGGAGCTCATGAATGGGACATTTGACCATTAGTAACTTCAATATCCCCCAAGCTTGAGCTGTACTCTCTCCATCAAGAGGCCAAAAGTTGTATATTTGATTCTGATCTTTATGGATCTCACTAGGAGGATAAAACTTTGAATAAAAGAGAGGCACTATTTCCTCCCATTCAAGAGCTTGACCATTCTTCAGCAGCTTATACCATTCCTCAGCTCTTCCTTTTAGTGATAATGAGAATAACTTCTTCTTAACTTGATCTGTAGTAATACCTGCACACTTGAACAACCCGCATAATTCGTGTATAAAAAGCAAATGATCACCAGGATGGACAGTTCCATCCCCAACATAGTAGTTATCCATAACATGATCAATAATTCTTGTAGGTATTTTAAAAGCATCATTCTCAACATGTGGTGGTTCATCTACTACCTTAGCAGTGGTAGTAGCATTACCAAATAAGAAACTCAGCGAATTATCCGTAACGAAAATAAAGCAACTAACAGAAGTAAACAATACTCACAGTAGAAGTTTCCTTTACCAGTTCCAGTCTCCAATAGTGCTTCACTCCCCGGCAACGGCGCCAGAAAATAGTCTTGATGACCCACAAGTATAGGGGGTGTATCGTAGTATTTTCGATAAGTAAGAGTGTCGAACCCAACGAGGAGCAGAAGGTGTTGGCTAGTGGTATGGATCAGGAATTCTCTGCACATACTTAGCAAACGGATTTTTAGGGGGTTTTGATAAAGCAAGTAAACAAAGTACGAGTAAATAAAAGACAGTAGGAATAAATGCAGCAAGTGGCCCAATCCTTTATGCAGCAAAGGACAAGCCGGTTGTATTACTTAAGATGACCAAACGTTCTCGAGGACACATGGGAAGACTGTCAAGTGCTTTCGCTTCATATAGTTGATTAATCTTCTTTAGCTTGCTAAGTGTTGTGTGGGTGAACCTGTGCTAATGTACGACCTTCATAGGACTAATACATACTTGTGATTATACCCCTTGCAAACATCCATAAGTACAAGAAAGTAATTAAGGTAGAAACCTAACCACATCTTTAAACTCTAAGACCCTTACGTCCCTTGTGCAATGGTTTCCTAACGGGGGTTCAGGTTTCTGTCACTCCGGCAACCCCTATGATTAGTAGCCAAATACACAATGCATTCCCCTAGGCCCATATAGGTGAAGTGTCATTTAGTCGATGTTCACATGACACCACTAGAAGAAGTACACCATAACTTAAATATCAAACTATTGAATCTTTCTCAACACAACTCCACTACTAACAACATGACTTCTCCCATGTCCTCAAGAACAAAACAAACTACTCACAAGACATCATATGGATCATGATCAGAGATGGAATAATGATGTATAACAATCTGAACATAAACGATAATTCAATGGTTCACTCAATAGTATCAACTACAAAGAGTAATCAACACCGGGAAAGTTTCCCCTAAGAACTAAGCAAGATTCAACCCAATTGTTACAGCAATATGGAGATGGTGATGAGGGTGCTGATGGTGATGATGGTGGTGATGATGATGATGATCCCGATGAAGTCCAGCTTGATGGTGGTGTTGATGGCGACGATCTCCCCTCTCTAGGAAGGAATTCCCCCGGTAGAAATCTGTCTGCTGGAGAGATCTTTCTCTCTCGGTGTTTTCCACCCTGCAGAGGCGGCGGAATCTTTCTGTTGTCGCTCCTCGAGTCTTAGGGTTTCAGGAGGATAATATACGCCAGAGGGGAGTGCCAGGGGTGGACCAGGGCAGCCACACCACCTGGTGGCGCGGCCTAGGGTGGCCCGTGCCAGGGGGTGGTGTGGGCCCCCTGTGGCCCATCTCCAGCCCCTCTTCTGGCTTCCTTCGTCTTCTGGAAAAATAGGATTTTCTGTATATTTTCCCGGATGTTCTGATCTTTGCGAATTTTGCCTCCAAATAGCACCTTTTCCATCAGAATCCTGACTGCAGCGGTCCATGCTCCAAAAGTCATCAACCATGCAAAAACAGATGAAATAACATAAGTATCATCTCTTAATATGAAATATATCAATGAATAACAGTGAATTATGACATAGAATAGTGATGCAAAATGGACGTATCAATCGTGCCATCTTCCACAACATAACTGGGAGATAATAGGTTGCGACGAAGCTGTTTCCGCCTTTGGCAATGCAGCAAGCCTGGAAAAAATCATGGAGCCAAGTATCTGGCCGGGCCACACCATCGTAGGCTTGGATGTGTCTTGAGATAGAAAATCCTTTTGAGAAGTGTGTTTGTCGAATTCGTGGTCCAAAGCATTTTGGGCCCACATATATATCATTGTTTTCATAGCGCCGCGCCTCTATGTTGGAGTTAATCCGGTGTCTCGCGTCACTTGGTGATAGGGAACACCGTCTCGGTTGTTTGCTATAGCTGCGGTGCCTTGGAGTCGGACTTCGGCTTCTGCCACCACCTCCTCCGCCATGACGCCCTCCTTGGCCTCCCCGAGAGCCATTGTGATGGCTACTTGGTGGAGAGGGTGGAGCAGCTGGATTGTTTCCGGCTTGTCGCCGACCTCCATCCGGAGCATCATTATTCCGGTACCGGGGAGGGTCTTCATTATGATGAGCCCCCTACCGGCTTGACTCGGCACGGTGTCCGTCGTTCCTTCGTCCGTCACTCCCACCGCGATGGGGTTCAGCCGGATGGCTTGTTTGTCTACGAGGTGGCATTTTTTGGTGGTCCTCCTCCCGGCGTTTCTCCTTGTCTTCTTCCCTGCGGTCGTTTGACTCTCGCCGAGGAGGATTTCTCGGATATAGTGCAGCAATTGCCTCTTGCTCTGTGGCTGGGGCAACATTGCGCCAGTCACGTGCAGTTCTGTGGCGCTGTCCTGAAGATCCGATTCTTGAGTAGTTGTCTTCCCGATGGTCGGAACGGTGATGCTGCTCTGGAACCCATTGGGGCCTTACATCATTCCAGGACGGATCCGTGCGGCATTGGTCAGATTGAGAGACCAGTTTTCCGCTTCCGGACTTCGCAACCTTCTGCTGCTCCAGACCCTTGGTGAGTAGCTTAATGCCTAATCGAACCTGTTCTGGGCCTGGATTATTTGCCAGGATATCTCGAGCTACAGCGGTGTTCTGTACTAGTGTTGGGTACACCAGATCGCCATTACTGTCGAGCCGCGACATCCCCAGATCTCCCTCAAAGAGAACCTTGCGTACTTCCAGAAATTTGTCAGCCCGTACGTGGCCTTTCTGGGTCTTATGATGTTGCAGAGAGATGAGCTTCTCCATAGTAGCCATGCACTTCTTCTCTTCCTCGATGTTTTTGGCTTCATCCACGAGTACTTGGCGACGCGCTTCTAGGGCCTGGGCCCTTTCTTCCAATTCTGCAACAGTGAGTTCTGCCGCAATAGGGATAGGTGTAGTTAATGCAGCATTGATGAGTTTACGGGCACCTGCGGTGATCACGTGCCCATCCACCAAAGCTTCTTTGGGCTCGTCTAGGATAAGTGCTCCATCCGAGTCTTCCTCATATTCCTCGGCAATCACCTCCTCTATCGGAAGTTCTTTTGTCGGGGTCTTGTTCTTCTTGTTTTTCTTCTTTGCCTTCTTGGCAGCACCGGTAGCAAAGACGGCGTTGGGTCCGTTTCCTGGAGTCAAGCTCTGAGCGGTACTTTCGGACATCTGGACATCAGGATTATCTCCGAGATCCATGTCATCCTGCGCTTTGGGAGAGTTTTCTATGGATCCTTCGTCCATGGCTTCTCCTTCTTCTGCAGCTTTGGAGTTGAACTCCTCTTCATATTCCACGGAGAACTTTCGGAAATCCGCCGATGTCATCAAGTCATCCGAAGATGCGGGTAAGTCGGTGTGTGTTCCGATTGCCTCCAACACCGAGTCTTTGTTGTCTCCAGCATCGGCAAAGCCAGATCCGGATCCAACATATCCGACAAAGTGCGACTTGTGGGTCCTGAGGTAGTTGCGGCTTTCCTCGTGGGCTTCCTCGAAAATCCTGATGGTTTCGAGAACCTCATCCATGTTTGCGCCTTGCAGCATCATGCGCCTCAACGTATGCCTCAGGAAAGTTTAGTCTGTTCTGGCGTTAGTAGAGCCGAAACCAAGGTTATTGTCCTGCTCCTCCTGGATTTCGACCTCTGCGGGTAGATTATCTGGGATTCGGCCTCGCTAGGGAGATCCACTCTAGATTCGACCTAAACCGCAAGATCTGCTTCAGGTTTGGCTTTCTCCACTATCTCCGCAATGGGTGCGGGCTAGGTGGGATTAGGGTTCTCTGAGATCCGGAACTCTGCCGCCTCCACGGACAAAGTGGACCTAGAGATTTCTTCTACCTCTATCATCACCGCTAGGGTGGGTGGGACAGGTTCAGCGAAACTGATGTACACATCGATCTTGCCAAAGGACATGATGGTGTAAGCAGTCATGGCCTCCCTAGCTGGAATCCAGGTCTCGTCGAGAATGACGAGAGGTACGTCGCTAGCGTAGAGGACGTGACCGACGGCGATGGTCTCGCCGATTCCGATTCTTGCAGATTCCGCTCGGAACACAGATCCGAAGCTCACTTGCCCCACGGTGGGCGCCAACTGTCATCGGATTGATGACAAGTACGCCATGAGGGGGTACTCAAGGCGTGTGGAAGAGAGGGGTGTGAGACGTACGGTGTTCTGGGATGGTGAGCACACAAGTTTACCTAGGTTCGAATCCGCCGGCTTTGGACGGATCGTACTCCTGCTAGCAATCCAGTAATACGGTAGAGTCGGAATATGGGTTACAATGGTTTCGCCTGTGCGAGTTGTGATTGTAGACTATTGTGAGGGTGCCCTAAAGGCTCTCCCTAGGACGGCTTATATAGATATTCGGCCTAGGGTTTATAGGAGAGACCTATCCGGCTACGACTAAGAGTCGGTTACAGAGTACATCTTGAACTACAAGTAACACTATGGGCCTTTGTCGGTAAGTCATCTGGGCCTTCCTGTAGCCGGATTGGACTCCGTCTCTTCTCCCTGACTGGGCTTCCCCTGAAGCAATGCTCTAACCCGAAGTGGGCCACCCTGGTCAGTGAGGAATAGTGAGGATATCCGGAAAGTATATCCCCAACACCCTGCATACTGCAAGAATATAAAAATAAATGATACATAAACAGTTCTAGAACTCACTGAATCTTCGACGATTGGAACAAGAAATGTGTCATATTAGTGTTTCTATGGAAATTGAAAAGTAGAAATGTTAGTGAAACCTCATTGCATGTAATTTATTTTTCTTCTTTTACTACATATTGTAAATACCTTTTTTGGCTAATCAATAAATAAAGTACTGTGGGCTGATGCTCTACAGTTTTGGTTTAAAAAATCACTACCTAAACGATGAATTTACCAAGAAAACAACAACAAAAGAATAAATACCAACATCCTCGGTGTAAAATGAAATAACTTACCCTTATTATAGTAAGAAATAAATGATCGCATATCTCTATTACAAATGTCATTCCAGGATTTATCAATTTTGCAATGTCGTGTGGAATATTTAGAAGTGTTGCAACACCAAGATCAGTCTACATATTTGACGTGCGGTAGATCGAGAGGGTACATGACTTTCTTAGACTCATCGATACCTCTTGGCAATGTGTTCCCCTCGAGATGTATATCGTGCCAGAATTACATGATATGGTTGAAGCTCACGTCGGTCCATTTGTGTTGCACCTTCATTTTCAGAGCCTTTAGGGTTATATTCAGGCGTGTATGGTCAGGCTGGCACCCATGACACAATGGAGTAATCCCGTCTTTATCCATTTGCGTCAGCTTGGCTTTCTCTCTAGTAGCAGCTTTGACATTGCTCGTCTCCTTGAGGAACAGTTCTTGAACATGAGGGTCCCATAAAGCTGGAGTTAGCGGTGTCTGTGTATCCGCGTATTCTCCGCCACCATCAGATCCGGCATCTCCTTCACGATGACCATGCCGACCAGCATCTCCTTCATGATAATCATGTTCGGCATCTCCCTCATCATAATCATGGCTGACGTCTTCGTGAGCATCATTTCCTGCCGGCGCCATGTTGTTGATGTCCTCGTCAATGTAGTCGGGCATGAAACCACCCATGAGAAAGTGCTTCTCCAATGTCCCAGAATCAGGTTTGATTAGGTTCCCGAGTTTGCATCTCTTACAAGGACATCTTATCTCGGTCATGTTGTCATGAATCCTGGCAGCCGTCGCGCATGCCTTGTATCTAGCCACCATAGCTTCTCTCATGTGGCGCACCATGGTTGCCTGAACGGTATGGAGCAAAAGAGAATATTTAGATCCACACATGCAAAAGTTTGGCATGATCTTCCTTATAAATAGGACATATGGTTAGTGCAAAAATTTCCAAAACAAAAATGAATCAACATTTCAGCAAACATTCATGCACCACACACCGACACCTACACAACACAAAGTATACACAAGAACACAAGCATATATCCATGCAAACATCTCCCGAACAATGACGACAAAGCCTCACATACAAAATATGCATCATACATACCGCCAACATCCACACACAAACAAGCACATGTATCCATCCAACTATATATATACTCACGTAGTAGACAAGTTACAACTAAACGAGGCCGTGCAAGAGAGCGTGTGGTGTGGTTAGCCAAACTTGATGGAGACAAGAGATATGGAGGAGGATATAAAAGGTGTGTGCTTTAGTGGATCTACACGGTGGAGAGGAGTCCCTTTATAGATACATCCAACCCAAAGGGGTTTGGCAACCGAAAATGGAGAAATTATTGGAGAAAATGGGGTGGGGAGGAGGAGGAACCCGAGATAGATCTATGGTAGAAATGGTGGTGCTTGTGGTGTTAGGTAGGGGGAGGTGCCACCTTTAAGGTGGCTAGCACGACATACCCATGCCGCACCATAGTTAAGTGCGCCACAGACATTCCTTTTCAATGGCGCACTGCAATACCGTGCGCCACGGATAACCTGCAACCTTTTTAGAGGCCTGGGCCCACATATATCCGTGGCGCACCGAAACCACATGGGCCACTGTTACCTAACTTATTCGTGGCGCACACCGATTTTGTGCGCCACATATAGGCCACCCATGGATTGGGGTGACCGCTAGCGCTGGGGCCCACATATGTGTGGCGCACTGATTTGGCCATGCGCCATGGGTAAGCTCATGTTAGTGGCGCATCTTCTTGGCGTGCGCCATAGATAACTATCCGTGGGGCACCCCACAGATGTACGCCACGGGTATGACCCCCATGGATAAGCCTTTTCCTACTAGTGTACACCTGCACGAGAATGAACTTGCAACACAATTCTCTCTTACATATAGTTTCTAAATCTATGGGTAACACCTAATGACAACCAAAGTTCACTAATGTTTTGTCATAATATTGAGCCGCCATAAGTAAATAAAAAAAACTAAACAATAAGTAACTAAAAATACCTTTAGATGAACATGTCATCAAGAGGAATTTGGACGCCATTTGAGACAAAATTCACTAGGAATTGAACAGTTGAACTTAAAGGAGGAAAACTCAAAGAACATATTCATAGGAAAACTTAATCCAAATGTTCAGTCAGTATGGACCACACCCATTTTTTGTCCGGTTCCATGCAAATTCAGAAACAAGGCAGCATGCGTAATTTTCTATTCTGTAAATATAGTAGTTGGCAGTAGGGTCCTTTACCTAGAACACATCTTTGCAGAGGCAACATATCATCCACAACTTCTCTCACACAATTTCTCTGTGGCATCGCGATGTCACTAACGAGCAGCTCTGCCACCTCCAAGGCGAGCTCGTGGCGGGCCTCCCTTAGTTCGCGCTCCTAAAGCCTGCCTCCACCGTTGGGCCACCGAGTCAGATTGAGAGCGATAGGGAGAACGGGATTGAGGTAGGAGAGACGGACAGAGAATAGAGGGTATAAAGGACGCACCGTGCCGCCATCATCCTTAGGAACACAACATCCATAGTCGTTCCATCGATCTGATGCCACATCAAGGATAGAGGGCAGACAGACTGTTCTAACCGGTGTGGTGGAGACGAGATCCAGAATTGAAGACGTTGACGTAGTTGTGAAAGTGCATGTGCGTCCCCATGTGTGGTTTTGGTAATTAATGACAATCTTTGTGGACTTATATTTGCATTGAGTTTTACTTGTAGGATTTGTCTATAGGCAATGCTTGAACCATATCTTGGCTTCAAGGTTGGGAGAATAAGAAAGTGAAGAAGATCAAGTGTTGACCAAGGTTTCAATGAGTGATCCGAAGATTGTCCTGAGATGGACCGAAATCTCCGATATGCAAGGAACTGAGTTTCTAGTGTCCCAACCAGAGTTTCGGCACGAGTCTCTGGTGTGTTCCTCGAAACCAAGTCCAAGCCAGTCTATATAGGGGTCCGGAGATTGTCCGGAGATGGGCCAGAATCTCCGTTGTGAGATAATTTCCGACCGGAATCTCCGGTCTGCAGGCCGGAGTCTCCGGTGTGATATTTCCCCAATGGGCAAACAACGGTCTGTAAAGAGTTGAGCCTATAGCAAGTATGTCTTGAAGATAAACTTGGAGTAATATCTCTTATGTACCTTCAAGACACCAACATAATGAAGAATGAAGAAATGATGTGCAAGTTCAAGATGAGCCATCTTTGTCAGGGGGTGACTCCTGGGTAGGCCAAGCCAGGCTCAACTAGACGGCTCTAGGGATGCCTGGCTGGATGGCCGCAGGACAGAGAACCACATCCGGGTGGACCGTTCCATCCGATCCGCCCTCAAGATTCCCCGGCTGGCCCATCTAGCCAGGTGGCCAAAAGAACCGGCTAGGTGGCCGCCTCTACCCGGTCGCCTCGAATCCGTTGGCCAAGATACATAGGGGGTGACGTTCCTTGCTGAGTGCACCCCTGACCGGACAGACTGGCGCACCGCCATGCCGGTGCTAGAAGACATCTGCGCCAAAGCGCCAAGGCTAGAAGCTGAGGAGAGCGTTGTCGGCTGATCGCTAAAGCACCCGCTGACGAGTAAAGCACCGACTGATGAGTAAAGCGCTAGGTGACGCCCAAAGCAAAGGGAATGGGACACTATAGCGTTGTCCCCCTGTACTGGAGGCTTGACCGGGTCCTAGCCCACCGGCTAGGCCCGTCCAGCTAGCCCACTTTGTAAACCGAAAGCCCAAATAGTAAACCCTAGAGGCCACATTGTAACCTACCTCTCCCAACCAGTATATAAGGGAGGGGAAGGCTAGGGTTCTAGGTAAGTTCTCTAGATTGAACAAGTTTAGTAGTTTATCTTCTTCCTCTAGCTCTCCATAGCAGCTAGGGAAACAGCTCAAGGAGCACTTGTACTAGGCGTTTGCCCCCAAGATAGTCGATCCTTGTAGGAGTAGGAGTGTTACCTCGACAAGAGGGCTCCAAACCTGGGTACATCGCTGTGTTTGTAGTATCTGTGCCCAACCCGTTGTGAGTAGCCACAGATAGCATCTTGATTGTCCCCTTTCATGCCAACCCTGATGGCATTGCCGTGTTCCACACCACGACAGTTGGCACCCACCGTGGGGCACAGTGCTTCGGCTGGGGTCATCTCTTGCACAGGACTTCCACTCGTCGCCTCCGGCCTCATCCTCACTCTCGGCTCCTTCGACTGCGTCATCAACAACGCGTCCTACTTCAACGGGAAACCTTCCCAAGCGAAAGCTCCGTCATGCACTTCGGCGAGAACCACGTCTACGTCGCCACCATTACCGAGGCCTTCCCTTGCGAGGTCATCGCCGTCTTCGGCGCACCGTCTGGCTTCTCTACCCCGTGCATCGCTGGCGGCAGCGTCGAGGTCATGATGGCCGGCTTAGGCGATGGCCACCGCCCACCTCTGGAGCGCAATGTAGGAGGCAACAACACCTCTTCACACGAGCAAGACCCAGATCCGCTGGTTACCTCCATCCAGAACATCCGCAACCCCATCGTCCCCGAGGTGGACCCAGCGGCAGCCGCAGCTACGCTAGAGGACATGCGCCAGAACCTCCTGCAGGAAGCCAGTAAGGTCGTCGCCCGCTAGCACCGCCTGGACACGACCTTGCGTGAGTATAACACCACACATGGCTTCGCCCGCCTGCCTGGTGCCAACCGGCAGCTTCCGCCCCAGGGCCAGAACCTTGGCTCAGAACTAGACCGTGATGTTGACCCGTGTACCCCTGCGGTTCAGCCGGTTTACAGTACTCTGGCCAAGAACATGAGGGCCGCAGAAGCAGCCGCCAATGAGCTGAGCCACCTAGAGGACGATGAGCTACATCGCCAGCAGGCACGCGTTCAGCTCCTCGTTGCAATGGCCAACAAGCAGCAGGCCGAGGCAAGCACAAGCCTTGGGGGAAACAGTAAGAGCCAACCACCTCGCCGGATGGCGGATCCGGCTGGTGGCGGCAGCAAGGCCTCCTCTCCAAATGGGACGAGGCAAAACAGCCATCCACGTGGCGGATCGGCTGTCCGCGGACATCATCAGCTCGACTCCACAGCCGTCACCAGTAGAAAGCATGCTCCGGCTGACGGAGCTGGACAAGGGCAACACCATCAACCAGCCGATGAAGCCGAAAGAAGCCTCGCGCCGGCCAAGTCCCGCCTGACGAGGCGACTTGGACCACATGAGCTGGAAACGCGCGACACACGCGCATGCATCGACCTCCTGATACAATGACATGTGCTAGAGGAGGAAATCCTAGCCGGCATGAGGTGTTTCTGACCGTGCATCTGGAACAAACCGTTTCCAATGGGATTTTTGCTCCCAAGATACACGCCAAAGTAGGACGGCTCGGTCAAGCCGGAAGACTGGCTGGTGGACTAGGTCACCGCGGTGGGCATAGCTACCGGCAACCGGTGAGTGGCGGTGCGCTACATGCTCCTTGACTCGGCTAGAACCTGGCTGAATAGTCTCCCTGATAACAGCATCAACGCCTGGGTTGACTTCGAGGAAGCATTCATTCACAACTTCACCGGCACCTACAAGCGGACGAGGCGGCCTCGCGAGCTCACCCTGTGCGTCTAAGGCAAGGACGAGTCCGATCGTTCCTACCTCACCTAGTGGACAAGCATGCACAACTCCTACGAATGGGTGAGCGAGCACCAGGCGATTGATTTCTTCATCAACAGCTGTAGAGATGGCACAATACTAAAGCACAAGCTCAGCTGGGTTGAGCCCACCACCATGGCTCAGGCTATGGCCATTGCGAACAAGTACGCCACCACCGACGCGGCAATGAAGAAGGCCATCATGGTGGACGACCAAGGGCAGATCATCGTGGATAACTCCACGGACTGGTGCTAGCCAGATGGGTATCATAACAACTCCATACGGCATGACCACGACAACCGCCATGGCAAGAGAAAGGATGACCAGCTAGACAACCGTTACGGGTCCAAGCAGGTAGCGACCGTCTAGGAAGATCTGGCTGCAGACGGCAGCCAGCGGAAGAAGCCCGACGACCGGCCGCTGCAGCCTGAGTACACCATTGAATCGATGCTTGATGGCTCGTGCAAGTTCCATAGCGGAAGAAACAAGCCGGCTATGCATACAGCTCGCTAGTGCACTTGGACAAAGAGGATGGCCAAGGTTTGTGGGTTACCACCGCCACCGCCGCCTCCGCCAGCTGGTGGCCAGCAGGAAAACCGTGAGTGCCAGAATCGACAGGACGAGAATGAAGGTGATTACCCTTGCCGGGTAGGCAACTACCACATCTTCACCACCGAGCCAGAAATCAAGCATAGCAAGAGGCACCGTGAGGCGGAGGTGAACGCAATCGTTCCCCCGTTCCTCAGTACCTAAACTGGTCTGAGTAAGAGATCATGTGGAGCAGGAAGGACCATCCAGATGTGCTGCCGCACCCAAGCACCTACGCAATGGTCCTGGATCCCATCATCGTCTCCAAGAAGCACTCCTGCGGGTTCTCTCACGTCCTCGTAGATGGAGGCAGCAGCATCAACCTCCTGTACCGCAGCTCATTGGACCGGCTCGACATCAGCGAGTCCTAGATGGAGCATTGTAGTACCTCCTTCCATGGAGCCATTCTGGGTCTGTCGCATTCGCCCATCGACAGGATCTGGCTGGACGTCATCTTTGGCACTGAGGGCAACTTTCACAGTGAGCCCATCTGGTTTCAGGTGGTCAACCTCTCCAGCGCATATCATGCCATCCTTGGACGCCTAATGCTCACCAAGTTCATGGCGACGCCGCACTACGCATACCTCAAGATGAAGCTCCCCGGGCCCAAGGGGGTAATCACCATCGTCGGCGACTACATGCGGTCGGTGGAATGAGCCACATACGGCTCCAAGCTAGCCAAGGCCATGATCATCGTGGAAGAGAAGCGCATCATCATGTAGAACATGGCGGCCCTACAAGCAAAAATTGCGGTTGGCGAGCCAAAGCCAGCCGGAGAGGCGCAATTCAAGCCATCCAAGGGCACCAAGAAGATTTTGCTCAACGAGGCCGATCCGGACAAGTTTGTCCTGGTCGGAGACGGCCTTGATAGCAAATAGGAAAGCGCGATCATCGACTTCCTCCGTGAGAATCGGGATATATTTGCATGGTCCCCCAAGGACATGCCTAGTGTTTTGAGGGAGCTCGCTGAGCACTCTTTACATGTCAGACCGGATGCAAAGTCGGTCAAGCAATCTCTACGCCGCTTCCCTGAGGAGAAGATAAGGACAATTGGTGAAGAAATCACCCTGCTACTTGTAGTCGGATTCATCATGGAGGTTTTCCACCCGAAATGGCTAACAAACCCAGTGCTGGTGCTGAAAAAGAACAAGACACTACACCATCCTCAACAAGGCATGCCCCAAAGATCCGGTCGCCCTGCCAAGGATAGATCAAGTGATCGACTCCACAGCCAGCTGCGAACTGTTGTCGTTTCTGGATGCGTATTCCAGCTACCACCAGATCCGGCTGAATCCTGCTGATCAAATAAAGATAACATTCATCACCCTGTATGGGGCTTACTGCTACACCACCATGCCATTTAAACTGAAAAATGCAGGGGCTATGTACCAACGCTGCATGCAGAAGTGCCTGCAAACACAGATCGGCAGATGAAGCTAAACCTAGAGAAGTGTGTGTTCGGCATTCTAGCTGGCCAGCTCCTCGGTTTTCATGTCTCAAAATGAGGAATCAAGGCCATCCCGGAGAAGATCAGTGCAATCAAGCGCATGCAGCCGCTGCAGAACCTGTGCGACATGCAGAAGTTCACCAGGTGCCTGGCCTCCCTCAACCGGTTCGTCAACCGGCTGGGCGAGAAAGCACTTCCGCTGTACCAGCTCATGAAGAAGACGGACAAGTTCGTCTGGATGGCCCAGGCGGATGAGGCTTTCCGCGACCTCAAGCGCATGCTCTCCTTCCCACCAATATTGGCGGCCCCCGCTGTAAAGGAGCCAATGTTGATGTACATTGCAGCTACCAACCGGATCGTTAGCGTCGTGCTCATGGTTGAGAGGCCGGAAGAAGGAAAGGCGCAGCCGGTCTAGTGCCCAGTGTACTACCTGAGTGCGGTACTCTCGCTCTCGAAGCAGAACTACCCTCACTACCAGAAGCTAGTGTATGGCGTATACATGGCCGCCAAGAAACTGAAGCACTACTTCCAAGAGCACTCGATCCGGGCGGTGGCGTTAGTCCCACTTTCGGAGATCATTGGCAAGAGGGATGCCACTGGCCGGGTGGCGAAATGGGCCATAGAGCTCGCTTCTCACTGCATCCAGTACGAGGCAAGAACGGCGATAAAGTCTCAGGCCCTGGCGGATTTCGTCGTTGACTGCGCAGAAACACTGTACCTGCCACCATGCCCAGACTCCACGCACTAGAAGCTACACTTCAACGGCTCCAAGATGTACGGGGGACTCGGAGCCGAAGTCGTCATCACCTCCCCAAAAAGGAGACTGGCTAGAGTACGCGCCGCAGATCCACTTCCACGCATCCAACAACGTCGCCAAGTATGAAGCGCTCGTCCATGGCCTCAAAATGGCAAAAGAGATCCGCATCCTCTGCTTCGGCATTCGGACCTGGTGGTGCAGCAAGTATCAGGTGACTAGGACACCAAGGACGCAAACATGGCACTATACTGCTTCTTCGTGCAGCAGCTATGCGCCTACTTTGAAGGGTGCAAGTTTCACCATGTCCCTCGAGCAAACAACAAGGCCACAGACGTGCTCGCTCGTGTCGGGTCAACAAGGCAAGCAATTCCACCCGGAGTCGCCCTCGAGAACCTACGCAAGCCCTCCATCACGCCGTCTCCGGATACCGACTCCATCATACTGGATGCGGACCCGAGGACCGCTAGCTCCAAGCAACCCGAAGCTACAAATAAGGCCCCAGGGACTACCGCGCCACACCTGGGGACTGCCGCATCCATCTTGGGGACTGCCGGGTCGAAGGCCGTGACACTCCCAGACGGCTCCAGCAGCGCGGGGATTACTGGTTCTGTTCTTCCATCCGGTAGGCCACCCGACGGACCCGAGCCGGTCATGTGCGAGGAAATCAAGATGATCATGGAAACCGTGTACGCCATCCGGGAAACCCCTCCATGGGCCAGACCATTCATGAACTTCATGGCCAAAGGAGAGCTGCCCGACGAAAAGGTTGAGGCAAGGCAACTGAAGCACAGAGCAAGTGCGTACACCATCATCAACAACGAGTTGTACAAGTGTAGTGTTGGAGGAATCTACCAGCGCTGCGTGAGACAAGAAGAAGGAATACGACTACTGGTGGACATTCACCAAGGCGAGTGCGGTCACCACGCATCATCGCGAGCCATAGTGGCAAAGGAATTCTGCCACTGGCCCACTGCGCTGGAAGACTCCGAGCAAATAGTGAAGGCATGTAATGGGTGCCAACGACTCAGCCAGCAAAAGCACACTCCAGGTGCAGCCCTCAAGATGATCCCCATCACCTGGCCATTCACTGTCTAGGGTTTGGACATTGTAGGCCCCTTCAAAACAATACGATCCGGCATGACACACTTTCTTGTGGCGGTGGATAAGTTCACCAAGTGGATTGAGGCAAAGCCAATCAAGAAGCTAGACGGGCCAATAGTGGTCAAGTTCTTCACAGACATCATCACACACTTCGGCTACCCCAATAGCATCATCACGGACAATGGCACAAACTTCACCAAAGGGGCCTTCGTGCGCTTCTGCAGAGAAGAGGGCATCTGCCTGGACCTCACTTCAATCATGCACCCCTAGTCCAATGGGCAGTGCGAGCGAGCAAACGGCCTGGTCCTAGCCGGAATCAAGCCTCGGTTGATTGAGCCACTGATGAGATCCCCTGGATGCTGGATAGAAGAGCTTCCCGCTGTGCTGTGGAGCCTGCGCACCACGCCAAACCGCTCCACCAGCTACACGCCAGCTTCCTCGTATATGGAGCAGAGGCGGTCCTACCAACTGACATTGAGTTCGATGCACCCCGCAAGCTGTTATACACAGACCAGCAGGCCAAAGAAGCATGTGAGGACAATGTCAACCTCCTCGAAGAGGCATGCGAGCTGGCCTTGTCCAGGTCTTCCATCTACCAGCAAAACCTGCACCGCTACCATGCTAGTTGGATCCGCAACGTCTCGTTTCGAGAGGGCGACCAAGTCCTGCGACTGGTACAAGACACCAAGGGGATGCACAAGATGTCTCCACCTTTGGAGGGGCCATTCATTATCAGCCGAGCGCTACAGAACAACTCATACTACCTCATCGACGCTCGCCAGCCGGCAAAGAACAAGATGGACCGTTCCGGCGAGGAAATTGAGCGACAATGGAACGCGAACCTGCTTCGCCCATTTTACACTTGTACAAGGAGTGTACGTATCTTAATTTTATATAATGAACAAGTTGAGGAACCTTGACACAGTCTCGGAGATTCCGTAATCATTTGGCATTTCTTGTTGCATAATTTGGTATTTTCTGGCCGCATTATTTGTGGGGATTTCTATTTCCGTGCCCCTGGTTCGTTAGTTGTACTCAGTTTTCCCCACTCTTGCTCAACTTTCCTCACTTTTGCCCATATCCTTGTACGGAACTCATTAGAGAGCTCGAACGGCAGCTGCCGTCAGGTTGACCGTTGGATGACGTGTGGGGCCGCACGGTGTGGGACCATATGGGGCTGGTTGGTCAGGAACACGTTATGCTGACGTGTGGGGCCACTCCATGCGGGACTTCGTGGGGCCGGTTTGTTGGGAACATGTTATCGGGACATGTTGTAGGACCATGTGGGGTGCGTTTGGTGGTTACGTGTGCCCTGTCACCTAAATTGGAAGTTTTCTTTTTCGTTATTTTCATGATTGGCCTTTTTAAGAGCGCCTTTTCCCCTCTCTCGCTAATAGTTTTTTTTTTTGCCCAAAAAGGTAGCAAATCTAGAGCAGCTTCTCTCTTCATTCATTCTTCCTTTTGGCCCTTGATTTTTCCCAATCTGGTAGCAAATCTAGAGCAGCAAATCTAACCAGCACCATAAATACATTCAGTAAACAGAGCAGATGTAGATAAAGCAGCTAATATAGGATATATATATAGTACAATACTTAACGAGGTTCGACAATTAGGCTGCTCAGTAGTAGCAGCGGACAATTTCAATACAGACAATACAAAAGAAGCTGCTTTACAGAATTAGCAGCACAAGATCAGTGGCCCCTCATGGCCTCCGCCAGGAGGGCCTCCTCCTCCTCCCTCTGGCGCCTCCTCCACTTCTTGTTGCCCAATCCCTTGACCTTGCGCGCCTTGGGCTTGATCGGGGGCATGGGACCCTCCTCGATGGCTACCTTTTGGAGGTTGCGGAGGTGAAGACCGAGCGCCTAGTGCTTGGCTCTGAAGCCATGGACGTTCACGAACTCGCCGCAGGTCCTCACGTCCTCGACATGCTTCATGAGGGAGTTGACGTCGATGGCGTGGAGCCTCCTGGTGGTGCAGAAGGGGCACCTGTAGACGTAGTCATCAGAGAAGTTGTCGTATTGGCCGGACTTCAGCCTCCTCAGCACATGACGAGTCTTGGTGTCCTTGGACTCATCGTCGTTGCAAACGTGCTGCTATCCTCCTATAGGAAAAAACGTAGAGTGCAATAAGGCATGATTGAGATACCTTGATTATCAGGATTGATTATTTGCATAAATTAACTGATCGAGATCCCCTGATTATTCCCCAATCTCCAAATCTCAAACCAAATCGAATACTGATCCCAACTATAGATCGACGCTAGTACTAACTAGGGAATCCCTTAACTGCAACTCGGAGGAAAAATAAAATAGAATTGAAATACGAACAGGGGGGTTCATCGAAATAAGAGATCTAACACAAGAGGATTAGCTACTGTAAAAATACCTAGCATCCAACGATTGAAAATACGAATAGCCGAACCCTAATAACATACGATCTAGCATCCAACGGTGGGAATGGGGGAAGAACATGGGAAGAGGAGAAAACCCTAGTTACCTCCGACCATGGGTCAGCGATGCTGGTGTCGTAGTGGTTCTCCGGCCTGATGTAATCACCCTCCTCGTAGGGGTCCCGGTCGAGTGGGATCTGCCCGAGACCGGCCGGGGCCTCCTCGCTGGCGGCTACGATAGAAGCAGGGACGGGTCTGGACGGGGACGGGGGCTGCCTTCGATACCTCGACGGGGGCATGTACAGGGATGGGGGCCTCCTCGCCGGCGGCCTTGGAGGTGACGATGGCCACTGCACCGTTCTTCTCCATCACCGACGTGGTTGGGGTTTTCTTACGGGTTTGCAGAAGGTGATGGGACAGTGGAGACGTTTGCGTGAGTGAGCGAGTGAGTGATGAGTGAGAGTGAGGAGGCCTCTATAAATTAGAATGGAAGGGACGTTTCGTTGCACCACCATGCACTGCGTAACCGCGTACACTACTGCACCGTGCATGGCCACACGTGTCTGCTACCGCCTCGTGCACCGCGACATGCATACCGTGAGTCACTTTTTTCCCTTGTGTCTAACCCTGGCGACTTAGTTGTGCTCAGTTATACCCTTGAGTGTAACACTGGAAGTTTGGTTATACTCAGTTTTGCCCTCCAGTACTAACACTGCCGTGTGCAATATACTTAGTTTTACCCTCCGGTGGCTGGTCAACAGAGAGTCAACGAATCGGTTTTAGCTAGCTAATTGAGTCATTTTATGCACAACAAATTTAAAATGATCAAAACATAGTGGCATCTATCCAGGGAGTCTTATTATGTGACCTTCCAGCATAATAAATATATAGAAATCAAATTTTCACCTAAATCACCACGTCTCAAATCACGTACTCTCTATAAAGGTTCATGGCTTTCTACTCAACCCTTTTCCCAAAACATCCCTCCCCAAAACATAGTTTGTCTGAATGAGGCAATAACTGTCAAACTAGTGTATATTTGAATTGCAAATAGTTTGATTTATGCAAGATGTATTTTATTGTATAAAAGACACATTTTCCATTTTTAAAATATCTTTCTATTTTCTATTTGAATCCCTTTATCAGTTTTGCCCTCGGTTTTTAAGTTCTACTCAGTTTTGCCTTGGTTTTTAAGTTCTACTTAGTTTCCCCCTCTCTCTTAGTCACAAACTCTCACACCTATGCTCATCTTGGCTGCTACGCTCTGATTGGTTGAGATAGTTGTCACGCGGATCGTGCCCACCAACTGTTAATCCTCTATGATCTAGCGGACAGGATAACCCCTATATCTGTCCGGGGCACCCCTCTATCCATGCAAAATAACGAGTTTGCCACCGGTACTTTAACTCCATAAAGAAATGATTTTGAATATAATTTGAAGGGAAAGTGTTCAAAGTTGTATAATTTTCGTATATGCAAGTTTGTGCATTATATTCCAATCTATGAAAATGATAATCTCTCAAGATTTTCTTAGCACAACTTTATCACGTATTAAGTGCGATTTCAAAGATTTCAAATGTGTATAATTTTTGTATATCCAAGTTTATGCATTACATTCCACTCTATGAAAATGGGGGAGAAAATGATAATCTCTGAAAACTTTATTATCACATCATTATCACGTATTAAGTGCGATTTCACAATGTTCAAAGGTTTATAATTTTCGTATATGCAAGTTTATGCATTACTCCCTCCGTTTCAAAATATAAGATGTTTTAGATTTGTGAAAGAAGTGTATCTAGACTCTTTTTAGTGTCTAGACACTAAAAAGAGTCTAGATACACTTCTTTCACAAAGCTAAAACATCTTATATTTTAAAACAGAGGGAGTATATTTCACTCCATGTAAATGATAAATGATCAGGGTTTTATTAGCACAACATTATCATGTCCTAAGTGCGATTTCAAAGAGTTCAAAGGTATATAATTTTTGTATATGCAAGTTTATGCATTACATTTCACTATATGAAAATGATAATTTCTCAAGATTTTGTTAGCACATCATTATCACGTATTAAGTGCGATTTCACAGTGATCAAAGGTGTATAATTTTCGTATATCCAAGTTTATGCATAATATTTCACTCCATGAAAATGACAAACTCTCAAGATTTTCTTAGCACAACATTATCATGTCCTAAGTGCGATTTCACAGAGTTTGAATGTGTATAATTTTCATATATGCACGAGGCATAAAGATTTTAGTTTAGGGATCACTTTTCACGCTCTAAAAATGGTAAACTCTCAAGATTTTCTTAGGACAACATTATCATGTCCAAATTGTAATTTGAAAGTGTTTAAGAGTTATGTCAATTATAAACACTCTTTTATATTAAGAGTTGTACAATTTTTTTATGGGTTAATTGGATAGATGCCACTATAATTTCTGCCTATTTGAGAAACACCACTGTAATTTTTATCTTTTGAAAAACACCACTACAATTATCTATACATTTCATAAACGCCATTATGGCCACTTTAACACATATACCGGCTAATATACACCTATATTGCTGCCATACATACGTATACATGGTGGGCCCTACCCGAATAAGCTTAGGAAAGTAATTATGAGAGAATAAAATTAGAGAAAACGATAAGATAGGATACATTGTATCACATCTTTTTCATATATCTATTTGCAAGATCGTACAGTAAATTACTTTTCATAAAAATCAAACCAAAGTATAAAACAACTCGCTGGACACAGCGCATGATACTTCCAGGTTTCATTAACATGCATATCATTGTATGATAAGAATAAACTCCATTGCACTAGTAGTGTAATTAGGAGTGAAACAGTGGTCCAAAGAATTAGCACCGGTTCCTCACTATTAAGAATTAATTTAGTATTAAGTAACCGAAAACTGTAGTACAAATCTCCAACAAGAATAAAGATTCACCACCATCATTTTATAATTTGCACAAGAAACAAATTCCTTGTTATTCTGAGCAAGTATAATGCAAGACCATTTGACAACAAGTACTCGAATTTATTCTGAGCTTCATATTTACTTCACACCATTAGTACAATGAAACACCAATTGATAGGTTTTCGATGGTGTGGGGCCGCGGCGGCGTAGCGCGTGAGTTCCCGCGCCTCCTAGTATGCAGGTGACGGGTTTTCTGCAATTTTATGTTCACACAGTTACCTTCCCAAGATTATTCGGGCGGGGGCTCACCATGTATAAATACAAGCCTATATTAGCTGATATATGTGTTAAAGTGACCATAATGGCGTTTATGAATTGTATAGAGAATTGCAGTGGCGTTTTTTAAAAGATAAAAGTTGTAGTGGTGTTTCTCAAATAGGCAGAAATTATAATGGCATTTATCCAATTAACTCTTTTTTTATTTGAAAATGTTCAAGAGTTGTGTCATTCTCTTATTTCTTTTAATCCATCTCCCTAGATCTCAAAGTTTAACTTTCACCTCATAGATTCACTTGATTGCAGCCAAGACATTAACTCGATAAACCAATTAAATCATCATAACGGCTCGCCCCTCACATTCTCCACAGCAAGTGTGCGACCAATAGAGCTCCCGAGTTGCACCAATTGATTATCCATAGCAAGCGCACAGTTTCCATTGTCATCCTTCATACAGGTTAATGGGACAACACCATACTGCGGCCAGTACGAACGAGAGGCTGAAGTGAAGCTAGACAAAGGGCCGCCGTCGCCGGAGAAGAAGAAGAAAGGGGAAGCAACGACACGGGCGCGGGCGCGGGACTAGCTCGGGGTCCCATCTTGCAACGCCAGCCTGGATAAGCTGTGGGTCCAACGCTCACATGCATAAGCTATGGGTTCCATGCTGATATGGATAATTGGAGAGAGGTGTTCACTATGGAAACCGATTGAACATGGCGCCACTTTTTAACATGTAATGGCAAGGGTCCACTACAGGACCCGACAGAACGCGGCCCCACTTGTCAGTACGTAACGGCGAGGGTCCATTATGGGACCTGACTGAACGCAACCCCAATTGTCAGCACGTAATGGCAAAGCAGACGGACGGCAAGTTTCAGACCGTGTAAGAGTTTCATACAAGGACATGGGCAAAAGTGAGGAAAAGTTAAGCGGCTGGGAAAAACTGGGTACAACTAAGGGACGAAGGGCATGAAAATAGAAATCCCTTATTTTTAACCCTGGATCCGGCAATCTCTCTCGGGGACTCGCCGGATGGCCCAAATGGCCGCGCGTTCCATACGACGAAGTAATGTATGCGGCTCTAAGGGTTTCCTCTTCGATTCCGGCTGCAAACCGCACGCCGGCTAACAAATCTGATAAGGGCAGAAAGCTCGAAGACCCCTACATGAAAAGTCATAAGGAAAACAAAATGTCTGGACGTTCTGGTTGTGCTCACTTACTTGGCGCTGATAGCTAAAATCTAAAGTATCATGCAGTAAGCTCACTAGCTACCCCTTCGCTTCCGGCTGCAGACCGGAACCCAGCTCGCAGCTGGCAAGGGCACAACTTAAATGGCCAATGCTCACTGAGAAAAGGACAAAGTTGTTGGCCTAGCATGAAATGGCAAAGTTTCCAACCCAACGAATGAAATACAAACTATATTACTCCTATGCATATCTAACGCAAAAACCATTACTTGTGTTTTAATTTTGCACGAGTCAAAATCCAAGCCAAGTACCAGGGCTAGGTGCTAATCACCCCCAGACGGGAGGTAGACAGGAGCTTTGACCCGACTAGATCCTCCAGCCGGCCCGAACCTCGGGGACTACACCCTGTGGGTGCACTCGCACGCCCCCACACAAATACCTGCAAACGGCAAAAACACAAAGGAGCTTCGACCCGGTTGGATTCTCCAACCGGCCCGAACCACGGGGACTACACCCTGTGGGTACGCTCGCGTGCCCCCACACAAAAACATGCATGCAAGCCAAGCAATCAGAAAGTGCAAGCAAAAGAGCACAAGACAATATCATAAAAGGAAACGAAGCTCCCACCATAGTTCAACAAAGCACAAAGGCAAATTGTTCGCACACACAGATAAAACGGACAAGTCTTCAACCGGTACAAATACTCCTGGCATTCCATGGATCAGGCTTGAGGTTCGACTGAGGGGTCAGAGGCATCCGTCGGAGCTTGGCTGCTGGAGGCGACATCGGCCGGGTTAGAGCCTAGCGCAGCCGGAGCATCCGTCAGTGCTGGAGCCGGGAGAGGGTCATAGGAGAATGGCTCCGTGCCAGCCGGATCGCTGAAATCCCGGTCTAGTTGGACGAAGCTCCCGATCTTGACACTGCAGGGGCGGATGTCAGGAACCTCGGCACGAAGCTGGTCATAGTTGGTCCCCTGTCGGAACCCTCAGGAAAGACTCTGAAGATACATGTCGGGATACCAGGACTTTAACAGCGCAAGCACCATCTCCGTGCCGCCGCGCGCCGGCCACTCCCGTGTTGCGTCCATAAGATCAGGAGCATCAGCAAGCTTACCCGCCAAGGCATGCATTGTAGCGGGAGAGGCAGTGTTAGGGCATACATAGGCGAAGACGTCCAGGGAAGCGTTGTGCAGCTGGTTGGCCTCCTCGCTAACCACTGCCACCAGCTCCTCCAGATGGAGGTCACACCCAGGATCCGCCTGAGGTACACGAGCAAGAGCTTGGTCAGTCACCTCAAGGTACTGAGCTGCACCCGACCAAACAGCAACAGTCAAAACCGGCTATAGCGGATGGAAAACGAGTTCCGTAGTTTGAGGAGTAACTTACTGATGATGATCTCAGCGATCTGACACAGCTCCGCCAGCGCAGCCTTCTCCCACACCTTGGACTCCTTCAGAGCATCCTCCTGTTTCTTGTACAGGACCTCAAGCCGCTTGAGAGTATCGGCGCGGATGTCGGTGGTCTTCTTGGCCTGACCGGCTTTGACCTCCATCCTCTTTTGGTTCTCCACTAGCTCGCTAATCTTAGCCTAGCGAGCTTTGTGGGAGTCCTCTAGCCGAAGAACCTCCGCCTTTAGCCTCTCCACCTCCAACGGGGAAACCAACTGAAGAGAAAACAACAAAATCAGTAAGGAGATATTTACCTCCAACGAAGCCAACAGTGCCTTGGCCTGGCCAAGTCCCTGCTCCATCGCCTCAACCAGGTGGCGCACCTGGCTGTGAACAATGGGCGTTGACTCAGAGAGCTGTGCCAGGACATTGTCTGGTGCCAGCGCGACCCGGGCTGGCCTCCAGCTGGTCACCTGGAGGTCATCGTTGCTATCTGTAGCCGTGCGTGACACCTCCCCTAGACCGCGCCGCCAGAGCCAAGAGCCACCTCCCGCCCACTATCCCTAGCAGCCGGCTGCATGGGGGCTTCTGGCGCCGCCTCCACAGGTTCCTCCACCTGGCAGGCGGTGGGATCCGTCTGAGCCTCGCTTAGGACTAGGTCTGTGCCCTCTGTCAGCCCGAGTGGAGGAGCAGCGACTGTGCCGCGCCAAGAAAAGAGCGCCTCGACGAGCCTGGAAGCGGCTGGGGCATGATGCAAAGTCGCGGACACAGCCAGTAGGGACGGCTCCGCCACACTCGCGTCAGCCTCAGCCGGAGCGGCTGCCGATGGCACAGCTGACTCTGCATATCCCTCAGCTCTAGCCGAAGGAGGGGCAGGCGCGGTGGTGATGGTCGTGGAGCTACACAACAATATCGCCTCGTTGGATGAAGAAACAAGGATAAATTAAGCTAAGGGCAAGTCAAAGAATCATATAGAAAAAGAGCAGGAGCACATACCTGGTGATGCTCGCCATGATGGCCGCGGCCCTCGGCCGGTGAGTCCTCTTTGTGCCTCCACCAGCTGGGGCAGCAATGGCCGAGGCAGCCTGCCTCCCCCTTGCCCTCCCCGAGGTGGCCGGGACAAGAGCGGAATTCACACCATGCATGGCTACTAGTACAGACAAAGACATCAAAATCTGGTTGTAGAAACCAGCCAAGGAAGGGAATACAAGGACAGAAAACTCATCGGGCGGGTCCTCATAACCCTTGTCGGCCCGGGTGGGGAAGCACTCCGGCTCCATCGGCGAGGACTTCTGCGGCTTGAAGTCCGACGAGAAGATGGGAAGCTCATGGTTGCCCATGCCATCCTCCGCAAGATGTGCTGTAAAGAGCTACTCAAAAGGGGTGGATAAGGGAGCAAGCAGAAGCCCTTCAGGAAAAATCCACCATGAAAGGAAGAGAAAACCAACCTTCGGCAGTAGCCGGCCCTAGTGGAACAACGCGAAGGAGAAGCTCTAGTCCTCCTTCGAGATCGTGGCAAGCAACTCTCGGGGGATCCCGTATGGCACCTCCAGCCTGGAAACCCGTGTGGGGTCATCGGAGCTGGAGAGGTGGCACATCTTGTGTGACTGTGCCATCAGCAGGAGCACGCGGCGTGTTATCCAGGACAATGAAATGTTCCGGGAGGTGAGTCGCTCCCTCTCCACCAGAGCCTCCAGCCAGGTCACCATCCGGTCCATATCCGCCTAGGCTCCAAGACCCTTGACGGACCAGGCCTTCTGGGTCAACGAGATGTTGTCAAAGGGCGACAGCCGAATCCAGTCCACGTTGGTGGCGTTGCACACATAGAAGTACGAGCGTTGCCACAGCTTCACCATGACAGGGATGCTCAGCCGCGGCATCACCGACGACGGCCGCTTGTAGATGGCGCAGCAGCCCATCTCCGTCAGCGGTCCGTCCTTCCCCACCACCTGGACCTTGAAGTTAAAGAACTTAAGGAAGTTCGATGTATCTAGGCGAACTCCCAAGTAGGCCTCGCAGCAGGTCGCGTGATGCGATAGCTGCACCACGACATTCGGCCCTAGATGATGCAGCTGGAGGTCGAATGTAGCAAAGAGCTCAAGGACAAACTCGCTCACCGGCAAGCCAAAACCACGGGTGAAGTGCGCGAGGAAGACTACAGACTCACCAAGCTGGGGGTTATGGACCCGCTCCCTCTTCGGCGCGAGGCGATGCTTCACCACCCACTCCGACGGGATGAATTTTCCCCGTCGGTACTTCAGGATGAGATCTTCTTTCACGTACGAGCCACACCAGCCTCTGCCTTGCACCGGCAGCATCTCGTCGAGTGTGGTGTCCGTGGTGGAAAAACGGGGTCCCGTCATTGCAAGGAGTCGCGGCGACACCGACGACCAAGAATGGGCAGAGCAAGGACAGAAGGAGGCATAGCATGAGGAGGCATAGCGCAAGGGACAGGAGAAGCAAAGCGTAGGGGGAAGATGAAGTAGGGAAAAATCCCCTCCCTTGCAGCCCTATTTATCGAAGTAGAGCAAGCACATCCCTGATACGTTGCTAACGTATCCATAATTTTTGATGTTCCATGCTTGGTTTTATCTACTTTCTTATGTTTTGTCCACACTTTGGAGTACTTTTCATATGATTTCTTGGACTAACCTATTAAGAAGAGCCACAGTGCGAGTTGCCTATTTTCTGCTGTTTTTGGTTCCAGAAAGTCAGAAAATGAATATTTTTCTCGGAATTGGACCGGACAAAAGCCAAAGTCGTTATTTTCCCGGAAGATTCACGGAGCCATAAGGAGAGACGAAGGGGGGCCACAGGGTGGCCAAACCACCCCTAGGCGCGGGTCCCCCCAGGCCGTGCCAGGGCATGGTGTGGGCCCCCTGGCTGCCCACCGACCTTGCCTCTCCGCTTATAAGATGCCTCCCGATGCAAAAACCCTAAATAGTCAAGCCTCCAGCCACGAAAAGTTCCGCAGCGCCGCCACCACCGAAGAGGAGATTCGGGACGAAAGTCTGTTCCAAGACCACGGGAGACGGGAAGTGCCCCCGGAGCCATATCCATCGATCTCCACCACCATCTCCATCGCCGTTGCTGATTCCCATGATGAGGAGGGAGTAGTTCTCTCTCGAGGCTAAGGGTTCTACCGGTAGTTATGTGTTCATCTCTCTCTCTCTATGCATGATCTTATTGAGATCATGAGCTTGTAATCTATAGATCTACCTTGCTACTCAAGTGATTTAATAGATCTCTTCTCTCCCCATGTGTGTGAAGTTGACAGTGTGCACACCATGGTGGCACTTAGGCTGGAGATTACAAATACTTGTTATGAGTTATATTTGGAGTTGGATGTATTTATGAAATTGTGGTGTTTGTTGGACCCATCTAGTGCTCAAGGTGACAGTGTGGGGTTATCTAGAGGGGAAAGGATTACTTTGAGGTGTGCTGTTATATCCCTACCATAGATTAGAGTGTCCAACCGGAGAGTAGTTCAGCGTAGTATCATAAAGAAGAATATATTTATATGAGAGTGTTCACTAGTGAAAGTATGATCCCTAGGCCTTGTTTCTAAGCACTGAAACACCGTTTTCTATTAGATATATTACATGTTTGCTTGCTTCTATCTTTATTTCAGTTTTAATTTAGCCTTTTCCACGCCATCAAGCTATTTTCTATCACTGTTACCACTTATAATTATCTATACCACTTTTATTTCACTATCTCTTCGTCGAACTAGTGCACCTATACACCTGACAAGTGTATTAGGTGTGTTGGGGACACAGGAGACTTCTTGTATCTTGATTGGAGGGTTGCTTGAGAGGGGATACCTTTAACCACCTCCTTCCTGAGTTCGATAAACCTTGGGTGATCCACTTAAGGGAAAACTTGCTGCTCCTCTACAAACCTCTGCACTTGGAGGCCCAACAACTGTCTACAAGAATAGAAGTGCATAGACATCAGTCCCCTGCGCTCCCCTCTGCCACGTGGCAAGCAACTGCTCCGCTCCCGCATGATGCTTCGGTTACGGATCATATGCGCCAACACAACTCCCGTAGAGGATCCCGCGGGCGTTACTGTAGGAGGCGAGGTGTGTGCACGATCCCCAAGAAAACGCAATGCCACAGCAGACCAATGGGTCAAACCGACACGACGCGTGCCAGAGGCGCCAGGTGTGGCTGATGTAAGCACTAACCTTAGCAACCAAGAGATCCATCTCCCTCGGCCGGGTGCGGCAGCTGGTTGATTCAATTATCGCTCACACCCTGTGGGTTGGCCACTGGTCCCATAGCCGGTAAAATTCCAGCCAGGAAATGACAAGCATCTCGGGCCGGAAAACGACAAACACTACAAGACAAATCTGCAACCAGTTTTTCATCACCAATCATTTAAGTACAGTCAATGAGCACACAAGAACATCTCCACAAGGCGAAGTCCCAACGCACTTGGGGACTAGTGTCGAGGGGTTGACCCCCGGGTAGGCCAAGCCAGTCTCAACTGGATGGCTCTAGGGATGCCTGGCCGGATGGCCGCAAGACAGAGAACCACATTTGGGTGGACCGCTCCATTCGGTCCGTCCTCAAGATTCCCCGGCTGGCCCATCCAGCCGAGTGGCTAGAAGAACCGGCTGGGTGGACGCCTATACCTAGCCGCCTCGGATCCGTTAGCCAAGATACGGATGGGGTGATGTTCCTTGTTGAGCACACCCTTGACCGAACAGGCTGGCGCACCTCCCTACCGGCGCTAGAAGTCATCTATGCCAAAGCACCAAGGCTGGAAGCTAAGGAGAGCATTGTTGGCTAACCGCTAAAGCACCAGCTGACGAGTAAAGCATCGGCTGACGAGTAAAGCACCAGGTGATGCCCAAAGCAAAGGGATTGGGAGACTGTAGCACTGTCCCCCTACACTAGAGGCTTGATCAGGTCCTGTCCCACCACCTAGGCCCATCTAGCCGGCCCACTTTCTAAACCCAAAGCCAAAATAGTAAACCCTAGAGCCCACATTGTAACCTACCTCTCCCAAACAATATATAAGGGAGGGTAGGGCTAGGGTTCTAGGTATGTTCTCTAGATTGAACAAGTTCAGTAGTTCATCTTCTTCCTCTACCTCTCCATAGCAGCTAGGGCAACAACTCAAGGAGCACTTGTACTAGGCGTTCGTCCTCGAGATAGTAGATCCTTGCAGGAGTAGGAGTGTTAACTCGACAAGAGGGCTACAAACCTAGGTACATCACTGTGTATGCAGTATCTGTGCCCAACCAGTTGTGAGTAGACACCGATAGCATCCTGATTGTCTCCTTTCATGCCATCCCCGATGGCACTGCCGTGTTCCACACCACGACAATCTCGAAGAGATCATTTGCTTGAAGCTTGTCATCCTATGGTGATCATGGATATGAGAAGATGATATGCCCAAAAGAGAATCTCTACTATAGTGGAGTATGGGTGAGCAATTTGCAAGTCTTCACCAAGCTAGCATAATTAAGAAAGGTGTTCCATCTTGAGGTGAATAAGATAGTCATCATCAAGCTCAATTGGCATATATGCAAGGCAAAGGTATGTTCTAGATAGGGTTTCCTTCTTATAAGTCTCGTGGTGTTAGTTGGAGAGACTGGTTTATAGGATAAATGGCCGTACTATCAAGAGGGGCTCTCGACTGAGTAACTTGATCATATCCTTCAGAGAGAGCTCAAACCTTTGCATACTTGGCATCATATTTATTGGTTGTTATTTTGATCTTATCCATGTGAGGTTCTAGAGCTTGTGGTAATATTCATAACAAACTCTAGTTCATCGAAAACGGATTTCATATGCATTCTCTATTGCGTTTTCGATGTTGGAGGTTTTACCGGTTCGTATTTTTGAGAGAGGTCAAACCTTTCGTCATTTGGTTCTATCCTCCCTTGATGGACTGTGATGTTTTTATGTATGATCTTGTATTTCTTATTGTCCTCTTTAAAACGAGCCCAAGACCATCAAAATCGGAGTCCGGATGTAAAAGTTATGGGTTTTTTCATATTGGTCTTTGTGCCAGATTTTGTAAGACTGGAGACTCCGGACTAAATATCCGGTCTATCTCCAGACCGCGTACTGAATGGCATCCAGTTTGTCCCCATTTGGCCTGGGTACACCGGAGACTCCGGTCCCTATCCGGAGACTCTGGACCGAGCGATTCCTGGACCTAACGGTTGGATTTCTAGGGACCTATTTAAGAGGCCCTTCTTCTCCAATGGTTCCTAAGCTCTCTTGCAAGTTTTCCCCCACCATTGTTGACCTCTTGAATCTTGCTATCTCTCAATCCCTCCAATGATTCTTGCATCTTCTTGAGGGAAAAGAGAGAGGGGATATAGATCTAGAACTCCACCAATCAATCTCTCCTCTAAGTGAGGGGGACATCTTGGGATCTAGATCTTGGAGTCTTTTGTAGATTTCCTCCATTGTTCTTCCTCTCTTATTCCCCCATAAGCTTTTGTAGCTTTGGTGGAATTTGGGAGTGAAGTACTTGAGCACTTTTTGTGTTCTTACCATTGCATTTGGTGCATTGGTTAGACTTCTCAGTGAGGATTCGATTGGGTGAAAGGTGAGAAGCTTTTTACTCTTGGGTTCTTGGAACCCTAGACGGTTTAGTTGTATTGCAGGTTTGTATATTACTTGGGTCCTCCAATTAAGTTGTTGATCTTTCCCCAAGCTTGTTAGTTGGGAGCCTCCAATTGAGTTGTGGTGAAGTTCTCCAATCTTGTGAGAGGTTCCAGATTGCCACCGACAAGTGCACCAATAGTGGAGGTGTGGATCGATCCCATTGGGGTGAGATTCCTAGGAGAACAAGGGAAGACTTGGTGGCGTTGGTGGTTTGGAACCACCCCCTCTCCAAATGAGACGTACTCCGTTGTTGGGAGGAACTCGGTAAAACATCGTCGTCTCCGCATGCCTCGGTTATCTCTATATCTGTGCTCTTGCTTATGTTGGAAATATGCCATAGATACAAATAACAATAAGGATTGTTATCATATTTAATAAAGTTTATGATTAAGTTTTATATCATGCTATAACTGTATTGAAAGGAACTGTCAATACATGTGTGATATATAAACAACCAGAAGTTCTCGGTGAAGTTCTAGTCACTAGTTCATTGGTCAACAGATGGTCAAGGTTTCCTGATCATGTGGCATTTATGCCAGTTGGAAATTGAGTCACCTCATTGGTAGAATGAGATGATGAGCTATACCCAACCTAAACATAATGACCCGATCATGTCATGAAGTTCAAGTTACGATGATTATATTTGAATAGACCTAGTATCCTCTTTCTTAGATTGTGAGGCCATATCAATCACTGTTACCCGACGGTACTTTGATAGCATCAAACGTCATCTGGTAACACGGTGATTATAAAGGTGTGTTCATGTATTCGGAGGAACAATTGAGGAAATATGGGTCAAGAGTTGGATTTATCCATTTGTGTGACAGAAAAGATACTAGAGGGCCCACTCAGGGAAGTTATATTCAAAAGTTGTGCAGCGTGTGATTTGATCACAAGGATATCACTTGTCGGAACGAGTCAAAGAGCATTTGTTGGTAACAATATTGAACACGACATGGTGATGTCATTGATCAGATCTCCGACAATGCATGTATCGAGAGACAAAAGGAATATGACATGACGTCCATGGTTCAATGACAAAAGATTTCGTGGAATGCACAGGGATCACATGGCCATCCAGGTCCCTCTATTGATCATTGGTGCAGGAGGGTCCCCACTATGTCTAGAGTGTTCTCGAACCGTGGGGTATCACTCTTAAGGGCTTGATGATGCTCAGAGAGTGTTTTGGGATCGGTAGAATCACCAAAGAAAATAGAAGGGAGAAAACCGGAAGGGTTTCGGAAGTCCGGAGAATGTCTGGAATGTGAGGGAATGAGTTCCACATCAACGGGGATTGAATAATATGCGAGTGAATGTTAAATATTGATTTAATCATTCATTTATATTTATTCAATAAAAGAAAAATAATTAAAAAGGGTCAAATACCTAATTGGGCCAAATCTAGAGGGAAAAGGGCCCATGAGGGAAAAGACCAAAGGGAGGAGAGAGAGAGGGGGTGGCCGGCTAGGCCAAGGAACCCCGCATGGGGCCCAGTTGGGCCCTGGCTGGCGGCGGCCAAGCCCCCCTATCTCCTCTCCCTTATTTAGTCCCACATGGCTAAGCTAGTTAGTTATGGGGTGGGTTTCCCCTATATAAAGAGAGGTATTTTGGCAAATTAAATACAAAATAATCAATAAAAGCTTTCCTCTCTTATGGGAAGACCTATAGTTGATTATCTCTCCCATGACTGTGATTCCAAGTCCGGATTGCACGAGCAGGAGTCTTCTTCATCACAGAGTGCCGTCACGCTGCGATATTCAGATCCAGGAGCTCTACTCCCGCAACTGCTGCTGGATCGGAGAAGCGGGAGTCATCGTCAGGCACCAGACATGTGTAACTCCCTGCGAGGTGCAACACTTTGGGCACTAGGAGTCGTTGGAGCTGTAGGAGCTGTCAGGACTTCATCACGACCTTGAGGTTGGCTTCGGCTCGTCTACATCAACCACACTCTCCTGAGCATTGACAATGCTTTTCGGTCTTCAAGGGTAAGTTCACGAAAAGCCCCTCCCATTACTACATTACTAATAGATAGGTCCTCACAACTAGGGTTCTGGTCGTAGGGAAAAATTTATTGTTTTCATGCGCGAACCACTACAGTGGTATCAAAGCTAGATCTATGTGTAGTATTGCTAGTACGGGTAGAACACACGAGATGTAGCATGTGGGCGTTGATCTTTTAGTTGTTACCCTCCCACGTGTACTTGTGTATACCATAGTAATGCTTGATGAAGCGGCCCCCAGCCGACTTTACATGTTCATTCGCTAGACTGGTCCACGCTTGACATACGGATTGTACCGTATGAAGTGGCTTTGGGGGGGTGTCTATCTCTCTCACATTAGTTGGTATGCCATTTGCAACGGAGGGCCTCGAAAGGGGTGTAGTATAGAAAACTACTTGATCAGTGTTGTGGTGAAAGTTTGTAGATAAGAACAATTCTTATGCGAAAGCCCCCAATTAGCCACTAAAACATGCAAAGGTAAAGTAGAGGCGTCTAAATTTGTTTTGTAGGGGGCGTTGTGATGTGATATGGTTGTGGCAAAGGTAAAGTAGTTTACTTATGTTGCCAAGTAGTAGTAGATTGTCATGGAGATGATGGATTATCATAGATGTGAGATTCAACACATTTTTTATGGCTTTTATTTCTGGTTTTCTCCCGGATTTGATCGTTTTCTGGTTTTACCTAACGCTAATACTTCGGTAGCGAAGAAAACTTGGTTTTTAATGTGTGTTTTAGCTTCTGAATGTCAACACACGGATTTAACTAGAGAAATAAAATATTCTGGAGAAAACAAGCAAGTCCCACTTTGGAAGCATGCGAGTGTAGCTCACAGAAGCTTTAACGAGCAACTACATGGCGGGAATATTTTTCCGGCTGTATAGTTCCTGCTGTATAGTTGCCGCCGCCTCTGTCTTGTTAAAAGGGACAACTTCCAGGAAGGGACCAGAGGTGAAAACAGAATGCAACAACCACCACACCATCCAGAAGGGAGAAAGAAGAGATCCGAAGAAGAAGAAGATGTTCTTCATCTCGTTCCATGATCTTCGACCTCCTAGCAAATACACCCCCATAGCCACTACTTGTACTTGAGAGAGAGAGGGATCTCCACCTTGCAAGACTAGGGTTTGAGATTGTTTCTTCCCACCTTGAATTGTGTTGGATATTTTTATATTCTTATTGTGGATCTCCACGGTAATACCAAGACGAATTCCCTTTATTTGATTATATTGATGATCCGTTCTTCTCTCATGTGTGAGTAATTCCCTTGGGCGTGGGAGATGTAGGGGATTGGTGACATGTGATGTGCCTTCATATATTTTCCATTAGTTTGTGATTGATTCTAATTACTATATTATGTGTGCTTGACTATCTGTGGGATGCCTAATGCTTGTTGTCCAACTAAGGGCCCAGACAACATGATACCTTGTTCTACATAGATAAGATCTTGTACGCTAGTGGACCGGCGACCCCTGGGTGACACGGGGATATCAATGGAAAGCTAGTTGACTCGAGAATAATGAGTAACCACTGTGCTTATTGCATTAGTCCGATCCAAGGAGCCTAATCGCTAAGCGACCTGAAGGGTCTTAATTGTCTAGTGTCTGACCATGGTTTTGGTAGCAGGCTAGTAGGATTATTGAAGTTGAGATGAAATGTACCAAGAGGAGTTCTGGCTAATTATGGGTTACTCGCCTACACACATATCTGAAAGATTATAATTATTACATTTACCACTCGTCCACCTGGCATAGTCACTATCACCATGAACTAAATCTCCCAACGTCTTCTTTCGCCATCTGCAGGAAACAACAAACAATCAAAGTCGTTCTTTACTTTTATGCATTATATTTCTGAAGTTTACATTTTAGTTCTATTTTAATCTATCGCATTTAATCAAAATCCCAATCTTATTTCAACACTTGTAGTCGATTCACTCGAAGACTTGTGACAACTTCGGGTGTGATAGAGACTTCATCAATAAACACTTACCTTTGGGCTCCCTGTGGGATCGATATCTGAACTTCGAAACTAGCTACAAATAATTGGTGCTCTTGCAGACATCATACTATCATGCCGGAAGGCACCGGTACCCTAGTGCCTACGGCGCCGGAACCTTGGCACTGAAATCCGGAGGCGCGAGATGAAGATCACAGCATGAAGGACCATATCGCATCGCACTTACATTCAATGTTTATTGTTTGTACATCTTATTATGTGCTAGTATTATATACTCGACGGTAGCCTAATAAGATGATCCCTAATAAAATACCAACAAAAGTGTTCTCCCTTAGTGTGCACCACCAAGAAAGTTCTTCGGTATGAGGCAGGCCGTGACGATCGGGTGTCAAACATATCTATGTTTGCATATAGTGGGTGTAAGCCATGTTGCACAGTGATGACTTCAAGTGCACATACCAATTGTAGCTAGTTTCTAAGTATAGATATCGAACCCATAGAGACCTATTGGTAAAGGTCTTTATGCCCCTCGTTATTCTCTACTAAAGAATACTTATAAGTTGTCTTTCATCTCAAGTAAAGGGTGTTTAAATGGTTTATGGTTTTTTGTAGAAAAGTAATTAAAACAAGTAAAAGTAAACAAGTACCAAGTTTATGTGAAAGCATGGTTGAACTCATTAGGGCTAAAACGTTCTCGGGGATGTAGGATACACCACTAGCATAGTATTATTGTTATATGTAATCAATATAACATACTTCTTGTGTCATGATATGTGTGGAGAGAGCCCCATAATAAGATGTTCACGACAAGGCTCGTAGGAAGCCACTTTGTTGAGCCAAGTGTGAGGTCACCTCTAAATAACCACTGCAATGTATGAGAGCAATCACCCATACAAACCACCGCAATTAAGGGTTTCCCCATGGATATCGTAATTATCTTAGGGAGTCCCTCTTTAATCCCCCTTTGACCGTGTAGGTTATGAGCCGGTGACAATCTATCACGGGGCATTCTGGGTACGCTTCCAAGACACGTCCAAAGGTTTTCTTCCTCCCTTTAGTCCCGGAGACAAATGATATATGGTCGACTTCACATCTAAAGAGAGAAATCAAACACAAATCTTAATTATATCATAGACAAGCAAGTCATACGGACACAATAATAGACCATATTTATTACAAGTTCATAATGGTGCTAGGGTTTCTCCATCTCCCCAAGAACAAAGGAACTACTCACTCATGGAAACAATCAACAACATCATCATAATCAAATGGATGGATAAAAGTACGATGGTAGATCTAATGCAAACCACAATTGGATCCGGAATTACAAAGAGATCTAATAGATGAAAGATGGGAGTGATGGTGGTGATGGAGATGCAACGGTTGATGATGAAGCGGATGATGCGTTGTCCTCCAGTGCCCCGTGAAGCAGCTGGGATTTTACCCCAACCAAGTTCCTCCTTCAGATCTCTCTTGGATGTGGTGTTTCATGGTTTCTAGTGGCTGTGAATGTAGGATCTCATTCTCGTCTTCTCCAGGAGAAACTATTTGATGAGGCAGTCACGATGGCGCCTGGTACGGGTGGATGGTACAGGCAGGCTCCGCCCGTACCAGTGGTCGTTATCGGTATTGATTCCTCCTCCTTGTTTGTTATTCTTCCAGGGCGAAGGTAAATTCATAAAATGACTTTTATCACTTAGAAATATCATATAATTACACAATATGACAGCTCTAATTGATATGTTCACATATGACTCCAAATAATTTGGGATCATGTTGAAACAAGAACGAAATAGCGCACGTAGGTGCAATGAAATACAAAAATCCCTACTCTATTTATGCAAAAACACAAGGTAAATATGGACGCATCACACAACGAATACACTAAGGTTGAGTTGGCGAGCCTAGCATGTGTAGACATGGCCTCAAAACACGGATGGTCGAAAGATCGAGCACGAGTCGCATGAATGATGTGATTGATGTTTAGGCGTCCACCTTTGCAACTATATCGCCGGTCATGACGATCGGTGGCGGTGTAGTGAATAGGGATCGTGTAATCGCTAAAACCCTTTTGGGGATTGGAGTTTTTAGTGGAGTTATTATTTAACTCATTTAATTATAAACTTATTCCAAATTCCTTTTTGCAATTATAAATGTAGAAAATGGTTCTCCCTGATGTTACCTTCCCTATTGACGATTGGTTAGAAGGAGAGAAGCTCAAACTAGATGGATCCAATTTTTCTATGTGGGTTGCGCGTCTCCATGTTTTTTAGTGAGAATTAAGTGGTCGACCACATACTCTACGAGATGGATTTGGAGAAGACCTATTTCTATGAGACCCTAGAGCAACGAGATTACCACTGTGATGTGTACGCACTTCTATTCTTGTAGACAGTTGTTGGGCCTCCAAGTGCAGAGGTTTGTAGAACAGCAGCAAGTTTTCCCTTAAGTGGATCACCCAAGGTTTATCGAACTCAGGGAGGAAGTGGTCAAAGGTATCCCCTCTCAAGCAACCCCGCAATCAAGATACAAGAAGTCTCTTGCGTCCCCAACACACCCAATACACTTGTCAGGTGTATAGGTGCACTAGTTCGGCGAAGAGATAGTGAAATACAAGTGGTATAGATAATTATAAGTGGTAACGGTGATAGAAGATAGCTTGATGGCGTGGAAAAGACTAAAGGCAAACTGAAATAAAGATGGAAGCAAGCAAGCATGTAATAGATCTAGTAGCAAATGGTGTATCAATGCTTAGAAACAAGGCCTAGGGATCATACTTTCACTAGTGAACACTCTCATATAAATATCCTATATTTATGATACTACTCTTAACTACTCTTCGGTTGGACACTCTAATCGATGGTAGGGATATAACAGCACACCTCAAAGTAAGCCTTTCCCATCTAGAAAACCCCACACTGTCACCTTGAGCACTAGATGAGTCCAACAAACACCACAATTTCATAAAGACATCCAACTCCAAATATAACTCATAACAAGTATTTGTAATCTCTGGCCTAAGTGCCACCATGGTGTGCACGCTGTCACTTTCACACACATGGGGAGAGCACAGATCTATTAAAGCACTTGAGTAGCATGGTAGATCTATAGATTACAAGCTCATGATCTCAATAAGATCATGCATAGAGAGAGAGAGAGATGAACACATAGCTACCGGTAGAACCCTTAGCCTCGAGAGAGAACTACTCCCTCCTCATCATGGGAATCAGCAACGGTGATGGAGATGGTGGTGGAGATCGATGGAGATGGCTCCGGGGGCACTTCCCTGTCCCGGCAGGGTGCCGGAACAGAGACTTTCTGTCCCCCGAATCTCCCCTTCGGTGGCGGCGGCGTTGCGGAACTTTTCCTGGATTTCTGATTGACGATTCAGGGTTTCTGCCTCGGGAGGCTCTTATAGGTGAAAGAGGCAAGGTTGGTGGCCGGCCAGGGGGCCCACACCATGCCCTGGCGTGGCCTGGGTTGGCCCGCGCCAAGGGGGGTGTGGCCACCCTCTGGCCCCTCTACGACTCTCCTTCTGGCTCTGTGAGTCTTCTGGGAAAATAGTAACTTTGGATTTTGTCCCTTCCAATTCCGAGAATATTCATTTTCTGACTTCCTGGAACCAAAAACAGCAGAAAACAGGCAACTGGCACTGTGGCATTTTGTTAATAGGTTATGATACATTGCAAATGTATCTATAATTTTTGATGTTCCATGCTTGGTTTTATCCACTTTCTTGTGTTTTGTTCCAACTTTGGAGTACTTTTCATATGATTTCTTGGACTAACCTATTAACAAGATGCCATAGTGCCAGTTGCCTGTTTTCTGCTGTTTTTGGTTCCAGGAAAGTTAGAAAATGAATATTCTCAGAATTGGACAGGACAAAAGCCAAAGTTCCTATTTTACCGGAAGACTCACGGAGCCAGAATACGAGACAGAGGAGGGCTAGGGCCTGGCCACACCCCCCCAGGCGCGGGCTATCCCTAGCCGCACCACCAGGTGGTGTGGGCCCCCTGGCACTCCACCGACCTTGCCTCCTTCGCCTATAAGAGCCTCCCGATACTAAAACCCTAGATAGTCAATCAGAAATCCACGAAAGGTTCCGCAGCGCCGCCACCACCGAAGGGGAGATTCGGGGGACAGAAAGTCTCTGTTCTGGCACCCTGCCGGGACGGGGAAGTGCCCCCGGAGCCATCTCCATCAATCTCCACCACCATCTCCATCACCATTGATGATTCCCATGATGAGGAGGGAGTAGTTCTCTCTCGAGGCTAAGCGTTCTACCGGTAGCTATGTGTTCATCTCTCTCTCTATGCATGATCTTATTGAGATCATGAGCTTATAATCTATAGATCTACCTTGCTACTCAAGTGCTTTAATAGATCTGTGCTCTCCCCATGTGTGTGAAAGTGACAGCGTGCACACCATGGTGGCACTTTGGCTAGAGATTACAAATACTTGTTATGAGTTATATTTATAGTTGGATGTCTTTATGAAATTGTGGAGTTTGTTGGACTCATCTAGTACTCAAGGTGACAGTGTGGGGTTATCTAGATGGGAAAGGCTTACTTTGATGTGTGCTGTTATAGCCCTACCATGGATTAGAGTGTCCAACCGGAGAGTAGTTCAGCGTAGTATCATGAAGATAATATATTTATATGAGAGTGTTCACAAGTGAAAGTATGATCCCTAGGCCTTCTTTCTAAGCACTGAAACACCGTTTGCTATTAGATCTGTTACATGTTTGCTTGCTTCCATCTTTATTTCAGTTTTACTTTAGTCTTTTCCACGCCACCAAGCTATTCTCTATCACCATTACCACTTATAATTATCCATCCCACTTGTGTTTCACTATCTCTTCGCCGAACTAGTGCACCTATACACCTGACAAGTGTATTGGGTGTGTTGGGGACACAAGAGACTTCTTGTATCTTGATTGCAGGGTTGCTTGAGAGGGGATACCTTTGACCACTTCCTCCCTGAGTTCGATAAACCTTGGGTGATCCACTTAAGGGAAAACTTGCTGATGTTCTACAAACCTCTGCACTTGGAGGCCCAACAACTGTCTACAAGAATAGAAATGCGTAGACATCAGGTTAGTCCAAGAAATCATATGAAAATTATTCCAATGTTGGAACAAAACACAAGAAAGTAGATAAAACTAAGCATGGAACATCAAAAATTATAGATACATTTGCAATGTATCACACTGCCACCGTCGTGTGATGTCCACCTTCATATCAGTGACGATGCGCTTCGGAATGGTCGATGAGCTGTGGCCGATTGTGGGTAGCATTAACCCTCGAGTGTTCATGGTACAGTTCAGATCACATTTCGTAGAACAAGTGCGCATATGGGAGCATGAGCTAATGGGAGATTTCCTCTCCATAAAGATGGAGGAGAACTCTTCAATTGACGACCATTTGGAGCGCATACATGATGCGTACATGAGGCTTGCATACTTCCTAGACAACTGGTTCACGAGCTCTTTTGCAATAGCCGTGTTGCTGCGGTCGCTGCCACCAAGCTACCAATCACATGCTAGGACTTGCATCATGAGATGCGATGCAGAAACATAGGATTTCTACGAGTTCATATCACATTTCGGGAATGTGAAGGTTGAACCCATTGCCGGAGAGGTCATCGTGACAAAGGTATATATTTGATATACAGTTTTATAAATGGTATAATCTTGCAAACACATATCACAGTGTTAAAGTATTTGATACTTATTCTGTTTTGATGAAAACATGTCCTTCTGCATGAGAGTTGCTTGCTGGAGAGAAGGTGACATTGTGTGTTGATGGAAAGCATGATGATGATGGCCAATGACACTCTCCCTCGACATTTATCACTTATTTTATCGTTTTTGGATGATTATTGTAATCAATAGATTATGAACTTCTTTAGTATGTCTCACACTTCGTGAGACAGTTATTCATACGAGTTTGTAACAAACAGTTGTTTCACTTTTATGAATGATTTCTATTTGTGTGCATATCTTGTTCGATTATGTGTGAATTATCCTGGTTATGAAACTAATTGATAATGCATCAACATTTGTAAAATATTGAAAAAATGCCTTGAAAATATCCAACTTAATGCTATATTCATTTTGAATGAAACTATTGTTTAAAATTCAAAAGTTATGTTGATAATATGTGAAAGACATTTGATTTCTTGTCACATATGAATCATGCCTAAGTTCTGCAAGATGACTTAAACACCGTGTATTGCATGAATACAAAGTGTTTGATGAATTGTTGAAAGAGAATACATATTCGATGTATTGTGTTTAGAAAAAATGGTGATTATCATTACATGATTGTTTGAATTTTGTAAAGAGGTTTACTAAAGGAAACATGAGCATAAAACTATTTGATATGATCAAAATATTTCATCATCCAAGGGTATTAAAGATAAAAGAGAATTTAATTACTATGATTTGATCAATAGTAATTAAATTTGACATTATAAGATTGGCATGAGAAATTGTGCAATGCAATGCGTGGAAACTGTCAAAATGCAAAGCATCGCAATGTGATATTTGATATCAATTGGGTGAATAGATGGCGCTGAATAAATCGTTGTAGTGTAAGTGTAAAGACCATTAGTTACAAATAGTAAACACTTAATTAGTATATATAGTGAACCATCTGAATTTGTGAGATCCGTGCCATATCTTGTATGGGTCATTGTGAAATGTTTTGGAGTTATTCAATATCACCAAAACAAATAGCGAATAAGTCCTTGTAGATTATTCATTGGAAACTTTGAATATGAAAGCCATGGCTAGAACCAAAAGAAAGGAAAAAGTAGTGTTGCTTGAATTTTGGTGCATTCTCGAGAAAGTTTATGTTCTTGACTATGAAGCTTATGAAAGATAGTGAAAAACACGATGAGGATTCAAAACCCTGCATCAGAGTGTTGATAAGTGCGACGGAAAACATTCCCGAATGATTCTCTTCATAGAGGAAAGGATCAATGATAATGATCATTGTGCTTTCCCCACTAGTGTTTTCACTACATGAAGTGGGATTCAAAATGTACCCCACATCTTGTATGGAGACATTTGTGAATCATTTGTCATGTTACCGCAATATGACACTCCTGCGAACTACGAAGGAAATAATGGTGAACTAAAGTTATGAGAAATCCAAGAGGAAAAATTCACTTAAGATTAGAAAGCAATTAATTTTTGAATCTTAACAAGTAAAGGGTTACTTGAGTTTTCCAAATGACTGGAAAGTCATGAAGGAAAAGTTGAATGACAAAGGCACAATTTTTCATGAACAATGTATGGGACAAATTTAAAAGTTTTTGATTCAAAAGTGCTGAAAGTCTAGTGGATTTGATACTAGTAAGGTACTAGCATCTCGTAATAAAACTCTTAGTTTGATAATTGATCAAAGTATTTTTGAAGTTATTCAAAATAGTGAGAGGATATGCAATTTGCATGAAATTGAGTGGGAGCTATGAAAGTCTTCCTAAAACAATATGTGAATGACATATTTTTGTGTGGGAGAAATATAAGTCTCGGACTCGAATATGTAGGAACATATTTTGAGTGGAGGAATGGATGACTCATACTCAAATATGTTGGAAACATATTTTGAGTGGAAGCTTAAAAGGATTGATTCTTGAGTGCGTACGACACATTAAGAATGAAAGTGCAAGTATCAATAAATAAAGATTTATAGGGATTAGAAGTTGATAATAAGTATATTACAATATTATGTAGTATTCCTAAGAGGGATTCTGAAAATAGTTTTGGAATATGAATTGATTAAGGACTGGTCCTTGGTCACTCAAATTAGGAATATCAATGGTTGAAACAAAGAAAAGGATGATCGTCATCCACTATGTTGAGACATAGGTTCTATCTTGAAAAACCATGATAACAACTTAACATAATATATGATCCGAGAAGGAACATTAGAAAAGTGATTGAGTATGAACCGTGGAACATTGAGCTAAGTTTGTCCATAGTGTCTAATTGAGAACTGTAGACATGTTTCCAAATATATGAAGGATGACATATCTTAAAGCATAAAAGGTTATGTTATAAGGGAATGTGTTAACCTTAGAAGATTGGAAATTCCTGCATCAATAATAGCTACTAAAGTCAAGTAGGAAGCTAAGTGATAAAACATCGAAAGTTTCACATAGTGTACTAGTGTTTCGATGATTACATTTATAATAATAGATAAGGGTACCATCTAAAGTGTTGTATACTATTATGGCGGGACTAGTTAGTCTTTACGTAGAAGGTGTGTCCTAGGGCACAGTGCCCATGAGAAAGCTCGACGTGGCCGATCTAAAGTCACTATAGGATCTTGTAAACCTACCTCATTCGGCTGCCATGACTATGATGCATACACAAAGATGTTATCATGTGCTGATAAAGTATTGATGTCAATCAAGGTGGCATTAGTAAGTTGCAAAGGATTTGGGACTATAAAGTATAGACCCAAGACTCAACCTCTTCCATGAGCAAGCATTATCAAAGGTGACGGGATATATGGTGCTGATGATTATGAACAAATGCAGCTAGTTTATTTGTACTCTAGTGTAAGTGGGAGACTGTTAGAAATATGCCCTAGAGATAAATAATAATAAGGATTGTTATCATATTTCATAAAGTTTATGATTAAGTTTTATATCATGCTATAATTTTATTGAAAGAAAACATCAATACACACGTGGTATATAAACAACCAGAAGTTCCTGGTGAAGTTCTAGTCACTGGTTCATTGGTCAACAGATGATCAAGGTTTCCTGATCATGTGGCATTTATGCTAGTTGGAAATGGAGTCACCTCATTAGGAAAATGAGATGATGAGCTATACCCAACCTAAACATCGTGACCCAATCATGTCACAAAGTTCAAGTTACGATGATTAGAATAGACCTAGTATCATATTTCTTAGACCGTGAGGCCATATCAATCACTGTTACCAGAGGGTACTTTGATAGAATCAAACGTCATCTAGTGACACGGTGATTATAAAGGTGTGTTCAGGTATTCAGAGGAACGGTTGATGCAATATGCGTCAAGAGCAGGATTTGTCCATCCGCGTGACAGAAAAGATACTCAAGGGCCCACTCAGAAAAGTTATATTCAATAGCTACGCAACGTGTGATTCGATCATAGGGATATCACATGTCGGAACAAGTCAAGGAACATTTGTCGGTAACAAGGTTGAACACGACATTGTGATGTCATTGATCAGATCTTGGAAAATGCATGTATCGAGACATAAAAGGAATATGACACAACGTTCATGGTTCAACGACAAAAGATTTCGTGGAATGCACAGGGATCACATGGCCATCCAGGTCCCTCTATTGATCATTGGTGCGGGAGGGTCCCGAACATGTCTGGAGTGTTCTTAAACCATGGGGTATCATGCTTAAGGGCTTGATGATGCTCAGAGAGTGTTTTGTGATCAGCAAAATCACCGAAGAAAAGAGAGGAGAGAAAATCGAAAGGGTTTTGGTAAGTCTGGAGAATGTCCGGAATAAGAGGGAATGATTTCCACATCAACGAGGATTGAATAATATGTAAGTGAATATTAAATATTGATTTAATCATTCATTTATATTTATTCAATAAAAGAAAAAGAATTAAAAAGGGTCAAATACCTAATTGGGCCAAGTCCTGAGGGAAAAGGGCCCATGAGGGAAAAGACCAAAGGAAGGAGAGAGAGGGGGTGGCCGGCTCGGCCAAGGCACCCCGCGTGGGGCCCACTTGGGTCTTGGCCGGCGGTGGCCAAGCCCCCCTCTCCCCTCTCCCTTGTTTAGTCCCACATGGCTAAGCTAGTTAGCTATGGGGTGGCTTTTCCCCTATATAAAGAGAGGTACTTTGGCAAATTAAATATACAATAATCAATAAAAGGTTTACTCTCTTTTGGGGAGACCTCTAGTTGATTCTCTCTCTCCCAGGACTATGGTCCCAAGTCTGGATCACGCGAGCAGGAGTCTTCTTCACCTCGGAGGTCCATTGCGCTGCGGGATTCGGATCGAGGAGCTCTACTTCCGCAACTATTGTTGGATCGGAGGAGCGGGAGTCATCGTCACGCACTGGACGTGTGTAACTCCCTGTCAGGTGCAACACTTGGGGCACTAGGATTCGCTGGAGCCGCAGGAGCTATCGGGACTTCATCACGACCTTGAGGTCAACTTCGGCTCTTCTACATCAACCACGCTCTCCCAAGCGTTGACAACGATTTTCGGTCTTCAAGGGTAAGTTCGTGAAAAGCCCCTCCCGTTATTGCATTACTAATATATAGGTCTTGGCAACTGGGGTTCTGGGCATAGGGAGAAATTTATTGTTTTCATGCGTGAACCCCTATAGCTTATGCACCTTACTTTGTGATAGCCTTCATGCTTGAATTCTATATCTTGCTATCACATAGTTCCTTGTCTTTCTTAGCATAAGTATTTGGTGCACATAGGTGAACCCTAGTTGTTCTAGGTTTTGTGCTTGACAAAATGCTAGTTTAATGCTGCCTTTGTTGAGCCCCTATCGTAAAAGTTATAAACCGCCTATTCACCTCCCTCTAGGCGACATCATTGTCCTTTCAATTAGTATCAAAGCTCGGTCTCTCATTTTAGGCTTCACCGTCTTGAGAGTAAAGATGTCGGCTAGGGGATTAGTGCACAATGAAATATTCATATTCGTTTGGACAAATTATGGTATATGGAAAACTCGTATGCTTATTCATTTTCGGGACATGGACATAAATTTGGAGCGTATTGTAGATATAGGTTTTTCTCCTCCTATGGATTTCGAAAATTTATCTTGTGAGGATGAGAAAAACTTATATCTTGATGCTCAAGCCTCTAATGTGCTTGTTAATGCTTTGATCTATGTAGTTACGTATTCAATCATTCCTTTTTGGAGTGCTCGTGAGTTATGGACAAAACTTCAAGATAAATATGGTGTGTCCAATATTCTTGAGGATGATTGTGTTGCTTCCACTTCCGGTCGAGATGAGTTCTCATCTTCTACCACTTCACCAACATGTGATTTTTCACAAGGTAATGATGTGGTGATAGAAATTGCAATGTGGATAATGAGCTTACTATTAATCATCCTTCATCTCTATCTAGTTGCAATGGTCTATTGTTGGACCCTAACACTTGTAGCACCCAAAACTCCTTATATGCTTGTGTTGTAGTCCCTGCATATGATGTAGAAATGGCTTGAATAAATCTTATGATGATATGCTTGTGTTGTCTTATTGCCATGTTAAAAATACTTCTATTTCCTCTAGTGCTTGTGTTGCTAACCATGAAGATGAAAACAAAGATTCTATTGACCAAGACAAGATCTTGAATGGAGCTTCAAATAATTCATCATCATCATCTCATGGTACCCACCTATGCCTTATGGCTAGGGATTCGAAGGTAACTCCCACTTTGGAACCCAATACCTCTTGTGAGGATGAGGATGAGGATAATGAGGAAGAAGAGTTGGATGTTGATGATTTATATGAAAAGGGTGATATTGTTTATCATGCTCTTATTAAGAATAATATTGTTTGCTCTAACTTCGTTGAAATCTTGGACTTTCCTATTAAGAGAAAAGAACATATTGATAAGTTAGAATCACAAATTGAGGAACATGAGAATACCATTGATAAAATTAGTAGCCTTGAGCGTGGGTATGCTAATAAAATTGCAAATCTAAATGAATCTCCTGAAGAGGAACAAACCACTAAGGAATCTCTTGAGGAGACTTTTGCTCTAGAGCTGTCTAGAGTGAAGGAATCTCATGATAGAGGTCTTGAGGTGGCAAGTGATCTCAGAAGTAAAAATATGAGCTTCAAGTTGCTTATGCTAAACTCCTTGTGGATTTTGAGCACCTCAAAAATGGCTCTAGGGTCATCAAGGGTGAGCTCATCAAACTTACCGATTCACATGAGCAACTTAAAGCCTCTTACTCAAAAGAGCTTTCGAAGTTGCCCTCACCTCTTGCAATTAATTATGATGCTTGTGTTACTAACTCTATTTCTTGTGAAGCATCTACTTTGAAGGATAATGTTGAGCTAAATACTCAACTTGCTTTGCTAACTAGCAAGTATGGGATCTTGGAATTAAGTCATGGTAAGATATTAATCTCTCATGAGGATCTTCTAGCCTCCCATGATAGGCTAAAATTAGCTCCTAAGGCTATTATGTCAAAGGTAACATCTAATGTGCCTCATGTGGACATTAGCACTACTTCTACTCCAAATGTCATATTGCCATGTGCTAGTCCTTATAATTCATCCACTCATGCCATTGCTACATCTTATGATGAATTACATTCCATGCCTTGTTGCTCTAACAATGTAGCATGCACTTCCTCTAGTATTTTTGCTCACACTAACCATGTATAGGAAATTAAAGAGCTCAAGGATCAAGTCACTTCTTTGAAGAATGACTTGAAAAAGGGTCATAAAGGGAAGGACACACTCAACAACATAAAGAGCTCAAGCCTAGCCCGTGCTAGGGGGTGGTGTGGTGGCTCCCGACACCCCCTCGGCCTCTCCTTCCGCCTATATATTACCCTTGGGACGAAAACCCTAACTACCCGATCAAAGATCCAGGAAAGAGTCTATAGCCGCCGTCATCTCCATCCCTAGATCGGGAGGGATCTGAAGCTCTTCCCGGCACCCTGCCGGAGAGGGGAATTCATCCTGGAGGCCTTCTTCATCACCATGCAAGCCTCCGTTGTGATGCGTGAGTAGTTCATCCTTGGACTACAGATCCATGTAGTAGCTAGATGGCTGGTCTCTCCTCCTTTGTGCTTTCATGTTTAGATCTTGTGAGCTCCGTTCATGATCAAGATCATCTATTTGTAATTCATACATGTTGTGTTTGCAGGGATCCGATGGATATTGAGATGCTATTTCAGATTGATTATTGATTCTATCATGTCTTTGTTATTTGAGATCTTGCATGCTTTCTGTTGTTAGTAGCTATCTTGGCCAAGTAGATGCTAGCAACTCCAAGAGTTAGTATTTATGCTCGATAGTGGGTTCATGCCTCTGGTAATCTGGAGAAGTGATAGAAATCTCTAAGGTACTAGATGTGCTGTTGCTACTAGGGAGAAAACAACAATCCTTTATTCATAGAACAATCATATTGTTTACTTTACACGCAGTTCAGAATCAATAACTGCTTGCAACTTAATACTGGAGGGGTTTCGGATGATAACCTGAAGGTGGATTATTAGTCATAGATGCAGTTGGATGGCGGTCTATGTATTATGTTGTAATGCCCAATCAAGTCTCAAACGAGTCAAGATGATTAGTATATGCATGTATTGCTTTCTCGGTGTTTGTCAATTGCCCCGCTGTAATTTGTTCACCCAGCATGTTATCTATCTAAGGAGAGCCACCTCTAGTGAACTATGGATCCCGGTCCTTTTTCTTTACATACAATCTATAAACTGTTTCTACTTTGTGTTTACTTTATGCAAACTATTACTTCTTTCCATTCGATATGTTTAATCCTTTGTTTTCTGCAAAACACGGTGAGATTGACAACCTCATCGCAAGTTGGGGACAAAGTTCTGTGGTTGTGTTGTGCAGGTCTCCATGTTGCTACTAGCACCGGTAGTGCGCCCTGCCAAAGCTCAGCTAGTAACACCTTTGGGGTGTTTCCTTGCTCCTACTGGTTCAATTAAACCTTGGTTTCATAACTGAGGGAAAACTTACTGCTGTGCTCATCATACCTTCCTCTTGGGGTTCCCAACAAGCTCTACGTCAAAAGTCGAGCGCATCAACCAACAAGCCAAAACTTGATCAATAGGTGTGTTTGGAGAGCATTTGAGACTTGGCTACATCATGAAGAATTGAGGGATCTTCATATATTATATTTTGTCAAGTCATGTCATGTGGATTATATTGCCTCTATCATATTTCCAATGTTCCTCCATGTGGTAACATGTGCTCAATTCATTACATTGAAAGTTACTCGCCCCTTGTGCTTGTATAGTTTTGTACCTTATATGTGTTTTGTATATTTTGTGCTTTCTACTTGCTTAACTTGAGAAATCAAGTTGGTGTATGTTGGCTTGCACACCATGTATGTGTTTTGTGTTTGAGCCTATTGCATCTTGTTTATATCTTAGTTGGCTCTTGTGGGAGATTAATGGATTATCCCATTTTGGGCGAGTGTGATGTCCTTTGGGGAACCTCACCATCCTAAATGTGTGTACATGAGGAATGAGACATAGAATCAATATTTCAAGATTATCTAGTCTCTACGTGGTATGTCATGCTCATGAGAAATTCAAATTCTATAATATCCATTAAATGTTCTCTAGTTATAGTTTATTTGCCTCTTGTGAGAAGAAATGTTTTATCACATGATGGGGGAGTAATATACTTTGTGCATATTACAAACCGAGAAAATGTGAATAGTTGAGGTTGTGTCACATAGAATTGATATTGGAAATTATCTAGCTCCTATGTGGCACGTGAGCTCAAACAAGTTCTTTTCGGTATAATGCTTTTATTCCTTATGTTTTGGATCTTGTTTGCAAGAGATTTCCTTGGTATGGGTTTCATAATATATGAATTCTTATATCTAAGTTGGCAAGAATTTTGCCTCTAGTTATTCTAATCATTGCTTTGCATGATTGGTTAACTAGTTGAAACCATCAAGGATCTCTTTCATGCCTTGGTTTTTAATTCCTATCTTTTGACATTTTCTTTCTGTTTATGAATATGATCTTGGATATATTTTCTATCTACCACCGGGAAATATTTGCAAGTCCCTTGTCCTTGGACAATCGGTACTATAATATGTGGTAGATCTTCTTGATCATTTTAACATTGGATTTTGCTTTAGTTGCCTTATCTCTTGCCAAGAATTTGTTGTGTTTTGTCTCCCATGTCTTCCTCGATTCTTATGGATCTTTATTTGTCTTGAAATTGTTTAGTGTTGTAGTTGATGTAGGTAGGTGAAAGGATATTGATTTCTCCATATATTTTGGGGTTGATGACAACTTCAATTGTTGTTTAACCGTGTGCCTAAGATGCATGCTTTATCTATGAACTGTTTAGTTGGTGGACACTTCTCTTGGAGGAGCTTGAAGATGGTGGCTATTATTTACACTTTCTCTTCTCTTTGTTTTAGGAGACCATACTACCAAGAGGGGGTACACCTAGGAATGTTGCGCGAAATCATGCTTTTATGCACAGACCATATCAGCACATCCATAGCCTTCCCATGTTTTCAGCGAGAGAGAGATCTTTCAAGGTGGTTGAGTGTTTTGTGTCCTGACCGGTAGTACCGGCCATGCTCCGGTAGTACCACCCAAAGGTTTTTGGGGCTGATCGAGTGGTACTTCTGGCTCTGGTTTTGGCCCTAATTCCGCTAAACCCTGGGATACTTCTATATCCAAGCATCATATTTGTCGGAATTAGCGTCGGAACTAGGACCGGTAGTACCGGCCAGAAGTTTTGGTCCGGTTGGAGTGGAACTTCCGGTCAGCGCTGTCCCACCCCAACCTCTTTGAGTGGTAGTATCGATGTGGCCCAGTAGTACCAGTCAGATCCTCGCAACCCCATATTTCCGGTGCTTATTCCTCTCCAGGTTCCGGTTAGAAGAATTTCGGTTCAGATATACTTCTGTATCAAAGTGAAATATTTGCCAGAATCTAGACCAGAACTTTTGCCGGTAGTACCGGTCAGAAGGTGGGGCTCGCTGAGCTGGCTTTCCAACCGTTCCGTGGAGCGTCTCCAAACCATTGGGCTCCGCTCACGGTAAGTACCGGCCCGCCACCGGTAGTACCGGTGGTGTCATGGGGGCAGAAAAATGGCTCGTTTGAAGGGGCCTATTTAAGGCTCCCTTCTCCTCCTCTCCATTTCATCTCATACAAGAGCTTCATCTGCCTAGATATCTCTCCCTACCCACTCAAACCTCTTGATATTTTGAGGATTGGGAGATGTGACCTAGATCTACACTTCCACCAAAGGAATCGTGATTTCCCCCACCCATCCTTAGTGGATCTTGTTACTCTTGGGTTCTTGGAACCCTAGATAGTGTAGGAAATCCTTGGAGTTGGGACAATTGTTGTGAAGCTTCGTGTCATTGAGGGCCTCCAATTGATTTGTGGAGTCTCCCCACAACCTTGTTGTAAAGGTTTCGGTTGGTGCCTTCAAGGTCACCGGTTAGTGGATTGTGAGTCCGCCATTGTGGTGGTGCTCACCAGAGAAGAAGGTGAGGCCTTTTTGGCGCTTGGGTGACCTTGTGTGTCCCGGACACCTCTCCAACATAGACGTAGCTTCCTTGGAAGTGAACTATGGGAATTATATCTCTATGTCCCCTTGCCGGTTTATCCGTTCATCTCCTTTACTTCTTGCAATTACCGTCTTGTTTACTTGTTGTATTGTTTGTCATATAGGTTATTCATCTAGTTGCATCTCTAGTGAACTTTACTTTGTGCAAATACTAAAATTGCAAGAAAAGAATAAAAATTGGTAGTCTCCTATTCCCCCCCTCTAGTTGACCAAAGTTAGACCTTTCAATTGGTATCAGAGCCGAGGCTCTTACCTTGGGCTTAACCGCCTAAGAGACAATGGCCGACGATGAGGGGAGTGTGGGTGCAACCACCAAGAACTTGGCCTCCATGGATGACCTCAATCGATTGGAGACATCCATGATGACCAAGTTTGAGGAAATGATGACACTCTTGCAATCCCTCAAGCCTAACCCCATGCTAGCCACTCCTCATGATGCATCCCAAACCGTCGAGGCCCCTCCCGCTATTGTGCAAGTGGTCGCCCCCGGGGTTAATCCCGTGTCCGCCCCTAAACAGTTGGGCTTAGGCTTTATGGCTCAAACCACCAAGCTCCCAAGCGAGAGCACCGAGGGGCTAGGTGACTCCTCCTCCAAAGAGAGAGAGAGGAGGGAAAGGACTACTCGGCGGTACCACCACCTCCGAAGTACACTTCAGACCCACCTATGCCCATGTCGCATATCACACCTCAAGGAGCACCTCCCATGTTAGATACTTCAAATTTCACCAATTGGCAATATCTAATGCAATCTCACATTTCTAGCTCTTCTATTGAATTGATGATGATTGTGGAAGAAGGATTCTCCCCATATGATGAAAAGAAGTTGACCCGGGCCGAGGTCATGGACAAGCATCTCAATGCCACCGCTTGGGCATGATCCAAAAGGCATTGACCCCCAAGGACTTTGCTGACTTGCCAATTCTCCACCACCAAAGAATCTTGGGATCATCTCACCGACTTGTATGTCGGGAATGCTAGCATTCAAAGCTCCAAGTTTGATGAAGTTAACAATGAGTCTGATGGCTTTGCAATGCAAGATGATGAGACTCCCGAAGACATGTATCGCCGTCTCCAGGTTCTTTGTTGCACTATGAGGGACCTTGGTGCTACCTATGTTGATGACAAGTTCATGAAGAGGAAGTTTGTTCAAGCCCTCCTTCCCTTTGAGGAGCAAAAACTCAGCTCTATCAAGGGGAGAAACAACTACCACATCATGTCCTCTCAAGATGTGTTGAGTGAAGTTATTGCCATGACTATTGCCAATAAGAATGCGGAGTCTGCTCGTGCTAGTGCCTATGGGTCTCAAAAGGTGAACCTAGCCTTGAAGGCCCAAGTGGTGGATGTTGATGAAGATGAAGACACTAGTGAGTGGTCTCAAGAGGACATAAAGTATGCCTTCAATGATCACTTGGCTCTCACATCAAGGGCCTTTTGAAACAAGCCAGTCATGAAGTCAAGGTCCAGGGACAACGCAAGATTCAACTCAATCATGAAGGCTCCAAAGGCAAGATCTTGCTACAATTGCAACGACAAGAGTCACTTCGTGGCCCAATGTCCTTTCGAGAATAGATAGGACAATGGAGGCCGTCTTATTTGCAAGGGCAAGCCAAGACCCCCTCACCCCATGAACAAGAACTTCCAAAACAAGAACCCTTCAAATAAGGAGAGGGCGATGGTGGTCCATGAAGAGTACTTCTCGGGCGTGGATGATGATGATGAGAGTGAAGGTCAAGGTGGAGAGATCATGGGAGTTCCCGCTATTGCTACTTATTCTACCCCACGCGTGTCTCTTTTCGACTCACCGAATGAGAACATCATCAACCGCAACCAAAAGTGTCTCATAGCCAAGGCCACCGAGGTAACACCCGCTTCCAAGTCTCCCTCAAATGAACTTCCTTTGCATGATCTAGATGGTCTAGAGGTTAATAAAGAGATGGTAAGCATATGTGAATCCATGGAGCATCTAGATGATGATACTAGAATGTGCTTTGAAACTCTTATAAACCAACTTGACCATGCTAGGGAAATGCTAGTTGAGAAAGAAGAGCTAATTGACATGCTAGGTAAAAATGAGAGAGAGGCCGCCGATGAAATTTCCTCTCTATCACAATCCCTTGAAGATGAACATAACATGAGAATAACTCTTGAGGAAAGTGTTGTTCAGCCTGTAGATGACCATAATGCCGTTATATCTCAACTTTTTAAAGAATGATATCATGCTCTTGCTTCATTGAATGCCCTTAAAAATGAAAAGGTTGAGTTTGGCATTGGTCAGGAATGTCTAAAGGACTTTGAGAAACTCAAAGAGGAACATCATGCCTTGGAGAGAAAATTATCAAGTCCTTTTGAGGCTCATGAGTGACTTCAAACCTAATTGAACAATGAACAATCAAAGTCTTCCGCTATGCCTATTATACATTTGCCTTGTTCTTCTAACCCTTTGCAAGCATGTGAATCTTGTTGAGGAAAACAAGGAGTTGAAAGAACAACTTGCAAAAGGGCAAGTTGACAATAAGGGTATTGGGAACATTCCTAGGCCCAAGAAGAACAAGAAAAATAAGAAAAGTAAGAGCTTTGCTCAAGGACCTCCTTAAGCTTCTACCTTTGTGCAAAGTGATAACTTTGCCAGGAAGAACAATCCTTCTTACATTCTTTGCAAATCTTTTGATGGTCATGTTTATGCAAAATACATTGGCACTTCTTACACTCATGATTATCATTGGACTATTTGGGTACCAAAGACCCTCGTGACTAACAAAAGGGGACCCGTTGCAAAATGGGTACCTAAAACCAAAGCTTGATTTTCTTGTAGGACTTTGCTTCCGGTGGAGCAAAATGGGTGCTTGATAGTGGAGCTACAAGACATATGCCCAAAAGCAAGTCTATCATGTAAGAGATTAGGCCTAATTTTGCCAATACTATGGTCTCCTACGATGATAAGACAAGTTCTCAGGTATTGGGTTTTGGTAAGGTGGTAGTAACCCCGAATGTATCCTTTGTTAATGTCATGCTTGTCAAAACCCTTGGTTATAATCTCCTTTCTGTTCATGCTTTAGCCGTTATGGGTCTCTCGTCTTTCTTTAATGAGAATTCCGTAGTCCTCATGTTGAGCAAGACTCTCATGGTAGCTTTTGTTGGATACGTAGAGCATGACTTGTATGTGGTGGATTTATCCGTAAATCACTCTACACATGCTATATGTCTATGCGAAAGCCGATGTGGGTTGGTTGTGGCATCGCCGCTTAGCCCATGTAAACATGATGTATTTGCAAAGTCTCTACACGGGGGCCACATCCTTGGACTAAAGGACATTTCCTTTGCCAAAGATCATGTGTGCAGGGCTTGTAGTGAAGGAAAGATGCATGAGAAGTCTCATAAGATCCTCAATCAAATAACCATCGAGCGGTGCTTGGAACTTCTTCACATGGATCTTTTTGGGCCTCCTTTTCATGATAGTCTTGGAGGGAATAAGTATTGTGTTTGGTGATTGTTGATGTCTTCTCAAGATATACATGGGTCTATGATATGTTGCTAACGTATCTATAATTTTTGATGTTCCATGCTTGTTTTCTATCTACTTTCTTATGTTTTGTCCACACTTTGGAGTATTTTTCATACACTTTCTTGGACTAACCTATTAACAAGATGCCACAGTGCCAGTTGCCTGTTTTCTGCTGTTTTTGATTCCAGGAAAGTCAGAAAATGAATATTCTCGGAATTGGACGGGACAAAAGCCAAAGTCAATATTTTACCGGAAGACACATGGAGTCCGAAGGAGAGACGAAGGGGGGCCACAGGGCGACCACACCACCCCTTGGCACGGGCAGCCCTAGGCCGCACCAGGGCATGGTGTGGGCCCCCTGGCTGGTCACCGACCTCGCCCTTTCGCCTATAAGAAGCCCCTGGGACGAAAACCCTAAACCGACGAGCCTCCAGCCACGAAAAGTTCCGCAGCACCGCCGCCACCGAAGGGGAGATTCGGGGAAAAAAGTCTTTGTTCCGGCACCCTGCCGGGATGGGGAAGTACCCCCGGAGCCATCTCCATCAACCCCACCGCCATCTCCATCACCGTTGCTGATTCCCATGATGATGAGGGAGTAGTTCTTCCTCGAGGCTAAGGGTTCTACGGTAGCTATTTGTTCATCTCTCTCTATGCATGATCATATTGTGATCATGAGCTTTGTAATCAAGTAGATCTACCTTGCTACTCAAGTGCTTTAATAGATCACTGCTCTCCCCATGTGTGTGAAAGTGACAGCATGCACACCATGGTGGCACTTAGGCTAGAGATTACAAATACTTGTTATGAGTTATATTTGGAGTTGGATGTCTCTATGAAATTGTGGCGTTTGTTGGAACCATCTAGAGCTCAAGGTGACAGTGTGGGGTTATCGAGATGGGGAAAGCGAACTTTGAAAAGTGTTGTTGTAGCCCTACCATGGATTAGAGTGTCCAACCGGAGAGTAGTTAAGAGTAGTATCATAAAGAGATGATATTTATATTAGAGTATTCACTAGTGAAAGTATGATCCCTAGGCCTTGTTTCTAAACATTGAAACATCGTTTGCAATTAGATCTCTTACATGTTTGCTTGTTTCCATCTTTATTTCAGTTTGCCTTTAGTCTGTTCCATGCCATCAAGCTATTTTCTGGCACCGTTACCACTTATAATTATCCATACCACTTGTATTTCACTATCTCTTCGCCGAACTAGTGCACCTATACACTTGACAAGTGTATTGGGTGTGTTGGGGACACAAGAGACTTCTTGTATATTGATTGCAGGGTTGCTTGAGAGGGGATACCGTTGACCACTTCCTCCCTAAGTTCGATATACCTTGGGTAATCCACTTAAGGGAAACTTGTTGCTGTTCTACAAACCTCTGCACTTGGAGGCCCAACAACTGTCTACAAGAATAGAAGTGCGTAGACATCATTCTACTTCTTCAAGTTCAAGAGCGAGACTCAACAATCCGTCATTGAATTTGCTAATCAAGTTCAACAAAAACACACTGCTACAATTATTACCATTTGGAGTGACAATGGACCGAGTTCAAGAACTACACTTTGGATGATTTTCTTAGCGATGAGGAGATCAAGCATCAATATTCAAATCCATACACCCCTCAACAAAATGGCGTTGCGGAAAGGAAGAGTCGTACTTTGATGGATGCGGCCCGGACAATGTTGGCCGAATTCAAGTCTCCCTATATCTTTTGGCCTGAAGCCATTTCCACCGCTTGCCATGCAACCAATTGCCTCTACCTTCACAAGAAGAATAACATGACTCCATATGAACTTCTCACCGGACGCAAGCCAAATGTCAAGTACTTCCGGGTGTTTGGTTGTAGATGCTTCGTTCTCAATAAAGGTGTCCGCTTGTCAAAGTTTAAGGCCCGGGCTCAAGAAGGAATCTTCATTGGTTACTCAAGTCAATCTCATGCCTATAGAGTCTACAATAAAGCCATGGCGAGAGTTGAAGAATCTAGCAATGTCGAGTTTGACGAAGATCATGAGTCTGTCATGATGCAAGATGGTGTTCATGATCCAAGTGATGAAATTCCTCCCTAATCCATAAGAAGAATGGGTGTGGGATTTCTTCCACCCCATTTAGGATCCCTATGTGGCCGAAGAGAAGGACCAAGCTCTACTCAAGTGGATCCCTCACTCTCACAAGACCATCATGCCTCTCAAGGACAACTTATTGCTTCTCAAGGTTCTCCAAGATCTTCACAAGATCATCATGTCCATGACTCTCCAAGTTCAAGTCTACCTCAAGTTGATCAAGCTCTACCTCACCAAGATAGTGAAAATCCTCAAGACAATGTTGATCAAGGTCAAGTTGAAGAAGGAAAAGGCCAAGCTAGAGAAGATCAATGTTAAGCTAACAAGTACCAAGGCCAAGCTAATATTTCTTCACCCATTGATGATGACTCTCCTATGGTTGATATTGATGAAGATAGTGATCAAGTTCGTGCATATAGTCAAGGCGGGGACTCGAATCATGGTGATGATCAAGTGGTTGCTCAAGAATCTCGTCTTGAGACCCAAGCCCACCGTCAGGCATACTGTCTCGCGAAGCTCATCAAAGATGGCCATATCCTTGATAATGTTTATGGAGATTTTAATAGGGTCTCTACTACTAGGAGACAACTAACCTCTTTTAGTTCTCATCATGCTTTTATTTCTCATGTTGAGCCCCAAAATTTTTCGAAGCACTTAAAGATGATGATTGGCTTGATGCTATGAATGAAGAACTTCACAACTTCAAGAGGAACAAGGTGTGGACACTAGTGAAGAGGCCAAGAGATTGTCAAAATGTGATTGGGACCAAGTGGATTTTCAAGAACAAGAGGGATGCCAATGGTATAGTTGTCCGCAAGAAGGCAAGGTTAGTTGCCCAAGGATACTCTCAAGTTGAGGGAATTGAATATGGTGAAACTTATGCCCCCGTTGCTCGTCTAGAATCCATTCACATGCTTCTTGCTTATGCTACCCATCATAACTTTAAATTGCAACAAATGGATGTCAAGTGTGCTTTTCTTAATGGTCCCTTAAAGGAATTGGTCTATGTTAAGCAACCTCCAGGCTTTGAGGATCCCCTCTTCCTAGACCATGTCTACAAACTTGATAAGGCACTATATGGTCTCAAACAAGCCCCATGTGTGTGGTACGAGTGCCTTAGAGGGATTTTGCTAGACCGTGGTTTTGAAGTAGGCCTCATTGATCCCACTCTTTTTACTAAGAAAGTTGGAGGAAACTTGTTCATTTGCCAAATCAATGTTGATGACATTATTTTTGGGTCTACTGACAAAGCTTTTAATGAGGATTTTGCTAAGCTCATGACCGACCGCTTTGAGATGTATATGATGGGGGAGTTGGAATTCTTTCTTGGTTTTGAAGTCAAGCAGTTGAGGAAAGGAACCTTCATCAACCAAGCCAAATATATTCAAGACATGCTCAAGAAGTTCAATCTTGATCAAGTAAATGGAGTCAAAACTCACATGCCCACAAAGGTTAATCTTGATCTTGATCCGAAGGGTAAGGATGTGGATCAAAAACTTTATCGCTTGATGATTGGTTCTTTGCTTTATCTTTGTGCATCTTGATCAGATATTATGTTGAGTGTGGGTATGTAGGTTCCAAGCCGCACCAAAGGAAACCCACATGGTGGCGGTCAAGAGAATCTTTCGATATTTGGTTCATACCCCTAACTTTGGCTTGTGGTACCCCAAGAGAGCAAGCTTTGACCTCATTGGGTACACAGATTCAGATTGGGCAGGTGACAAGGTAGAAAGGAAGTCAACCTCCGATGCTTGTCAATTTCTTGGAAGATCCTTAGTGTGTTGGTCCTCGAAGAAGCAAAACTGTGTGTCTATGTCCACCGCCGAAGCAGAGTACATCTTCACTGCGAGTTGTTGTGCTCAATTATTATGGATGAAGCAAACTTTGAAGGATATTGGACTATCTTTCAACAAGGTGCCCCTTCTTTGTGACAATGAGAGTGCCATTGCTATTGCTCATAATCCAGTGCAACACAACAAGACCAAGCACATTGAGATTCGTCATCATTTTATTCGGGATCATGTTGCAAGAGGAGACATTTCTTTGGAGTATGTTCCTACCAAGGCTAATCTAGTGAATCTATTCATGAAGCATCTTGATGAAGCAAGGTTCCGGGAGTTGAGGCATGAGCTATTATCATAGATTCACGCGATGTGGTTTGAGTATCTTGCACACCTACCCGGGTCTCAGAGAATATCTTGTTTGGATGTACGCATGGATTTAGGGGGAGTGTAGTTCCTCATATGAACCAACACTCTCCCTATTATGCACACATTAATGTATTCATTCTCTATGGTCTCTCAAGGAGACAAAATGAGCTTAAATGATGAGTTTGGTAACTAACCCAAGATATATCTTCGCGGTGTCAAGCCAAATATACTCATATATGGTGGCCTAGGCCACCGACCTTGTGTGTTTTTCATTGTGTTCATTTGTGTTGTTTCCCCTTGTTTTTTTTGGTGTTCTTGGTCATCTTTGGTTCTTCACAGTTTGTGTTATCTATCCCAAGCCTTTTTCCCTCCCAAAACCCCCTCTCTTTCCTGCACAAGGTCTTTCCTCGCCACATTCCATACCTGGGGAACGTGTTTCTGGCGTCACCGATAGTTCCGGCTAGCGCCGGTAGTACCGATCCCGATCCAACTTCCCTAGAAGTTCTTCCAGGAATGGTGCTACCACTCAGGCCTGCACTACTCGTGTCACCAGTAGTTCTGGCCTCTAGCCGGTACTACCGGTCGGGTGTTTGTCCTTTAAGTTGCGGGCCAGGGAGCCCACGGGTTCTTCTTCCCTATTTGCCTCCCTGACCGCCCCTTACAAAAACATGTGCCTGGAGAAGTTCCCTGCGGTGGCGCCGCCGGCACCGCCAATTCTGTCCGTCCTCCTCCAGATCTGCTCCGTGGGAACCTTCCTCACCTTGATCTCCCGCCATGGACCCTAGTATTTGCCCCTATCTCCCTCCCTTCACGGAGATCTAGCCATTCATGTGCTTGAGCTAGGGCTTGCCATGTCTAGGGCTCTTCTTTGGCTAGAACTGTCTAGGGAGATCTTGGTAGGCCTAGGATCCGTTGGTAGAGTAGATTGGCCCTATACATTGTTTGGATTCCACGTATTCATGCCCATAGATTCGACAAACTGCCCCGTTCGTGCCCTCACCGGTACTACCGATGGGCACGACTGGTACTTCCGGTGGACTCCGCTCCACCGGTAGTTCTGGCAGCTCAGCGGAACTACCACTGCACCGAGTTTTGGATCCAAGTCTGTATTCTGTCAATCTTTCTCCGTGTGTTTTAATTCGACCTTGTGCACTTCTATTCCCTCCCCTACTCTATGCTTTCTTCTCAGGGCAAGGTGGTTCCCGTGGTGGCTCCAAGTGGTCTCGTGCTCCCCCTCGTGGTCCTCCTGAAATTGATGAAGATGATCTTGAAGTTGTGCTCCCTCCTAGTCAGACTGCCGTCACAAAGTTGTTGCTGAGCGTCGTGCTGCTGCAGCTAAAGGAAAGCACACTTTTCTGACTAGCCAGAAGAGAACCACCACAGGGCCCGACACCACCAAGAAGAAGATTTCATCCTGGCCTCATACTGCTTATGAGGAGTTTCACAAGCTGGATCGCTATGCTGCTCCCCGTGACCATCTCTATCAAGATCCCTTCTTCCACACGAAGCATCAAGAGGAGATCTATATCGAAGTGTATGCTACAAAGAAGAAAAATGTTGTGTCCCCTTAGAAGTACATCAATGTGGCTCACATGGACCGCAATCTTGAGTACTTTGGTGAGGCTCTTGACATGTGTAGGATGTTTGGGCTCGTCAAGCTTATGGAGCATCATCAAGATTTTGATGAGAGGGCCATTGCTCAGTTCTACTCCACTCTTTACATTGACACTAATTCCCATGATAGAACTATGAAGTGGATGTCTCTCAACAGGTTACTATCTACCGTGTGGTCTGAGTTTGCTGATCTCCTTGGATATCCCATTCTGCAAGGCTCGCGGGCTAACGGGTGGCACGTTCATAGGTCCAAGGCCTTGGCTCCTGAAGTATTAGAGCCCTTGTACATTGAGGGTTGTGTGTTAATGGTAATGTTGCTCATCTCCTTCCAACCTATGATATCATGCATAAAGTTTACCAAAACACCATTGCTCCCAAGGCAGGTAATTTCGATCAGCTTCATGCCTTTCAGATTGATCTCATGTACCCGACTTATCGCCAAAGAAAATCTCAAGAACGTATTGATGTTATGAACTATCTATTTGAAGAGATTTGGCCTACCCTGATTGGGAAGAGGTCGTGTCCTTATGCTCCTTACATCCAGACCCTCATCAATGCCAAGTGGCTAGATGCCACATGCACTCCCTTTCCTTAGGATGGCTACACTGTTCATGAGTTGAAGACCCTCTATGTGATGAAACACGAGAAACCCCTTTCTCAAGCTGAGAGGGAAGTTGCTGCATTGAGGGCTACCAGAGACGTTGCTGAGGCATCAAGCCATGCTAGTGATGGCGACCATGCTAAGGCTTCTCCTCCACCCCGACTTGAGAGATAGCCATCTTGGGCTAAGAAGCTGCTGAGAAAGTAAAGAAGACCTTCTGCTTTATTCAAGACCGTGAGTATCAGTCATATGTTGCTCAAAGGAACAATGTCAAGAGGGAGAAGGCAATCATGAGGAAGCTTGATACTGAAGTATCTCTGGAGTCCAGCTCCGTCACCGTGCCCAAGGATCAGTGGGTCAATGCTCATTACAGGTGGACTGATAGTGATGACGAGCCTGACGTCACTGGTCCTTATCCTCCCACTTGGAACAATGACTCATGGGACCCCGAGCCTCCTCCTTCGTATGTTGGTGGGTGGGGTGCTTAGTTTGTCTACTTTGCCCCTTTTAGCGTGTTGATGCCAAAGGGGGAGAAAGTGTTCCTTTAGGGCTACGGGATTTTCATGGGTTTGTGTCACGATCTCGCTCCTTCTTTGATCTTTTTATGCTCGTGCACACTTTTATTCCGTTATGTATGCTTGTGGACCTCCGTTATCTATTTGTCTGTGGACCTCGTTTATGTATGCTACTATGTTGGTGAGACTATGTGTTGTGGTATCTATGTGATGTTCTAGTTGTTGGTTATTGTGGGCTAAGTTATCTTGCGGAGGTATCTTTGTTTATCTCATATTGTCTCACCATATTGGTATTGGTGCAAGGTATGAGTCTCTCTATTTTGTATCCTTTCCTTGCACCCTTGTTGGTTTGTTTAGAAAGGGGGAGCTCTCTCGCATGTGTGCTTGTTGCATTCCATAAGAAATTATTCATATATCTTGCACACATCTAGGGGGAGCTACCTCTTTCTTTCATTCATAAGGCTTTACCTTGTTGTTATCCTTTATGCAAATCTTATGGGGTTGTCATCAAACACCAAAAAGGGGGAGATTGAAAGGATATTGATTTCTCCATGTATTTTGGTGTTGATGACAACTTCAATTGTGGTTTAACCGTGTGCCTAAGATGAAGGTTTATCTATGAATAGTTTAGTTGGTGGACTCTTCTCTTGGAGGAGCTTGAAGACGGTGGCTATTATTTACACTTTCTCTTCTCTTTGTTTTAGGAGACTGTACTATCAAGAGGGTGTCCGCCTAGAAAGGTTGTGGGAATTCACACTTTCATGCACAGACCATATCAGCACATCCACAGCCTTCCCCTGTTTTCAGCGAGAGAGAGACCTTTCGAGGTGGTTGACTATTTTCTGTCCTGACCGGTAGTACCGGCCAGGCTTCGGTAGTACCGCCTAAATGATTCTAGGGGCTGATCGAGTGGTACTTTTGGCTCTGGTTCTAGCCCTAATTCCGCTAAACCTCAGGATACTTCTGTATCCAAGCATCGTATTTGTCAGAATTAGCATTGGAACTACGACAGGTAGTACCGGCCAGAAGTTTTGGTCCAGTTGGACTGGAACTTCCGGCCAGCACTGTCCCGCCCCAACCTCTTTGAGCGGTAGTACCGCTATAGCCCGGTAGTACCGGTCAGATCCTCGTGACCCCGTATTTCCAGTGCTTGTTCCACTCCAGGTTCCGGTTAGAAGAATTTCGGTTCAGATATATGATGACCCACAAGTATAGGAGGTGTATCCCAGTATTTTCGATAAGTAAGAGTGCCGAACCCAACGAGGAGCAGAAGGTGTTGACAAGTGGTATGGATCAGGAATTCTCTGTAAATACTTAGCAAACGGATTTTTAAGGGTTTTTGATAATGCAAATAAATAAAGTACGAGTAAATAAAAGACAATAATAATAATGGTAGCAAGTGGCCCAATCCTTTCTTTAGCAAAGGACAAGCCGGTTGTATTACTTAAGATGACCAAACGTTCTCGAGGACACATGGGAATATCGTCAAGTGCTTTCGCTTCATATAGTTGATTAATCTTCTCTAGTTAGATAATTGTTGTGTGGGTGAACCTATGCTAATGTACTGACCTTCCTAGGACTAATACATACTTGTGATTATACCCCTTGCAAGCATCCGCAACTATAAGAAAATAATTAAGATAAAAACCTAACCACGGCCTTAAACTTTGAGATCCTACACTCCCTTGTGCAAAGGTTTACTAATGGGGGTTCAGGTTTCTGTCACTCCGACAACCCCGCAATTAGTAGCCAAATACACAATGCATTCCCCTAGGCCCTTAAAGGTGAAGTATCATGTAGTCGACTGATACATTGCAAATGTATCTATAATTTTTGATGCTCCATGCTTGGTTTTATCCACTTTCTTGTGTTTTGTCCACACTTTGGAGTACTTTTCATATGATTTCTTGGACTAACCTAATAACAAGAGCCACAGTGCCAGCTGCCTGTTTTCTGCTGTTTTTGGTTCCAAGAAAGTCAGAAAATGAATATTCTCGGAATTGTACGGGACAAAAGCCAAAGTGCCTATTTTTCCAGAAGACTCCATGAGCCAGAATACGAGACGGAGGAGGGCTAGGGGCTGGCCACCCCCCCTCCCAGGCGCGGGCTGGGCCTGGCCACGCCAGGGCATGGTGTGGTGGCCCCAGGCACCCCCTCGGTCTCCCTCTTTGCCTATAAGAAGCCTTCTGACCTAAAAACTACGGGGGGTTCAACGTTTTTCCAGAAAAAGTTCTGTAGCGCCGCCATCACCGAAGGGGAGATTCGGGGGACAGAAAGTCTCTGTTCCGGCACCCTGCCGAGACGGGGAAGTGCCCTGGAGCCATCTCCATCGATCTCCACCATCATCTCCATCGACCATCCATGTTTCCCCCATCTATGAGTGAGTAATCCCCCGCTGTAGGTTATGGGGATGGTAGGGATTGGATGAGATCGTTCATGTAATGGCATCAGATTGTTAGGGCACGGTGCCTAGTATCTTTTATTAGTGCTTTATGACTTTGTTGCGACTTGTTATGCTTAATGCTTGTCACTAGGGCCCGAGTGCCATGATTTCAGATCTGAACATGTTATTGATTCATTATGATAGTATTGTTTCTGGTCTTATCTACAAGTTGTATACACACATTGTTGTCCGGAACCTATGGCCCCAAAGTGACAGAAATCGGGATAACCGGAAGGGAATGGCTTTGATGTGAGGATCACATGTGTTCACAGAGTGTTAATGCTTTGCTCCGGTGCTCTATTAAAAGGAGCACCTTAATTGCCAGTAGTTCCCTAGAGGCCCCACTGCAAATGGGCTGGCAGGACAAAAGATGTTGTGCAAGTTCTCATTGCGAGCACGTATGACTATATATGGAACACATGCCTAGGATTATCTAGTACTTGGATGCTTTATCTTATTTAACTGCAATTGCCCTATGTTCTGATTGCTATGTGAATTTTCTTGTCCATGCAACGCCCGTCCATCCATCCCTATGCCTACCTTTCGAATCCCATCATCGCTTTTGTTACTACTGTCTTTGCTTTACTACTGCTGTTACTTTTCTATTCCTACTACAAAACTGTTTATACTGATAAACTGCTGTGAGCAAGATTGTTTCCAGGTGCAGCTGAATTGACAACTCAGTTGTTAAGGCTGATAAATATTCTTTGGCTCCCCTTGTGTCGAATCAATAAATTGGGTTTCACTTCCCTCGAAAATACTGCGATACACCCCCTATACTTGTGGGTCATCAAGACTATTTTCTGGCGCCGTTGCCGGGGAGCATAGCTTTATTTATCAAGTCCACTAGGAACCACTATTGTTCAAGCTAAGTTTACTTTCTCCTTGTTTGCTTGTTTCTTTATCAAAAATACAAAAAAATTGGTTCCTACTCTAGTTGTTATTTTTGTTGGTCTGTTATTGTCTTGCTTTATCATGCTTGTTGTCAATGGTTGGTTTCTTTGAAACTGAATCTTATTGGCAAGTTGGGTTCACGGAAGATGAAAAATATTATTATAAGGAACACCGCTTGTCACAAAAAGGGAAACACTTATGGGAACAAATTGATAGATTGTATACCATTGCTAGAAATGTGTGCTCTACTTATAATGTTACTTATTGCCTTGATAAACCTTGTTGCTGTAGGAGGTACAAACACCTCCCTTTTCAATGTGAGTATAATGATAATGTTACCATATCTTCCTATGTTAAGGGAAATTATGACCTTTATGATGTGGAACAAATTGAGGAATTTATTGCTTGGAAGGGTGCATTTGAACTTGCTAGTTTGCTTGAAAATATTGATGATTCACCTTATAAGTATGAGGTTTATGTTATACTTAAATTTTGCTTTGATATTACAAGGATGAAAATGGATATATTCTTGAATATTTTAATAGATGCTTTCCACAAATGGAAGAGACTAATGCCTTGCAGGATCCTATGGAAGAAGAAATTGATGAACCTAAAATCTCATTAGATGAAAAAGAGAAGGAGAGTGATGAACAAAAGGAGGAAGAATGGATTAGCTACCCATACCTAACTTCTAATGAGAGTAACTCTTTATCCCTTACATTATTTGATTGTCCCCCATGCTTACTAAAGAAGGATGATTGTTATGTTCCTGAGGATTCTTTTGAAGATGTTTATGATAAAGCTCTAGTGCTTGTAGATCATGAAAAGCATGCTTTATGTGATAGTTATATTGTTGAGTTTATTCATGAGGCTACTGAAAATTATTATGAGAGAGGAAAATATGGTTGTAGAAGTTTTCATGGTATCGAAACACCTCTCTATGTGCTGAAAGTTTTGAAGTTACTCTTGTTTTATCTTCCTATGCTTGTCACTTTGTTATTTCCTTACACGATTCCTATGCATAGGAAGTGGGCTAGACTTAAATGTGTTTTGAATTTGCTTCTTGATGCTCTCTTTTACTTCAATTTTTGTTTCTTATGAGAGCATCCTCTCTAACTATTATGCCTGAAGATGATATTATGTCTATTATTCTTGGGAGACCTTTTCTTAAATACTGCAGGAGCTGTTATTAATTGTAATCAAGGAAAGGTGACCTTCAATGTTAATGACAAGGAACATACTGTCTATTTCCCCAAGAAGATTGAAAGGACTTATGGTTTGAATTCAATTGAACATGTTGAAGGCATTCAAGTTGGATAAATATATTGTCCCATACAAAGAGAAAAATTTGAAACTATTATGATTGGGACCATTGCTATCAAGGTTGAGGTAACATAATCATTAGTGGAATACAAAGTTTTGTCTCATATGGAATTGTTTTGGTAGCAAGACCTGATCAACCTTGTTAACAAAAGGATTTCATTGAACAAAACAATGTATTCACCATGATTATCTCTGCTTACTTCTATTCTATCCATTTTTAGTTTTTGCTTATGCCTAACTTAAAGGCATTAAAGAAAAGTACTTATTGGGAGATAACCCAAAAGTTTTAGATGAGTATTGGAAGTTATTACTTTAGTAATAACCGCTCCTTATCCTTTTTATTTGCTTTTTGTGCCAAGAGTAACCTCTAATGAGAGAGAAGTAATGATTGGGAAAGTTGCTGTCCCGAAACAGATTTCTGTGCTTGACCGTAAAAATTCGTGTAAAATATCTGAACGTCTTTTGAGGCATGAATTTTTGTGCTTCTGCCCCAGGTTGTTATCTAACTTTCGTTAGTTCAACACTTTTTGATTTGAGCAACAAAAGGTCTTCGAAAAAATTTGTCTTTACCTGCTGGTCTGTTTTGACAGATTTCTGCCATTTTCTGCATTTGCTTCTTGTTGGTTCCTTTTTGAGTTCTTTTGGGGAATTGAGATTTTTGAGGGAAGTGATACAGTAGCTAGTGTTCTAATGGAAGTTTATTTGGTGTTAGAACTGAAATTTAAGACTTATTTATCTTGAGTGCACTAATGTTGGTAATAAAGATTGTGTGAAGTTTTGTATGAAGGAAAAATTTCAGGAGTATGGAAGGAATGAGTAATGAGATGAAGGATGGACTAAACCTCAAGCTTGGGGATGCCACGCGTGTCACCCCAAGAAATATCCAAGAAGTACAAGCGTCAAAGCTTGGGGATGCCCAAGGCATCCCCTTCTTCATCAATAAAAATCCCAGGTTTCTTCCAAACGCTTCATTTTTATTGTTTCATGCACAATTGTGTTGTTCTTGGAGCATCTTCTTTTTCGTTTTCGTTTCGGTTTTGGTTTTTAGTTTGCTTGGTTTACTTAGTTTTGTGAATAAATTGGTTGGACCCCCTCTTTCATACATTGGTTTGCAAATGGTTTGATTTGGTTTGGAAAAGAGTAGGAAAGTTCATACTTATGTGGTAAAAAGAGCTTGTTTTTGACTGTGGCCTGTGCTTTGTCATGCCATGCTTGATATTGTTTTGGCTTTATGCTTAGTATTGTTTCCTGTAGCATGACTTGTTATAAACAATTTAGATTGTTTAATGTGCCTTGGATGAATCATGCGTTGTTTTAGCATATTAAAGCATAGTATAGTGGTATTCTCCTTTGATGCTTTATTTGGGTTGACTTGGCGCATGCTCGCACCATGTTATGAATGTCTCAAGTCACCATAGCCTTTATGATCCTTTAGTTTTCAACTTGTAGTATCACTTTATGCTTTGATCAATGATGTTTTGTCGCTCTGCATGATTATGGCCATTATTGCTCTCTTAGTTTGTTGCTCCCAGTCTTTTGCTAGCCTCCACAACCAAGTATGAGTTCCACTCATGCATCCAACTCCCTAAACCAAGTAATTCCAAAGAGTCCACCATACCTACCTACTAGTTTATGCTATTCCAAGTATATTCATGCTTTTGTTTACCTTCCAAATTAAACTTGTTATGAGAAAACTAGTGATTAAAGCTCTCACGAACTTGATGGCACACTTTACTTTACTTGCCCTTAATGCACTTGAACCATTGTGTCGTCTATGTTGTATATGCTTGCACTTATTTGTTGGGAATTAGCAGAACCATGCTTTCATGGGGAACGCTTTCAACATTGCACTTGGTACTTGTACCTAGTTGATATCATGCTCTTTTGTATATGGATGTCGTCGGTGTGAAATGAAAGGGGAGCTTGTAAGTCCATGGAGTTATGTATATGTGTTAGAGAAATGCCTGGGCCGCTGGTCTAATCCATGCTGACATGGTGGAAACCTGCAGCGTAACCATAATGAGCTGTCTATGAAGCATTCTTCTTATAAAAAAAAGAGTCCTATATTGAGAAAAAAGAGAAAAAAAAAGAGATACTATGAAAAGAGGAAAGAGAGAAAAAAGCACCATATTCCCATGGTAAATAAGAAGAATGCTGAGATGCTCGTTGTCTGCTTGCCTTGTCATTTTGATATGGGGATTCTTCCGTATCATCGGGCAAGGGGTACCCCGTTGGCGGTTCTCAATGATACACATGTACTTACAATGACAAGAACTTACCGGTGACTAAACTTGAGTAGCATGAGGAGCGACGCTCGTATACAAGGGACATGAGATTTCTGACTTATACTTCGTCAAGCATGTACACCATAGTTTGTTCACTTTAACCTTAATCAATTCAAGATGCTTATGATAGGGGCAATGAGAGCTGAAAGCTATAAGTACCATAATTTTTGAAAGCTCTTTATGAGACTTGAATCCCTACTTCCTTTTACAAAGGCCTTTCTTCCACCATTATATTGAGTCTCCACCTTCTACCTTTATGCACTTACTTTGAGAGCATTGTGGCCATTCTTAGTTCTATGTGCATTGTCCCAAGACTAGTTGATTGATGCATAACTTGATATTGCTTGTTTTAAACTACTGTATCTAGTCACTCTTATGAACTTTGAAGGTGTCCTATGCATTTATATTTGCTACTCTATTGAGGGACAAGCTGAATACTATTATGCTATGTTTTCTTTACGTGAAACAAACAAACGTCTTGCAAGGCATTGTTATTCATGAATCTTTTGTTTGTGCCTTTTCATGTTGCATCATAGTCTCTTTGTCTTATTGCTAGAACTTTGTCTTTCATGTTATGATTGAAGTACTATGATCCTAGCTTTGAATGTTTTATAAATATTTTGATCAAGTCTTTGATGGTGCATGTCACCTCAAAAATTATTCTTTCTTTTTATCACTTACGTACTCGAGGACGAGCAGGAGTTAAGCTTGGGGATGTTGATACATTGCAAATGTATCTATAATTTTTGATGCTCCATGCTTGGTTTTATCCACTTTCTTGTGTTTTGTCCACACTTTGGAGTACTTTTCATATGATTTCTTGGACTAACCTATTAACAAGAGCCACAGTGTCAGCTGCCTGTTTTCTGCTGTTTTTGGTTCCAGGAAAGTCAGAAAATGAATATTCTCGGAATTGGACGGGACAAAAGCCAAAGTGCCTATTTTTCTAGAAGACTCCAGGAGCCAGAATACGAGACAGAGGAGGGCCAGGGGCTGGCCACACCTCCCCAGGCGCGGGCTAGGCCTGGCCACGCCAGGGCATGGTGTGGTGGCCCCAGGCACCCCCTCGGTCTCCCTCTTCGCCTATAAGAAGCCTTCTGACCTAAAAACTCCGAGGGGTTCGACGTTTTTCCAGAAAAAGTTCCGCAGCGCCGCCACCACCGAAGGGGAGATTCGGGGGACAGAAAGTCTCTATTCCGGCACCCTGCCGGGACGGGGAAGTGCCCCCGGAGCCATCTCCATCGATCTCCACCATCATCTCCATCGACCATCCATGTTTCCCGCATCTATGAGTGAGTAATCCCCCGCTGTAGGTTATGGGGATGGTAGGGATTGGATGAGATCGTTCATGTAATGGCATCAGATTGTTAGGGCATGGTTCGTAGTATCTTTTATTAGTGCTTTATGACTTTGTTGCGACTTGTTATGCTTAATGCTTGTCACTAGGGGATGAGTGCCATGATTTCAGATCTGAACATGTTATTGATTCATTATGATAGTATTGTTTCTGGTCTTATCTACAAGTTGTATACACACATTGTTGTCCGGAACCTATGGCCTCGAAGTGACAGAAATCGGGATAACCGGAAGGGAATGGCTTTGATGTGAGGATCACATGTGTTCACAAAGTGTTAATGCTTTGCTCCGGTGCTCTATTAAAAGGAGCACCTTAATTGCCAGTAGTTCCCTAGAGGCCCCGCTGCAAACGGGCTGGCAGGACAAAAGATGTTGTGCAAGTTCTCATTGCGAGCACGTATGACTATATATGGAACACATGCCTAGGATTATCTAGTACTTGGATGCTTTATCTTACTTATCTGTAATTGCCCTATGTTCTGATTCCTATGTGAATTGTCTTGTCCATGCAACGCCCGTCCATCAATCCCTATGCCTACCGCACTCGAATCCCACTTTTTACTGCTTTTGTTACTACTGTCTTTGCTTTACTACTGCTGTTACTTTGCTATTCGTACTACAAAACTGTTGCTACTGATAAACTGCTGTGAGCAAGATTGTTTCCAGGTGCAGCTGAATTGACAACTCAGTTGTTAAGGCTGATAAATATTCTTTGGCTCCCCTTGTGTCGAATCAATAAATGGGGTTTCACTTCCCTCGAAAATACTGCGATACACCCCCTATACTTGTGGGTCATCATCGACGTTCACATGACACCACTAGAAGAATAACACCAGAACTTAAATATCAAACCATTGAATCTTTCTCAACATAATTCCACTACTAACAACATGACTTCTCCCATGTCCTCAAGAACTAAACGAACTACTCATGAGATATCATGTGGATCAAGATCAGAGATGAAATAATGATAAGTAATAATCTGAACATGAACGATAATTCAATGGTTCCACTCAATAGCATCAACTACAACAAGTAATCAACATCGGGAAAGTTTCCCCTAAGAACTATGCAATATTCAACCCAATTGTTACAGCGATATGGAGTAGTGGTGATGGTGCTCGTGGAGATGATGGTGGTGATGATGATGATGATCCCGATGAAGTCCATTTTGATGACGGTGTTGATGGCGACGATCTCCCCTCTCCGGGAAGGAATTTTCCTGGCAGATTTCTGCCTGCCGGAGAGCTCTTTCTCTCTCTGTAGTTTCCGCCCTGCAGAGGCGACGAAACCTTTATGTGGCTGCCCCCCGGTCTTAGGGTTTCGAGGGGAACATATACGCCAGAGGGAGATGCCAGAGGTGGGCCAGGGTGGCCACACCACCTGGTGGTGCAGCCAGGGCTGGCCCGCGCCAGGGGGTGGTGTGGGCCCCCTGTGGCCCATCTCCACTTCCCCTTCTGGCTTCCTTCGTCTTATGGAAAAATAGGAATTTCCGTACATTTTCTGGGATTTTCTGATCTTCGCCAAAATTGCATCTGGATAGTGTGTTTTCCGTCAGAATCCTGGCTTCAATGGTTCATCCTCAAAAAGTCATCAACCATGCAAAAATAGATGAAATAACATAAGTATCATCTCTTAATATGAAATATATCAATGAATAACAGTAAATTATGATATAGAATAGTGATGCAAAATGGACGTATCAACTCCCCCCAAGCTTAGACTTCGCTTGTCCCCAAGCAAAAACTAAGATTAATAAACATGACCATAGGTTTATGGAGTGAAGTGTCGATAAAAAAATACGGACAAGAAGCATCACATTCATCAGTACACAAATCATAATAGAAAACAACTCACTATTATATAACTTAACTTGCAATGAGTAAAGGAAACACAATAAAGATACACAAAGTAAATCATAATTGGTGATGTCAAACTTTTTTCTTGGTCAAAGAACAGTTAACAAATTGCAGCAGTTAAACATAATGGGGTTTTGAATGATAGCTTTCAAAGTAATACTCATTCAAATAAGAGCAGTGTGCAAAACAAGGAACATAAGAAACATGATTGAACAAATCATCATATGAAAGATTGAATCACAACAACTCAAATGCTTGCTTAAGATACAAAAGGAATGAGTTTACTGACTCTACTAAAAAGTAAAAGATAGGCCCTTCATAAGAGGGAAGCGGGGATTTCAAATTTCATAAAGAGCTTCTGAAAATTGTGGTACTTACTAGCTTTCAGCTCTCATTGCCCCTATCATAAGCATCTTTAGGTGATTAAGGTTAAAGTGAACAAATATGAGGATATGCTTGCAAGTTATAAGCCAAGAATCTCATGCCCCTTGCCTACAAAGCCCGAACCTCATGCTACTCAACTTTAGTCATGAGAAAGTTCTTGTCATTGTAAGTACATGTGTATCATGGAGAACCGCCAACGGGGTACCCCTTGCCCCATGATACAGGAGCTATCCCATATCAAAATGACAAGGCAACAGACAGTGAGCATCTCAGCGATCTTTTTATTTGCTATTTGCATAGGTTTTTATTGACGATGCTTCATAGAATGCTCATTATGGTTATGCTACAAGTTTCCACCATGATTAGGCATGGCTTATGCTAGCCGCCCAAGCGTTTCTCTAACACATATACAAACTCCATGAGCTTACAAGCTCCCCTTTTATTTCACACCGCCGGGATCTATAAACAAAAGAACATGATATCAACTGAATAATAAGTGCAATGTTGAAAGCATTCCCCATGACAACATGGTTCTGCTAATTTTCAACTTATAAAGTGCAAGCATATATGCAACATAGATGGACGCAATGGTTCAAGTTTATTAAGTGCAAGAAAATAAAGTGTGCCATCAAGTTCGTGAGAGCTTTAGTCACTAGTTTTCACATAACAAGTTTAATCTGGAAGGAAGATAAAAGCGTGAATTTACTTGGAATAGCAAAAAAATGCTAATGGGTAGATATGGTGGACACAAATGGCATATGTTTTATTTTTAGGATTTGATGCACGAGAAGAATTCCCTCTCAGCACAGGTTTTTTCCTAGCAAGGCTGGATAGCAAGCATAAGAATTGAAGGAAGCAAACAAACATACAAATGGTAGAAACAATCATGCAATCTTCCTTGGAACACAAAAGATCTTAACTAGAGAATACTAAGCTTATGAGCCAATCAAGAAGGGAAGATAATGAAATCATATTTCTAAAAGTACTTTTCTCTTTCCCATTCAATCCTCAAGTAGTGTTACTACTTGATACATTGCAAATGTATCTACAATTTTTGATGTTCCATGCTTGGTTTTATCTACTTTCTTGTGTTCTGTCCACACTTTGGAGTACTTTTCATATGATTTCTTGGACTAATCTATTAACAAGAGCCACAGTGCCAGCTGCCTGTTTTCTGCTGTTTTGGGTTCCAGGAAAGTCAGAAAATGAATATTCTCGGAATTGGACGGGACAAAATCCAAAGTCACTATTTTACCGGGGGACACCTGGAGCCAGCATACGAGACGGAGAAGGGCCAGAGGACGGCCACACCACCTGGCCGCACGGCCAGGCTTGGCCCGCACCAGGGGGTGGTGTGGCCAGCCCAGGCACCCCCTCGGCCTCTCCTTCCGCCTATATATTGCCTCTGATACGGAAACCCTAAGTACCCGATCAAAATTCCACGAAAGAGTCTGTAGCCGCTGTCATCTCCATCCCTAGATCGGGAGGGATCTGAAGCTCTTCCCGGCACCTGCCGGAGAGGGAATTCACCACAGGCCTTCTTCATCATCATGCAAGCCTCTGGTGTGATGCGTGAGTAGTTCATCTCTGGACTACGGGTCCATGTAGTAGCTAGATGGCTGGTTCTCCTCCTTTGTGCTTTCATGTCTAGATCTTGTGAGCTCCGTTCATGATCAAGATCATATATTTGACCCTGAGGAGCTCACGGTGGAGCGTCTACAGAAGCGTCGCACCGATAATTAGCTCCAATCACTATGTCACCTAAGGAAATGATTTTCACTTTTAAACAAGGAATTGAAGAGAGTTTCAAAGAAGCTTGGTCTAGAATCTCTGATCTACATGAAAAAACTGAGCCTATAATGCCTCAAAGTTTGTTCCTTAGCAGTTTTTACCTTGGAATTGCTCTTTGCTATAGATATGCTTTAGATGCTGTTGTGGGAGGAGATTTCCTCCAATGCAATGAAGATGATGTTGTTAATGCCATAAAGAAGTTGGTCTGCACTTACAACTTGCCTAGCAAAACTGATATTTCTTTCACAAACATATTTGCTAGATTGAACACTCTTGAGACCAGCACTGCTAGTTTGAAAGATTGCTATAATACGCTTAGGGAGCATCACAACTATGTTCCAATAAATTCTGAACCCTCAGAATGGCTTCCCACAGTAAAGATTGCTATAAACAATGAAACTTTTCATGCTCGCTATGATATCATGTCTGAATTTTGTCTTATGCCCAAAGATATTTATGTATCCTTAAATCTTTGGGGGATTTCTGAAGGAGGAGAAGAAATTTTTCTTCCTAATAATGCCACAATATTACCCATTGGAATAGCTGAAGGAGTGTTTACAAAGATCCTAGGGAAAATGATCTCTACTGATTATCTTGTTATTGAATGTGCAGGAAAAGGACAAATTACACTTGGAAGATCCCTATTAAAACTCCTTGGAGCAACAATAGATGTGGAAAAGGGCACCATGCATTCACAAGTTCCCACAGGGTAAGAATAAAAGTAAGAGAGGTAAGGGCAAGAAATTTGGTTTTAATGCTTCTTCATTTGAGAACACTTGATTCTTTTTCTTGCTTCTTATGCCTAACTTAAAGACGTTAAAGAAAAGTACTTATTGGGAGATAACCCAAAAGTTTTAGATGAGTCTTGGAAGTTATTACTTCAGTAATAACCGCTCCTTATCCTTTTTTTGCTTTTTGTGCCAAGAGTAACCTCTAATGAGACAGAAGTAATGATTGGGAAAGTTGTTGTCCCGAAACAGATTTTTGTGCTTCACCGTAAAAATTCGTGTAAAATCTCTGAACGTCTTTTTGAGGCGTGAATTTTTTTGCTTCTGCCCCAGGTTGTTATCTAACTTTCGTTAGTTCAACACTTTTTCATTTGAGCAACAGAATGTCTTCGAAAAAATTCGTGTTTACCTGCTGGTCTGTTTTGACAGATTTCTGCCATTTTCTGCATTTGCTTCTTGTTGGTTCCTTTTTGAGTTCTTTTGGGGAATTGAGATTTTTGAGGGAAGTGCTACAGTAGCTTGTGTTTTCATGGAAGTTTTATTGGTGTTAGAACTGAACCTAAAAGACCTATTATCTTGAGTGCACTAATGTTGCTAATAAAGATTGTGTGAAGTTTTGTATGAAGGAAAATTTTCAGGTTTATGGAATGAATAAGTAATGAGAAGAAGGATGGACTAAAGCTCAAGCTTGGGGATGCCACGCGTGTAACCCCAAGAAATATCCAGGAAGTACAAGCGTCAAATCTTGGGGATGCCCAAGGCATCCCCTTCTTCATCAATAAAAATCCCAGGTTTCTTCCAAACGCTTCATTTTTATTGTTTTATGCACAGTTGTGTTGTTCTTGAAGCGTCTTATTTTTTGTTTTCGTTTTAGTTTTTCGTTTTCTTTGTTTTCTTAGTTTGCTGAATAAATTGGTTGGATCCCCTCTTTCATATATTGGTTTTCAAATAGTTTGGTTTGGTTTGGAAAAGAGTAGGAAAGTTCATGCTTAAGTGTTAAAGAGAGCTTGTTTTTGACTGTGGCCTATGCTTTGTCATGCCATGATCGATATTGTTTTGGCTTTATGCTTAGTATTATTTGCTGTAGCATGACTTGTTATAAACAATTGAGATTGCTTAATGTGCCTTGGATGAATCATGCGTTGTTTTAGCATATTAAAGCATAGTATTGTGGTATTCTCTTTTGATGCTTTATTTGGGTTGACTTGGCGCATGCTCACACCATGTTATGACTATCTCAAGTCACCATAAGCCTTTATGATCCTTTAGTTTTCAAATTGTAGTATCACTTTATGCTTTGATCAATGATGTTTTGTCACTCTACATGATTATGGCCATTATTGCTCTCTTAGTTTGTCGCTCCCAGTCTTTTGCTAGCCTCTGCAACCAAGTATGAGTTCCACTCATGCATCCAACTCCTTAAACCAAGTTATTCCAAAGATTCCACCATACCTACCTATTAGCATATGCTATTCCAAGTATATTCATGTTTTTGTCTACCTTCTGAATTAAACTTGTTATGAGAAAACTAGTGATTAAAACTCTCATGAACTTGATGGCACACTTGACTTTTCTTGCCCTTAATAAACTTGAACCATTGTGTCGTCTATGTTGTATATGCTTGCACTTATTTGTTGGGGATTAGCAGAACCATGCTGTCATGGGGAACGCTTTCAACATTGCATGGGTACTTTGTACCTAGTTGATATCATGCTATTTTGTCTATGGATGTTTGATGACCCACAAGTATAGGGGGTGTATCGCAGTATTTTCGAGGGAAGTGAAACCCAATTTATTGATTCGACACAAGGGGAGCCAAAGAATATTTATAAGCCTTAACAACTGAGTTGTCAATTCAGCTGCACCTGGAAACAATCTTGCTCACAACAGTTTATCAGTAGCAACCGTTTTGTAGTAGGAATAGCAAAGTAGCAGCAGTAAAGTAAAGACAGTAGTAACAATAGCAGTAAACAGTGGGATTCGAGTGCGGTGGGCATAGGGATGGATAGACGGGCGTTGCATGGACAAGACAATTCACATAGCAATCAAAACATAGGGCAATTGCAGATAAATAAGATAAAGCATCCAAGTACTAGATAATCCTAGGCATGTGTTCCATATATAGTCATACGTGCTCGCAATGAGAACTTGCACAACATGTTTTGTCCTGCCAGCCCATTTGCAGCGGGGCCTCAAGGGAACTACTGGCAATTAAGGTGCTCCTTTTAATGGAGCACCGGAGAAAAGCATTAACACTCCGTGAACACATGTGATCCTCACATCAAAGCCATTCCCTCCGGTTATCCCGATTTCTGTCACTTCGGGGTCATTCGTTCCGGACAACAACGTGTCTATACAACTTGCAGATAAGACCATAAACAATACTATCATAATGAATCAATAACATGTTCAGATCTGAAATCATGGCACTCGGGCCCTAGTGACAAGCATTAAGCATAACAAGTCGCAACAAAGTCATAAAGCACTAATAAAAGATACTAGGCACCATGCCCTAACAATCTGATGTCATTACATGAACGATCTCATCCAATCCCTACCATCCCCATAGCCTACAGCGGGGGATTACATGGATGGTCGATGGAGAAGAGATGGTGATGATGATGGCGATGATCTCCTCCAATTCCCCGTCCCGGCAGGGTGCCAGAGCGGAGTTTCTGGTACTATTTCGTGGAATCTGGTGGTGGCGGCGGAGCGGAACTCCTTCTGGAAAAACGTCGAACCCCCCTGAGGTTTTAGGTCATAAGGCAACTTATAGGCGAAGAGAGAGACCGAGGGGGAGTCTGGGGCAGCCAGACCACCCCCTGGCGTGGCCAGGCCCAGCCCGCGCGACCAGGTGGTGTGGCTGGGCCCCAGCCCCACTCCGTCTCATATTCTGGCTCCGTGAGTCTTCTAGTGAAATAGGATTTTTGGCTTTTGTCCCGTCCAATTCCGAGAATATTCATTTTTTGACTTTCATAGTATCTATTTGATTGCTACTCTGTCTAGAGAAGATGGCCCAATTGAAGAATGCCAGATTGACCCTGAGGAGCTCACGGTGGAGCATCTACAGAAGCACCGCACCGATAATTAACTCCTGTTGGTGTCGCTAATAAGTGGTTTCCATTGTCTTGTTGTGTTAAGACTTGTTTTGTCACCTGCTTGTGTTAACCTTGCTTGTCTGAATTTATACGCTGTTCTGTGATGAATCACGATCGTTTGTGGAATGTTTTGTGTTGGAACATTCATGGCCTTAATGATCCGATGAAAAGGCCGTCTATCCGTAACAAGATTGAGGAGAGTAATGCCTCCATAATTTGCATTCAGGAGACAAAAAGGAATTCCTTTGATGCTAGCTTTATAAAAGGTTTTGCCCCACGTCGCTTTGACAAATTCGCATATATTCCCTCGGAGGGTGCATCAGGAGGCTTATTAATTTTATGGATAGGCAAATTGTTTGATGGACAGGTGCTTCTTGAGGAATGTTTTGGCCTTGCTGTCTTATTTACCTCAGCTCTGTCGGCTGAATCTTTTACACTTGTGAATATTTATGGACCCTGTTCTGGACTGGCTAGAGAAAAATTTGTGGCCTGGCTTTTCTCTTTAGATATTGCTGTGCTCTTTGGCTTCTTCTTGGTGACTTCAACTTCTACAGATTCTCTGAAAATCGCAGTCGTGCAGGTGCTAACTTAACTGATATTGCTACCTTCAATGAAATTATAAGTTATCTTGGGCTCATTGAACTACCTATTAAAGGGCGCTCGTTCACTTGGAGCAATATGCAGTCTGATCCTCTCATGGTTCAATTAGACTGGTTCTTTACTTCTACCGCTTGGACCTTAAAATTTCCAAACACCCTTGTCTCTCCTTTAGCTAGACCCACCTCGGACCATGTTCCTTGTGTGGTCTCCATTGGAACTAATATTCCTAAAGCCTAGGTTTTTCGATTTGAGAACCACTGGATCAGGTTGCCAGGATTTTTGGACAAAGTGAAATCTATATGGGAAATTCACTGTCCTGGAGATAGTGCAAAATGTCTGTCAGCAAAATTTAAACGACTGCGCAGGGGGTTAAAGCAATGGAGCTCAAGCTTTGCTGTCCTTGACACGTTGATTACCAACTGCAATAAAGTTATCTTTGATTTGGACGGAATTGAAGAGCAGAGACAGTTACACATAACTGAATGGAACTTTCGTGACATTGTCAAATCTAGACTGCAGCACCTGTTACTCTGTAAACAAGATTACTGGCGCAAAAGATGCACGGCAAGATGGGCGCGTCTAGGTGACGAAAACACAGCCTTTTTTAATTCCATGGCCACTATTCGCTACAGAAAAAATTTGATTGCTACTCTGTCTAGAGAAGATGGCTCAATTGCCTCTAAACATCATCAAAAAGCTGGCCTTCTATGGAAATCCTTCCGACAGCGTCTAGGTATTTCCATTCCTATTAATACTGAGTTTGATTTTTCACAGTACATTTCACCTGTGGACGGATTAAATAGCCTTTCCGCCCCTTCACTCAAGATGAAATTGACAAGGTGGTGTCACATATGCCAAGTGACAAGTCACCCGGTCCTGATGGGTTCTCGGGCTTATTTCTGAAAGTTTGCTGGCCTGTGGTGAAGTATGATTTCTATAGATTATGTCATGAATTCTAGGAAGGAAAGGTAAACCTTCAAAGTATCAATGATTCGTTTATCACTTTAATTCCAAAAACGCTCTCCCCTGAAGGACCTAATGACTACCGTCCCATCTCCCTACTAAATATCTTTATGAAGTTTCTTACCAAGCTCTTAGCAGATTGTCTGCAACATAGAATCCTTGAGCTAGTGCATATTAACCAGTATGGATTTTTGAAATCAAGAAGTATACAAGATTGCGTGGGCTGGGCTTATGAATACATCCACCAATGTAAACAGGGCAGTATGAGCACGGTTATTCTCAAACTTGATTTTACCAAAGCGTTTGACACTGTGGAACATGAGGCCATTATGAAGATTTTTCAATGCCTCGGTTTTGATCCCAGGTGGTTGAACTGGATGCGTATGATCATGTCAACGGGTACCTCAGCTGTGTTACTTAATGGAGTGCCGGGGAAAAATTCACATGTCGTCGTGGGGTTCACCGGGGAGAAACATTTTCACCTCTCCTCTTTGTGAGTGCTGCAGAGTTACTACAAGTGATGGTAAATCAGATGTTCCAAGCTGGACTTCTCACAGCCCCTCTCAATATTCCAAATACTGACTTTCCAATTGTTCAGTACGCGGACAACACTCTACTAATCCTTAAAGCTTGTCCCATTCAATTGGCTGCTCTCAAAAGCCTCTTAGAAATTTTTGCTCAGGCTACAGGACTTCGGGTTAACTATTCCAAATCTTCTCTCATGCCATTCAATGTGTCACATAATCTATTGGTGGAGATCGCGGGAGTTTTTGGTTGTGCAATTGGGGTCTTGACATTCACTTATCTTGGCCTTCCACCGGGTACCTCCAAACCCACAATCCAAGATTTAACGCCTCTTGTTGGTTTGGTTGAAAGAAGACTAAACTCTAGTGCTCGATTTCTGGGATATGGTGGCAGATTAGAATTTGTTAGATCAGTTCTGTCTTCCCTGCCAAACTTTTTCATGTGCTCCCTTAAAATTCAGAAGACTATCATTAATATTTGCAATAGGGCACAGAGACATTGCTTATGGGCCAAACATGAGGAATCATCTTTAGTAAACGCACTTGCAGCTTGGTCATTAGTTTGTCGTAGTCGAAAACATGGGGGGCTGGGTGTGCTGAATCCTGAATTGCAGAATAAGGCACTGCTTATGAAACAGTTACACAAGTTCTACTCTAAAGAAAATGTTCCCTGGGTTCAGCTAGTTTGGTCCTTGTATACGGATGGGGCCCCCCATGCACAATCGAGGCGTGGCTCTTTCTGGTGGAGGGACATCTTTAGTCTGGTGGGGGAATACCGTAGCATTACCCAATGCCAGGTGGTGAGCGGTTCCTCAGTTCTGGTATGGAAGGATTTTTGGCGTGAGGGTGGACTGCTCTGTGATCGATTTCCTCACTTATTTTCCTATGTCATCAATGAAGATTTGACAGTTTCTGATCTTAAGTATACTGATAACCTGAACACCTGCTTTGCTCTCCCACTTTCGGAACAAGCCTACCACGAATGGGAACATGTCTCGCAGATTATGGCAGATACCACTATTACCGATGGGGGAGTCGACAGACATAGCTTTGTCTGGGGTAACAAGTATGCGCCCTCTAAATACTATAACTTCCTGTTTAACAGACTTCCTACAGACTTCACACTCAATTCGATCTGGTCCTCTCGTGCACTTCCTAAGCTGAAGGTGTTTTGCTGGTTACTAATGATGGACCGTTTAAACACGAAGGATCTCATGCAACGTAAGCATTGGCAGGTGGACTCGGGACCGAATTGTGTCCTTTGCGAGCTGGATGTGCTGGAGACTAAAAATCATCTGTTCTTTGAATGTGTGTTTGCCAGACACTGTTGGGACTTCCTTCATATCCCCTGGACTAACATGGGATCTTTCGCTGATGAATTTTCCTTAGCCAAGACTGCCTTCGCTGGCCCTTGCTTCACTAAGGTGTTTGCTTGTGCGGCTTGGAATATCTGGAGAATGCACAATGACCTCATATTCAAGAATGTCCCGGCCTCTTTGGAAAGGTGGAAGGTATGCTTCCAAAGTGATCTATCTCTACATAGATATAAAGTTAAGCCTGGTTTTGTTCAACCCTTGGTTGAATGGATAGTCTCCTCTTTTGTCACTTGAGTGTAATGTTTCTTAGACACTTCTATCCCCCCTGAACTTTTTCTGCCTTGTAACCCCCTTTATATTTGATTAGATATAAAATTACACCGTATGGGTTTTCCCCTATGGTAAAGGTGTCAAAAAACAAGAGTCAGATATTGAGAAAAAAGAGAAAAAGAAAAAAAAGAGATTATGAAAAGAGTAAAGAGAGAAAAACGCACCATATTCCCATGGTAAATAAGAAGATTGCTGAACTTGAGTAGCATGAGGAGCGGCCCTCGTATTCAAGGGACATGAGATTTCTAACTTATACTTTGTCAAGCATATACACCATAATTTGTTCACTTTAACCTTAATCACTTCAAGATGCTTATGATAGGGCAATGAAAGTAGAAAGCTATTAAGTACCATAATTTTTGGAAGCTCTTTATGAGACTTGAATCCCTACTTCCTTCTATGAAGGCCTTTCTTCCACTTATATATTGAGTCTCCACCTTCTATCTTTATGCACCTACTTTGAGAGCATAGTGGCCATTCTTAGTTCTATGTGCATTGTCCCAAGACTTGTTGATTGATGCATACCTTGATATTGTTTGTTTTAAACTATTTGTATCTAGTCACTCTTATGAACTTTGAAGGTGTCCTATGCATTTATATTTGCTACTCTATGAGGGACAAGCTGAATACTACTATGCTATGTTTTCTTTATGTGAAACAAACAAACGTCTTGCAAAGCATTGTTATTCATGAATATCTTGTTTGTGCCTTTTCATGTTGCAACATAGTTTCTTTGTCTTATTGCTAGAACTTTGTCTTTCATGTTATGATTGAGGTACTATGATCCCAGCTTTGAATGTTTTACAAATACTTTGATCAAGTTTATGATGGTGCATGTCACCTCAAAAATTATTCTTTCTTTTTATCACTTACCTACTCGAGGACGAGCAGGAGTTAAGCTTGGGGATGTTGATACATTGAAAATGTATCTACAATTTTTGATGTTCCATGCTTGGTTTTATCTACTTTCTTGTGTTTTGTCCACACTTTGGAGTACTTTTCATATGATTTCTTGGACTAACCTATTAACAAGAGCCACAGTGCCAGCTGCCTGTTTTCTGCTGTTTTTGATTCTAGGAAAGTCAGAAAATGAATATTCTCGGAATTGGACGGGACAAAAGCCAAAGTCACTATTTTACCGGGGTACACCTGGAGCCAGAATACGAGACGGAGAAGGGCTAGAGGGCGACCACACCACCTGGCCGCGTGGCCAGGATTGGCCCGCGCCAGGGGGTGGTGTGGCCAACCCAGGCACCCCCTCGGCCTCTCCTTCCTCCTATATATTGCCTCTAATACGGAAACCCTGAGTACCCGATCAAAATTCCATGAAAGAGTCTGTAGCCGCTGTCATCTCCATTCCTAGATCGAGAGGGATCTGAAGCTCTTCTCGGCACCCTGTCGGAGAGGGTAATTCACCCTGGTGGCCTTCTTCATCATCATGCAAGCCTTTGGTGTGATGCGTGAGTAGTTCATCTCTGTACTAGGGGTCCATGTAGTAGCTAGATGGCTGGTTCTCCTCCTTTGTGCTTTCATGTCTAGATCTTGTGAGCTCCATTCATGATCAAGATCATCTATTTGTAATTCTGCATGTTGTGTTTGCGGGGATTCGATGGATATTGAGATGCTATTTCAGATTGATTATTGATTCTGTCATGTCTTTGTTATTTGTGATCTTGCATGCTTTCTGTTGTTAGTAGCTATCTTGGCCAAGTAGATGCGAGCAACTCCAAGAGTTAGTATTTATGCTCGATAGTGGGTTCATGCCTCTGGTAATCTGGGGAAGTGACAGAAATCTCTAAGGTACTAGATGTGTTGTTGCTACTAGGGAGAAAACAACAATCCTTTGTTCATAGAATTTCGTAATGCAATTATCCGCTGCTTGCAACTTAATACTAGAGGGGGTTCGGATGATAACCTGAAGGTGGATTATTAGTCATAGATGGAGTTGGATGGTGGTCTATATATAATGTTGTAATGCCCAATCTAATATCAAAGGAGTCAAGATGATTAGTATATGCTTGTATGCTTTCTCGATGTTTGTCAATTGCCCCGCTGTAATTTGTTCACCCAGCATGTTATCTATCTTAAGGAGAGCCACCTCTAGTGAACTATGGACCCCGGTCCTTTCTTTTACTTTCAATCTACAATCAACTGTTTACTGCTTTGTGTTTACTTTCTGCAAACTATTACTTCCTTCCATTCGATATGTTTAATCCTTTGTTTTTAGCAAAACCGGTGAGATTGACAACCTCATCGCAAGTTGGGGACAGAGTTCTGTGGTTGTGTTGTGCAGGTCTCCAGTTGCTACTAGCACTGGTAGTGCGCCCTGCCAAGGCTCAGCTAGCAACACCTTTGGGGTGTTTCCTTGCTCCTACTGGATTGATAACCTTGGTTTCGTACTGAGGGAAAACTTGTTGCTGTGCTCATCATACCTTTCTCTTGGGGTTCCCCAACGAGCTCGATATATTTTGGGCCATCACTACTGACCAGAGCTAAGTTTGCCAAAACCAATTAAATTTACTTAATGATCCCAAAGTGATGCCAATACTAACAACAAGATCAATCATATAGCAGAAATTCCAAACTAAAATAAGATGTGCAAAAAGTAAATGATAGAACTTCTCATTAATATTCCATATCGGCAACTCATACCAAGGGACACATAGATAGCTAGCTAGAGGAGAGATACTTCCACAATGCAAACCATCCTTTATGATAACTTCTCTATTCATGACATGACTACTAAAAAGAAGGCAAAAAGATGAAAGATAATGATGTGATACCGCGGCACTCCCCCAAGCTTGGAATAAACCAAGGGGATGCCAAAACCTAATGACGAATTACTCCTTCGGTGGTGATGGTGTTCTCTCGTCATCATCCAACTTCCAAGGTAAAGGCTCCCCATCAACAAAGGACATCTTGGTTTCCAATATCCTGAAACTAGCAGTAGAACTAATGTGTTTAAACCTAGCCTCATACTCACAGTTTTGATTTTGTATGTCATAGAGTTGTGCTTGTAGTTGGTTGGTTGTTCAATGGAGTAAGAGAATTTCATCCTTAAGCTCATTAGTCTCCTTCTTGTGCTCGACGATGAGTTCTGAACTAATCTTATGGATGATATCCACTTCGCGTTCCGCCATCTTCTTGTACCTAAAGACTTCTTGCTCCAGTGCTTCCATCATGTCCTTCAGACTACCTTCTCCTTTAGGGCCCTGAACCTCTTTCATCTGTCCCTTCCCATCTTCGAGCAACAACTCCTTGGGGTGAATCTTCAACTCATACATGTACAGGTTGATGATGTCCGTGAATGAATCCTCCTTGGCTGATCTAGAGGAAGACATTGTGGCTCCAAAACTAAGACTCTACCTGTCAGAAATAGATCAAAACAAAAACACGACGAGAACACAATATATGAACCTCGGAGGATCCGGGGGATTATATATTACGAAGTTTAACAACAAAAGGAAGGTACTGGGAGAAAACGGGTCGGAGATGGTCTCCGGGGTGGCCACACCCCCTGGTGGCGCGGCCAGGTGGGCCCGTGCCACGGGGTGGTGTGTGCCCCCCGAGCTCCGTTTCCGTCCCTTTTTCGACTTATAATCTTCCATGTTAGATAAAACTGCAAAAATATAATTTGAAAGGTTTTTCGCGGACCTTTTCTTACCAGAACTGTTACCTATTTGAAAACGGACTCTGCAGGTTTCTGAATTTGGTCTTTGATAAAATTTTCCGGTGTCACCACTTGAATAACATCAATATCTTCATTGTAAGAATCTCCAGCAATATAGTGCTTGAGTCTTTGACCATTCACCACTTGTGTAGTGTTGTCTTTTAAGGAAGAAATTTTTATTGCTCCTGAACGATACACCTCTTTAATAACAAAAGGTCCTTCCCATTTTGAAAGTAGTTTTCCTGCAAAAAATCTGAGACGAGACCTATACAATAGAACTTTCTCACTAACATGGAATTCTCTCTTAAGAATTCTCTTATCATGCCATCTTTTAACCTTTTCTTTAAAGAGTCTAGCATTTTCATAAGCCTAACTTCTCCACTCATCTAAAGAACTCAAGTCAGGCAATCTTTTCTTACCAGCAAGTTTAAAATCTCTATTAAGTTCTTTCACTACCCAATAAGCTTTGTGTTCTAATTCTAAAGGCAGGTGACAAGATTTTCCATAAACCATTTTGTAAGGAGACATTCCCATAGGGTTTTTATAACAAGTTCTATAAGCCCGTAAAGCATCATTCAACTTTTTAGCCTAATTTGTTCTAGATCTATTAACAGTCTTTTGCAAGATAGATTTAATTTCTCTGTTTGATAGTTCTACTTGCCCACTGGTTTGGGGATGATAAGCTGAAGCAATTCTATGATTAACGTCATATTTAGCAAGGGTCTTCCTAAAACCAGCATGAATGAAGTGTGAACCTCCATCAGTCATAAGATATCTAGGCACTCCAAACCTAGGAAAAATAACATCTTTAAGCATTTTTAAAGAGGTCTCACCATCAGCACTTGTAGGTATGGCTTCTACCCACTTAGTAACATAATCAATAGCAACAAGAATATGAGTATAACCTTTTGAAGGAGGAAAAGGACCCATAAGCTCAAATCCCCAATAGTCAAATGGTTCAATAACAAGAGAGTAACTCATAGGCATTTCATTACGTCTAGAAATATTACCAACTTGTTGACATTCATCACATGATAAAATAAACTTCCTTGCGTCTTTAAAAAGGGTAGGCCAATAGAAACCTGATTGTAGAACCTTTTGTGTGGTTCTATCTCCAGCATGGTGCCCTCCATAGGCACTACCATGACATTTTTGCAATATCTCTTTTTGTTCATATTCTGGAACACATCTTCACATAATACCATCCACTCCCTCTTTATATAAATGTGGGTCATCTCAAAAGTAATGCTTCAAATCATAAAAGAATTTCCTTCTTTGTTGGGCTGTAAAAGTTGGAGGCAAATACTAAAGTTAGCATAATCAGCATACCAAGGATTGTCTCGCAAGCTTACCTCTATTGCAGCCAACTGTCCATTTGGAAAACTATCATTAACAGGCATAGGATCAAAAGAAATGTTTTCCAATCGAGATAAATTATTAACAGGCATACAAATGCACCTTTCCTATCTACAATATGTAGATCGAACTCTTGTAAAAGTAGCACCCATCTAATAAGCCTAGGTTTAGCATCTTTCTTTGTCATAAGGTACTTAATAGCAGCATGATCAGTATGAATGGTGAATTTTGAAGGTCTAAACTTATCACAAGCAAAGACAATAGCTAAGAATTCTTTTTCAGTAGTAGCATAATTATTTTGAGCAGCATCAAGAGTCTTACTAGCATAATGGATAACATTCAACTTTTTATCTATTCGTTGTCCAAGAACAGCACCTACATTAAAATCACTAGCATCACACATAATTTCAAAAGATAAATTCCAATCAGGTGGTTGGAAAATAGGAGCAGCTATTAAAGCTTTCTTTAGAGTTTCAAAAGCTTCCTTACAATCATCATAAAAAACAAAAGGTACATCTTTTTGGAGAAGATTAGTAAGAGGTTTTGATATCTTAGAGAAATCTTTAATAAACCTTCTATAGAAACCAGCATGACCAAGGATACTACAAATACCTTTGACATCCTAGGAAAGGGCATTTTATCAATTGCTTCTACTTTGGCTCTATCAACTTCAATGCCTCTTTCAGAAATTTTATGTACAAGGACAATTCCCTCATTAACCATGAAGTGGCATTTCTCCCAATTTAGAACAAGATTAGTTTCTTCATATCTCTGCAAAACTTTCTCAAGGTTGTGCAGACAATTATCAAAAGAAGTTCCATAGACGGAAAAGTCGTCCATGAATACTTCCGTAATTTCCTCACAAAAACCATGAAATATAGCAGACATGCATATTTGAAAAGTGGCAGGAGCATTACACAAACCAAAAGGCATACGCCTATAAGCATAAGTTCCATAAGGACACGTAAAAGTAGTTTTTTCTTGATCTTGTTGTTTAACAGCAATTTGAGAGAACCCAGAGTATCCATCAAGAAAGCAAAAATGAGTCTTCTTAGACAACCTTTCTAACATTTGATCAATAAAATGTAGTGGGTAATGATCTTTCTTAGTAACTTTGTTAACCTTTCTGAAATCAATGCACATCCTATAACCAACTACTACTCTTTGGGGAATAAGCTCATTATTTTCATTAGGCACAACAGTAATTCCTCCTTTCATGGGGACACAATGAACATGACTAACCCATTGACTATCAGCAATAGGATAAATAATACCAGCATCAAGGAGTTTTAATACCTCATTTCTTACCACTTCCTTCATCTTAGGATTTAAACGATGTTGATGTTCTACCACTGGTTTTGCACCGGGTTCTATATTAATGGCATGCTGACATATTGATGGGGATATGCCGAATGGGGTATGCCCACCAGGATGTTCTGATCGGGCCAAAGGCCTCGCGAGTGGGCCTGTAGGACGGCGATTGGAATGCGACTGAGGAGAAGGCCTGGCGATTGGAGACTGGAGGCCTAGAAGTGTACCTAAAGCCCAGTCGGATTAGGTCAAAGCCTATGAATCCATATCTTGTTCGGTTGTAAACTGTAAACCCTAGTGAGGTGCCTCCTATATAAGCCTCCTTAGGGTAGTTTGAGGACTTACGTTCCATCATACACCCCTTCAAGTGACTCGCTGCTTAGACGTCGAGCTCTCCACCCCTATACTCTCTCTCCATCAATCTAATCTAGCAGGAGTAAGTCTTTACCCTTCGGGGGGTCGAACCTAGGTAAATCCATGTGCATCCTCCCCCATCTCGCATCGCAGATGGCCGCCATCTCTCGCCCCCGATTCTATCAATCGCTGCATATGGCAACGACTGTCGTGGCCATTTCCACGACAGTGGCGCCCATCGTGGGGCCTAGCCGGACTGGCCTGAGTTCTGTGGCGAGACCATACTCGCCAATCGATCGGTCGATCGCCACCAGCCGTATGATAGCCAGCGGTGGGATCCTCCAGATCCTGCCTAGCAGCTACATCCCGGCGTCGCGCCCGATCACCCACAACGCGATAATGCCGGTCGACACCATCAACCTGTTCGTCGGCTTCACCGATGCAGTCGACCCGGCGGCAACAATGATCGTCGGTGGATCGCCGCCACGCCGCGATCTGCTCTCGGAGGAGCAGATCCGCTCCATCAGCCGCCTCGCCACCGAATACGACTCGGTCGCCAGCAACGCGGCTGAGACCAACGCCGACGCGGATGACGTGGCCCTCCATGAACCCTGCCTTGGTCGACGGATCCATCACCGCAGCATCACGGGAGGACTCCATCACGCGGGTCTCCAACCCTGAGGACTTCGAGGATTCCTCCATCCTTGGGATCTTTGGTTCCGACTCCAGCTCGGAGTCCCCCAAGGACTTCTGTGCCAGATCCAACTGCTTCAACGCGATCTACATGGTGGGCAGCACGGTTGCCCCGCCAGATCCATTCTCTACACCAATCCCTCCAACCGCCACGGCCACAGAGGTGGAGCCAGCCCGCCTGTGACGGGAGGAGGCACAGCGCAGGGAACTAGCCGAGCGCGAGAAATTCCGCCTCGAGCGGGCAACGGTGCAGGAGCTGTCGCTCTACCACCAACGACGCATTAGGACCCACCTGAACTCCAACGTCCAGGGCCACGTCCTAAACTTCAACAACGAAAGTGACCCCGCACACATGGCCGAGCGTGACTACTACGAGAACGCGCCACCAGGTGGCAGCAATCAACCACCACCCAGCACACCGGCGACTAGGGCCCCACCGCCACCCATTGGTCACGCGCCCCCACCGGACCAGCAGCGGATCATAATCTCGCCACAGGCCCGTGACACCAACGGGCTCCCACTATACTCCACCCCAATGGACAACGTCATCACGGCCGATGCTGCATTCGCCCGCCTCGACATCCAAGGAGAAGGCGTGCTGCAGATCCAATACGCTAAGTCCCTGCTCACCAGGGTCGTCGAGCAGCAAGCCGCGGGAGTCAACCCGCGGGGGCGGATGTATTCCCGCCCATCGGCAAGCAGGGCAGCCTCAAGCGACCCTCCAACCGTCGCCAAAGCTGTGACCTGCCCACCACCCCAGCCCCTAGCGCATCAGCCACGGGCCGCCAACCCTGTGCTCTCTACCAACGAGCCACAGCCGGTGAATAACACGGTCGCTGCCAACGGGCAACCCATCGACGTCTGAACGTACATCGTCAACAACCAAGCTTGACGGGCATGCTAGCCCAACGACTTGCGGCACACTCTCACCAACCGCGGTGACTCCGAACCCAGGGGCTCGCTCAGCCGAATCAGCCCCCAGTGCTTCGGACCTATGATCCGAGGCGAGAAGTACCCCGCCAACTTCAAGGCGCCCAAGGAGATTGAAAAGTACGACCCAACGTACGACCCAGCAGTGTGGCTAGACACATACCTCATGGCGATGGGAATCACCGGCCACACTAACCTGCTAGCCGCTCACTACCTCCCCCTGATGATGGAGGGTGCGACCCGGCAATGGATCAACACGCTCCCTGCCGACAGCATCGACTCATAGGAAGAGATGCAGGATGCCTTCGTCAGGCACTTCGAGGGATCCTACACCCGCGCCACCACCATTGAAGACCTAGAGCGATGCATCCAGGGATAGCCCGAGTCGACCTGCCACTGGATCTAGAAGTAGCAGGAACTATGGATCAATGCCTCCGGCATCCACTCGGACACGGCGCTCCACTACTTCAAGAACGCGTGCCGGTACGAACCCTTGGTCGCTAAGATCAAGAGGGTCTACCGGACGCTCGACAACATCCCTGACCTCCTCGAGATCGCCAACCGTTACGCAATGGAGGACCCCAGCCAGGACTCTGGCGACGAGTTAGGAGGAAGACGCCGCATTAGCAGCCACGACAACGGGCGACAGCGCGACATGCGCTACAGCAACACCCGCCTCACCGGCAAGCGCCGCAATGACGGGCAAGTCGACTTTCTCGCTAATGCCAGTTACGGCCAACGTGACCCGAAGAACTTCCGCCGTGACGGAGGAAATTACCGCGACAACGGAAACTACCGCGCCAACAACACGGCGAGGCCGAAATTCGACCCCGCCGCCCTGCTCAACTAGCCTTGTGTCTACCATAGCAGGGAGGGAAAACCCACCACCCACACCACCGTGGACTGCCATTCTCTAAAGGAGATCGAAAAGGCAAGGCGAGCAAGGGAGGACCCCAACAACAACCCACGAAGGGACAATGGCAATGCCGGCGGGTTCGGAAACATCGTCGGCTCACTACACACCTTCACCGGGCTCGGCACCAAATGCGAGAAGAAGGTGCTCGCCCGCGCGGTCATCGTCAATGCGGTGACCCAAGTTGACATCCCCCGCTTCCTGAACTGGTCCGAGCAAAGCATCACCTGGAGTCGCCAAGATCACGCGCCCAGGATCGAATATCCAGGGCGAGTCGCCCTGGTGGTCAGGCCCAAAGTGGCCGATTACTGGCTGCCCAAGATGCTGATGGACGGCGGAAGCTCCATCAACATCATGTACTTGGACACATTCAAGAGGCTGCACCTCCCGGAGTCAGCGATCGAGTCGGCACTCACCACCTTCCACGGCATCATCCCCGGTCGGAAGGCGTATCCGATCGGCAAGGTGGCGCTGCCAGTCACCTTCAGCACACCAACGAATTTCCGCACCGAGCGGATCGTCTTCGAGCTGGTGAACTTCAACATCCCTTACCACTGTGTCCTAGGGCGCCAGGCATTCGCCAAGTTCATGGCGACCCCGCATTACTCCTACAACATGACGAAACTCCCAGGGCCAAGCGACATCATCACCGTCCACGATGACCCTGACATGGCCGTGGAATGCGAGGACAAAGGCGCCGAGCTCGTCGGCACTGTCTTCACCATGGAGACCGACCACGCGGAAGAGCTCACGAAATACGTGGGCAGCATCAACAAGGACGACCCCACCATTCTGAAGAAGCCAACCGCCACGAGCTCCACATTCGAGGCGACCACGCACACCCGCACCGTCGAGCTCGTCCCAGGCGACTCCAGCCAGACGGTCACCATTGGGGCGCACATGAGCCCCGCATAGGAAAGCATGCTCATCGAGTTCCTCCGTGAGAATCGCGACATCTTCACATAGAAACCATCTGACATGCCCGGTGTCCCGAGGGAACTCGCTGAGCACAAACTCATCGCTGACCCCAAAGTGCGACCAGTAAAGCAGTCGCTGCGGCCCTTCAATGAAGAGCGCCGCCGAGCAATTGTCGAAGAGGTACAACGCCTGCTAGCCGCAGGATTCATTCGGCCAATCAAGTACTCCAAGTGGCTAGCAAACCCAGTCCTAGTCCTGAAAAAGAACAACACCTAGAAAATGTGTATCGACTACACCAACCTCAACAGCGCCTGCCCGAAGGAGGAGTTCGTCCTACCGCGCATCGACCAGATCATCGATTCGACCACGGGATCGGAGCCGCTATGCTTCCTCGACGTGTATTCTGGCTACAACCAGATTAAAAATGGCGGTCCACTACAAGAAATCTGCTCACTAGTGACCTTTTCTTAACGACCATGCATTTTTTGGTCATAAATTTGTGACCATTCTGAGCCAGTTGGTCGTAGGGAATTTGGGAGGGTCCAAACCTTGAAAAATAACGACCAATTTGCTCAAGAAGGTCACAGTTTCGTAACATGAAATGGTCATAGACGAATAACCCTTGTTTAGAGCCTTTTATTTGACAGACTACGACCTATTTAAATAGTTGTTATGGTTAAATTCCAAGACAAAAAATGCCAGGATCGCCAACTCAGCAGCATCATCTTCGTGTCACATCCACGTGTCAATTTTGCTTACTTGTCATGTCTACGTGTCATCTGGCAAATATTTGAACAAAAATATGCTGGTGAGTTGGCAGAACAGAACCACTGTAGCAAACAGCGAGTTGTTACAGAATTAGGAGCTCGACATCCTTTAACCCCTACATGTTGGCAGAACAGGTTCAGACTAATAAACGAAAAAAGGGAGAGACAGTGCCCAATGGGACTCAAACCCAGTATGCCATTGTTCTTCTAAAGGAACTGAACCACTACACCAAGACAGCTTGTATGTTAAATATACCTGCGTGTGTATATTTGTATGTCCGGGGAACGATAAGGACTGAACAAATTACAGAAAAAAGAGGGTGCCAGGGGAATCGAACTCATGGCCTCCAGCGGTCGGTATTCCTCCCAGTCGATCTACCACCGGTCCACCAACATCATCTTGTATCGATAGTAGTACCACATCCTCTTAATCATCAGGCAACCCAGTTAACCTATGCAGGCCTCCAACATGCGACTATTTGGGCTCCTTGCTGGGCTGGCCTTCAACCAACAGCAGCGTGTGAGCGCCCATGCCTTGCTGGGCTGGGCCATTTGCATCGCGGGTTCGCTCGCCCAGCCACCTCCACCTTTTTTTATTTATTCTTTTTAAATTCTTTTATATCTTTTTATTTATAATTCCAAATTGATTCAAACAAAATTTAAAGAACTTGTAATATTTTAGAGAAGATTTTTATGACGTTATTGAACACTTTTACTTTCAAGAAAAATACAAGGACATATTTTCATATAAAACCTTAGTAGGTATAAATAGAGATTTTGAATCATGATTTTGACAATAGGGGTTTGAAATTGAAAATTTTCATCTAGGGTTTGCAATTGAAATTTTACAACTGAAATATCATACTGTGAGTGTAAAAATGATTTTTTCAAAAAATCATGAGTATTAGATAATGTACTTGTAGTTTAAATTGAACCCACTTCCTACCGATTCGGTAGAAATTTGTCTTTTTCGCCAGGAGTGGACGGAAAGGTTTTATATACCCTAGATGGGACATTGTCCATGTAACATTGTCTAGTATTTTTGAAAAATAGGGTGGTACCATTTTGAAACTATTATTTTGTGGTTGCTTCACAAAACGCCTCGTTTTTGGCATTCAGAAAATGGAAAATGTATTTTCTGTGCGACGAAAAGGGAAACTTTCTCCTGCAACATTTTGGCCATCTTAGGATGCACATACGTGCACAATATGCGCATATTATCACAAACTATGTCGCGATTATAGCCATAACATTGGTCGTATTACCTGAAAGCCATGAAACCTCGGACAAGATAGGTCATTTCTGTGAAGGTTTTTTCAAGATGTTCGTAATATACCAAGTTTTGTATTTTTTCCTTGTAAATATGTCACATAATATAACACCATGTGAAGGATTTACCTTGTTTAGACCATTTTTGAATTTTTCATGCCCGTTTCAAACTATGGTCAAAACGGCAGGCACGAGGGTTCATAGATAGGGGATGAGTCTAAAAATGATTTTTGCAAAAAAATAATGAGCATTAGATCATGTACATGTAGTTTAAATCGGACCAACTTCCTACTGATTCAATAGTAATTTGTCTTTTTCGCCAGGGGTGGACGGAAAGGTTTTAGATACCTTGGTTGCAAAATTGTCCATGTAATATGGTCTAGTATTTTTTTAAATAGGGTTGCACCATTTTGAATTAGAACATTGATGGTTGCTACACAAAATGCCTCGTTTTTGGCATTCAGAAAATAGAAAATATATTTTCTGTGTGACGAAAAGGGAAACTTCCTCCTGCAACATTGTTGGCCATCTTAGGATGCACATGCATGCACAATATGGGCATATTATCACAAACTATGTCGCGATTGTAGCCATAACATTGGTCGTTTGACCTGAAAGCCATGAAACCTCGGACAAGATAGGTCATTTCTGTGAAGGTTTTTTCAAGATGTTCATAATATACCAAGTTTACTATTTTCTTGCAAATATGTCACATAATATGACACCACGCGAAGGATTTACCTTGTTTGGACCATTTTTGAATTTTTCATGCCCGTTTCAAACTATGGTCAAAACGGCGGGCATGAGGGTTCATAGATAGGAGATGAGCCTCAGTAAACTTGCATTGGATCTCTGAAGAAACAGCATATTGTGAGTCTAAAAATGATTTTTGCGAAAAAATCATGAGCATTAGATCATGTACATGTAGTTCAAATCGGACCCACTTCCCGTTGATTCAATAGTAATTTGTTATTTTCGCCAGGGGTGGACGGAAAGGTTTTAGATACCTTGGTTGCAAAATTGTCCATGTAATATGGTCTAGTATTTTTTTTAAATAGGGTTGTACCATTTTGAATTAGAACATTGATGGTTGCTTCACAAAATGCCTCGTTTTTGGCATTCAGAAAATGGAAAATATATTTTCTGTGCAACAAAAAGGGAAACTTCCTCCTGCAATATTGTTGGCCATCTTAGGATGCACATGCATGCACAATATGGGCATATTATCACAAACTATGTCGCGATTGTAGCCATAACATTGGTCGTTTGACCTGAAAGCCATGAAACCTCGAACAAGATAGGTCATTTTTGTGAAGGTTTTTTCAAGATGTTCGTAATATACCAAGTTTGGTATTTTTACTTGCAAATATGTCACATAATATGACACCACTCGAAGGATTTACCTTGTTTAGACCATTTTTGAATTTTTCATGCCGGTTTCAAACTATGGTCAAAACGGCGGGCATGAGGGTTCATAGATAGGGGATGAGCCTCACTAAACTTGCATTGGATCTCTGAAGAAATAGCATATTGTGTGTCTAAAATTATTTTTGCAAAAAATCATGAGCATTAGATCATGTACATGTAGTTCAAATCAGACCCACTTCCTACTGATTCAATAGTAATTTGTCTTTTTCGCCAGGGGTGGACGGAAAGGTTTTAGATACCTTGGTTGCAAAATTGTCCATGTAATATGGTCTAGTATTTTTTTAAAATAGGGTTGTACCATTTTGAATTAGAACATTGATGGTTGCTTCAAAAATGCCTCGTTTTTGGCATTCAGAAAATGAAAAATGGATTTCTGTGCGACGAAAAGGGAAACTTCCTCCTGCAACATTGTTGGCCATCTTAGGATGCATATGCATGCATAATATGGGCATATTATCACAAACTATTCTGCGATTGTAGCCATAACATTGGTCGTTTGACTTGAAAGCCATGAAACCTCGGACAAGATAGGTCATTTCTGTGAAGGTTTTTTCAAAATGTTCGTAATATACCAAGTTTGGTATTTTTACTTGCAAATATGTCATATAATATGACACCACACGAAGGATTTACCTTGTTTGGACCATTTTTGAATTTTTCATGCCCGTTTCAAACTATGGTCAAAACGGCGGGCATGAGGGTCCATAGATAGGGGATGAGCCTCACTAAACTTGCATTGGATCTCTGAAGAAACAGCATATTGTGAGTCTAAAAATGATTTTTGCAAAAAATCATGAGCATTAGATCATGTACATGTAGTTCAAATCGGACCCACTTCCTACTTATTCAATAGTAATTTGTCTTTTTCACCAGGGGTGGACGAAAAGGTTTTAGATACCTTGGTTGCAAAATTGTCCATGTAATATGGTCTAGTATTTTATGAAAATAGGGTTGTACCATTTTGAATTAGAACATTGATGGTTGCTTCACAAAATGCCTCGTTTTTGGCATTCAGAAAATGGAAAATGTATTTTCTGTGCGACGAAAAGGGAAACTTCCTCCTGCAACATTGTTGGCCATCTTAGGATGCACATGCTTGCATAATATGGGCATATTATCACAAACTATGCCGTTATTTAGCCATAGCATTGGTCGTTGGACCTGAAAGCCATGAAACCCCGGACAAGATAGGTCATTTCTGTGAAGGTTTTTTCAAGATGTTCGTAATATACCAAGTTTGGTATTTTAACTTGCAAAGATGTCACATAATATGACACCACGCGAAGAATTTATCTTGTTTGGACCATTTTTGAATTTTTCATGCCCGTTTCAAACTATGGTCAAAACGGCGGGCATGAGGGTTCATAGATAGGGGATGAGCCTCACTAAACTTGCATTGGATCTCTGAAGAAACAGCATATTGTGAGGCTAAAAATGATTTTTGCAAAAAATCATGAGCATTAGATCATGTACATGTAGTTCAAATCGGACCCACTTCCTACTGATTCAATAGTAATTTGTCTTTTTCGCCAGGGGTGGACGGAAAGGATTTAGATACCTTGGTTGCAAAATTGTCCATGTAATATGGTCTAGTATTTTTTAAAAATAGGGTTGTACCATTTTGAATTAGAACATTTATGGTTGCTTCACAAAATGCCTCGTTTTTGGCATTCAGAAAATGTATTTTCTGTGCGACGGAAAGGGAAACTTCCTCCTGCAATATTTTGGCCATCTTAGGATGCACATGCCTGCACAATATGGGCATATTATCACAAACTATGCCGTGATTTTAGCCATAGCATTGGTTGTTGGACCTGAAAGCCATGAAACCTCGGACAAGATAGGTTATTTCTGTGAAGGTTTTTCCAAGATGTTCGTAATATACCAAGTTTGGTATTTTTACTTGCAAAGATGTCACATAATATGACACCACGCGAAGGATTTATCTTGTTTGGACCATTTTTGAATTTTTCATGCCCGTTTCAAACTATGGTCAAAACGGCGGGCATGAGGGTTCATAGATAGGGGATGAGCCTCACTAAACTTGCATTGGATCTCTGAAGAAACAGCATATTGTGAGTCTAAAAATGATTTTTACAAAAAATCATGAGCATTAGATCATGTACATGTAGTTCAAATCGGACCCACTTCCTACTGATTCAATAGTAATTTGTCTTTTTCGTCAGGGGTGGACGGAAAGGTTTTAGATATCTTGCTTGCAAAATTGTCCATGTAATATGGTCTAGTATTTTTTTAAAATAGAGTTGTACCATTTTGAATTAGAACATTGATGGTTGCTTCACAAAATGCCTCGTTTTTGGCATTCAGAAAATGGAAAATGTATTTTCTGTGCGACGAAAAGGGAAACTTCCTCCTGCAACATTGTTGGTGATCTTAGGATGCACATGCGTGCACAATATGGGCATATTATCACAAACTATGCCACCATTTTAGCCATAGCATTGGTCGTTGGACCTGAAAGCCATGAAACCTCGAACAAGATAGGTCATTTCTGTGAAGGTTTTTTCAAGATGTTCGTAATATACCAAGTTTGGTATTTTTACTTGCAAATATGTCACATAATATAACACCACGCGAAGGATTTACCTTGTTTGGACCATTTTTGAATTTTTTTATGCCCATTTCAAACTATGGTGAAAACGGCGGGCATGAGGGTTCGTAGATAGGGGATGAGCCTCACTAAACTTGCATTGGATCTCTGAAGAAACAGCATATTGTGAGTCTAAAAATGATTTTTGCAAAAAATCATGAGCATTAGATCATGTACATGTAGTTCAAATCGGACCCACTTCCTACTGATTCAATAGTAATTTGTCTTTTTCGCCACGGGTGGACGGAAAGGTTTTAGATACCTTGGTTGCAAAATTGTCCATGTAATATGGTCTAGTACTTTTTAAAAATAGGGTTGTACCATGTTGAATTAGAACATTGATGGTTGCTTCACAAAATGTCTCGTTTTTGGCATTCAGAAAATGGAAAATGTATTTTCTGTGCGACGAAAAGGGAAACTTCCTCCTGCAACATTGTTGGCCATCTTAGGATACACATGCATGCATAATATGGGCATATTATCATAAACTATGCTGCGATTGTAGCCATAACATTGGTCGTTTGACTTGAAAGCCATGAAACCTCGGACAAGATAGGTCATTTCTGTGAAGGTTTTTTCAAGATGTTCGTAATATACCATGTTTGGTATTTTTCCTTGCAAATATGTCACATAATATGACACCACGCGAAGGATTTACCATGTTTGGACTGTTTTTGAATTTACGATGCCTGTTTCAAAGTATGGTCAAAACGGAGGGCTTGAAGGTTCCTAGCTAGGGGATGAGCCTCGCTAAATTTTCATTAGATCTCTGATAAAACATCATATTGTGAACCTAAAAATGTTTTTTTCAAAAAATCATGAGCATTAAATCATGTACATGTAGTTCAAATCGGACCCACTTCCTACTAATTCGACAGACATTTGTCTTTTTCGCGAGGGGTGGAAAAATAGGTTTGGGATGCCCCGGTTCGGACACTGTCCATGTAACGTGGTCTAGTATTTTTTAAAAATGTGGTGGTGTCATTTTGAAACTTTCATTTTGTGGTTGCTTCACAAAACGCCCCTTTTTTGTATTCGGAAAATGGAAAACGCATTTTCTGTGGGACGAAAAGGAAAACTTTCTTCTGCAATATTGTCCGCCATCCCATTATGCACATGCGTGCACAATATGGGCACATTATCACAAATTATGTCGTGATTATGGCCATAACATTGGTCTTCTGGCTTGAATTGGAAGAAATTTGTTTTTTTGATAAGAGTCTATGGAAAGCTTTTGTGGTCTAAGCACTTGGTGGTTTCTACTTAAAATGTGATATAATATTTTACAAAAATGAGGTGGTACCATTTTACAATGTATTTTTAGTAGGTTCTTCATAAAAAATCCTTTTCTTTTGCACAAATAAATGTAGGTTCGTGGACAGTCTTCTCTAGCCAATCAGAACTCAGGATCCCTATTGCCCTGGATCGGAGTCCAGAACTCGATCTTTCCCATCGATCACATATCTATCAAATCCAATGCCCTAGAACCTCTCACGCCCACCAAATTTGCGCGCGTTGACGCTAGGGTTAGCCACATCCAACCCACCCCATTGCGTAGCCACAACACCCACAACTAAGTCCCTCCCCTCTTCTCCCACCCACCCACGAGCGCCGCCTCCCCTCCTCTCCCACCCACCCACGAGCTCCTCCTCCACCTCGATCTGATCGCTCCCCATCTCCTCCTTCCCCGGTGTCACACCATCGACCAGCCTAGACCTCTAGCGCCCTCCCTAGTAACCCAAACCCAAACCACTCTCCTCCCTAGTAACCCATGAACCCTAGCCTCTCCTCCCCAATCCCCACTTCGAACAGCCAGATTTGATCCCTACAACCAGCGCCTCCTCCCCAGCCACAAGTTGCCACCGACTCCCCGTCCCGACCACGAAGCCACTTGATTCGCTCCTCCTAGTCATGGATGCCACTGGATCCTCTCCTCCCCGACAACACCGACCCCGGATAAGGTGAAGCAGGAGCGGATCCCCTCCCGGAGCACTCACCAGATCCTGCCGAGCGACACATCTGGCTCCCTCCGATCTCCTCCCAGCACGCTCCCCACCATCCCACTGCCACGCGCCGCTGACCCTTCTCTCCTCACCTGCTTGCCGCCGTCCCTCCATTCCCAACACGAGATGTGCCCCTGATCTGCGGGGAACGGCCATGCCCGACGGCGAGATGGGCGTGTCCGGGCCTGGCGTCGTCAACACGTTCGTCACCATGAGGCCACCGAGGAGATGGGCGTGTCCGAGCCTCACGCTACCTCTCCGTCTCCGCAATTTCCTCGATTCGGTCTCACCCATTGACGTTTCACTGTCTGCAGGCGGTTGAAGCAGCAGCGGCTGCGGGAGCGGCGGAGGTAGGAGCGACCGTGGTAGAGGCCGCAACGGTGGCAGGGGAGGAGGCAAGGTTGGGACTTCATGAAGGGCGGGAGCAAGGTGGTCGTGGTGCAGCACAAGCACGCCGACATCTTCACTGCCAAGGCCAAGGAGGACACTCTCTGAACCAAGAACATGGTCCCTGGGTAGTCCGTCTATGGCGCATCTCCGACCAGGTAGTTCTCGCGCTACCCTTACATGCTACTTCTAGGTTTAATTGTTAGGCAAAGTTCAGTTGCAGCGTGGTGACATGGTTGCTACTCAGGTTTAGTTGGTTAATTTACTTGCTGATGTTGATGGTAGTACTATTTGTACTGTCAATTGCTGATTGTGGTACTGTTTTGCTGAGAGGGAGAGAGAGATATTCCTTTATGCATTTGCTATATCTGTTGTGCTATTGTAAATTTAAAATTTAGAGGATATTCAACATATATGTTGTCCAGTTGCTGTAATCTTTAGAGTATATTCAACATAGAGATGCATGTAAGTAGTCTCATGCTTCTCTTTATTGTTCCCAGCAGTCATCTCATACTCCAGGATGCCTGAAAGTACATCTAATATACGAGTGTTGCATTTCTTATTGTTCTTACTCCATGAAATTAACAATAGTCCATAAAGTTATGTTCTTTTAATTTTCACAAGATGATGCCTGAGTGCAGTAACAACTGACTCCCACTTGACAAGTTATGTTCTCAGCTGGAAGTACAAGTGACTGTTATTGGTGTTAACTATCTTCTGAATTTTCTGCATCGTGTGTGCATGTACGAGACGGACCTTGCTAGTCTATGTGCTTTTTGAGTTTTCTCATTGTCAATCTAGTGAATCTCAAATTACTGTTTCAATCTCCTAAATATTTAGGAGTACTCCACTTTTGAAAGTCAGTAGTCCTAGCATAGTCAACCTCTAATCATGCACTCCTATCCTCCAGTTCTACTATAACTATTTCTTGGAAAAATCTAACATGTTGCTGCTGGTACTCCCTTGTCACTGCTTCTAACACATGTTCTATTACATGGTTCAGGTAGCGATGTTGATGACACCTTGCTAGCCTTGTCCCATGACCAGCAACATCGCCATGGCCTTGTCCCTTGACCAGCAACACATGGTGATGTTGCTGGAGCTGCTAGAGATGGGCGATCCCGAGCTGGGCGAGGCGGATGCGACCGGCAAGCGTGATGCGACCGGCATGCTGGCCACCAGGACACGTAGGCGTAGGTCCATATCACCGTTGACCATCTTGTCTGCCACAAGATCCTTCCGCACACTCATGGTACGTGTGTGTCTCCGTGCCCCTTTACTTCTCTTTACAGCAGGTGAATCATGGGCTAGCACGTGAATTGGTAGGACATTGTAGACGTTGACAAATTGGTTGCATTGATGTTGTGTGCTTACAGAAAGTGGATAAATTGCACCATATGTTTGATAGTGTGTAAACAATGTGCTAATAGGTGATTCGGAGTAACTCGCTGTGTGTTTGATAGTGTGTAAACAATGTGTTTTGTATAGAGATTGAGATGATGAAATGAAGTGCACTAGGTTAGTCGCTAAATAGTGTGATTTTCCCTTTATCCATGTAAAGCCAGAGTTCTTGAAATCCTGTTCTTAAAAGATCTGTCAATGAATGCTAGCATTTTAGATGACAGCTATGGAACCTTGTTCTCTGCCCTTTGGTAATTTATCAAAGATCAAAATGGAACTACAACTAATATTTATAATCAGGTTATGATAGAATAATATATTGTATATGATGTTTGAAAACCTTGATCCCAAATATATGCCATCTCTTTTCATATGATCATCATTGCTAAAATGCTATTTTATTGATTTGATATAACTATATGCTATTTGGGATATAACCTTCATCCCAAATAAAATGCTATATCCCCCTTATATTTACTTATGTTGACCTACAGCAGCATCCTTGATGTTCTTGTCCCCATGTCTCGCAGATCTCCAAGTACAACAAAGCTTGTCGACCATAGACTCGGCGTGCAGCTCTAGTCCGTCACCATCGAATTTAAGTGGTTGTCCAAGACCCACATCAAGCATTATATTGGCCATACGCTGTGATTTGCATAATTCCATAATGTACTATCCATGATTGTATTGCAATGTACAAGTTGAATGATTGTAATATACTTTAAGTTGAATACCTACGTACGGTCCATTATTCTATAATATACTATTGTTATCTAAGTTTTATTTGATAACAATCAACAATTATTTGTTGTTTATTGTCTGTCGAATGGGGCATTTATGAAATGTTGACTAGTGGGGCGGCCTGTTTGGAATTTATACCTGATCTGTGTGGGACCAGTAGTAAACTAGTACTGACAGGTAGGACCCGTCTGACATGTGGGACCTGATGTGAAATAAAATTAAAAAATAAAATGCTGGGCCAAAGGACACGCCAGGAATTAAAAATATACGGGCTTAAATTATGGGCTTGGCCTATGAAAGAAATAGATAATAAAAGCTAGGCTTATAAACCAAAGGCTAGAATTGTTGGGCTTGGCCCATGTAATGCACCAAACTGGACTGGGTTGAATCTGTTGTCACGTCATATTCCACGTCAGATTAGCTTACGTGGACAGACAAGAATGCCATGACCAAAATTTTGGTCATAGACTCTATGACCATCTATTTTGGTCATAGTAGTCCATGACCAATTTAAAAAAAAGGTCGTGAGTTGTCTATAGTGACTCTCGCTATGTGACCTACTCGTTTTGGTCATAGAAAGGTCATAGATGGATTACTATGACCTTTCAGTGACCAATATTAGGGGTCACCAGTTAACACATTCCTTGTAGTGGCCGAGGATGAGGAGAAGACGGTGTTCATCACGCCATTCGGCGCCTTCTGCTACACGGCCATGACATTCGGCCTCAAGAACGCCGACGCCACCTACCAAAGGTGCATGCAAGAGTGCCTCGTGAGCCAAATTGGCTGCAACATACACGTCTACATCGATGACGTGGTGGTAAAATCCACCCGCCAGGACGACCTGCTCGCCGACCTGGTCGAGACCTTCACAAATTTGCGGAGATACAACATCAAGCTCAACCCAGGGAAATGCACCTTCGGCGTCCCCACCGGACAGCTCCTGGGATATGTGGTCTCCAAGCGAGGCATCGAGGCCAACCCCACCAAGATCGACACCATCGCGCGACTCGGGAAACCCGAGTGCCTACGCGACGTCCAGAAGCTGGCCGGACGAGTCGCGGCTCTCAGTCGCTTCATCCCCCGACTCGGCGAGAAGGCAATGCCTCTCTACCGCCTGATGCGCAAGAACCCCAGGTTCCAATGGGACGAAGAAGCAGACAACACGCTCAGGGAACTCAAAGAAGTACTGCTTGCGGCACCACTGCTCGCCGCCCCAATCGACAAAGAGCCAATGCTCGTCTACGTCGCGGCCTCCACTCGAGTCGTCAGCGCCGTAATGGTCGTCGAACGACCAGAAGAGGGCAAGGAGCGCCCCATCCAGCGACCCGTCTACTACATCAGCGAAGTCCTAACAGACTCAAGACAACGCTACACGCAGTACCAAAAATTGGTGTATGCGGTCTTGAGGGCCCAGCAGCGACTCCCGCACTACTTCTAAGAGCACCCCATCATGGTCGTCTCTTCTGTGCCACTGCCGGACATCATCCACAACCACGAGGCGACCGGTCGAGTCGCCAAGTGGGCCGTCGAGATCGGCGTCCACAACATCAAGTAAGAGCCACGCAAAGCAATCAAATCATAGGCCCTGGCCGATTTCCTCGCCGACTGGGAAGAGGCACAGACGTCGGAGAAGCTTCCCTACCTCCATTACTGGTCGCTTCACTTTGACGGCTCCAAGAACACCGACGGCGCCGGGGCCGGGGTCATACTGACCTCCCCCAAGGGAGACAAGCTCCGCTACGTGCTCCACCTCAATTTCAAGCCCTGCACCAACAACATGGCCAAATACGAGGCCCTCCTTCATGGAATGCGTGCCGCCAAGGAGATGAACGTCAATCGTCTAGGATGCTACAATGACTCCGACCTAGTCATCGGCCAAGTCGCGGGGACCTGTGACGCCGTCTCTCCAACAATGATAGCGTACCGCCAAGAGGTAGACCAGCTGGGAGGGCACTTCACCGGCTACTTAGTTGAGTGTATCGACAGGCGAAAAAACAAGGAGGCAGACGCCCTCTCATGAATCGGGTCGGCCAGGCAAACGCCACCCGCAGGAGTCTCCCTCGACATCATACACAAGCCTTCGGTCTCCCTGCCAAAGGAAATCGACATCGGGATACCACTACAGCCCGAGCCCGCCCTCATCGCCATGGTCACAGAGCCCAGCGATTGGACTACACCATACGTCGCCTTCCTCGAGGACAAGATCCTCCCAAGCAACGAGACGGAAGCGTGAATGATCGCGCGCCGTTGCAAATCCTTCGTCATCATCAACGGCGAGCTCCACAAATGCAGCGTGACCGGCGTGTTCCAGCGCTGCGTATAGCCAGAAGAAGGATGCAAGATCCTCCAGGACATCCACGCCGGCAACTGCGGCCATCACGCCGGCACCAAGTCGCTGGTCGCCAAAGCCATGCGGCATGGCTTCTACTGGCTCACCGCGCATGCCGACGCCACTGACATAGTCCAACAATCTGTTGGTTTCCAGAAGTACGCCAACCAGACGCATCTCCCTAGTTCGGTGCTCAAGACCATCCCCATCACCTGGCCATTCTCTGTATGGGGCATGGACATGGTCGGTCTGTTCAAGAAGGCCCCATCTGGCTACACCCACCTCCTGGTCGCGGTCGACAAGTTCACCAAGTGGGTCGAAGCCAAGCCGATCAAAAAGTATGACGGCAAGATGGCCACCAAGTTTCTCCGCAAGCTCATCTACCGGTGCGGCTACCCGCACATCATCATAACGGACAACGGCACCAACTTTTCCAAAGGCGCCATGGCAGAATTCTATGAAGAGCATAGCATACGACTCGACCTCGCCTCAGTCGCCCACCCGGAGTCGAACGGCCAAGCAGAATGCACTAATCAGAGCATCCTCCATGGTCTCAAGCTGCAACTTCAAGTGCCCCTCGAGCGAACCCCAGGATGCTGGGTCGAAGAGCTCTCCTCCGTAGTATGGGGGATCCGCACCTCCGTCAACCGCTCCACGGGGTTCACGCCCTTCTTCATAGTGTATGGCTCCGAGGCTGTAATGCCAACCGACCTGGAGCACGACTCACCTCGAGTCGCCAACTATGTCGAGGCGACAAACGAGATCGCCCACCAAGACAGCGTCGACCAGCTCGACGAAGCATGTGACCTAGCTCGCTCCTGCACCACCATCGAGACCAGCAGGGACTCCACCGCTACCACAGCCACCGAGTCCGGACCCGTACCTTCCAGGAAGGTGACTTGGTCCTACGACTGGTCCAGGACAAGAAGGGCATGCACAAGCTTTCCCCCCATGGGAAGGGCCATTTGCCATAGGGCGCGTCCTCGGCAACGATGCCTACTACCTCATCGACATACAAGGCAATGGCCAGCTTGAGGTCGGGAGGCCATGGAATGTAAACCTCCTCCGAAAGTTCTATACGTAGAACTCAAACTTGTACCTAGATGATACATAAATGAAATACATTCAGATCGCACAAATTGTGTCTACTCGCCATCTTCTTGTGCCACTCGCACTCGTACATTTAGCAATATGCTACCTACGGAAGTCAACCCTTGGTCGAGCGACCGGCACGGCTAAGTAGTGTGACCCAAGGGCACCGAAGATATTCGGGCTTTGTGTCGTCCATGAACACGCCAACCCGGAGCTACCATCGAAGTCGCCCCGCTCGACTGGCCTACCGGGCCAAGATGACCGATAAACGCTTCCCACAGCGACCTGTCCTCCCCATCCTCGTGTAAAGCGACTCGAACGGTTAAGTACCACGCACGGGGACTTCGCAACAAGAAAACCTCACGTGGCTCAGGAACACACCAAGTAAGAGAGCTGCCTTGGACTCGCCACGCGACTGGCTTTCCGAGCCAGGGGAAGAGACGCGGTACAAAAAACACATGAGACCTTACAATAGGCACACGCCCAAAACGGCTAAGTACCATGCTCGGGGACTCGCCTAAATCGACCTCACTCGAGCTCGGGCACTCGCCCCTTCGGAGTCGTAAGGCGACTAGCCCCACACGCCATGGCAAATCAGCCTAAACCAAAACAGTAACCCAACCCAAACACACATACACATAAACGAGTTATACCCCACTAAAGGGCGAACGCATTCGGGGACTCGCTCAAACAAAAGCCAACATACCACATAACTGACCATGCATTGCGAGTCGATTGACTCCCCTTACTTTCATACATATGTATTGTTCATATCACAAAATGGCCATTAGGCATAACTTACAAAAGCCCCCAGGGCAGACATCTATTTTGTAGGCTTCGACGAAGAAGCACCACCACCGCCCTTGGCCCGGACGAATGTCTCCCACGGATTCGTCGGGTATGTTGTCAACGACTTCGACAGCGCCAACCGGAAGGGCTGCTCCAACTTCAGGTCGTGATGCTCCGACTTGGGGTCGCCCGGTGCCACCACCATTTCCTGGTACGGAAGCAAGTCCCCCATCGCCAGCACCCTATCCGCGAAGGGAGAAGCCTTGGCGGTCAGCTTCAACACCTCCGACATCTCCACCGAGCCAGTCGCCGAAGGGTAGCCACTTGTGACATTGTTGAGGTCGAAATTGTCAGGAAAATGCGCGAGCCCTAGGCTCAACGCCATGGTGGCCCCACGCCTGAAGACCGAACACGCCATCCACTCTACAACGGCAGGCGTCTCCTCCAGGTAGCGCCATACTTCAGTCAGTCCCCCAGGTATAACCTCGGTGGGAGACATCCCTTGAAGCACAACCTAGACGCACAACACCGAGGCGGTGGCCGTGTTCACCACCGGCATTGTGAGGCATTGAAGGTCTACACCACCGGATCTCCTTGCCCTATCAAAGCTGCAATGTCAGACACCCAATGTCACTACGGACTCACCCACTTGGGGATTCACCGCATATATCAAAGCGGAGAGCAACCACTCACCAAGGAGTTTCCGACAGTTCTCTGTCACATGCTTCTCCAGGGCAGCAAGATCGCTCTGTATCCCAAGGATGATTGAATCAGTAGCCTTCCGCTCCTCCTCCGTTGCAACGACTGCGGCCTTGGCCCTCTCCTCAGAAGAGATCATCGACGCCTTCACCTCCTCCAACTCCTTCACCAACGAGATGATCCGCCCATTCGCTATGTCCAGCTCTGCAGCTTGGACATACCCCTCTCGGGCTTTGGCAATGGCAGTCGGAAGACCATCTAAAAGGAACATCAACAATAGTCAGCTTCCCGCAAACACCAGCTGCTCGCGATCGCCAAGTAAAACAATTACTCACCGGTAGTCTCCTAGAGTCGCCGGTTAGCCTCCTGCGCCACGCGCAGGTCACGCTCCAGGCGCTCCTTTGCGGCTTGCCGATCTGCCAATTCCCTCTGCAAGCCCTGCAAGTAGAATGAACAATCAGCAACTGCAGAAACACAATTTTAGTGCCTAGCCACTAAAATTCAGCGACTACACACTCGGGGACGGGCGACTAGAAGAAATTCAGTGCCTAGCCGCTGAAATTGAGCGACTAGACACTCGGGGACTAGCGACTAGAAGAATTTTAGTGCCTAGCTGCTGAAATTCAGCGACCAGGAACTCGGGGACTGGACATACCTGAATGGCGGCACCAAGCATGCTATGAAGCCCACTGGCATCCGTTGAAGGGACAACAAAGGAGGTGCGCCCGCGACGAGGCCCAACATCCTCATCAACGATCTCTGACATCTGCGGAGACTGGTTTTCTGCCACGGTCAGAAAACCCTTCGCCATGAAGCGCGGAAACGACGCAGACGCCCTCGCCAGGGCACTAGTTGTTGGGGCCGATGGTTTTGTCATCGGAGCCCCCTTAGCTGGATCCGATTGAGTGACCACCACCTCCTCGGTGCCGGCAGCAGGGTCACTCCCCTTAGTGTTGTCTTCTGCCGCAGCATCGTCGGCATCACCCCTCCGCTTCTTCACGCCCTCAGCAGGCGTGACGTCCGCAGCAGGCTTCCTCTTCCAGGGGGGATCGCCTTCCCCCGCGGTGACGACCGGCGGAATCTTAGCCATTGAAGGGCGACCTATCTTCTTAGCATCGGACCTGCAAAATCACCAAAGTCAGCAAAGAAATCATACAAGAAAGCACCCAAGAATTGAAAGGAAAAATCACGACTCACTTGGCGACCGGAAGAACGCGTAATCCCGTGCTGATGTGGGCGGGTTTGTCCAATTCCGGGCCTAGCTTGCACAAGAGACCCTTCTCAAAAACATCCGAGGCCCATGACACCGCAGGCTTCTTCGATGATGAAGCTGCGGTCTCTGGAATTTCTAGACCAGACGACACGGCCATTCCCGCCGGTCACGGCGACTTGCTCGCTATAGCTCTAGCAGCTCATGTCTCCGATGTGGCCTAGACAGTCGGCGTGATCACCGCAAGCAGAACTTCTACCTCAATCGCCGCGTCCGCTACCTCTGGTCCCATCATCGGAGTCATATCCTTCGGGACCTTGGATGAGACCTTAGTCACGTCATCGTCGGACTCATTGTCCGATCCGAACGCCACCGCCGACCTGGGTGGCGATGATGGCTTCGGGGCATGCTTCTTCGCGGGCAACTTTGGTTTGCGCACAGGTTTCACCGGCGTGGCGGTGCTCTGCGAACTATGCTCCTGCAAAATGTCATCATCTTCATCCCGCTCGTCAAGACTACGGCTCGCGTCAATCTCGCGCTGCTTCTACATGCGAGTCTTGCGACCCGCGGGCGCTGGGGGAGGAACCTCCCTCTCTTCTTCTTCGCTCTCAGAGGAGGTCCCTTCAGACCCTTGTTCGAGCTCCCTGGGGACCTCTTCGTCGAGTGGGGGAAGCCAGCCCTCGAGAACCTGAAACAACTGACAATGGCCACAAACAGACATCAAAGGATGCGGTTGCAAATTGCCCCGCGAGAGTCACGACTGAAGATAAATCTAGTGAAGAATGGCTTACTGTAGGAGCTTCATTCTTCTCGGGCATGTACAGGGCGAGCCCGGCCAACATGGTGGTAAATTCCACGTCGGTGATCTTCTTCAGGGCGGTCTTGTAGTCCGTGGCGTCCCACGACTCCTTGCTGGTCCGGGAAGGATTGTTCTTCCCGGTGTATTCATACATCCAATGGGGCCGGGTCGCCAACGGGACCAAGCGCCGCCCAAGCCAGAAGTTGTACAGGTTGATTATGGACAATCCCTGGTCCTTCAGCTTCTGGATCTGGTCCATCATCTCCGCGACGGCCATTCTTTGATCGTCGAGGAGCTTGTCCATTGTCAGCCGGCAGGGCTCGCTTCTCTTCGCGACGAACTCGGGAAGCGCCACTTTGCCGGAGGGGGTGGATTCTTTCACATAGAACCAGCTTTTCTTCCACTCGCTCGCGGCCTTATTCGGCAGTAAGAGCTTGAAGAAGTTGGCCTTCGGCTTCAACTGAAACGTAACGCCACCTGCCACCAAGATCGGGCCGCCGTACCCCTTGCGCCCGATGCGACCGTGGAACAGCTCCAACCACAGTGGGAAGTACGGCATGTAGCCAAGGTAGCATTTGCAGAAGGTGACAAAGATTGCTAGTTGCTCAATGTTGTGCGGGCCAAGATCCGACGGCTTGATCCCGTAGTACGCGTAGAACCGCCGAAAGAATACCTAGGTGGGGAATCCCAAGCCCCTCTCCAAGTGGCTTGGGAAGCAGATGAACTCGCCGGCGCGTGGCTTTGGCTCGACCTCGGAAGGCGCGGGGATCCGCCAATTCCCCTTATAGAGGACCCCCGTGTCTTCGAATGATTTGAGCTGCGCCGCAGTGCACTTGGACTTCCCCCACAGATCTTTCGGAGGCTCCATCAGGAAAGGAGAAAAATCGCTCGGTCTAGGGAATCTGGATCAAGGAGAAGCAGAGAGAATGGGTGCACGAAGGTGAGGAATGCGGGGAAGGGTCTATAGGACTATTTCGTCGCTCCCCTTATAAAGAAAGGTTACCCTCCAATCTCGGGATAGCCGTTACCCACGGTAATTATGCCAAAGTTACCGTTGGATTACCCAACGGCTAGTTTGACTGAGCCGATGGTCCAACTCCTTCCACTCGACTCGCCTGCAGCTATACCTTCTTCGATCGACAGGAGCAGGGACTCGGTAGTGAATGCATTCGCCAAAGCTACGACTGGAAGCCCAGTGCAAAATTTCCTCGGTTCTCGATAGAGTCCATCGCCGAGTTGACTAGGCTTCCAAATTGGACTCGCCTACTCCGACTGCCAAATGAACACCTACGTTTGAATCAACGATGGCCTCGGGGACTACTGATGGGGATATGCTGAATAGGATATGCCCAGCAGGACGCTCCGATCGGGCCAAAGGCCTCGCGAGTGGGCCTGCAGGACGGCGACTGGAATGCGACTGAGGAGAAGGCCTGGTGATTGGAGACTGGAGGCCTAGAAGTGTACCTGAAGCCCAATCGGATTAGGTCAAAGCCTCTGAATCCATATCTTGCTCGGTTGTAAACTGTCAACCCTAGCGAGGTGCCTCCTATATAAGCCTCCTTAGGGTAGTTTGAGGACTTACGTTCCATCATACACCCCTTCAAGTGACTCGCTGCTTAGACACCGAGATCGCCACCCTTGTAACTCGCTCTCCATCAATCTAATCTAGCACGAGTAGGTCTTTACCCTCCGGGGGCGAACCTGGGTAAATCCGTGTGCATCCGCCCCCATCTCCCATCGCAGATGGCCGCCAGCTCTCGCCCCCGATTCTACCAATCGTTGCCTATGGTAGCGACTGCCGTGACCATTTCCACGACACATATAGTAGGAGAAATCCCCTTTAAATCATCAAGGGTATAACCCATAGCTCCTCGGTGTTTCTTCAATACTTTTAATAATCTTTCCTCTTCCTTTCTTGAAAGTTTAGAACTAATAATAATAGGATATATTTTCTTATCATCGATGTAAGCATATTTAAGATCATCAGGTAAAGGTTTCAGATCGAAAACCGGATCCGTTTTAGGCGGTAATGTGGTTCCCAAATCTTCCACAAGTAAGTTATGCTTAAGCATCTTGGGTTGACGACGGAGAATCTCGTCAATCTCATTTCTTTCTTCCATGAAGATCTCACTTTCATGGTCTTCCATAAATTGCTCCAAAGCATTGTTAGGAGCAAGAGAAATAGAAGCAAGTTGTTCAACTCTAAAATCCTCATCACGCAATTCATTTTTGTAAGGAACTTTAGCAAATTTTAAAAAATTAAACTCATAAGGTTCTTCATCAAATTTAGTTGAAATTTTCTCCTTCTTACAATCTATTATGGCTCCACAAGTGTTCAAGAAAGGTCTACCAAAAATGATAGGATAAGTTTTACTAGCAGCTGAACCAAGTACTAGAAAATCAGCAAGATATTTAATCTTACCACAAAGAACTTCCACATCTCTTACAATACCAATTGGAGAGATGGTCTCTCTATTGGCAAGGTGAATAACCACATCAATTTCTTCTAGTTCGCAGAGACTAATTTCATGCATAATTTCTTTGTAAAGCTCATAAGGAATAGCACTTAAACTTGCACCAATATCACATAAACCATAATATCAATGATCACCAATTCTAATAGAGAGAACAGGGACACTAGCTTTCCTAGTTCTACTACACTACATGAGAACTGGCCCGTAGAGACACTATTTTGGCCCTGTAGAGGCACTTATATTGCCTTTACGCAGTTGTAGTGGCATTTTACACATTGTCTCAAAAGTGTCGCTATGGGCACTGTCTCTTAGACCATATAGTCATTTTGCGAAATGTATATATGCATAGTCACTTTGTATGGACACTAGGAAGTGTATCTACACACATAAAGGCACTCTGTATGGACACCACGAAGTGTATGTACACACATAGAGACACTCTGTATGGACACCAGGAAGTGTATCTACACACATAGAGGCACTTTGTCTGGACAGCGGGAAGTGTATCTATACACATAGAGGCACTCTCAAGATACATCTGAAATGTGCACGTATAGGCATAGGGGCACTTTTATGCGGCAATTTGGCTTGTCTCTAACAATAGTAGAAGCATTTCTTTATAGCAAAGTATCCATCTTTAGAAACATAGACATATATAAATGAGGCATTTTTATTTTGTCTCTAAAAACTGAACTTAAAGGCATTATGTAGAGACAAACATGTCACGTAGAGGCACCTTGTCATAACATGTTGTTTTTATCTTGAGACATTTTTATAGTCCCTATAGAGGCATCTTGGTATGTCTCGAAAGTTACAATGTAGTGGTATCCTTTTACGTCTTCAGAAAGACAAATTTTCATCTCAAAACAATAGACAATGTCAAAGATACAATAAAACCAAAATACACATACAAATAATATTGTGACATAGGACCACACGATGATTGGATACTTATTCATAGAACCAATCGATATAGAATTATAGATATGATAAAAATATGAGTATTAAATTTTAAATTGACACCAGAGTGTTAGCTACATGCCCATGAAGTAAAAAACATAAAACTAAACATGTTCCAAGCACGAACAATAACCTTCCCATGGTGGACAACATCACAACAACCAAACAACAATAGTCTCAGAAATACTACACACCACTAGACAAAGCGACCAAATACTTAAAAGTTCCCTTCTGAGATCTTTTCATCAGACCAGCATATGGAGTCAAACATAGAGATCCTGCAATCACCATACCAATGTCACTTTAGTCTCAAGAGCAATATGCTGATGTAGAAATGATATATTCGTCCTATCATAATTCAAGTAAATTACCATTTTGAGATTTGCTCAGATTGCAAGGTTAGAAGGACATGTTGCCTCAATTTGAACCATCTTTTACTCTCTTAACCTGTAAGAAAGAATAGTCGTTCTGATGATAATTGACACACCGTGCATCAATTACTCTGCAAATAAGCAATCCCACTCTAGAACCAGGAAATGTTAATTAGAATACATTAATTAAACTTACATGAGTAGATGGCCAGGCAATGCAATGACCAATAGCATCTTGTACAGTCTGGATATGCCCAAATGGTCGAGGCAGTCTTTCACATCCAAGTTTACTAACTTCTAGAACAGTGATTGCCCAATATGAATTGCCAAGTGTATCCCCTTCAACTACATAATTGCTATCTCTTCTCTTAATTATTCCTTTACCAACCACCAAATCTTTAGTTCTTGGGACTAATGAGACCAAGACCACCGTTTTTGGTTTCTACAAATAAAGAGATCAATTAATTAATACGAGGATATGTGACTTATCTCTAAAATGTAAGGAATCATCACATTTGTGCAATTTATCTCTTTAGATGATGAAGCAATCTAAAACTAGAAAATGTTCATGATCATAACCCTGTGCAAGGATCAAAACTAGAGAATAAAAGTGCATTGTAGCATGATCATAAGAATATGCAATGATTGAACTAAGAAAATGTATTTTTTACAGTGGCTATTGCAAGACATCACTAACTAAATATTTGACGGTGAAAACGATAAATTAAATACTCTTTCGAGAGGCGGAAGGTACATATGTAATAAAAATGCACCTTAAGAAGATGGCATGACACAAGCCAAGTCTTAGCGAGTGCCATTATGTAGCAAATAATGAAAAAGTAAATATGATTTAGGAAGATGCCATCTATATGCTACAGTATTATATTTGCAGACATAAATGGGTAAGTATGGTTATGTCCCATTTCTAAAGGCCATAAGTGATTCCTTCCTCGCTGCATTGCTGTAAAAACCCAAAGATGGAATGGGTTCATGCATAATTACATGTAGAGGAAGGTGGCTAAGCAATTGTCGACTATGATCTGCTAACTATGGTTGTTCCAGATGATAGAAACGCGAAAAAGACAAGACATAGTGGACAAATGGTGTAAAAAGAGCAATCTGGCTAAGCTATCTATCCCAAGAAAGTGCAGCTCCTGACTCATAAGGACCTAGATTAGTACAATATTCTGGATACAAAAATCGGTTCCACGCACATAAATCTCACGGGTCTCTTAGTAATTTATGTAGAAGTTTGCGCACATGCTTGTAGTGTTTCTGCACATTGTTAGCTGCTTATGGAGCGGATAATCTATCAAGGAAAAATCTACTAAAAGGCGTCGCACCGTGCGTTCCCTCGTGCGGCTCTATGAGATTCGGAAACGCGTGTAGGTACAGCTGTCATTGCGCGCCCCGCTCATGCTCGCTTGTTCGATTCAGCCTGGTCGTGTTCTGGACGTGACTGCTCGGTCCCAATTCTTTACAAAAAAAAATGCAACACTATAGGGACGCTATGTTCCGCAGTATAGGGCCTTACCTATGCCCTGCTCACATGCAAAATCAAATAGTTGGGCATGCGAGTGTGAAAAAGGAAAGGCAGCACAAGTGCTTTGCTAAAGTTGACAAAGTGTGATCACAGCTTCCTTGCATGCGCCCATCTACTTTAAAATAAGGCTTGAGTTGTAATACGATTACTAGGTTATTTCACACAACTAGTACTACATCAGCTAGCAATAGCTATTACTAGGATCAACATCTGGGTTACGAAGTTGATTACGCACACCTTTTAGGTTTTCTAATAACAACTACCAGATTTTGAAAGCCAACTGTTTGGTTAATTTTACACACCTACCAGGTTTTTTGAGAGCAATTATAAGATTTTTAAATACAGCTACCAAGTTAATTTGACACGTCTATTAGATTCTTCGAGAACACCTACCATGTTTTTAAATGCAACTGCCAGGTTAATTTAACATCCCTACTCGGTTCTCCGTGAGCAATTATCTGATTTTTATATATAAATACTAGGTTAATTTGATACGACTACCAGGTTCTACCAGGTTCTTCGAGAAAAAATACCAGATTTTTAATTGCAACTGCTCTTTTGATTTAACCCACCTACCACGTTCTTCGAGAGCAATTATTATATTTTTACATACAACTACCAGGTTAATTCGACACACCTACTAGGTTCTTCGAGAGCGATCACCGTATTTTTAAATGCATCTGCCATGTTGATTTAACACACCTACCAGGTTGGAGCAATTATCATTTTCTTACATACATCTACCAAGTTAATTTGACATGCCTATCAGGTTCTTCGAGAACAATCACCAGATTTTTAAATGCATCTGCCATGTTGATTGAACACACCTACCAGATTCTTCGAGAGCAATTGTCGAATTTCTCCAATGCGACTATACCGTCTGAGAGTGGCCGCTAAGTTCTTTGATGCAGCTACCAAATTATTCATGTACGAGTTTTAAGGAAAAAACTACCGGGCAGGTGCCTCGAAAAATCTGAATTACAAGGACTTTTTGTGGCAATTGTGCATAAAAATTAAACATGTAAATCTTTGCAAATAAATAAAGGCATACAAGAAGTCAATGTCACGGAAGACCATCGAAAACATTAGATGTTTTTTCCTCCACTAGCACTATTGCAAACATGTTCATGCTGTCCGGTGCATGCAGTTTTTTTTCTCTCGCAGCTATTTTCTATCGTTGTGCCTTTTGCGGCAGCATGCGTGCTCGATGGCCGACAAAAGGTAATTAGCTGTCGCCGCACAGATAAACGTTGGTGCGGCGCCACGCTATAGTCGTGTCCATCTATCAAATGTGGCATGACTCGTTTCCAAGTTATATAAAGGACCTTGTTATTGCCATTCTGTCCATCTCGTCTAGTTAATGGAATCCTATGTGTTCTATTAAAAAATATACGGATTCACATACCTTTTGTGCATTCTTATGTTTTGGTACTTCCTTTGTCTCAGATACCTATAGTACACAAAACAAAATGAAAAGAACCACAAGGAGATTAAGTTCTTAGAAAAAAATGATATAGATGAAAACTTGTGACAAGCATTTCAGACTGCACCTTCACAAATCTTTGTTCATGCGGTGAGGATGAATTCTGGCATTGTTCCTTTTCTTTAGCAGCATATGCACACTGCATTATCAACCAAGCATGTTTAGTATAATAGACATTCCAAAGAATATAGTGTAATGAAACGAATTTCACATGCATGATACATGTTGAGTGAGGAAGAATAATTTCCACCCTTTGTTGACAATCTTCAACATCCATCCTTCTGTTGTGTCCTTTGTCTCCTCAGGGTACATGAATTTTGTCTAAAAATGAAAGAGATAATTAGTACAAAAGCACTATTATATTTAAGGAAATGCTTCTTATAAACTGTACCTTAACGTAAGTGATGAGATCCTTCTTTGGCTTTTTCATTAACTTGTTGTCCCATCTTGGGATATGCAGTGGCACATGGGAAGAATTCTTGGCCAGATCACGAAGAAATGAACCAAGAAGGCCAGCTGACCTTTGGTTTGGAATACCATTTTCATCAGTTTCAACAAGTACTTTTCCACCAGATTTAATGTTCATCACATTGGATACTGTGAAACGCCCTCTATACTCTTGCTCAACTCCATTGGACCCTGCATGTTGATGTGTACAACATAAGCATAACCTTGCAGAATAATTGGAAAGGTCTATGGAAGAATGGAACCTACAGATTATTTTTATGGTTCCTGATTCTGGAGAAACCCCAGAAACTGTAGTATCAAGTTGTGCAAGATCTTGATCCTCATTTTCTGAATGCACCGGGGAATCCTGCAAAATCTCCTCATCTGCATCCCCATCTTCTAAGTGTTCCAAAGGATCATCTAAATCATCTCCATCTTCCTCCTCATATTCTTGATCATCTGACTGAAATCTTGAGTTCCTTGGTCTTTTGTGCCTCTTCTGCATTTCATGTTAAAACAGTTACATGTATAGAAATAGACCATGTCCAAAATTGAGATATGATACCCACTGCCCACTTACCCCACTCACATTAGGATCAGCCTTACGTCTCTTTATGTCTTCCAACCCAGCATGTTGATCAACTCTTTGTGCTTCACCATCAGTTTCATGTGATGATTCTGTATCATAACCACTCCCGGTGACTCTCTCATCTGACAAAGCTTGACGCCTCTCTGCGTCTGCACTTGCTCCAATGGGGACTTGTCCAGATCGACGAATTCCAGTGTTTACACCATCAGTTTGCTTTGTGACATAGAAGCTTAGCTTCTGATCAACTTCATGTTCACACACCATCCGACTCACATCAAGGTCACTGATAATTTCAACTAGTTCAGACCGACGACGGCCATGGCCATTTCTTTTGCAATAGATGTAATCCATCGAAGTGTACCCCTGTTTTTCAATGAGACCAACAATGTCAAAATAACAAATGAGATCTTTGTCCATTCGTTCCTCAATAAATTTTTCACCGGATGGAGCATCTTTCATGTAGAAGTTCAAAGTCTAAAATACATCTGCCATCCTGTCAAAACAATAGGCACTCATCAATTTACCAATGGAGCCTAATATGTATCATCTACTTCTGCCTTCCAACATGCATAGCTAGATGCTAGATGACTGATTTTTGCTAAGTGACTGTATTTAATAGCTTTCAAAATAGGAAGTGATAAATCATATGGTTAATTTTATTTTGTTTGTCCTATCTGTTAAGCCTTTTGGACTTTTTTCATTGCCTAAGCCCAAGCTTTTGACCAAAGAAATTTTAAACAAATCTGCAACGTATGTGCCAGCAAGTACAACCACTTTGAAGTAATCTGAAAAAGGATATACAGTTTTATGGAAAGAACAGAGCTAGATTATGGTGCTGGACAAAGGGAAAACGATTTACACCAGATCTGTTTAAGCAACTATAAACATTTCAGCTATAGTCTTCATGATTTAGGGTTATTAAAGGAGGTGATACTTGTAATACGTGAGAAACAATCTTACAAGTTGAAAATTGACATTTGTGAGCAAGATTGCAATATTCAACAACGTAACTTACAATTGATAGAAGCACACGATTCTGGGACTCAAAGATTACCTGGACGTAGATGCACTTCTCAGAGAAAACAACAAAGCACATGAGGTTGGATATAATGGCACCAGAAAAGATGGAAGGGAAACACCGCAATACTAATGGAAGGATGTCAAATGCTACCAGATGAACCCTCAGTGGAAGGATCCATCAATGGAGTTGAGATTGGTTGGGCAGGGGCTCTCGTTAATGAGCAGCCTTTCTTTTTCTAGAGAATGGCCGCTGGAAGCTTGTGACAGTTATATATACGAGATCATTGCGGGCGTGGTGATAGTGGGATGTGCAGCCGAGCCGACGAGGGAAATGAAAAAAAATGATGGATTTAGCGCCATAACTTGGCGCCAATGCACATTTTTCAGGCTGACAACTGATTCTTACCCAACCAAATAGAAAAAAAACAAAGAAAACATACCAAACCTTTAGGTGCCGTATTTTCTTTTTTTCATTAAACATAAATCAAAAGCCGAATTATAAAACTGTGAAAAAATTGCATGAGCCCAAAACAAATGGAGCAAGACAGAGTATTCAAATCTGAAGACGACGTACACTGGGATTGCGCCGGCCGCCATGCTCTAGGTTAGGATTGTGTCGCCTGCCGCGCTCGAGGTTGAGGGCTGGGATTGTGCCGCCCGCTGTAGCTGAATCGAGACCACCATGAGGGGATTTTACCACAGCGATAAAGAATCGCTGGAACCCTTTGGCTGGGAAATTAGGGAGTAGAGAACAGGGACCGCGTCTGAGGTCACGGAAATCCATCAGGGCTAGTCAGGAGATAAATGTGAGATACACTATGTCTTGTCCATCGGATCTGGGCAGGAGGCAGAGAGCGATGGCGGCGGGGGTGTGCTATGGGGAGCAGAAAACCTAGCTAGGATACAAACCCATATCCTACGGTGCTACTAACAAAAATTCTAATGCGGTGCGTAACGATGGGAAAGACCAGGTCGTTCTGGTCTCTTCTTTTAGAAAATCTACGTGTCATTATTATCATGGTGTGACACGACAAAAGTCTATTTTCGTGTGCGACCAAATATAGTCCCCATTTTAATGAATATAAAACATATGTTACTCTATCCGACCCAAATTAGTTGACTTGGTTTTGTCTACATTCGAAGATATCTAGAAAACAAGTCTAGATACATTCGAATCTAGACAAATCTAAGCAACTATTTTGGGTCGGGGGGAGTATCTAAATTTAACCAATACTATTTTAGATAAAAAAAATTACGCTGCCAAATCAACATATAGATTCGCAACACGTCGGTCACTATAGTACGGACCGCTTTGCGTCGCCCTCCCGTGGGCGACGAAAGCGGCGGCGGCAAACCCTAGTTCCCTCCCTCCCTACCACCCCTCCCCTCCATCGTCGTCGGTGGTTGCCGTCGGGCAAAGCTCGCGCAGTGTCGACGGCGGCGGCCTTTCATTCCTCAATCTATGGCCAGGTGAAAACCTTGCTCAACTGGAGTTGATGTTGGTCACGGTGATGCCTACGGGTGCCGTTACCTCCTTGGGGGTGCAGTCATGGCCTGTATCGTGTCTTCATGTTCCCGTGTGCCGAGGGAAACCCTTGGTTCGGGTCACCGGACCAAACGGTGGCGGCACCACGGTGTCGTGATCTTCTTGAAGACGTCGTCGAGGCTACGCGAGAAAGGCCAATTTTGTGGAGTGGGGGTGGTTGGGTGCAGCGGGCTTGTGTGGTCTCTTCAGAGCGCGAGCATGAGGCGTGCAATGTACATCATGGTGGGCGCCACTTGGTCGACGTCTTCCTCGAGTCTGGCTGGATCCTGCTGACTTCTCGCCGATCTCTTCTAGACTTATGAGGGGGAGGTGCGTTGATCCATGTGGCCTCAAAGTCATGGTTGTGCTATGGTGGTGTCTTGCTTTGATCGTGACGCGGTTAAGTTCACTACCCTCCAATGGATTTAACTATAAAAAAAGAGAGAATTCCTTATATGGCCCTATGTAAAGTTTCACTTCCTTTCTTGACCCTGGAGAACTTTTTCTTCCCTATATGACATTGTATCTTTGTTTGATTCCTTATTTGACCCTACCGTTAATTCCGTTAACTTCTCCCGTTAAAACTAACTTCCCTGGACTAGAGTACCCCTGGCTCAATCGGTAGAGTAGAAAAAAAAAGAAAAAAACAGCCAACCCGTTCCGTCCTTCCTCTCTCGAGTCGTACCCGGCGGTGGCGGCTAGCCCTCAGCGGGAGCAGCGGCGGAGGCGGCGACGGCAGGGGCCTAGCTATGGGAGAAGAGGAAGGAGTCTTCTCCGAGAGGCGGCGACCTGGGAGCCTGCTCCGCGCGATGATGACCGAGTATCCTGCTCCAGGCGGCGGTGGATCGATTTGGGGCTCCGATGACGAATACCAAATCAATGGCGTGGAGAAGCTGTTCCGGTCGGTGACGAACCAGGTCGGCGGCGAAGATCTAACTCGGCGCTAAGAGGTAGCTTCCGGTGGTGCTCGGAGGTCACAAGTCGGGGCGCTGGGTTAGGACGCGCGGGCCGTGTATTCGGCTATTCGCAGTGGAAGAAGGGCGGCGTGCACGGGCGTGTGGCCGGCTGCGGGTGAGGAAAGCTCAAACAAATTCTCAAAAAGTATACTGACCCAAGGAACAAATCGGCATGTGTTTGAACTTTGAACGAGTAGTCCTAATTGTTGTTCGCTTTAAGGAAAGTTGTCTTCCTTCTGCCCCAGCCATGGAGATGACCTCCGCCGCCAGCCAAAATTAGGATGGAAAGATGTCGCCCAGTCTCCGGACCAATTCCTCGTGGTCAGGAGCTGTATATTATTTTAGGAATTTGTTTGCTAAAAAGTAATGTTTCAAAAAAATCGTTAGTTTGGTCCGGGAGAGGTAGAAGATTAGTCAAATAACCTTCACCAAAAATATATCAGGGTACTGCTATTAATTTTTGTCACATAGCAGCATGGACAAAAGTGTCATCTTAGATAACTAGTTAACACTGTTAGTGCTAAAATTGTACTAGAGGGTCAAATAAGGAATCAAAGGAATATACAAGGTCAAATAGGAAAGAAAATGTTTTAGAGGGCCAAGAAAGGAAGTGAAACTTTACATAGGGTCAAATAAGGAATTCTCTGATAAAAAACACAGAGACATAGAGAGCAGCGGCGAGCCCACCATCGCCATGCGACCCGGCACAACGCACGTCTCTCCCGCAACGCCCGTTCCCCTTTCCCCTCTGTCGCCAAGACCCGCGTCGTGCTCCAAAATTGCAGACACCTACCGCTTAAATCGGGCCAGCAACTCCCCACCTTTCCTAAATCCCCAAATCAGCGGCGTGTCGGTGCCCACGACGCCGACGCACGGTGGAGCGATGTGCTGGCCTTGGCTTCTTGGAGCCGCTCCATGGTCGGCGCGCTCCGGGTGGCTGGTTGGGGCGAGCTACTCTGTTCCCGTCCAACTGCCCGTACGCCTTGGCGGAGGACATCTCCGAGCTGGACACCTTGCGCAGGTTGCAGCGACCTGTCCGTCGCTCCCTGTGACGGGCGCCCTAGGCAGATCGTGTTACAGCGGCATGACCGACGGAGCGGCAATCGATGGGTTGGCCTTCGGGCCGAATCAAGGAGGATATGCGCGGGTGAGTTCGTTGTCGTTCCTCCTCTTCTTCTTTCTTTGATCGTGGACTGCGTTATGACTGATTGCTTTTTCTTTCTCGCCGATTTGGCCATTGTAGTAGCATGAAAATTGCTTACTCATTAAAGTATGCTTTACACTATGAAAACCTATGCATATTGCGCTACTGATTCAGTTTTTTCTAATCATGTGCTCTTGCCACTATCAGATTACTCTTACTTGCCTTAATAAAATCATACTAGTACACTATCTTGACCAGGAACCTTAATAAGTTAACCGCTTCCTGTAAGTCTAGATTAAGATCCGTGATTGGCAAAGGTGATCTATATTTACATGATAGAACAAAGGTGCAGAAATTGTAAACTAAGTTCGATAGATAGTTTCTCGATGCTGTAAATAAAACATAAGTTTCAAACCAAATGTCAATATAGTGCCAGATCTAGATAGCCATCTTATTTCATGTTCACCACTACTAAACTACATCATCGGAAGGTTCTTCAATACCCATGTCAAATAGATCTCTTGGCCTCTTTCTTGTAACAGTATGCCATTCTTTAAGTTTTGGATCTTCCACATAAAAGACTTGCTCAACTTGAGAAGAAAAAACAAATGGGTCATGCTCTTTTTCTTTTCCAGTGTGTATCACCCGAGAAAAGTTCACAAGAGTGAAACCAAAGTCATCTCTTTTAATGCCTTCAGGGTTGTGTACGTCATACCAGTCACACTTGAATAACACCACTTTGTAATCATCTCCATATGACAGCTCTATTATATCGGATAATCTGCCGTAGTAGTCAATACTATCATCTAACTTGTTTACTACACCACTATTTTATGTCTTGCGTTTTTTCTCACGACTGATAGTGTGAAATCGGAAACCGTTGATAATAAAACCTTTGTAGCGCGTCCCCCATTTGTTTGGCTTCTTAACCAATGCACTTATCTTCTTGCTAAAATTTGATCCATCATCCAGTAGAACCTAGAAACAACCACAAGAATATGCTACTCATACGACAATAAGATTGATGATGTGCTGTGCAGTAATATGTGTGACTCGATATCAGTTTGCAATTATGTTTTTTCAGTATTACAGTACCTCCAGACCCCACCTCCAGTTTAATAAAACTGCCGTTACCCAAGGGACTCTAGAGATGGTCGTGATAGGGCATCTAGCCTGTTGTACCTAGATTAAATCTTGTAAAGGTTTATTATAGTTTATCCCTCGCTGTCAGTGTTTTATCTGTTATACATGGATGTTGATGTTTTCATTGCAACAAACTAATCTAAAAGGTTGAGATCAAGAACAAGATCAGAATAAAAAGTGAAGGGTACTATGTTCCTGTTGATAGTCGGGCATGACTGCTGTGATGCTTATAAATCTTTCCAGTAAGTTAATTTTCTTCCTACACTGCTGCTCATTGTGACTACTATAATGTAATTATGATATTCCAGAACTAATGACTAATAGAATGATGATCACAAAACTCATCTACTTAACTCGTATTTTACTAATAGGACAACAAATATTTATTTACATAGAATAGCAGAATTGTAATGTTAAGTGAACTCTGATTCTACCTTTTGTTCTAACCAATCAGCAAAATCTTCATTAATCATTTGCTCGATATCTTCAGACGATACATCTTCTAGGTCACCTCTTTGAATTTTCTCCACCTCCACAAATTCTCTACAGGAGTGATATCATTTACTGTTAGCATTTGGTTTGAAAAATAATAGTATTTCACATTAATCAAGTTGTATGAAACAATATAAGGATCATGATTTGTTACCCACTCACTTTCGAAGATCTTCAAGTTCATCGCAATGTCGCAAAACATAGCGATGTGCTTGAATGAGCATTAAATCGTCAAATTGCTTCTCATTGACATTCTTTCCTATAGGTTCACCAGCACTTCCAAACATATATAAATCTTGCATCTCATTCGATGGATCAGGGTTTCTAGGTGGTCTTGTAAACCGTGTAGTTCCATCTATGAATCTTGAACAAAACGTCATACATTCGTCTTGGATGTATCCTTCTGCCATAGATCCTTCTGGATGAGCTCTGTTGCGCACATATGATTTAAGTCGAACAAAATACCTGAAAATAAAGTTTAAAGGCATGTGTAAGAAAAAAAATTAACAGAAAAAACATGAAAGTAAATAAATACCAAAATACTTGCCTTTCTAGAGGATACATCCACCTATAGTGTACTGGACCGCCAAGCTTAACTTCATCCACCAAGTGCACCATTAAATGCACCATGATTGTGAAAAATGATGGAAGGAAGGTCTTTTCCATGTCACACAATGTTAGCACAATTTTCTCCTGAAGCTCATCAAGCTCAGGGATACTTATTACTTTAGAGCTCAATTTCTTAAAGAAATCCGCCAAGTCAACAACAATAGTCATAACTTGTTTGCTTGGGTAACACGAGCGTAGTGCTATTGGAAGAATATCCTCAATAAGAACATGTGAATCGTGACTCTTTAGACCGCTTAACATACAATCCTTCATGTTCACACATCTAGATATGTTGGAGGCATAGCCATCAGGTGTCTTGAGCTTTTGAATAATTGAGCACAAAATCTCCTTTTGTTCCCTAGTCATGTTAAAAGGTGCCCATGGCAAATATGGTTTACCTTCCTCATCTTTATCAGGCTGGAGTTCAGACCTTATCCCAAGTTCTACCAAATCAAGTCTTCCATTCCAATCATCTTTTGATTTAGATGGAATATCCAATAGTGTCCCTATTAAGTTATCACAAACATTTTTCTCTATATGCATCACGTCTAGATTATGCCGCAACAAGTTGTGCTCCCAGTATGGTAAATCAAAGAATATTGATTTCTTCTTCAGCCAATCCTCTGGCCTTTTTTCTTTCTTACTTGAGCTTCCGGTTGATTTGCTTGCCTCTGCCCTTTTTCCTTTATCAGTTGAACTTCTGGTTGATTTGCTTGCTCTTTTTCTTTTCTGTTTGGGTTGCTCGGCTTCCTCTTTGTTTTTAGATTTTCCCTTCTTTTTGTTTTTTCTTTTCTTTGGTGCAGCATCCTTCTTGCCCAATACAAACACTCTTCCTTCCAGTATTTTTAACACTAAACTCCCACTCAATGTTTCTGGTGCGTCTGCAGTCTCTTTATTTCCATCAAAATTCTTATTTTGACGGCGGTAGGGGTGGCCTTGTGACAACCACCTGCGATGGCCCATGTAACAACATTTTTTCCTTTACTTAGGAAGCGTGATTTTGTAGAACCAGCACAAGATGGACATGCATATGTTCCCCTCGTACTCCAACCATATAAATATGCTAATGCATGAAAATCATTCAGTGTCCATAGCAATGCAACCCTCAACTTGAACTCTCTCTTTGTGGTAGAATCAAATGCATCCACGCCTGTCCATAGTTGTAAAAGCTCCACAATCAGTGGTTGCAGATAGACATCAATATCGTTCCCTGGACTAGCAGGTCCAGGTATGATCATTGATAAAATTAAATTTGTTTCTTTCATGCAAATCCAAGGAGGGAGGTTGTAAGGAATAAGCATTACTGGCCATGTACTATGCTTCAGATTCATGCTTTTGTAAGGATTAAATCCATCACTAGCAAGACCAAGTCGTACATTACGAGAATCACTGGCAAGTGATGGTTCAAACTCATCCAACTTTTTCCAGGCTTTTCCATCGGCTGGATGGCGTAAGAACTCATCTTTTGTGCGTTCCTCATCATGCCACCTCATGTCATTTGATGTTTTATTAGTTGCATACAACCTGCGGAGCCTAGGTATCAATGGGAAGTAGCGCAAAACCTTTGCAGGATTTTTCTTTTTTCTTGATTCCGTTGATGTATCATTGCCCTCATCAAGCCAACGGGAGCTCTTGCAGATATGGCAAATCTCTTGGTTAGCCCTCTCACCCCAAAAAATCATGCAATCTTTTGGACATGCATGTATTTTCTTGTAGTGAAGACCCAAGCCTCGAATTAGTTTTTTAGTTTCATGGAAGGTCTTTGGTAGACTCGTTTGAGGGTATGCATCAGCTAATACTCCAAGTAGTAATGTAAATGATTCTTGGGTCCACCCACTTAAGCACTTCAACTGAAATAGCCTCACTAAAAAGGATAGCTTTGAATAAGATTCACATCCATCATGTAAACTGGAGTCTGCATCTTTCCAAAAGCTTGAAAGTTTATTTTTGCTGATTTCATCTTGATCTTCAGCAGTGACATTTTCTTGTTCAGGTGACCTTGATAGTACATCAGGGAAGACAACATCTTCATCATCGAAAGCTGTGACATTATCTTCTTTAGGTGAGCTATCACTTACATCTGTGTACTCAAGTTGTTCATCTAAGGAACCTTCTGATACGCTAGAATGTGAAACAGAACCACCAGGCATATTTGAAATTACATTAAGGAGCCCTGTCATGTCGTCCAATCTTCTATAGTCACCTTGTCTTGGGATAGGAGTAGGGTTATTAGAAATAGGCACATTGTCGGTGGCATGGCACATATGATCAAATGCTGCTGTCGAGGAATGAAAATGCTCTCCATAGTAGATCCATGTTGTATATCCTTGTAGGATACCATCACATCTCAAATGGGTTTTTACTTCACCATAAGTCTGTCCCCTTTTGTTTGCACAGTTCACACATGGGCACAAAATCTTGCCGCCATCTGTTACATCTCGGAATGCAAAAGAAAGGAACTGCTCAACGCCTTGTTTGTACTCTGTGCTAGTTCTTACTTTACTAATCCAGCTCTTATCCATCATTATATGCAAATGCTGAAATAGAATAGCCAGAATTGTAGTTACTAAATTTCTAGTTAGTGAACAAAGTTAATGGTATATAAAAATAATGTAAACTAGTAGTAGTGACCACAAAATATCTACATATGGTTGTCGAAAGTCTCAATTTTTACATTTATGTTTTTGCTAGCGCCTTAGAGCTTAGTTGAATATTCTCTCGGGTCGGCAGCTCCAAATCTGTGACCTTTCATACCCCAATGTTCCTTAGTGAAATTATCTCTCGTATAATTTTCATTGTAAAGCTTCTCTTGAGTTTTGTTCCATTTTTCTTCCTTTTGATTTTGGACATCAAACAACTATAAGCATCATGCAGGTCAGCTTGAAGACAAGTGTAAGTTTCAGTAGTCATCTCAGAGACATGAGTATGTTTATGTAGTCAGATTAGGCTTGTATCCTTTATTAATTGCTTGTTGTGGTAGTATTGTCATGGTTTTCAAAGAGCCAAGTTAGTACGGATTTACCAATTTACTTGTAGTGTTATATATATCTTTCCTACTCAGTTTTCTAAAAATAATTTAGTCAAATGGAGTATCTAGATTTCTTGGTTGTTAGAATTACCAAAGGGCTTTTTGTAGAGTAAAAGGAGGATTGCACATCGCACACTCCACTCACGCCATCATGCACTTACAATGTTTATATGCATAAAATTTATAACTTTTACTTGTAATAAATTTAGTATTGTATTTCTAACTTTTCTAGCACTGATATACCAAATGATTGATATGGGGAATTATATAGTTTTGCAGATTTAACACCAAGAACATTGCCTTCAGTCTTCGGTTGTTTTCGAAGACCATGTAGGAGAGTTGTAATATATACTAGTAGAAAGAGAAAATTCTACAACGTCTTTGCAGGAAAATCAGTGACAAAACAACAAAAGCCAAAACACATCAGCAACAACAGTATGCTTGACAGCCACAAGCTAAATGCCATGGATAGCTTTGACTTTCATTAACTCTAAGAAATGCTCCTCTTTTTCTTCAAAGTCTACAGATTGTACAAAGCATGCCAAAGTTGACTTATTTTACATACTCCGTATTTCAGTTTACTGTATAGTCCCAGATATATTTACTCTTGTAGGTATGTACTCTAGTGGTGTATACTTGTTCTGGTCCAGCAATTACATACAAAATTGATTTTAGTTAGTGTACATAAAGTCAACTTTTTGGTTGGATGGAATTATCATATTTGAGAATGGAATCTATTTGTGGATAGGATTCACAGAGCAAAGTACTTCCTCTGACCCAAATTAATTGACTTGGTTTTGTCTAGATTCGGATGTATTTAGCACTAAAACGTGTCTACATAATTTGAATCTAGACAAATCTGAGTCAACTAATTTGGATCTGAGGGAGTACGAGTTTTGATGAGTTCATGCATACTATACATTAAACAATGAGGTGCAGTAGTTCATGTGAGCGCATTGATCCCTATGCGTGGCACAAAATTTGGATGAAATTTTCTAGAGAACATCGTGAGTGATGGGTACCTGAATCAGGTAAATTACCTCAACTGGATCCTTACTGTGCCAGATTGCCAAGATCACGTCGCATTAGGTCCTTGCCAAGGTGTAGAAGCACGGTGGAGATAGGCTACGAAGATATCTGGCTACGAAGATATCTGGGATCACGGTAGAGATAGCATCTTAGATGTGGCACTGGACTGGTAGAACAAGAGATGAGGCTTTTTTTGAAAACGGGTTTGTTAGGCTGGCCTGGTTTGTTGGACTGGTTCATTTGACTGAGTATTCGTTTGACTAAGTAAAAGCTTCAGGGACTACGGCTGGCTCTGCCTCGCCTCGAAAAAATCAGTTTTGAAAAATATGGCATTCAATTTTTATTTGTGTATTTTCTAGATTACCCGATGAAAATTTTTAAGACATCTTTTTCCTTAAGAGGAGGTGGTGCCCCCGGCCTTGCATCATAAGGATGCACACAGCCTTACAAAGTTTAAGTCACTACGTTGTAGTAATAATTTGTTCATCCAATGCAAAAGAATGTAATAGATGAGAATTAAGGTAGTCTGTATTATAAATATGTCCATTGAGATCTACAAAATGTTTATGTTGTAATTATTTCTTCATCAAGTGTAAAAAAAAGTACTTCCTCCAATCCGTATTAATGGCCTCAATTTTATCTAGATTTGTATGTATCTAGTTAAGTATTAGACTAGATGTATTTATATCTAAACAAAATTGAGACCATTAATATGGACCAAGGGAGTACTACTAGTCTTATTCTAACGTCCAATAAATTGTGAAATCTTGCATGGAGCTCAATGTATAATTCATGGCTCTCGACTCTTCTATGACTCGATTAGAAACTAATAAATTCTCGTACTTCAAAATATTAGCAGTTTAGCACTAACAGACATATAAAAAGATACACATTTATCTCTAAAATATAACACTTTTATTCTCATGTATTTTAGAAAGGTGCCTCAAAAGATAGTGCCAATATGGTAGCATGTTCTTGACGCTCTCAACTTATTTACATATTTACTTTACCTGCCACTAGAGCGAATATGATGGCTCACTCTTGACTTACCATTTGCATTCACCATAAGGTTCTCTTAATACCTCTACTTGTCGACTAGATTGTGCAACGAGACATCATGGCCGGTATGGCTAGGGAGTTGTCTCTATTGTTAAGGCGTTCTTTGTGTCTCTTCAAGTGTCTTTACAAAAATGCTAAGAGACATCACTGCAGTGCCTCTATAGAGAAGTCTCTACCATGCTAAGTCATTCTCTAAAATGTCTCTTATAGTGTCTTTACATAATCACTAAGAGACATCATGGATAGTGTCTCTATGGACATGTCTCTACAGTTAAGATATTTTATAAAATGTCTCTTATAGTGTCTTTACATAATCACTAAGAGACATCATGGATAGTGTCTCTATGGACATGTCTCTACAGTTAAGGCATTTTCTAAAATGTCTCTTATAGTGTCTTTACATAATCACTAAGAGACATCATGGATAGTGCCTCTATGGACATGTCTCTACAATTAAGGCATTTTCTAACGTGTCTCTTTTAATGTCTTTATATAAGTGATAAGAGACATAATACAAAGTGCCTCTAAATATATGTCTCTATTGTTAAGACACTCTCTACAATGTCTCTCTTCGTGTCTCTACATGGTGATTGGGTAAGGTGCTAAGAGGCACAATGGAGAGTGTCTGTAGGGATATGTCTCTACAGCACGATTTTGTTGTAGTGCTAGGATGTGAAACTATATTAGAGGCATCCTCACAAAAGATAATGTGTCTATCTTCTACACTTTTAATAACCAGATCTTTCACAATCGCTACTGCAGGTTCAATGTTTATTTGTTCATCGGGTTTTACAACTTTCTTTGTACTTTTGTTAACCACGCTCGTTATCATAGAATGCTCCTTTACTTTAACAGGGAAAGGTATTTTCTCAATGTAAGGTTCTGGTAAAATACGATCAACGATGCAAACTTTAATATTTCTAGCAGGAACACAATCAACAATATCCTTATATGGTGCATGATACTTGTTCCATTCCTTTTTGGGGATTTCAATATAAGAGGCAAAAGCCTTTAAACAATTTGCAAGAACTTGAGAATCAAGACCATAAGCAGCACTAATATTATGAAAGTCACCAGTTCCCATAAAATATTTAATGCATTCATAATCATAATTTATACCTGCCTTTCTTCCTTTATCATTCTCCCATGCTTCAGCATTGTCTTGAATACGGTCTAGAAGATCCCATTTAGCTTCTTCTTCCATACGTGTAAATGATCCAGCACAAAAAGCATCCAATAAATCTTTATCATGAAGAGAAAGCCTTGCATAAAAGTTATTGATAATAATATTATTAGGGAGCTCATGAATAGGACATTTGAGCATTAGTAACTTCAATCTCCCCCAAGCTTGGGAGGTACTCTCTCCATCTTGAGGCTAAAAGTTATATATTTGATTCTGATCTTTATGAATCTCACTAGGAGGATAAAATTTGGAATAAAAGAGAGGTACAATTTCCTCCCATTCAAGAGATTGGCCATTCTTCAATAGCTTAAACCATTCCTCAGTTGTGCCTTTCAATGATAATGAGAATAACTTCCTCTTAACTTGATCTGTTGTAATACCTGCACACTTAAACAATCTGCATAATTCGTGTATAAAGAGAAAATGATCACCGGGATGGACAGTTCCATCTCCAAAATAGTAGTTATCCATAACACGATCAACAATTTTTGTAGGTATCTTAAAAGGATCAATTTTAGCAGGTGGTGGTTCATCTACTACCTTAGCAGTGGTAGTAGCATTACGAAATAAGAAACTAAGTGAATTATCCATATTGAAATAAAGTAACTAACAAAAATAAACAATACTCATAGTAGAAGTTTCCTTTACCAATTCCACTCTTCAATAGCGCTTCACTCCCCGGCAACGGCGCTAGAAAATAGTCTTGATGACCCACAAGTATAGGGGGTGTATCACAGTATTTTCGATAAGTAAGAGTGTCGAACCCAATGAGGAGCAGAAGGTGTTGACAAGTGGTATGGATCAAGAATTCTCTGTAAATACTTAGCAAACGGATTTTTAGGGGGTTTTGATAATGCAAATAAATAAAGTACGAGTAAATAAAAGAAAATAATAATAATTGCAGCAAGTGGCCCAATCCTTTCTTTAGCAAAGGACAAGCCGGTTGTATTACTTAAGATGACCAAACGTTCTCGAGGACACATGGGAATATCATGAAGTGCTTTCGCTTCATATAGTTGATTAATCTTCTCTGGTTAGATAAGTGTTGTGTAGGTGAACCTGTGCTAATGTACTGACCTTCCTAGGACTAATACATACTTGTGATTATATCCCTTGCAAGCATCTGCAACTACAAGAAAGTAATTAAGATAAAAACCTAACCACGGCCTTAAACTTTGAGATCCTACACTCCCTTGCACAAAGGTTTACTAATGGGGGTTCAGGTTTCTGTCACTCCGGCAACCCCGCGATTAGTAGCCAAATACACAATGCATTCCCCTAGGCCCTTAAAGGTGAAGAATCCATTAATCAACAAGCTAGTTTAACAAGAGGCTTACTAGGGACTCTTTTATGTTTACAAAACACACAAGTATTAATGTTTCCGGTTAATACATTTATAGCATGGGATGTAAACATTTATCATAAACATAAAGATATAATAACCACTTTATTATTGCCTCTTGGGCATATCTCCAACAGTCTCCCACTTGCACTAGAGTCAATAATCTAGTTAAAATTTGTGTATTCAACACCTATGGCTTTCTGGTGTTGTATAGACACTATTGCTAGTGGTAAACATAATCTTCGGATCTGACACTTCCAGGTCTGTGTGTATTTGCATGTCCTTGCATCTCTACGCATTACTCATTCTCCAATGAGAAGGCATTGTACAAATTTGGTCCTTTGGTGAGACCTTTAGTTCCTTAGGATTAAATCATGTTGATACAATTGTCATACAATGTATCTTCATAGTATTATCCCGCTATGAACCACACCTAGTTTGATAACAAACTACTTGACGCAAATGCCCTCATTTGCTGCTACAATAGCAGGCATATACTTAGCCTTTTGTTGTAGTATCTGTCATAATGTTTTAACTTTGGTACTCAACCAAATCCGTTATGGAACTTCCTTTCCATTACATTGTGCCACCCATAGTTTAAATTGAGATAAACTTAATTTGTGACAAAACTAGTATCAATGCAACAATTTACGATGAACTATTTGTTACCACTATATAAATAATATATTCTTAGTTCTTCCAAAGATCATAGGAATATCCCTACTATTGTCCAATGATCATCTTATGGGTCATTCTGGTATATGCTCATAACATTTAGAGCATAGGACATATCTGGATGTGTACATCGCAAAGAATGATTGATCAAAATATTCTTGTGATTTCACCAAGTGTCAAAACACTTGAATCTCGTGTCAACACACTTGTATCTTGATTCAGTCCTTTCCGTGCGTCAAGAACCTTTCTTGTTGTTTCCATATTGAACTCATTCAACATCTTATCTATGTACATTTGGCAAAACCATATTAGCGCCTCAATCTATCCATATAGACATTGATGCCTAATTCTTGGGTTATGCCTAAGTCTTTCATCGAAATGAAATTCTTAACCTGTGTCAATAAAAGATACATAATTTCTAATCAACAATATGTCTTTCACATAATGTATTAGAAATATGTCTTAGCGCTCCCACTTAATTTCTTGCAAAATGCAAACATCTTCATCGTCTCTGATGAAATTAAACCTTTTAACGGTTTCATCACGGTGAAGATTCCAACTCATGATGCTCACTTCAACCATTGAAGTTTTGCATACTCTTTTAGCATCCTTTGAATTAACAAAACCCTTTGGATCGTGTCATGGACACATCCTAGGTAACCATTCTATTAGAAGAACTTGTTTTGTTTGTTCAACTACCATATACCAAAATATATGTAGTGGTTGCTACATTAATCCGTCCAGACTAAATATCGCTATGAAAGATCAAATCTTATCATAGTCAATTCCTTGAACATTGTCGTAAACTCTTTCTAACATGTCGACTATTTCATAGATGTGAAACATCCATGTCTATTTCTTTATATGAAGTTGAAGTTGAAATCCATCGCCCACGACTACACATAATGGACTATATACATCAATATGTACAAATTCCAATCAGTTATTCGCCCGTTCCTCTTTTGGCCTACGAACGGAGTTTTAATTATCTCCAGAAAAGTATCACAAGCGTCATTTGATCAAAATCAAAGACTCCAAAAATCCATCAACATGGAGTTTCTTCATGTATCCCTTTCAATATAATTTAAACGGCGATGTCACTTCGCAAGTGATCTTTCAATCATTTGTCTTGCGACATTTTAGCATTAGTTTTATGGTCGTTATTTCTCCAACCAGACTTGTATATCATCCATCTATTATGGAATACGGTAATTATTGAACAACCTTTTGTTGTCATAATACCTGATAAAATAACAATTATTGAAACAAATCTTGAAGGCAAGCTTTGATGTTAACGAGCAACATAACAACCCTTTGTTTGTTTTCGATGAACATCATCACATATTCTCTTGCTAGTTACTTAGGCCATTGCAGTTCATGAATTGTGTTGTCCTGTATGACACTTCATACCAACCAATTCGGTATCCAATACCGCAGAACCACATTGTTTAACAACCAAGGAATACAGCCATAACATGTATCTTTCATATACCTAAGTTGGATATCTCCAATCTTTTCTTTTCTGCCAAATATTTTATAGATTCTCTTTCAACAATTCCTTTTCTTTTTAAAAGAATCTATCAACATCAATAGTGGTGTCATTCACATGACACATAGTACAAAGTGTGTATAGTCAAATACTAATACCTTTGGACTTGCACTTTGAAGTGGATCACCTTCATCAAATGTTTGGCATTCTTTCAAAATTCCATTCTTTAGTAATATTTTAGTGCAGTAAACATTTTACTTACATATTCTATTCATCCTTATCATGACAACTTTCATGATCAAGCTGCTATAGCTTATAAAGGTGAATTGCGAGTATAATGTTTCTTTTCCAAAACCTTTTGGAGGATTAGGACGAATAACGTCTCCAACCTTCACAAATTCTCATCAAATATGAGGACATATACTCTATCATGTTGTAACCAACACATTGTTTTAGATATCGCAATACCTTTCACATATGATGGTTTCTGAAACATCACTTTCAGCTCTTAGATAAACTTGATATTAAAAACAATCTTTTGAGTATCAAGAATCATGGAGGCAAACATGATACATTAGATACTAACACTGGAATTGTTACTCTTGATTTAATACTATTTATTAAACTTCACAGAGTAAATGGAGTTTGCTGAAAGTTTGCAATATGACTTTTAAACTTTAGATTGACACTCAAAACAATACGATATCAGTTCGTAAAGCAAATATCTAGAATTTCTATAGTTCTACTATCTCAACTATAACTAAGCGTAAGGTGGTGAACGGATGCCAATGACTACAACAAACAATGCAAATTCACTTTGATTGTGTTTATGATAAATTGAGTTTGACTAATCCAAATTACAAATGAACTCCCACTCAAAACAACATCCCTTGAGTTGTTTTAGTGATTACACAAACCAAATCCACTACACCAAGTCCGATCATCACGTGAGATGATGTAGCTTTAAAGGCGAACAATCAACATGTTCATCATATCATCCATATGACTCATGCTTTACCTTTCGGTATTCCGTGTTCCGAGACCATGTCTGTACATGCTAGGCTCGTCAAGGTTAACCTTAGTATCCGCATGTGCAAATATGGCTTGCACCCGTCGTATGCACACGTAGAATCTATCACACCCGATCATCACGAGATGCTTGAAGCACGAGTCTTAGCAGCGGTGCCTACTAAGGACGAACACTTTATTACTTGATATTTAGTGAGAGGATCATCTTATAATGCTACCGCGATCTAAGCAATACAAGATGCATAAAGGATTAACATCACAGGCAATTCATAATTAGTGTGATATGATATGGCCCTTTCTTCTTATGCCTTTGATCTCCATCTCCAAAGCACGGACATGATCTCCATCATCACCAGCATTGCGTCAAGGTCAGTGGCGCCGCTTCATGGTTGTACATCATCACTAGCAACTATTACAACTACTTGGAATAAAGCTATTACAAGATGAATAGACACACAGGTCTTAACAGAATTAAAGACAACCATTAGGCTCACTGTTGCCATATTACAACAAGGATCATTGCATACATCAAATATAATCACAATCACATGATGGCCATATCACATCACAAAACCCTCGAAAACAAGTTAGACGCCTCTAATTTTCTTTGCATGTTTTACGTGGTTTGGGGCTTTTGAATAAGAATGGATCTTACCTACGAAACTGAACCACAACGTTGATACAAGTGCTATCAAGTGCAAAGTGTAGATTGGATCTATACTATGGTGAGAGAGCAGACACCCGCAAAGCCACTTGTGCAAAGCAAGTTACACGTCAAGCGTGGAGAAAGTCTCATGTGCGATGACATGTAAGGTTAGCCCGAGCCGCTTCATCCCACCATACCGCAAGATGCAAAGTACACCAAGCAAAAGACGGCACGAGCACCAACGCCCATAAAACCATTGTGTTCTACTCGTGCAACAGATCTACGCATAGATACGACTCTGATACCACTGATGGGTTCGTAGCATGGAAAACAAAAAATTTCTACCGCAAGAACGAACAAAACCCAGATCTAATCTAGATAAAACCCAAGATCTAATCTATTAGACATGTGCAACGAGATAGATCTGTACTAACCATCGTAGATCCGAAAGCGTTACGAGATTGGATCTCGGGGTTGATGTAGTCGATCACTTGCCGATCTCAAGATCGTGTGGACGATCCTTCGGCTGCCCGCGTTCGGCGGCGCTTCCTCGGTCCTGGTCCAGCGAGCAGCGGAGGTAGTAGATCTTCTCCACGGAATCCCAGCAGCACGACAGTGTGGTGGTGGTGGTGGAGTAGAGAATTCTGCAGGGCTTCGCCTAAGCCTGAGCAGAGGGAAGGAGGAGGAGAGAGGCGGCAGCCAGGGTTTGGAGTGAAGGGGGCAAGGGGGTGGCGCCTCTACCCCTCTATTTAAAGGAGGGAGGCGCCATGGGAGGTGGATTGGGAAGGGGGAAGGAGTCCTCCTCCCCCACTACTCCTTGTCTTGCCCTACAAGGATTCCTTGATCCTTTCTTGGTTTTCAAGCAAACTCCAAGAAATCTTCTAGAACCTTCCGGAACATTCCGAAACCTTCTAGAATCCCCATACAAATACTCCAGAACATTTCCTAACTTAGAAAATGATCCCCAATATATGAATCTTATTCTCCGGACAATTCCGGATCTCCTCGTGATGTCCTGGATCCAATCCGAGACTCCGAACAACATTCGGTCTCCAACGCATATTCCATATCTACTTAAAACAACTTCGAACCTTAAGTGTGTCACCCTACGGTTCGTGAATATGCAAACATGATGAAGACACCTCTTCGATCAATAACCATCAGCGGGATCTGGAGATCCATAATGGGTACCACATACTCAACGATGACTTCGTGATCGATAGAACCATTAACATACGAAACCAATTCCCTTTGTCACGCGATACTCTACTTATCCGAGGTTTGATCGTCGGTATCTCCATACCTAGTTCTACCTCGTTACTGATAAGTACTCTTTACTCGTTCCGTGATATGTCATCCCTTGTGACCTAGTCACATGCTTGCAAGCTAACTAGATGACATTCCACCGAGAGGGCCCAGAGCATATCTATCCGTCATATGGATGGACAAGTCCCAATCTTGGTCCATGCGCTTCAACACATACTTTCAGAATACCCAATGTCACCTTTATAACCACCCAGTTACGAAGGGGTGTTTGATGTCATCAAAGTATCCATCCGGTGATGGTGATTAACATAACCTCATGGTCGAAGGATTAGGTTACTATGCATTTGAAAGCTTGTAGCAAAACGAACTTAATGACTTGATCTTATGCTATGCTTACTATGGGTGTGTGTCCATCACATCATTCTCCTAATGATATGATCTTGTTATTAACAACATCCAATGTCCATGATCAGGAAACCATGATCATCCATTAATCAACAAGCTAGTTTAACAAGAGGCTTACTAGGGACTCTTTTATGTTTACAAAACACACAAGTATTAATGTTTCCGGTTAATACAATTATAGCATGGGATGTAAACATTTATCATAAACATAAAGATATAATAACCACTTTATTATTGCCTCTTGGGCATATCTCCAACAATCATGTGGATCAAGATCAAAGATGAAATAATGATAAGTAACGATCTGAACATGAATGATAATTCAATGGTTCCACTCAATAGCATCAACTACAACAAGTAATCAACACCGGGAAAGTTTCCCCTAAGAACTATGCAAGATTCAACCCAATTATTACAGCGGTATGGAGTAGTGGTGATGGTGTTGGTGGAAATGATGGTGGTGATGATGATGATCCCGATGAAGTCTAGCTTGATGACGGTGTTGATGGCGACGATCTCCCCTCTCTGGGAAGGAATTTTCCTAGCAGATTTCTGCCTGTCGGAGAGCTCTTTCTCTCTCTGTAGTTTCCGCCCTGCAGAGGTGGCGGAACCTTTCTATGGTCGCCCCCCGGTCTTAGGGTTTCGAGGAGAACATATATGCCTGAGCGTGATGCCAGACGTGGGCCAGGGTGGCCACACCACCTGGTGGCGCGGCCAGGGCTAGCCCGCGCCAGGGGGTGTGGGCCCCCTGTGGCCCATCTCCACTTCCCCTTCTGGCTTCCTTTTCTTCTGGAAAAATAGGAATTTCTGTACATTTTCTGATCTTCGCCAAAATTGCATATAGATAGTGCTTTTTCCGTCAGAATCCTGGCTTCAGTGGTTCATCCTCAAAAAGTCATCAACCATGCAAAAATAGATGAAATAATATAAGTATCATCTCTTAATATGAAATATATCAATGAATAACAGTAAATTATGATATAAAATAGTGATGCAAAATGGACGCATCAATATACTTCTGTATCAAAGTGAAATATTTGCCAGAATCTAGACCGGAACTTTCTCGGTAGTACCGGTCAGAAAGTGGGGCTCGCTGAGCTGGCTTTTCGACCATTTCGTGGAGCGTCTCCGGAACGTTGGGCTCCTCTCACCAGAAGTACCGACCCGCCACCGGTAGTACCGGTGGTGGGGGGGAGAAAAACGGCTTGTTTGAAGGGGACTTTTTAAGGCTCCCTTCTTCCTCCTCTCCATTTCATCTCTTCATTTTCTCTCTCCTCCATTAATACAAGAGCTTCATCTGCCTAGATCTCTCTCCCTACCCACTCAAACCTCTTGATCTTTTGAGGATTGGGAGAGGTGACCTAGATCTACACTTCCACCAAATGAATCGTGATTTCCCCCACCCATCCTTAGTGGGTCTTGTTACTCTTGGATTCTTGGAACCCTAGATGGTGTAGGGCATCCTCGGAGCTAGGGCAATTGTTGTGAAGCTTCGTGGTGTCATTGAGGGCCTCCAATTGAGTTGTGGAGTCTCCCCTCAACCTTGTTGTAAAGGTTTCGGTTGGCACCTTCGAGGTCACCGGTTAGTGGATTGTGAGGTCGTCTTTGTGGTGGTGCTCACCGGAGAAGAAGGTGAGGCCTTTGTGGCGCTCGGGTGACCTTGTGTGGCCTCGACACCTCTCCAACATAGACGTAGCTTCCTTGGAAGTGAACTACGGGAATTACATGTTTGTGTTCCCTTGTCGGTTTATCCGTTCCTCTCCTTTACTTCTTGCAATTACCGTCTTGTTTCCTTGTTGTATTGTTTATCATATAGGTTGTTCATCTAGTTGCATCTCTAGTGAACTTTACTTTTTGCAAAGCCTAAAATTGCAAGAAAATAATAAAATTGGTAGTCTCCTATTCACCCCCTCTAATCGACCAAAGTTGGACCTTTCAGTAGGGATGATGATCCCATGTGTGTGCATTTTGTATTCAAAAGCAAAATCTTAAATAATGCACTAATCATGGGGGAGTTCTCCTATATTATTCAGAACACTCCTTTTATGCTTATCATGACATGTTTTGATCCCTACCATGTTTTATGTCTTTGGAAGATAAATCTTTTCTTTGGTACTTTGTGCCATCTTGAAAAGTGTTGAGAGTTTGGTTCTTTGTTGGAACCTTTTTTTCCAATTGGTATTTCTTTGGAGTTGATTTTTCTCATTCCATGTTTTTTATTTAACCATTTGAATGAGATAAATCGTTGAGCATTTGTATTTGTTTATCCTTTTTACTCTTTGGTTGTTGCCTCCTTCATTTGTTGAAGTTTGGGTCTATTATGTGTTTATTTGGTCTTTGATATATTTTGGACAGCCGTTAGTCTTGTCACACTTAGGTGTGCCTTCTTGGCTTTCTTGGTGTTTTCGCTCAAACTATCTCTCCTTTTTGTTCTTGAAAGTCTTGCGCGTGCATACTTACTAAATGTATATATTATGGTATGCTTGCTTTCTTTGATCCAATATATAGAGGAAACTCCACCAAATCCTATTTTGGCTAAGATGTGCATGAAATTCAATTTCATATCAATATGCACATGTTTTTGTGGAGTTTGTCCTATGTATTGTAGTGTATCTAACTACTGTGTACCCAATGAGTTTTGGGACCATTGTGTACTTTAATGTGTTTTAGGTACATTGGAGATACATTGGATGCTTGTCTCAATAATAAGAAGATGTAGTGACTAAATGATAACTAGAGGCAAGCTAGGACGATCAACAAACTCATATCTACTACATCCTACCAATGGTATCTCGGTAACAAGTATCCCTCTCATGCATACTTATCTAGCATCCAACCTTTGTTGTTGCATCATGGCATGATTTCCTTCAGTTACTTTTATTGTGGTTCTTGCAAGATTTTATTGTATCATCTTTATTGTAATGTGAGTAAGCTGAGATGAGTGCATATTTTGGGGAGTATATAAAAATTCATGTTTATGATTCACCAATCCCACATATGCCAATCTAGCAATTATATTTCCTATGATTTCCTCAAAGTGCTCTCATGTGCAATATGTATGAATTTGCAAGGTTTATTCATTCTTTATGATACTTGTTGCCTTTCCAAATGCATTCCAACTATCTGTTTTCCCTTGTGATATTTGTGATGTATTTGTTGGTGTTTAAAGGTAATTGATGTACAATAAGATAAATTTGAGCGTTTGGCCATGCTTTCAAGCAAAAATCTTATTGGCATTGTCTTTGACTTTCTTTTGGATATCTTGTTTGTTTTTGAGTATCCATTTCATGTGTACATGTTTCTTTGTGGATGTATATCATCATGATTGTTGTCTACCTAGAAACTTATACACATGAGTATGGATACATCTCTAGTTGCTATTCCAATCCTTTGGAGTCCACCTCATGTTCCTTTTTTTGGTGGATCCAAAAGTTTTGCTTTTAGTGCTTGACCTTTTCATTTGCATCTTTTGGCACTTGTTGGTGTTAAGAAAGTTGATCTCTCCTGCCTTTGTGTTGTTATGTAAGTTTGGGGGAGCAAGAACACCATGTTTATGCACTTTGCATTCAAAGCTATTTGGTGCATAAACCTTGGGGAGCTTTCCTAATTTACCTAAGAACACACATATGATTTCTTGTTCTTGTTTGGTGTTTTGTTTGATTATAGGGAGTTAGGATTCCATAATTGTGCACTTTATTGTGCATGAACCTTGGGGAGCTTCCTATTTTCATATAAACACTCATTTGCTCTCATCATAATATCTTCTCTCTTACTCATGCTCGTGGTTGAAATGATATAGAGGGAACGAGGATACCATGTTATGCATATTGTATTCAAATGCAAATTATAATTTGTCCACAAAATTTGGGGAGCCTCCTCATATTATTTAAATCACTCTCTTGTCGATCTTATCATAATATATATCCTTCTTTTTGTATCTTTGTTTTGTGAAGTGGTTATTTGGATCTTTTGATTTCTTGCTTCATTCGTTGATGCTTCTTCACCATTTTATTTCTTTGCAATCTTTGGATCCTCTATTTAGTTTGATTCCATCTAGGTATTTGTAATTGAATACGTGTATTTGATTCCACTCATATTATGAGAAATGCACACCATATGGATGAACTCTCACTAAATTGGCCTTCTAAAATTTTTCCACCCATTTTGGCAATCGATGCCAATGGCGGAGAAGTTTTAGAGGGTTTAAGGGAACTTGGTTTTGTTCTTTGAGTTTTTTACTGAAACATTCGCCACTTGTGCTTCGCATCTTAACATGTTGCTTTGCATGTTGTATATATTGAGGAAACTCCACCACCGGTAATGGTTGGCAATATATGCAATGAAATTCAAGTTCATCCACACGTGCATAGATTGGGGGAGTTTTCTCTATATTATGGTTGTACTAACATCAAATACTTGTGTAGTATTTTATGTTAGCACAACGATTTGTTCGGTTAATTCCTTATATAAACCCTCTCAAAGGGATTGTCATTAATTACCAAAATGGGGGGATTCAAAGTGCATGTGTGCCCCATGTGTGGTTTTGGTAATTAATGATAATCTTTATGGACTTATGTTTGCATTGAGTTTGACTTGTAGGATTTGTCCATAGGCAATGCTTGAACCATATGTTGTCTTCAAGGTTGGGAGAAGAAGAAAGTAAAGAAGATCAAGTGTTGACCAAGGTTTCAATGAGTGATCTGTAGGTTGTCCGGAGATGGACTATGTAGGACCGGAGTCTCTGGTGTCCCAGCCAGAGTTTCGGCATGAGTCTCCGGTGTGTTCCTCGAAACCAAGTCCAAGCCAGTCTGTATAGGGGTCCGGAGATTGTCCGGAGATGGACCGGAATCTCCGGTGTGAGATAATTTCTGACCAGAATCTCCGGTCTCTAGGCCGGAGTCTCTAGTGTGATATTTCCCCAATGGGCAGAAAACGGTATGTAGAGAGTTGAGCCTATAGCAAGTGTATCTTGAAGAATAAAGTTGGAGTAATATCTCTTATGTACCTTCAATACACCAACATAATGAAGAATGAAGAAATGATGTGCAAGTTCAAAATGAGCCATCTCGAAGAGATCATTTGCTTAAAGCTTGCCATCCGATGGTGATCATGGATATGAGAAGATTATATTACCAAAAGATAAGCTCTACCATAGTGGAGTATGGGGGAGCAATTTGCAAGTCTTCACCAAGCTAGCGTAATCAAGAAAGATGTTCCATCTTGAGGTGGAGAAGATCGTCATCATCAAGCTCAAGTGGAATATGTGCAAGGCAAATGTATGTTCTTGATAGGGTTTCCTTCTTATTGGTCTCGTGGTGTTAGTTGGAGAGACCGGTTTATAGGATAGATAGCCGTACTATCAAGAGGGACTCTCGAGTGAGTAACTTGATCATATCTTTCAAAGATAGCTCAAATCTTTGCATATTTGGCATCATATTTATTGGTTGTTATTTGGATCTTATCCATGTGACGTTCTAGATCTTGTGGTAATATTTATAACAAGCTCTAGTTCATCTAAAACGAATTTCATATGCATTCTCTATTGAGTTTTCGATGCTGGAGGTTTTACCGGTTCATCTTTTTGAGAGAGGTCAAAACTTTCATCATTTAGTTCTATCCTCCCTTTCTCTACTATGATGTTTTCCATATGATCTTGTAGAGCTTATTGTCCTCTTTAAAACGAGACCAAGATCATCAAAATCAAATTTCGGATGCAAAAGTTATGGTTGTTTTCGTATTGGTCTTTCTGCCAGTTTTTTTAAGACCGAAGACTCCAGACTAAATCTCTGATCTATCTCTGGACCGCGTACTGAATGGCATCCAGTTTGTCCCCGTTTGGCCTAGGTACACCGAAGACTCCGGACCGGCCGATTTCTGGGTCTAACGGTTTGATTTCTAGAGACCTATTTAAGGGGCCCTTCTTTCGTAATGGTTCCTAAGCTCTCTTGCAAGTTTCCCCCCACCATTGTTGACCTCTTGAAGCTTTCTGTCTCTCAATCCCTCCAATGATTCTTGCATCTTCTTGAGGGAAAATAGAGAGGGGATCTAGATCTACAACTCTACCTATCAATCTCGCCTCTAAGTGAGGGGAACATCTTGGGATCTAGATCTTGAAATCTTTTGTGGATTTTCTCCATTGTTCTTCTTCTCTTATTCCCCCATAAGCTTCTGTAGTTTTGGTGGAATTTGGGAGTGAGGGACTTGAGAACTTCTTGTGTTCTTGCCATTACATTTGGTGCATCAGTTTGAGTTCTCGGTGATGATTCGATTGGGTGAAAGGTGAGAAGCTTTTTACTCTTGGGTTATTGGAATCCTAGACGGTTTAGTTGTATTGCAGGTTTATGGATTACTTGGGGCCTCTAATTAAGTTGTGGAGGTTTCCCCAAGCTTGTTAGTTCGGAGCCTCCAATTGAGTTGTAGAGAAGTGTCCCAATCTTGTGAGAGGTTCCGAATTGCCACCGACAAGTGCACCGATAGTGGAAGTGTGGATCGATCTCGTTGGAGTAAGATTCATAGGAGAACAAGGGAGGCCTTGGTGGCGTTGGTGGTTCGAAACCACCCCTCTCCAAACAAGACGTACTCCATTGTTGGAAGGAACTCGGTAAAACATTGTCGTCTCTGCGTGCCTTGGTTATTTCTATACCTGAGCTCTTGCTTATTCACCTTACTTTGTGATAGCCTTCGTGCTTAAAGTCTATATCTTGCTATCATGTAGTTGTTTGTCTTGTTTAGCATAAGTTATTGGTGCACATAGGTGAACCCTAGTTGTTCTAGTTTTGTGCTCGACAAAGTAAACGCTAGTTTAATTCCGCCTTTATTGATCCCCTCTAGTAAAAGTTTTAAACCGCATATTCACCCCAGGCGACATCATTGTCCTTTCAAGCTGTAAAAAAGGTACGATTTAAAACCAGAGTTATTTGTTGAAGAAAAGAACGAGCTAATTAGTTGCTCTAATAATGATTAATTCTTCATTACTACCTCCATCCGGTGTGTTAGGCTTGCTGAATTCGCATAGCGACCAAGGCAAAAATCCACTGAAATCATGCTGGGTTCTCCTATTTTTTCTCCAATTAGATCACTAATTGATCCCGCCCATTTAACTAGGCCAGCCGTTTCCTATTCTTCCTCCAATCAGATTGCTAATTGAACCCACCCAATTAATTAGGGCAGCCGTTTCACACCTCCGCATGCATCTTGCCGCTTTCACCCGGGCGAAATAGAGGGAAAGTGAGAAGTGACCATTTTTTATTTTTTTTGACCTGGAATACTCTATTCCATTAGAACACGGCTGAATCGCCGGTCACCAAACGATTTACAATATCTGGGTAGCTCACCATCCAGAATTCAGCTTCACCGTGAGCTACCTCTACACCCATAGCAGGAAGCTCATGAGCTGGCTGATTACACACTCTAGGGGCATAAACAACATTTGCTTCTATAAAATGCATATGGAGTCTGAATTTCATATCTGTTATAAGGACACCAAGCGGACCATAATCATAAGATCCTGTCGACATGGCACGCTGCAGATTGATGCAATCAGTTTCAAACAGTACTCTTCCGATGCCTAGCTGTTCGGCAGTCTAGATCGCGTTGGACAAAGCCAGAGTGTCAGCATGCATAGCGTCTGAAATCGACGACAAAGGGCCTGCTGCAGCAAAAGAATTTCTGGTGTATTATCTCTACAGATGGCCCCCCATCCACCGGACCTTGTATCCTGCTTAAAAGCTGCATCTACATTGATCTTTACCCAATCAGCAGGTGGTCTCTCCCACCTGCATTCAGTTACGATCGCTTCATTTGCATTTTCCTTTAGGTATTGTTCCCACTCATCAACATATCGCCTTATGGTAACCTGAAACTGATCAATTGTTAGATGTTGCTCTCCATGGTTGCCTCTATTTCTTTCCGACCACAAGTTCCAAAGAAACGCCACTGTAAGTAGCTGTTCAACAATTTCCAGGTCCAGGATTTCCTCTAGCACTTCAATAGCAGATCGGCAAGGGAGAAGCTTCGTCCGGACATCTTTCAACAGTAGACTGAGATTGAAAAGGTGTCTGACGATGCATACATTTTTTCTCAGTCTAATATTAATATTTCGAGCCGTACAAAGAAATAATTTTGGAAAATTCTTACGGGAGCCGAGTCCAAGAATTGTTACGATTCCATAAGGGGGTCATTTTTCTTCACCGGCAGACTTCTCGCCAATGATGCGTACGCCATCGGCGGCAGAGGTTATTGCTTTTGGAGGGATCGAGGAGCAGTCGGCGGTTGGGGTACGGTCGAGTGGACGCATACGTGCGCAGCCGAACACCGATGATACCCAAATGGAGCGTGCGATGAAGATGGCCGAAATTCGAGATTCTCCAGGTTCATGTTCAAAACCAAACTTATCATTGTTATCTATTCCTAAAAAGGTTATAGTCTCTAGAGCTAGTACGCTTGGAGTTTCACTTGGAGAATCACCTTCAGCGATAGATGCCTCTATAAATAAGTTGTATGATGTTGAGAAAGAGCGAGCTTTAGTTATTCTCAACCGCAAAAGAAGTTCGGAGGAAAACGATCCTAAGAGCCTTTTTGTTTCGAAGGTCTCAGGTCTGTGTGATGATTTAGTAAATGAGGATCCGCTAGATGTGGTTGATGATTATACGGATCAATACCAAGAAAAGAAAATGGGTAGAGGCCAAAAAAAAAATTGTTACCAAGAATAACATAGTTAGAAGAAGTGCTAGGATTAAGAGTATTAACAAAAAAAAAGACATTACAATGAGAGCTTTGATCTGGAACAGTGAAGGGATTAGGGATACTTCAAAACATATTTTTATTCAAGAAAGCGTTAGAGATTGGCATTTTCATATAGTGGCTTTACTTGAGACTGGGAGAGCCAACTTCTCTGCATCTTTCCTGAAAGGACTATCGGCGGGGCGTGACTTTATTTGGTTCTGCCTACCTTCACACGGAAGATCAGGCGGAATTCTAGTAGGGATAAATGCTGAATCCCTAATTGTCAAAGACGTTGGCGCAGGAGATTTCTTGATTAAACTAAAGCTTCGATCGAAAGTGGATGATTTTGAATGATCTTTTGTGGCGGTTTACGGTGCAACCCAAGAGGAGCATAAACCAGCTTTCCTAGCCGAATTAGCCAGGATGTGCGATAGCCCAGGAACTCTAATAATGCTAGGCGGTGATTTTAATATTATTCGCAGTCCGTTAGAAACAAATAACAGTAATTATAATCCTAGATGGCCGATTATGTTTAACGCCATAATTGAGAGTTTAAACTTACGGGAGATTGTATTGTCAGGACGACAATTTACTTGGGCAAGTCGTAGAGAAACACCCACCTATAAAAAGTTAGATCAGGTGCTAGCAAGTACAGAATGGAAACAAAAATATCCGTTAGCCTCGGTGCAAGCGCTGGCCCGTACGGGGTCGGACCACATACCTTTGTTTGTGGATTCAGGAGAACAAGCTCACCTGGAGAACGCATCTTATTTCTCGTTTGAATTATCTTGGTTACGGGAAGAAGGTTTTCTTCCTATGATCACGAAAGAATGAGAATCAGTCACTTTGGGGGTTAGCCCAATTGATCTTTGGCAAAATAAAATTCATCATTTACGTCGCTTTCTTCGTGGATGGGCAAAAAACAGAAGTGGTATTTACAAAAAAAAAGAGATAGACTTACCCAGCTTATCAAAGAGCTAGATATTTGAGCGGAAACTATTCCATTAAACGCAATGGAACGTGAGTCACTTAAGAGAGCTAATGATCAATTAGGAAAACTTAGACGCGAAGAGGAATCTAAATGGGCTCAAAGGGCAAAGGTGAAATTCATTTAAGAGGGAGGGAATAATACAAAATATTTCCACCTCATGGCGAATGGTAGATATAGGAAGAAAAAGATCTTTCGGTTAGAACAAGACGAAGGGACAATTATTAGCGAGGAAAACTTAAGAATTTATATATCAGAATATTATAAGAAGCTATTTGGGGCACCGACCAAGAATAGCTTTAATCTTAGAGGGGAGGTTAATGCAGATATTCCTCAAGTAACACCTGAGGAGAATATAACTTTGATAGCTGAGTTTACGGAGAAAGAAGTTTTAGAGGCAATTTCGCAAATAGAGCATAATAAAGCACCAGGACCAGACGTATTTCCTGCTGAATTTTATCAACGTTTCTAGAATGTGATTAAAAAAGATCTAATGTCTCTTTTTAATCAGTTGCAGAATGGTGATTTGCCTCTGTATAAGCTTAACTTCGGGATCATTACGTTGATCCCAAAAAAGGAAGATGCTACACAAATTCAACAATATAGACCCATCTGTTTACTTAACGTAAGCTTCAAGATTTTCACAAAGGTGGGTACAAATAGAATTACTCATATCGCCCTCAAAGTTATCAAGCCTTCTCAAACAGCTTTTATGCCTGGCAGACACATCCTCGAAGGGGTGGTTGTACTCCATGAAACCATTCATGAACTTCATCGGAAGAAAATGGAGGGGGTCTTGTTTAAAATCGATTTTGAAAAGGCTTATGATAAGGGTAAATGGCCTTTCCTCCAGCAAACCATGCGCATGAAAGGTTTCTCTAAGAAATGGTGTAACCTAATTAAGGAGTTTGTCCAAGGAGGGTCAGTGGGAATACGGGTCAATGACGACATTGGGCATTATTTCTAGACCAGAAAGGGGTTGCGACAGGGAGATCCGCTGCCACCGTTACTCTTCAACATTGTAGCGGATATGTTGGCCATCTTAATTGCACGCGCAAAAGAAGATGGCCAAATTGGAGGTCTTGTTCCTCATCTCGTTGAGGGCAGAATCTCTATCCTTCAGTATGCCGATGATACCATCCTTTTCATGGAACACGATCTTGAGAAGGCTGTCAACATGAAGCTAATCCTGAGTATCTTTGAGCAACTCTCTAGGCTGAAAATTAATTTCCACAAGAGTGAAATTTTCTGCTTTGGAAAAGCTAAAGATGCAGAGGCCCAGTACAAATATATTTTCGGATGTGAAGCTGGGACTCTACCTTTTATGTATCTCGGTATCCCAATCCACTATAGGAGGCTTTTGAACAAACAATGGAGCATAGTAGAAAACCGCTTCGACCAGAAGCTTGGTTGCTGGCAAGCCAAGCTCCTCTCACACGGAGACAGGCTGGTCTTGATAAACTCTGCTTTAACGATCCTCCCGATGTTTATGTTGTCCTTCTTAGAAGTACCTAAAGGGGTACAGAAAAGATTGGACTTCTATCGATCTCGTTTATTTTGGCAGAATGATCAGTTGAAACAAAAGTATCGATTGACCAAGTGGAACATTATATGTAGACCGAAAGATCAAGGGGGCCTTGGTGTGGAAGTTTTGGAGATTAAGAATAGATGTTTACTAAGCAAATGGCTATATAAACTCCTTCACGGAGAAGGGGTATGGCAGGAGCTCCTTCGAAACAAATATCTCCAAAACAAGACCATGTCACAAGTGATAGCGAAACCAACTAACTCCCAATTTTGGAAAGGTCTCATGAGTGTGAAGGATGATTTCTTCGAGAGAGGATCCTTCTGTGGGCTCCCCGGATTATTCATCCGAGAAATCCCTGTTATGCATACATCCACGTTCCCATGATCAGTGAGCCATGGAACATAACCGACAGGTACCATTACAACATCCGAAACATAACGAAATACAAGACTTACATAATTGCCATTATGACATCATCATTAGCAGTGGAACATCGCCAAGCGCAGAGCCCAATCGTGCCTCAACCTACAGACAGCTGACTGAGAAGACGGCCTAGCTCGCTGGACGTCACCTTAAACTCCTGAAAGTCTGGCCAAGTAAATAGCCATGGACAAAGCCGTGAGTACTTTTGAATGTACTCGCAAAACCACCAAGATAAGTGAACAAGGGGAATGCAATTTTGGCTGTGGCGAGATAACTCTATCTGGGGTTGCTTTTGAAAAGCCTAAACTAACTTTTGAAGTTATGGCATCTCCATATTTTTGTTGAAAAAGAGTTTTAAAAACATGCATCTGTTTTACAAATCAAGACATCTCCATATCTTTGTTGAAAGAGAGTTTTGAAAACAGTTTTGTAGTAAAAACCCTTTTTAAACCTCTTCGACCCCTCGGGTCAAAACAAAGCCTTCGAACTTGGGTTCCCCCGGAACCTTCGTCCTCTTCGTACTTGTTTCCCAAACAATCACAGTTTGGGTACTCCTAGCCAACACCTTTACAACCGTCCTTGACCGTGGACACGGCTATTCGAATAGATTATACTCTGCAGAGTTTGCACACCTTACCCACAAGAATCAATACAACCACGGCCCACTACCACTATAGATGGGGGTCCGGATAATCAAACCCAACCTTTCGCTTGTCTACAGTAGCAAAGGCATGCTTTTCCTCTTGGGTTTGTTCTCCCGGCAACGAGTATGTGGCTCCCAGCCATAGTCCTTCCTTCCCTACACGCGCATACCCAAGCCGCAACTTGGCGTATACCTTAAATCAGGAGACTCCACTTTCTTCCGTACTACCTAAGTCATACCGTCTGCGGGAGACCCAATTGTTGCACCGGCCTCCTGCCAGTTCAGGCTCACTCTTGCCGAAGCAAGCGGCGAGCAGATCCTTGATGGTGGCGCCTACCGAATTCGAGGATTTCTCCCTATAAGCATGGTAGAAGTTGCCTCGGCTAATGCGGACAAACTACGAGTTAAGCCCCGGCACCTGGGATAATGTGGTTGCGCGGATAAAAATTGTTCCAGTAAAGGCGTAGAACATCCCATCATATTCTCCTTTCTCCTCATCACCATTTATTTTGTTAAAACTTCCACTGGGAACGATGCCTCTTCCTAGGGTTTTACAAAGCCGTTTTTGAAACATTTTTAGTGGGGAAAATCCCAAAACAGTTTATTTTCTCAAAACCGGTGACGAGGGTTTAACTCGTCAATGCCCATTGTTATGGACTTGGGTTTTGGAGAAGGAGGGAGCACTGGAGACATCTATCGGCTAGCAAACAAGCATACAGGGGACAAAGGATTTACCCAGGTTCAGGCCTTGTAAAGGTCCCTACTCCTGCTTGTCTGCTCGTGGAATTATTGAGGGAGTCGAAAGTTACAACGGTGCGCAGATGCAATCTGGCGAGGGTTTGTGGAAACTAGGGTTGCGTGTCTCCTCCTCGCCGCCCCCTCCTAGCCCTTATATAGATAGGCTTGGTCTCAGGTAGCAGGTCGAGTCGGTTACAAGTTAGGGTTTTCCCCTTCAAACTTTCTATCTTTAGCTTCTTCTTGTCCTTCAAGCAATCGAGAGTCCACAGGTTACTCGAGTCCTTTTATCTGGGCCTTGGCGACACCATGGGCTTGTACGTATTTGGACCGTATATACCAAGCTCGAGTACCTGTAGGGTATACCCATGTCCAGTGGAATCGCAGATTCGACTAGAGACTTTTGAAGCCTTCGAATGCCCAAATGAGTACATTTTGATTGCTTTTATTCGTGTCATAGGGATTGTTGATATACGTGCCTGATATAATCGAAGTATCGGTATCAGTTAACCACCTTAGGGTGAAACAACGCAATCTACTCAAATTCGAGTCCCCGGACTCGAATCCGGAAAAGTGCTGGTGTAATTCGACTCAGGCCACGGAGGTCTTACAGGAGCGAATTCCAGTTATATGGGTGTGAGCACTTGACGCGTCCGTCGAGGCATGTTCATCGTGCCTATAGGCACGGATATGTTTCTGGTAGTGCGCAGTTAAATGCGTTGCCAGGCCTTATTCAGATCTTACCTTCATGCCGTAGGCGCGGCATCCGAATTTTATCATTACGGAGACGATTCGGGTGACTCAGGAGACGCAGTCTCTTTGTAGGGGGGAAATTATGAGGCGGTGTCGCCATGAGTTTCAAGTGTGGATGTTATCAACTCACAGTTTTTTGTACAAATAATCATAGGGTGCGCGACCAGCGCTCCCTATGGGAGTAGCCCCCGAGTGCCTGGTTGAGTTGAAGACTCAGGCAGGGACTAAAGAACTTTTGCGACTGCCGTCGTCTTTTGCTTGCTTGTTTCAGTCGATGACTCAGGCAAGTACTAAAACACTTTTGCGGCTGCTGTCATCTTTTGCCTACTTGTTTCAGTCGATTTTCTTTCAGGCGCTCCCTATGGAAGTAACCCATGTCCATAATCGAACTGTGTTTCAAGTGGTTGGGTTTGCTTTTGTGATTGTCCATGTTCCTGCAACAAGAAAAAGAAAAATCGTAGGGTGCACGGCCAACGCTCACTATGGGAGTATCCCCCGAGTGCTTGGTGGAGTCGAAGACTCTAGCAAGGACTAAAAATAGTCGAGGTTTTCCACTGCGTAGCCTTGGTGAAATCAGTGCTGACGCTTTGTATGACCTTGGTTGCCCGTGTGAGCGAGTTTGACGGGACGTGACGAGCGGTGGGTCCCACTTTCTGACTTTGATTACTAGGCGTGCGTAATCTTATTTTTAGCTGCGCCTCTTCGATTTCCGCGCGTAACGGTAGAAGTGGGGGGACAGTTCGCGCTTCCTCTTCTCCATGCGTCCAACGCGATGCGTGCCACGCGTCTAATAGGGTTTTTGTCAGCCGTTGGATTGCATCTCCCAGGGGTTAAGTAGCGATGCTGCGGTGGTAATTTCCCATCTGCGCTCTTTCTTCCTTGCTGCCATCGCCATTGCTGCTGCTTTTCTGCTTTCTCCTGCGCCTATCTTCTCCACGACGCTGGACCAGCTCCGTTCGTTCCCGAGCTACTTCCTTCGCTCACATCGCCGCCGTGCAATGGGGAAGAAGAAGGGAGGTGCTGCCGCTGATTCCGCGGCCACCGTCACTGCGGCGAAGAAGAAAGGTGGCTCCACTACTGCGGGCACCAGCACCGCCGTCGGCGGGAAGAAGAAGGTCGCGGGCACCCGCGTGACCAATGGCGCATGGCGTCCCTCTATCATCAAGGCGTCGGATCTCCGTCTTCTTCGCCAAGATGGAGTTATCTCTATGGCAGTCGCCGATGCGCGCGTCCCCAACGGTGAGACCATTCCTGCTCCTCCCGCTGGTTTTTGAGTGATGTTTCTTGCATTCATCATTCGTGGTCTTTCCTTGCCTCTTCACCCCTTTCTTAGGGGTCTTCTTTGTTTCTATGGGCTCTAGCTCCATCAGCTGTCCCCAAATTCGCTCCTCCACATCACTTGTTTCATCACTCTCTGCGAGTGCTGGCTCGGAATCGAGCCACACTTTGGTCTTTTCAAACGCTTATTTAAGCTAAAGCGTCAGTCCGCATCTGGCTCTTTAGTTTATGACGTAGGTGGTTGTGGGATTCATGTCGACTCGTCCGCCACCTACTTCGACATCAAGCTCGCCAAGTCCGTCCAGGGATGGAGGGACAAATGGTTCTATGTTCGCGACCAGAAGGCCAAGGACGAGCACTTTGGACTCGCGCCTTTTGATCCCGCGACTCCCTACAAGAAGATGTGTTCTTGGAAGAATGTGATCATGCACTCCGAACTCGCGGAGACAGACATGCTATATCAACGCGTCTGCGGCTCGAGGGCCGCATAGGCGCGGAAGAGGGAGGTTGCGCCCTTGTCAAGACTTGGCTGCATCATCGCATCCAGCCTCTCCAGGCCAGAGTCCATCCCATGTTTCAATGGGGTGGCGCTGATGATGCCACTCACGTGTCTGCCGATGGCATGTCCGCGAGTGAGGTAGATAAGAGGGTGCGACTGGTCATGAAGTACACCTTCAAGGATGTGCTTCCAAATGAGCCAGTCGTTCCTCCCTTCGATGCTTCGAATCCTCCTCCTGAGGTACAGTTGTGCTACGTAGTAGCTTATTTTGTCGATTGCGTTTTCTGTTGCTTTCCTGTTATGTTTGCTGATTTTTACTGTTTGTATGCAGGAGTGAGCGGTGTCGCCTTGTATGCCTCCCCTCTCTGAGGGGATTATTCCTCGTGAAGCTTTGGAAGAGGATGAGTCTGATTCGACTGTCCCTTCTGATGTGGAAGAGGAAGCCCCCGAGTCCGAGAGCCCAGATACTCGCAAGCGTTCGCGTAGCGGGGATTCCGACGCGTCGACTCCTTCAACTCTAGGAGGCGCGGCTGTTGGTGCGGAGTCGCCAATTCCAGCTGTTCCTGTGAGGGCTGTGGCACCGTCTTCTCGCAAGAAGATGCGATTTCCCAAGGAGTCTTCGTCAGAATCGACGGCTGCCACGTTTGATCTTGACAACTTTAACTGGTAAGTTTGCTGGGTTATTCATTCTTTTCTGTTTTCTTCTTTTTGGTTTTTGCCCTGGAGTTTGCCCTTTTCTCAATGTGGATTTTGTCTTGCAGTCAAGAGGCGTCGTCGTCTTCGGGCGACGTCGAATTTTTGAAGGAATCGGGAGTCGCGACTTCAAGGGCCAAGGTAGAGGTCGAGCGCGCTCCTTCTCCGGCGGTGGCCCACTCCGGGCACAATTCTTCGAGCTCTCCTCACGTAGGGGAGCATCGAGTAGTTGCTCGGATGACGGTTCAGTAAACTTCTTCGGAGTCGCTGGAGGACCATGTAAGTATAGCTTTCCTTCTTTTTTAATGTGGTAGTCAACGCCTTCTGCTGCCCTCTGCTGACTCCTTGTTTTGTGCGATAGCTCCTTGTAAAGGAAGCCACGCTGGTGGCGGAGCAGGTGATGGCGATGGGTCGCCAGCATGCGATGCTGGAGACGCGCCACCGCGTGGTCGAGAGTGAGTGTTCTATACTTATTCCTTTCGTCTTCTCTCTATTTTGGTATAATCGACTGACAACCAATTATTGACTGCCATGTAGCTGAGCATAACGCTTTACTGCGCGATGTCGCCACGTTGGAGAAGACACTAGCCTCAGCTGTGAAGGGGTGCGACGAGGCAATCGCGGCTCGTGATGATGCCCAGAAGCGTGAAGAGGATCTGCGCGCCTCCTTTGAGGCCAGGGAGAAGTTGTTCGAAGAGCAACTGTTCTCAGTCGCTAAGGCCCTCTCAGGTACCTTTACTGGTAGATATTTCATTGATGTTCTTCTCTGCATCTGTAGTGCTGGTGGCACTAAAAGTTTGATCCATGTGTGTATTTTGGTGTAGATGCTGGCGGCTTGCGTTTTGATCCACAAGCCCTTTGTCGCGGTGACGCTCTGGCGGGCGCGGTATCTGCGGTCGAGGATCGTAGCGCCACTGTCCAAAATACGTTGTCTAAGGCCAAGGCCACCCTGAGTCGCCTCCGGGAGGAGTTGATGCCGAAGGCGGAGCTGGTCGATAATGTAGAAGAGCTGGTGGAGTCGCTCGCTGGGGGTGTGCCTGCCACGTACAAGAACTCCCTCCGCGCAGCTGGCGCGACCATGTCGCTTGCCATGGTGCAAGCCCACGGAGTCGAAGTAGATCCTTCTGTGGTGTCGAAGACGATGCCTGTTGGCGCGGATGGTCAGCAGGTAGTATTCGCTCCCTTTGCGACTGCCTATGCCAAATATGGCCATTCCTTGATAAACATTGTTGCCAAGTATTCGGAGGAGCTCAATCGTGCAAAGAAGGCCGCGAAAACTTCGGCCTCAGGGGCCGGTGGAAAGTCAGTGGCATCTGATACTGCCACGGACTTGATGAAGCCCCCGAGGTCATCGAAGTCGAAGAAGCCAGCTGCTTCGTAGTTAGTTTCTTGTAATAGTTGATGAATTGCTCTTTTGATTGGAGAACATGCCTGTTGGCGAATGTGTTTGTAGATACTTTTATGATGATCCTGAATGCATCTGTTACTTTTGAGTTTTGAGTTGGTCGCCTTATTTGCCTCTGGCTTGATTTTTGGTAGGGTACATCAAGTGGTCCTGTGGGGGGAACCCCGGACTCGCCATCTCTTGAGGATACAATGGCACCACCACGCTCCAGGGTAGAGGAGCTGTCCTTGCTTTCGCGACTTCGTGATCGCGTTAAGCAACTGGAGCGTGAGTTGCCCGTGATCTGCGGTAGCGCGGACGTGTGGAAGTCAAAAGCTGAAAAAGACGCCGCCCGCGAGCAATATCTACTTGGCGAGGTGACGCAGCTGGGCGACCAGTTTAAGTGTTAGTTTGCTCATCCTCGTCTTTTCCTTTGTAGTTAATCGCAATGGTACGTTGTACTCATGCTGTTGATGCTGCTTCGTGTAGTTGTTAGTGCACGCCATCCGCAGGAGGAGAGGGATAGGTTTGCCATCCGCCTTCATGATCTCACCCAGGAGCAACTTCAGGAGAGTGGATACTTCTAGGTAGATCATGATCGTGCGACTGCGTTGGCGACCTTGCAGGATCGCGCCTCGCGAGTGCTGCTCTTTCTGAAGAAGTCGCGGTCGTGTTTGAAGAACATCTATCAGGCGATGTTCCCTCTGGATGATACTCCATCAAGCCTGCTAGCTCTCCTGACCAAATTTCAAGATATGTCCGCGGTTCGCGAGTGCGTGAGGCAGCAGTTGGTGGCTGGTGCCAAGGCTGCCCTTTCCATGGTGCATTTGCACAGGCCTGACGTGGATGTCGCCGCCATTGCCTCTGGGCCACCGGTGCCACCCGTAGGATCTTCCTGGAACATGGTGCCGCATTATCAGGCGGTGGACCGTCCGGCCGAGGAGGTCGTCGACTTCTTCGAGGAACAGACAAATGTTCTTCTGTTGTAAGGGTAGCCAGATATGTATCCTGCACATAAGTGTACTAGTGTTGTAAAGCTTTTATATATTTGTAGATAATTTACTGTTGAATGTGTACAAATAGCTTTAAGCGTGGGGTGCGTTGCACTTGTGCGAGTCCTTTTCGTTAGCCTAGCCATCTTTGTATCGTTCCCTTGTCAACCTGTCAGGTGCGTTGCAGCTGGGTTGAGTTTGTGTTAAGGGATTCGATTGATGTGCCAGCTACTCAGGATGTCGCGTTATTGTTCGAAGAACATATGTGTATAGGGTGGCATAGCCCCCGAGTATGAAAATTGACAAAGTAAAGGAGAACACGGAGTTTTGGGGCACTTAGCTTTTATTTATTTGAAGAACAGTGCGAAGTACAATGTGCGGCTGAGTAGCCTTGGCTAAGTAGCCTTATTTGCGATGTAAAAAGTAAAACTACTAGGGGTAGAAGCGTCGTAGTTGTGCAACGTTCCAAGGGTTGGAGTATGCGACTCCTGTCTCTAGATCTTTAAGGCGATAGGCGCCCCCTGGGATTAATTTTGTATTCACGTACGGTCCTTCCCAAGGGGACTCGAGCTTGAGATGACCTTGCTGCTTCAGTCGCAGGACCAAGTCACCTTCGACGAAGGATCTAGGGCGAAGCCTTCTGCTATGGTAGTTGTGTAGGTTCTGTTGGTAGATCGTGGATCTTTCTGCGGCGATTTCTCTTGCTTCGTCAAGGAGGTCGTGAGTCTTGATCTGAGGATGACTCCTGCTCGCTGTAGGCGACTACGCGTGGCGCTTTGTACCGTACCTCGGCGGGTAGTACTGCCTCTGCTCCGTGTACCATAAAGAATGGCGTGTAGCCGGTGGCACTGTTTGGAGTTGTACGCAGGCTCCAGAGTACGGATTGCAGTTAAATGCGGCCCAGCAGCTTGTTAGAGTGGTGAGATTCGCTTCTTGATCGCCAGAGACGAGCCCGTTTTCCTTTTCCACCTGACCGTTGGTCTGTGGGTGTGCTACTGAGGCGTAGCTAATGTTGATCCCCAGGTTGTCGCAGAATTCTTGGAACTCCTTGGATGTGAAGTTCGTTCCGTTGTCAGTGATGATGCTGTGCGGTACGCCGAAGCGGTAGACGATGGACTCGAAGAACTTGACTGCGCTGTGCCCTGATTGCTTGGTCACCGGCATGGCCTCAATCCACTTGGTGAATTTGTCGACTGCGACCAAGAGGTAGACGTAGCCTCCTTGCGAGGACCTTGGAAGTTTGCCAACCATGTTGAGTCCCCACTAGGCGAAGGGCCAGACCAATGGAATAGGCCGTAGTTCTGTGCCTGGTGCGTGTGGCTTGTCCGCGAATCGTTGGCAAGCATTGCATTTTTGGACAATGTCCTTGGCATCGTGCATGGTCGTGGGCCAGTAAAATCCAGCTCGTAGAGCTTTGGCGACGAGGGCGCGACTGCTTGCGTGGTGCCCACAGGTCCCTTCATGGATGTCGAGGAGAATTGCTCTTCCATCAGCCATGGAGACACATCGCTGTAGCACTCCTGTGATGCTGTGTTTGTATAGTTCGTCGTTGATAACAGCGAATGCTTTGGAGCATCGTGCGATGTGTCGTGCGTCTGTCGGGTCGTCCGGTAGGCGCTTACTGAGGAGGTACATAATGTATGGCTGCATCCAGGATTGTTCGATCATCATGACGCTCATTGGCCCTTCGAGTCCTGTGTCTAGCTCCAAGTCGTCGAGTGCCATTGGCTCATTGGGTGGCGTAGCCCTCGAGTCTGTTGCTGCGCTTGTTTTCTTCTCTACAGCCTTTGGCTTGATGGATCGTTCACAGATGCGCTCGAGAAATACGCCAGGTGGTATGGGGGCGCAGGTAGAGCCTATGTTTGCGAGTGCATCTGCCTCCTCGTTGCTTTCGCGACCTACGTGTCGCAGCTCGCAACCATCGAAGTCCCCTTCGAGTGTATCGTAGAGGTCGCGGTACACGATCATGTTGTTGTTCAGTGCGTCGCACTTGTGCATTGTTTGGTTGACAACCAGCTTGGAGTCGTCGTATATGATGAGCCTTTTTGCGCCGCAGGCTTTTGCCATCCTCATCCCGTGCAACAGGGCCTCGTATTCAGCTTCGTTGTTTGAGGCTGTGAACTGCATTCGTAGGATGTATTTCAGCTTGTCTCCTTGAGGTGATGTCAGTATGACACCTGCTCCTGCTCCATCTTTCCGTTTGGATCCATCGAAGTGCATGGTCCAGAGGTAGGACATATCTGGCTTGTCTGGGAGTTGATTTTCCATCCAATGCACGAGGAAGTCAGGGAGAATTTGCGACTTGATTGCGTTGCGCTTTTCGTATGTGATGTCTCATGGAGATAGTTTGATTCCCCAAAGAGCGACTCGTCCCGTGGCGTCGGGGTTATTGAGGATATGACTCAATGGGGCGTCGTTGACTACCACGATTGGGTGTTCCTGGAAGTAATAGCGCAGTCGCCGGGCGGTCATGAAGATGCGTCGCCAGCTACGGTAGTCTTGGTACCGCTGTTTTGTTGGCGTGAGGACCTCGCTGAGGTAGTATACCGGGCGTTGTATGCCATGGACCTTGTTTTCCTCTGCCCGTTCGACGACGAGCACTGTACTAACCACTTGGTTGGTAGCGGAGATGTATAGCAGTAGTGGTTCCCTTTCCCGTGGAGTCACCAGTACTGGCGATGTGGATAACAGGCGCTTGAGATCTTCGAATGCTTCTTGCGCTTCATTGGTCCACTTGAATTTATCAGCTTTGCGGAGGAGTTGATAGAAGGGCAGTGCCTTTTCTCCCATTCGACTGATGAATCGACTGAGGGCCGTGATTCGTCTGGCTAGTTTCTGGACGCCTCTTATGTTCTTTGGCTTCTCCATGGCTAGTATGGCCTTTATCTTTTTCGGGTTTGCCTCAATCCCTCTCGCGGAGATGAGATACCCGAGCAGCTGCCCAGATGGTACGCCGAAGGCGCATTTGTCCGGATTGAGCTTGATCCAGTAACGGTCGAGATTGGCGAATGTTTCACGCAAGTCATCGATTAGAGAGGCTTCCTTTTTGGTTTTGATTACTATGTCATCGACATAGACTTGGATGTTGCGACCCATCTGCTCCTTGAGGCAAGCCCGCATGCACCGTTGATAGGTAGCTCCCGCGTTTTTTAGCCCGAAGGGCATTGTGTTGTAGCAGAACACACCGAAGGGCGTTGTAAACGCGGTCTTCTCCTGGTCTTCCTCCTTCATTCGAATTTGGTTGTAGCCTGAGTAGGCATCGAGAAGCAGAGGCGCTCGCATCCAGTGATGGAATCGATGATTTGGTCGATCCGTGGTAGCGGGAAGTGATCTTTTGGGCAGTGCTTGTTTAAAGAAGTGAAGTCCACGCACATCCGTAGGATATCCGTGTCCTTTTTGGGCACCAGCACCGTATTGGCGAGCCAAGTGCTTTCCTTGATCTCGCGTATGAATTTGGCCTCGAGGAGTCTGTTGATCTCCATTCCGAATGCCTACGCTCGTGGCTCAGACAGTCGCCTGATTGTTTGCTTGACTAGCCTTGCGTCGGGGTTGACGTTGAGTGCGTGCTCGGCGAATTCCCTGGGAACTCCTGGCATGTCCATAGGACACCAGGCAAAAATTTCCCAGTGCTCACGGAGGAATTCGACGAGCGCAAGTTCCTATGCGGGACTCAAGTTGTTGGCGATGAGGGCCGTTTTGGCAGGATCTGATGGATGGACCTGCACCTTTTTTGTGTGCACAGATGAGTCAAAGGAGAGGTCAGGTGAGCTCGGCCTACTCAGGGGCGGCAGACTGTTGTCTGTCGTTTCCTTCAATCGCGTGAGCTCCTCCTACATGCTGAAGGACTGGGAGATTCTGTTGAATTCCATGTCGCAACTGTCAGATCGCTCAAAGCTCCCATTGATCGTGATGACGCCGTTGGGACTTGGCATCTTCATCTGCAGGTAGGCGTAGTGGGGTACCGCCATGAACCTAGCGAACGCGACGCGTCCAAGGATGCAGTGGTATGGTGAGGGCCAGTCGACAACTTCAAAGTCGATGCGGTCGCGCCGGAAGTTCTTAGGCGTGCCGAATATGACGTCGAGGTTGATTTTGCCCAGGGGGTATACGCCTTTCCCTGGGACGATGTCGTGGAACGTTGTGTCCGATGCCTCCAAGCAGGTTAGAGGGATCCTCATTGCTCGCAAGGTACTCGCGAATATGAGGTTGATACCGCTTCCGCCATCCATGAAGACGCGATTCATGTCGAAGCCTCCAATTTGCGCCTCGAGTACGAGGGGGCAATGACCTGGGCGAGGTACTTGAGGCGGGTGGTCGCGTTTGTCAAAAGTAATGCACGACTCACTGCCACTAAGGTACTCAGTGGTGGATGGTGGCGAGTGCGTGGCCAAGTTGACTTGGCGAGTGATGGCCTTCTGCACCCTATTGGAGGGGCGCCCCTTTTGGATCATCATGGTACCCATGGCCCATGGGTACGGTTCACCTCCGTGGTGTTAGTCCGGTGCAGCTCCGTTCGGGGGTGGCCCAGGTGGTGGTGGTGGTGCGCCATGTGCCACAGCGCCTGGAGCGGCTCCGTAGCCTCTTTCGACTACATTGCGGTTCATCCGAACCAATCCCTCATGTAGCTTGAGGAACTCGGGGAAGTCCTTGAGGAGGTGGCTGGACTTTCTCTTGCCATCATGCTTGTCGATGTAGAAGTGTACCATGCATGGCCCGGACAGTTTGTCCTTGATGGAGGTCGCGAGTGCTTCATCGCGAGTGTGGCGTTGCCACACTTGCGTGGTTTTCCCGGAGTCACGATATCCGCCGCTGCGATATCCGCTGTTGCGGTTATCGTCGCGTCTATCGGCGTAGCCGGCTGCGACCATGTTGACGTCATCGCGATCGTCGTAGACGCGCATGCGACGCTTACTCTGGCGGTCGCGTCTTCGTTCGAGTTCTGCTTCCTCGTCAGAGTGAACGCGATTCTTCACCGAATCTTCTCCATTAGCCCACCGATTCACGATCTCCATCAGGTGGTCGATGGTCTGGGGCTTTGAGTGGCCTAGCTCCTCCCTGAGTTCCATGCGGCGGACACCCCCGTTGAATGCATCAATCGCGCGGTCTTCCGAGATGTTCTCCGCGGAGTTCTTGATGATGGACCACCTTTGGATGTAAGAGCGCAGCAATTCGCCAGATCTTTGCTGGCAGCATCTCAGTTCTTCGATTGAGGCGGGGCGTTTGTATGTGCCCTTAAAGTTGCGCACGAAGCTATAGACCAGCTCATCCCAGCTGCGAATGGATCTGCGTGGGAGGTTATTGAGCCATGCCCGGGTGGCGCCCTGTAGCTGTAGCTGCAAGCATTGCATGGCAGTACTTCGACTGCCTCCATGTAGCCTAACGGAGGAGATGTGATCCTCCAGCCAGATCTTGGGTTCTCCGATGGGAGTTTGAACCGTTTAGGCATTCGCTTTTGCCTGATGGATCTGCTGAAGCATCTGGCGCCGCAGAGCTCCCCATCTTCTTCTTCCGAGTCAGTCGACCGAGCACGTCGTGCCCTTGACTTGTTGATCTTGCGTTGCGTGAGTTCATCACGTGCATCGTAGTCGCGATCGTGTCGCCGTGAGCGGTGGCGCTGAGACAGGTCGTGACTGTCATTGCTGGATGAGGGCGAGGAGTAGCGCTTTGCTAATGCTTTGGGTCTGGTACTGGTTCCTTGTCGAGGGCGGCCTCGATTAGCCCCAGGCCCGCGATCGTAGATCGGTGCATGGCCGTTCAGGGATCTCCAACTGGTGGCTGATTATTGAGAAGGTACATGGTGGCCGCTGTCACCACGGCCTGTGGTGTCCTAGGAACCACGTTGCCTCTCGTGTCGACTGTCATAGAGCCGAAGTCGAGGACTTTCGCGGCATCTATGCGTTCTTGTTTGGTGAGGTGAGCCATCCGCGATTGCCTTTTCCTAGCGAGGTGCTCGTTGCCTCTTGAGGAGGATCCTCCGTAGGAGGAGAGCCCAGCGCGACAAAGGCTTGACTCGTCTGCCGCCTTTTTACGCGCCTCAAGTTGCGCGATTGCTTGTTTTTGGCGCTTGAATTCCTCTTTTAGGAGCCAGTGGTAGCCCATCAGTAGTTCCTGCAGGGACCCGAAGGGTAGAGGTGCACCTCGTAGGGCTTCGCGGCAGCGTTCCCACTCTTGCTCGTTGAGCCTGATCACGACGCGTTCGCCGGTTTGCTCATTGATTATGCTAGGAGGTTCGACTGCTCCTCCGTTGCCACCGTTACCGCCGTTGCCGGCATTGGGCGGGTCGGTGCCATTGCCGTGATTAGGCAGATCGGTGCCATTGCCGGTGTTGCCACCGTTACCGCGGTTGGCGGAGGTGTCGCCTCCATTGATGACGGCGCACATGAAGTGATTTGGGAAGCTTTTGCTTCCACAACTTTCAGATTCAGAACCGTAGGTTCCATCTTCAGTGGCCAGATCGCTTAGATTGGAGTCGCGACTGCTGTCGCTGACCCCTGTTCCCAGCTACCGCCGGAGCATTGAGCTCACTGAGGGTGCCGATCGATGGAGGGAACCATGATGCTGGGGCTTGCTGGTGCCGTCGGCTGATCGGGCATGCGAAGCGTGCCCATATGACCAACTTGGAAGCGGAATCTCCCAATCGCCAGGCTGATTCCGTCGCCCACGGACTCGAAGGCCGGGCGAGTAGCCGGCGTGTGGACCGTGAAGTCGAAGGCGCCGAAAAGCTGGCGAATCTCCGTTGTTACAGAGTTGTAGATCGCATTTGATGGGGCCGAATAAGCCACAACATCAGCACTCCCAATTCCCACAGACGGCGCCAATTGACGAGGGTTTAACTCGTCAATGCCCATTGTTATGGACTTGGGTTTTGGAGAAGGAGGGAGCACTGGAGATATCTATCGGCTAGCAAACAAGCACACAGGGGACAAAGGATTTACCCAGGTTCAGGCCTCGTAAAGGTCCCTACTCCTGCTTGTCTGCTCGTGGAATTATTGAGGGAGTCGAAAGTTACAACGATGCACAGATGCAATCGGGCGAGGGTTTGTGGAAACTAGGGTTGCGTGTCTCCTCCTCGCCGCCCCCTCCTAGCCCTTATATAGATAGGCTAGGTCTCGGGTAGCAGGTCGAGTCGGTTACAAGTTAGGGTTTTCCCCTTCAAACTTTCTATCTTTAGCTTCTTCTTGTCCTTCAAGCAATCGAGAGTCCACAGGTTACTCGAGTCCTTTCATCTGGGCCTTGGCGACACCGTGGGCCTGTACGTATTTGGACCGTATATACCAAGCTCGAGTACCTGTAGGGTATACCCATGTCAACCGGGGTTTCCAAGGAGGTAGGATGCTATCCATCGTACTCTCGGTATAAAGGGGATAAATGATGGGTTCATCAGGGTGGTGCCTCGAAGGACACGAAATCATAACTTGGAGGATCCAAGTTACTATCGCAGTATTTGTAACACAAAACATGCAATCAGGCAATTTGTAAAGAGGATATAAAACAGGTAAAAGAGAATGGGACATATATCAGAGTTCAGGAATGGTGGCTTGCCTATGATCAGCAATAAGTCCCTGTACTTCTTCAGATGACCAAGAATACCCAATAACAATAATAATAAGAAATCCCTTCTTTTTGTCGTCAGACACTCACACTATCGTCGTCATTGGGTACACATGCAAGCAGACAATATCACAATCAATACAAGGCATACAACATCAAACCATACAACAAACAAACATGAGAAATACTACTAGACTTGGGAGTTTTTGGATAAGTGGGATTCAAATGGTGGAATTTACAAGATTGCCACTAGGGTGGTTTCCATTTGGAAGATAGTTGTTAAGGGTAGATATGATGCATTTGGATTAGGGTTCTGAGGTCACTAGGCTACCAAGGGATAACCATGATATCCTCAGATAGGTCTTGACAAGACAAAACCATCACAAGTGGTTTCACTGGATTATCACTTTTCTAGAATTAGTTATGCTTTTTATAGTGGAATAAACTCTAGTTTGATTAAATAATTCACCAGAAGTTATCTGGAGCTCCAAAAATTATTTCCTTGGATGGTTAGGTAGTACTTGATGTACTGAACCACCTAGAGTTGTAATCAAGTCAAAAGAATTACCAGAATGCCCTCAGGAAATTCCTAAAGACAGTTCTGTATGATTCTTCTCTTTATAACCAGATTAAATCTACAGGATATATTGAGTTGGTTCCAAGGGCATGTGATAGGTATTTAAAATAACTTTCTATAGGATTTCGATTCACCCTTTGTGGAGTTGACAAATGCCTAGAGTGATTTATTTAGTGATAATACCCATCACAGAGGTATTTAAATCACTAAAATTCATCCAGAGCTCAATAAATTCTGAGCAGCTGGGCTTTGGTAGGTATTGATAAAATGAGGTACTGAGAATTGTAATCAGGTCAATACCACATTTGGTTAGACCTGGGGAATTTATCTCAGATAGAAAGTTGCTAGTTTTGTTATTTTTACTAAAGGCAGAATACAGTTCACCTTGGTATGAGACCTATGCTGGATGATAGGTATTTCAAATACCTTCCAGTAGGTCTTTGGTTCACTTCAATTGGATGTGCAAAACTCTCTGAGGAATTTAATTAGGGTTCCAGATACATTCTAGCAGAATAATTACTAGTAATTAGAGAAAATTATTTTGGCCATGGGGTTGCCTCTACATGTTTGAGAAAACATCAGAGAACCACCAGATATTTGGATCTAGGAATTTGGACTTGGTTTACCATTTTATTTGGATTTAAAGTAACTGGTAAATTTTTGATCTATAAAAGAAATCAAAAAGAGAAAGGGGACAGAGGCTACTGGGCTAAAGTCTGGGGCAGCTGGGCCTTGCGGAGCCCATTCGGCCCAAACTAGGGCGAGCTGCGCCGACGGGAGGTGAAAAATTAAACCCGCTAGGCGGGGCCCGCCTGTCAGCCAGAGCGGGGCAGTGAAGCGGTATCAGGAGCTCCTGCCCGCTGGATTAGATCCAGATCGACGGCCAGGGCTCGCCTTCTACCTCTCGACAGCGGTGGCGGGCAGGAACCCTAGGGGCGGAGAGGAGCGCCATCGGGAGCTCACCTGACGCACGGAGGCTGGCGGGGATGGTGACGGGGCGACGCGGTACTCGGAGCCGAGCTCGGAGAGGGGCGACGCGGTATCCAGGACAGGGAGCAGCTCGCGTGGTAGCACCAGAGAGGGAGCTCGCCGGAGCTCGACGGTGCCACCGGAGCCGGGGTTCCTGTGCAGAAACAAGGGGTGGTTAGATGCGAAAGAGGTTGGGGAGTACTAGGAGGTCACATGTAGAGAGGGAGGAGCGGTAGAGAGAGGCCCTTGCTCTGCAGATGGGGGAGGCCGAAGCTTGGCCTCCTCTCCTTCTCATGGGCAGTACAGAGGAAGGGAGAGGCTGGGGAGCTCGGGGGTGATAGATCAGACCTAGGGGAGCCTTGTGAGGCTACATGTAGGTGGAGGAGAGTTCAGGAGAGGTCACCTCGAGCTCGAGCTCAACAATGGCCGAGAGGAGTTTTCTCTCCTCTCCTAGCTAGTACAGAGCGAGGGAGGGGAAAGTGGAGCTAGGGGGTGGTGAGTGGGGAGCAGTGGGGGCGAATGAGGGCGTGGGGAGGCGCTGGGGAAGGCCCCTGGCCATATATACTAGAAAGGAGGGGTAGAGGTAGTAAATTACCCATTTGGGCATGGTGGAGAGGGAGGGCTGGCCAAGGATTGGTCTAGAGGGAGGTGGAAAGGGGTAAGGTGGGTATTTGGGTCGTGCAGGGGCAGAGTGGGGAGCTGGTGATTAATGGACAAGACCCTTGTAAGATCTTAGATGTCTCTCTCTCCTTCTACTAGTACAAGGGCAATATGGGTAATTGGTGGGGTGGAGCTACAGTGCTAGACGACCAGGGTGTGTCCTAGTGCTGAGGATGAGCTTTGATCAAGGTGTGATGGAGCTTGGAAGTGGCTAGAGTAGAAGTTTGCTTAATTGACCAATTTGGTAAAACTAGAGGTTTATGAAGGAAGTCCAAAAAGTTACATTGGACCAGAGGAGAAAATGGTACTGGTAGATAGATAAGGTCAAGGTAGACTTCTAGGATTTAATTGAGATTTTTCAGAGGAGTTTTAGTCCTGCTAAATCCAATTACTCAAAAAGGACAGAAATGGATTTTAGAATATCTTTTGATAAATTTCCATTGGGTAAGGAGGGGTTTTGTTTTGAGAGGGTCCCAAATGTGAATACACACTTAGGGGAATTTTCCCAAGATTTATTGTTGATTAAAAGTATTTAAAACAATTATTATTCCAATTCAGCCATGTAAGAAAATGGACAAAAAGAAATAATAAAGCTTCTCAAAAATATTTATTTTTGAGCTGGAAAGATAGGATATGATTTGTGGGACTCACATGAGCCAAAAGTTGGGGAAGTGGTTTGGTAAAAACCAAACTTTCCTTTACGGAGGGAGTTTTGGAGATTTTGACTAATTAAGGAATTAAATAGTTTTGTTGCCTTCATAATTAGAGTTAATATTAGATAAATATTGAGGATCAACGTAGATGAGATAGACAAGGTGTATCAATAAGTTGCAACCTTGAGGAATGAAATTCCAACTTGAATAAGATGGAAAACAAGGAGTTGATGATCTAAGGTGATGTTATTTTTATACCACCAAAACATGCTTGCTTCTTGGAGCTTAGAGCTCACCTTGGTGCAAGGGATAGGTGGATGGGTAGACCAGGTTATGTAGATTATCATGGCAGAAGGAGTTTGAATTATCTGTATTTGAGGTGATCTAGAAATGATGGCAAACTTTGTTGAAATTAAGGCTGCCAGGCAGAAAGAGTCATGAAGCCTTCTAAACCATGTGGGTTTAATAAGCTCAGTGGTCCAATTGGAACAAGTGAGGTAGGTTTTGATAGACCTCAAAGAGTAGAACACAACTATGTAGAGAGTTGGTCCATAGGAGTTCGGATGGTGGGGTGAGCTTCTAGCCAAGTTGGCATGATGACTAGTTTTGCAGGAAATGTTATTTTCTTGTCTGCAAAACCATCATGGACAAGTGGGTTTGAGGAGGATCTAACCAGGGTACAATGTGGGCCTTGGTAGTCCTTAGGATGGTTAACAATATGGTTCAGATGCATTTCCAAAAATGCACATGGTTTGAGAAATGGAGGCATTCAAAAAGGTGATGCTGAAACTGTTTCCAGACTTAGCCAAATTTGGCAGTTTTGAGGAATTTTAACTAGAGTATGAGGGGGAATGTTCTTGGAGGAGTTGCAAGATATCAGAGCTTTAACAAGTGGGTGATATTGAAGTGTAGAGTGAGTAGAAGAGATCCTTGCTTGATGTTGGTCTTCAAGGACTTGAGAACATCTAGAATGGAAATCCTCAGAATGGATCTGATTAAGGGTTTTAGATGATCACCTAGTGGCTAGGAATCATATCTAGATTTGCATTCTTGCTTAGGAATTGGTGGGAACAACTTGATCCTAGTGATGAGCTCCTAGAGTGGCTCATACTACTTCCTAAGCAAACAAGTCAAACAGCAGATCAAGGCAACTTATCAGACAGCAGATCAAGGCAACTCATCTTATACTAAGCATAACCACTAATGAGGTTACCATCAAGCCTAGCTTGGGGTAATGTTGGGGAATTTTGAAGAGGTTGAGTTTTGAATAATATGAGAGTCCTTGGTATCTCTACCAAGAGTAGAATTCAAATGCTTTGAAAGGAGGTTTTGGTAAAGCTAGAGATAAGATTAGTTGAGTGCTCTGTCTTGAAAACATAAGGAGATTGTATTATATATCTCTCCATAGTATTGTTAATAGAAGCTACCAGAATAGTTTGGTTACATAGGCATCTTGGCTCCTGTTTTGAAATGCCAGAACGTTGGAGAATATGAAGAATAAGCCAAGATAGTTTTGATAAATAGGTTTTGGACAACTGAGGGTGAGGTAAGGAGTATCCTAAGATACACTTCATAAGCACAAGTGCAAACAAACAACAAGCAAGCATTGCACTAAAGCACAAGAAAAAGTTTTTGTTCCCCCTGATTTTTGTATTCTGGACAACTAATCAGGGTTGCTGAAATTGGGATGTTACAGACCTTTCCCCCTTAAAAGAATCTCGTCCCGACCGGAGAGTACGGTTAGGGGATTTGTCTTAGTTAGGGCCATGGGTTCCTTGCGGGCTAACTTGCCGGCTTTGCCTTCGAGTAAAAACACCTTGACGGCGAGGTTGAACTCCAATCTTCTTGAAACTCGGAGGTCGAGCTGGCTTCCACCAAGGTTGCGGGGAGGGATCTTTCTTATGTAGGGGTCTATGGTGCTTCACTTAAGTAAGTTATTGCATCAAAGTCTGTGACCAGTTTGTGCTCTGAGATCTGTCTTCGGGTCACATTGTCGGGCAGAGAGGTTATCTATTTTTGTGGAAAGACGCAGTCTTTCCCCCTTAGGATTCGACTTGGGTAGAGTGGATAGCCACAGGTAGGGGACTTACTTAAGAGGGTGGCAAGAGTAGATCTCAGGGTAGCATAGGACAACGTAGGGAGGATGGCATCCTAGCTGTCTTTCCAGGGGAACCTGGGCTAGACTATTACAGGCTAGGCTTGCCGACGTTCGGGGGATCCTAGAGTGAGTTAAGGAGCTTCTCTCTATCTTTACTTCCACGGGGTGCTGTCATCTATCAAAGCGCGGGACATCTTCAGTCTTGAGCTGAGGGGCGGCGAGCGGTAAGGTGACCATCTTTTTTGAGGGAGGGGACCTTGGATATCTTCGAGCTTCTCTGCCGAGGAAGTCTTGGCGGATTATCTCTTGCGGCATTCTCGACTGAAGTGACCGGGTAGACCACACGTGAAGCAGGTACCTAGCCTTCGGCTTAACTATTTTGATGACTTGCCTTTGCTAGTACCGGGAGGTTGACGGTCCTTGCCAATGAGGGGATATACTGGACACTTTATGGGAACATGGTCTTGGCCTTCACAGATGAAACAAGTGATAAGTCGAGTTGGGCAAACTTTGGGTGGATGGGGTTCTCCGCAGTTGGGGCAGTGGCCGGAGCATCGGTTGGCTTGGTGCCCTTCGTCTCCGCAACGGCTACATGCCTTCTTCGAGCTTCCGGTCTTCATGGCCATCTTGGGGGAGGTCTTGGTGGTGGCAGACGTTTTGGGTTGGGTCTGATGCAACGACTTGGGTAAAACACGCAAAAAGGGAAAACAATTCAAGCAAGCATAGCAAATCCAGGGAAGTTATTACAAACCAACCAAATCCGCACCCGAGGGTGCTAATAGTACTTAGGCATTACAAAACGCGTTCAGGGACTCTACCCTATTGCTAGATGGGCGAGTACCGCGACGTGGGGTGATTACTCGGAGGGTGCATCTATGGTGTCGGGGCTAGCTTCTGGCAGATTAGTGGAGGTGTCCTACGCCTTCTTGAGGGGCTTGAACCTACGGAGGTATTGACTGGCGGTGGTGCACTTCCTGCTTTTCCTGGGGACTGCTTCCCTCGAGGTTCCTTCAGTTGCAGTTGTTTGTGCTTGATTCCTTTGCAGGGTTTCCAGAGCTTCCTTACGGTTGAGAATGGCTTGCAGGCGACGAAGCTCCATCTGGGAGTGGCGGTATTCGTCAATGACTGCTGTTAATGCCTCATTGCTAGAGTAGCTGTAACGGGTCTGAAAGGAGAGGGCAGGGTACGCCAGGCTGGGGTCTTGAGTTCCTCCGGTGCAGTCGACATTTCCCTTCATGGGAAGGAAGAAGGTTGTGGGCTGCCTCATCTCTGGGAGGGAACTACGGATGCGCATCAAAGCTTCTCTGGCTACCAAGTCAATAGCAAGCACGGGGCTAGGCATCCGAGGTCCTATGGAGTAGATAGGGCTTCCATTGGTTCCTGGCTTGGCTAGTATGACAATCTGTCCCACATAATCTCCTGATTCCAATCCCTTGTGTAGGGTGTAGATAGGTTTCTGCTGGTAACCGCATAGTTGCATCGAGTCCCACAGGATTTGGGGAAATCCAATCTTCAGCCACTCTTCATCAATAGGCTCCATCTATAGAAGGTGTTTAGGTTCAGGTTGGGTTAGTGACAGTGTGCAGGATTTTAAGCTTATGAAATTATATTAAGTCAAGTTTTTGCAATAGAGGGGGGAAATACATAAGCACTTTTGCAAATAGTCATCTTTTCTCCCTTGTCCTTTGGAAAATAGGTTTGTCGTTTCCTGTCTAACGTCCATGCTAACTAAGGTCTCCTACAGTCAGGATGGCTCTGATACCAAGTCTGTGGGATCCCCGAATTATTCATCCGAGAAATCCCTGTTATGCATACATCCACGTTCCCATGATCAGTCCGTGGAACATAACCGACAGGTACCATTACAACATCCGAAACATAACGAAATACAAGACTTACATAATTGCCATTATGGCTACATCATTAGCAGCGGAACATCGCCAAGCGCAGAGCCCAATCGTGCCTCAACCTACAGGCAGCTAATACATTGCAAATGTATCTATAATTTTTGATGTTCATGCTTGGTTTTATCTACTTTCTTATGTTTTGTCCACACTTTGGAGTACTTTTCATATGATTTCTTGGACTAAACTATTAACAAGATGCCACAGTGCCAGTTGCCTGTTTTCTGCTGCTTTTGGTTCCAGGAAGTCAGAAAATGAATATTCTCGGAATTGGACGGGACAAAAGCCAAAGTTACTATTTTCCCGGAAGACTCACAGAGCTAGAAGGAGAGTCGGAGAGGGGCCATAGGGTGGCCACACCACCCCTAGGCGCGGGCAACCCTAGGCTAAATATATGACTGCTATTGTAGCAGCAAATGAGGGCATTTGCGTCAAGTAGTTTGTTATCAGACTAGGTGTGGTTCATAGCGGGATAATACTATGAAGATACATTGTATGACAATTGTATCAACATGATTTAATCCCAAGGAACTAAAGGTCTCACCAAAGGACCAAATTTGTACAATGCCTTCTCATTGGAGAATGAGTAATGCGTAGAGATGCAAGGACATGCAAATACACATAGACCTGGAAGTGTCAGATCCGAAGATTATGTTTACCACTAGCAATAGTGTCTATACAACACCAGAAAGCCATAGGTGTTGAATACACAAATTTTAACTAGATTATTGACTCTAGTGCAAGTGGGAGACTGTTGGAGATATGCCCAAGAGGCAATAATAAAGTGGTTATTATTATATCTTTATGTTTATGATAAATGTTTACATCCCATGCTATAATTGTATTAACCGGAAACATTAATACTTGTGTGTTTTGTAAACATAAAAGAGTCCCTAGTAAGCCTCTTGTTAAACTAGCTTATTGATTAATGGATGATCATGGTTTCCTGATCATGGACATTGGATGTCGTTAATAACAAGATCATATCATTAGGAGAATGATGTGATGGACACACACCCATAATAAGCATAGCATAAGATCAAGTCATTAAGTTCGTTTTGCTACAAGCTTTCAAATGCATAGTAACCTAATCCTTCGACCATGAGGTTATGTTAATCACCATCACCGGATGGATACTTTGATGACATCAAACACCGCTTAGAATCGGGTGGTTATAAAGGTGTCATTGGGTATTCTGAAAGTATGTGTTGAAGCGCATGGACCAAGATTGGGATTTGTCCATCCATATGACGGATAGATATACTCTGGGCCCTCTCGGTGGAATGTCATCTAGTTAGCTTGCAAGCATGTGACTAGGTCACAAGGGATGACATATCATGGAACGAGTAAAGAGTACTTATCAGTAACAAGGTAGAACAAGGTATGGAGATACCAACGATCAAACCTCGGATAAGTAGAGTATCGCGTGACACAGGGAATTGGTTTCGTATGTTAATGGTTCTATCGATCACGAAGTCATCGTTGAGTATGTGGGAGTCGTTATGGATCTCCAGATCCCGCTAATGGTTATTGATCGGAGATGTGTCTCCATCATGTCTACATGTTCACGAACCGTAGGGTGACACACTTAAGGTTCGAAGTTGTTTTAAGTAGATATGGAATGTGCGTTGGAGACCGAATGTTGTTCGGAGTCTCAGATTGGATCCAGGACATCACGAGGAGATCCGAAATTGTCCGGGGAATAAGATTCATATATTGGGGATCATTTTCTAAGTTAGGAAATGTTTCGGAGTATTTGTATGGGGATTCTAGAAGGTTTCGGAATGTTCCGGAAGGTTCTAGAAGATTTCTTGGAGTTTACTTAAAAACCAAGAAAGGATCAAGGAATCCTTGTGGGGTAAGACAAGGATTCGTGGGGGAGTAGGACTCTCCCCCTACCTCCTTGATCCGCCGGCCAAGGGAGAGGGGAGTCCTACAAGGACTCCACCTCCCCATGGCGCCTCCCTCCTTTAAATAGAGGGGTGGAGGCACAAGCCCCCTTGCCCCTTCTATTCTCTAGATCTCGAGTTGCCTCTCTCCTCCTCCTTCCCTCTGCTCTGGGTTAGGCGAAGCCCTGCAGAATTCTCTACTCCACCACCACCACCACGTCGTCGTGCTGCTGGGATTCCGTGGAGAGATCTACTACCTCCGCTGCTCGCTGGAACGGGGAGAGGAAGGTCTGCTTCGACTCCGCACGTGTGACCGACTGCGGAAGCGCTGCCGGAACGCGGCGCCGGAAGGATCGTCTACTCGATCTTGAGATCGGCAAGTGATCGACTATATCAACCACGAGATCCGATCTCGTAACGCTTTCGGATCTACAAGGGTTAGTACAGATCTATCTCGTTGCACATGTCTAATAGATTAGATCTTGGGTTTTATCTAGATTAGATCTGGGTTTTGTTCGTTCTTGCGGTAGAATTTTTTTGTTTTCCATGCTACGAACCCATCAGTAATCTATAGATCTACCTTGCTACTCAAGTGCTGTATTAGATCTCTGCTCTCCCCATGTGTGTGAAAGTGACAGCATGCACACCATGGTGGCACTTAGGCTAGAGATTACAAATACTTGTTATGAGTTATATTTGGAGTTGGATGTCTTTATGAAATTGTGTTGTTTGTTGGACCTATCTAGTGCTCAAGGTGACAGTGTGGGGTTTTCTAGATGGGAAAGATGAACTTTGAGGTGTGATGTTATAGCCCTACCAACGATTAGAGTGTCCAACCGGAGAGTAGTTAAGAGTAGTATCATAAGAAGAATATATTTATATGAGAGTGTTCACTAGTGAAAGTATGATCCCTAGGCCTTGTTTCTTAGCATTGATACACTGTTTGCTATTAGATCTGTTACATGTCTGCTTGCTTTCTTCTTTATTTCAGTTTGCCTTTAGTCTTTTCCACGCCATCAAGCTATTTGCTATCACCGTTACCACTTATAATTATCCATACCACTTGTATTTCACTATCTCTTCGTCGAACTAGTGCACCTATACACCTGACAAGTGTATTGGGTGTGTTGGGGACACAAGAGACTTCTTGTATCTTGATTGCAGGGTTGCTTGAGAGGGGATACCTTTGACCACTTCCTGCCTGAGTTCGATAAACCTTGGGTGATCCACTTAAGGGAAAACTTGGTGCTGTTCTACAAACCTCTACACTTGGAGGCCCAACAACTGTCTACAAGAATAGAAGTGTGTAGACATCAAGCTATTTTCTGGCGCCGTTGCTGGGGAGGTAAGGTAAAAGGCATTCACACCGGAGGATTAAAGAAGAAGAACCTCCCACGACAATGTTATTTGAGTGCTAATAGCAATGTTATTAGTATGAATTCTTTGGACACCATTATTGCTAATGCTATGGAAAAGTCTAAGCTTGGGGAAGCTGGTTTTGATGAGCATGATATTTTTAGTCCCCCAAGCATGGAGGAGAAAATTTACTTTGATGATACTATGCCTCCAATATAGGATGATTACAATGATGAATATGATATTTTCAGTCCACCTACTATTGAGGAAGAAATTAATTATGATTACAATATGCCTCTCATATTTGATTATTATGGTGATGAAAATAATATTGATAGCTATTTTGTTGAATTTGCTCCCACTACAATTAATAAGAATGACTATGCTTATGTGGAGTGTAATAATTATTACATGCATGTGGCTCATGATAAGAATGTTTCATGTGATAGTTATATTGTTACTTTTATTCATGATGCTACTGAAAGTTATTATGAGAGAGGGAAACATGGTTTTATGTGTCTCAACAATATTAAGTTTCCCCTCTTTATGTTGAAAATTTTGAAGCTGCACTTGTTTTGCTTTCCTATGCTTGTTGCTTTGTGCTTTCATGACTTGTTTCTTTACAAGATTCCTATGCATAGGAAGTGGGTTAGACTTAAATGTGCTTTGAATTTGCTTCTTGATGCTCTCTTTTACCTCAATTCATATTCCTTATGTGGGCATCTTCTCAAACTATAATGCCTAACTTAAAGGCGTTAAAAAAAAGTACTTATTGGGAGATAACCCAAAAGTTTTAGATGAGTCTTGGAAGTTATTACCTCAGTAATAACCGCTCCTTATCCTTTTTATTTGCTTTTTGTGCCAAGAGTAACCTCTAATGAGAGACAAGTAATGATTGGGAAAGTTGCTGTCCCGAAACAGATTTCTGTGCTTCACCATAAAAATTCGTGTAAAATCTCTGAACGTCTTTTTGAGGCGTGAATTTTTGTGCTTCTGCCCCAGGTTGTTATCTAAATTTCGTTAGTTCAACACTTTTCGATTTGAGCAACAGAAGGTCTTCGAAAAAATTCGTCTTTACCTGTTAGTCTGTTTTGACAGATTTCTGCCATTATTTGCATTTGCTTCTTGTTGGTTCCTTTTTGGGGTTCTTTTGGGGAATTGAGATTTTTGAGGAAAGTACTACAGTATCTAGTGTTTTCATGGAAGTTTATTGGTGTTAGAACTGAACCTAAAAGACCTATTATCTTGAGTGCACTAATGATGCTAATAAAGATTGTGTGAAGTTTTGTATGAAGGAAAAATGTCAGGTGTATGGAAAGAATGAGTAATGAGATGAAGGATGGACTAAAGCTCAAGTTTGAGGATGCCACGCGTGTCACCCCAAGAAATATCCAAGAAGTACAAGCGTCAAAGCTTGGGGATGCCCAAGGCATCCCCCTCTTCATCAATAAAAATCCCAGGTTTCTTCCAAACGCTTCATTTTTATTGTTTCATGCACAGTTGTGTTGTTCTTGGAGCGTCTTCTTTTTTGTTTTCGTTTTGGTTTTTTGTTTGCTTTGTTTGCTTAGTTTTCTGAATAAATTGGTTGTACCCCCTCTTTCATACATTGGTTTGCAAATAGTTTGGTTTGGTTTGAAAAAGAGTAGGAAAGTTCATGCTTATGTGGTAAAAAGAGCTTGTTTTTGACTATGGACTATGCTTTGTCATGCCATGCTTGATATTGTTTTGGCTTTATGCTTAGTATTCTTTGATGTAGCATGACTTGTTATAAACAATTGAGATTGCTTAATGTGCCTTGGATGAATCATGCGTTGTTTTAGCATATTAAAGCATAGTATAGTGGTATTCTCCTTTGATGCTTTATTTGGGTTGACTTGGCTCATGCTCACACCATGTTATGACTATCTCAAGTCACCATATCCTTTATGATCCTTTAGTTTTCAACATGTAGTATCACTTTATGCTTTGATCAATGATGTTTTGTCGCTCTGCATGATTATGGCCATTATTGCTCTCTTAGTTTGTCGCTCCCAGTCTTTTGCTAGCCTCCACAACAAAGTATGAGTTCCACTCATGCATCCAACTCCCTAAACCAAGTTATTCCAAAGAGTCCACCATACCTACCTACTAGATTATGCTTTCCCAAGTATATTCATGCTTTTGTTTACCTTCCAAATTAAACTTGTTATGAGAAAACTACTGATTAAAGCTCTCACGAACTTGATGGCACACTTTACTTTACTTGCCCTTAATAAACTTGAACCATTGTGTCTTCTATGTTGTATATGCTTGCACTTATTTGTTGGGAATTAGAAGAACCATGCTTTCATGGGGAACGCTTTCAACATTGCACTTGGTACTTGTACCTAGTTGATATCATGCTCTTTTGTATATGGATGTCGTCGGTGTGAAATGAAAGGGGAGCTTGTAAGTCCATGGAGTTATGTATATGTGTTAGAGAAACGCCTGGGCCACTGGTCTAATCCATGCTGACATGGTGGAAACCTGCAGCGTAACCATAATGAGCTGTCTATGAAGCATTCTTCTTATAAAAAAAGAGTCCTATCTTGAGAAAAAAGAGAAAAGAGAAAGAAAAAGAGATTATGAAAAGAGGAAAGAGAGAAAAAAGCACCATATTCCCATGGTAAATAAGAATAATACTGAGATGCTCATTGTCTGCTTGCCTTGTCATTTTGATATGGGGATTCTTCCGTATCATCGGGCAAGGGGTACCCCGTTGGCGGTTCTCAATGATACACATATACTTACGATGACAAGAACTTACCGATGACTAAACTTGAGTAGCATGAGGAGCGGCCCTCGTATACAAGGGACATGAGATTTCTGACTTATACTTCGTCAAGCATGTACACCATAATTTGTTCACTTTAAACTTAATCACTTCAAGATGCTTATGATAGGGGCAATGAGAGCTTAAAGCTATAAGTACCATAATTTTTCGAAGCTCTTTACGAGACTTGAATCTCTGCTTCCTTCTATGAAGGTCTTTCTTCCACTTATATATTGAGTCTCCACCTTCTATCTTTATGCACCTACTTTGAGAGCATAGTGGCCATTCTTAGTTCTATGTGCATTGTCCCAAGACTAGTTGATTGATGCATAACTTGATATTGCTTGCTTTAAACTATTTGTATATAGTCACTCTTATGAACTTTGAAGGTGTCCTATGCAATCTATATTTGCTACTCTATGAGGGACAAGCTGAATACTACTATGCTATGTTTTCTTTATGTGAAACAAACAAATGTCTTGCAAAGCATTGTTATTCATGAATCTTTTGTTTGTGCCTTTTCATGTTGCAACATAGCTTCTTTGTCTTATTGCTAGAACTTTGTCTTTCATGTTATGATTGAAGTACTATGATCTCAGCTTTGAATGTTTTACAAATACTTTGATCAAGTTTATGATGGTGCATGTCACCTCAAAAATTATTCTTTCTTTTTATCACTTACCTACTCGAGGAATGACGGAGTTAAGCTTGGGGATGTTGATACATTGCAAATGTATCTATAATTTTTGATGTTCCATGCTTGGTTTTATCTACTTTCTTATGTTTTATCCACACTTTGGAGTACTTTTCATATGATTTCTTGGACTAACCTATTAATAAGATGCCACAGTGCGGTTGCATTTTCTGCTGTTTTTGGTTCCAGGAAGTCAGAAAATGAATATTCTCGGAATTGGATGGGACAAAAGCCAAAGTTACTATTTTCCCGGAAGACTCTCGGAGCCAGAAGGAGTCAGAGAGGGGCCACACCACCCCTAGGCGCGGGCAACCCTAGGCTGCGCCAGGGCATGGTGTGGGCCCCCTGACCGGCCATCGACCTTGCCTCCTTCGCCTATAAAGTCCTCCCGAGGCAAAAACCCTAGATCGTCAATCAGAAATCCATGAAAAGTTCTGTTGCACCGCTACCACTGAAGGAGAGATTCAGGGGACAGAAAGTCTCTGTTCCGGCACCCTGCCGGGACGGGGAAGTGCCCTCGGAGCCATCTCCATCGATCTCCACCGCCATCTCCATCACCATTGCTGATTCACAATGATGAGGAGGGAGTAGTTCTCTCTCGAGGCTAAGGGTTCTACCGGTAGCTATGTGTTCATCTCTCTCTCTATGCGTGATCATACTGTGATCATGAGCTTGTAATCTATAGATCTGCCTTGCTACTCAAGTGCTTTATTAGATCTCTGCTCTCCCCATGTGTGTGAAAGTGACAGCGTGCACACCATGGTGGCACGTAGGCTAGAGATTACAAATACTTGTTATGAGTTATATTTGGAGTTGGATGTCTTTATGAAATTGTGGTGTTTGTTGGACCTATCTAGTGCTCAAGGTGACAGTGTGGGGTTTTCTAGATGGGAAAGATGAACTTTGAGGTGTGCTGTTATAGCCCTACCAACGATTAGAGTGTCCAACCGGAGAGTAGTTAAGAGTAGTATCATAAGAAGAATATATTTATATGAGAGTGTTCACTAGTGAAAGTATGATCCCTAGGCCTTGTTTCTTAGCATTGATACATCGTTTGCTATTAGATCCGTTACATGTCTGCTTGCTTCCTTCTTTATTTCAGTTTTCCTTTAGTCTTTTCCACGCCATCAAGCTATTTGCTATCACCGTTACCACTTATAATTATCCATACCACTTGTATTTCACTATCTCTTCGCCGAACTAGTGCACCTATACACCTGACAAGTGTATTGGGTGTGTTGGGGACATAAGAGACTTCTTGTATCTTGATTGCAGGGTTGCTTGAGAGGGGATACCTTTCACCACTTCCTCCCTAAGTTCGATAAACCTTGGGTGATCCACTTAAGGGAAAACTTGCTGCTGTTCTACAAACCTCTGCACTTGGAGGCCCAACAACTGTCTACAAGAATAGAAGTGCGTAGACATCAGCAGCTGACTGGGAAGACGGCCTAGCTTGCTGGACGTCACCTTAAACTCCTGAAAGTCTGGCGAAGTAAATATCCAGGGACAAAGCTGTGAGTACTTTTGAATGTAATTGCAAAACCACCTAGATAAGTGAACAAGGGGAAGGCAATTTTGGTTGTGGCGAGATAACTCTATCTGGGGTTGCTTTTGAAAAGCCTAAACTAACTTTTGAAGTTATGGCATCTCCATATTTTTGTTGAAAAAGAGTTTAAAAACATGCTTCTAATTTATAAATCAAGACATCTCCATATCTTTGTTGAAAGAGAGTTTTGAAAACAGTTTTGTAGTAAAACCCCCTTTTAAACCTCTTCGACCCCTCGGGTCAAAACAAAGCATTCGAACTCGGGTTCCCCCGGAACCTTCGTCCTCTTCGTACTTGTTTCCCAAACAAGCACAATTTGGGTACTCCTATCCAAGACCTTTACAACCGTCCTTGACCGTGGACACGGCTATTCGAATAGATTATACTCTGCAGAGTTTGCACACTTTACCCACAAGAATCAATACATCCGCCGGGATACAACCACGACCCACTACCATTGTAGATGGGGGTCCAGATAATCAAACCTAACCTTTCGCTTATCTACACTAGCAAAGGCATGCTTTTCCTCTTGGGTTTGTTCTCCCCGGCAACGAGTATGTGGCTCCCAGCCATAGTCCTTCCTTCCGTACACGTGCATACCCAAGCCGCAACTTGGCGTATACCTTAAATCTGGAGACTCCACTTCCTTCCGTACTACCTAAGTCATATCATCCGCGGGAGACCCAATTGTTGCACCGGCCTCCTGCTAGTTCAGGCTCACTCTTGCCGAAGCAAGCGACAGGCTTCAGATCCTTGATCTGGTGGCGCCCACCCGGAATTCCAGGGATTTCTCCCTATAAGCATGGTAGAAGTTGCCTCGGCTAATGCGGCCAAACTACGAGTTAAGCCCTAGCACCTGGGGTAATGTGGTTGCACGGATAAAAATTGTTCCAGTAAAGGCGTAGAACATCCCATCATATTCTCCTTTCTCCTCATCACCATTTATTTTGTTAAAACTTCCACTAGGAACGATGCCTCTTCCCAGGGTTTTACAAAGCCGTTTTTTAAACATTTGTAGTGGGGAAATCCCAAAACAGTTTATTTTCTCAAAACCGGGGTTTCCAAGGAGGTAGGATGCTATCCATCGCACTCTCGGTCTAAAGGGGATAAATGATGGGTTCATCAGGGTGGTGCCTCGAAGGACACGAAATCATAACTTGGAGGAGCCAAGTTACTATCGCAGTATTTGTAACACAAAACATGCAATCATGCAATTTAAAAAGAGGATATAAAACAGGTAAAAGAGAATGGGACATATATCAGAGTTCAGGAATGGTGGCTTGCCTGTGATCAGCAATAAGTCCCTGGACTTCTTCAGATGACCAAGAATACCCAATAACAATAATAATAAGAAATCCCTTCTTCTTGTCGTCAGACACTCACACTATCGTCGTCATTGGGTACACATGCAAGCAGACAATATCACAATCAATACAAGGCATACAACATCAAACCATACAGCAAACAAACATGAGAAATACTATTGGACTTGGGAGTTTTTGGATAAGTGGGATTCAAATGGTGGAATTTACAAGATTGCCACTAGGGTGGTTTCCATTTGGAAGATAGTTGTTAAGGGTAGATATGATGCATTTGGATTAGGGTTCTAAGGTCAGTAGGCTACCAAGGGATAACCATGATATCCTCAGATAGGTCTTGACAAGACAAAACCATCACAAGTGGTTTCACTGGATTATCACTTTTCTAGAATTAGTTATGCTTTTTATAGTGGAATAAACTCTAGTTTGAGGAAATAATTCACCAGAAGTTATCTGGAGCTCCAAAAATTATTTCCTTGGATGGTTAGGTAGTAATTGATGTACTAAACCACCTAGAGTTGGAATCAAGTCAAAATAATTACAAGAATGCCCTCAGGAAATTCCTAAAGACAGTTCTGTATGATTCTTCTCTTTATCACCAGATTAAATCTACAAGAGATATTGAGTTTGTTCCATGGGCATGTGCTAGGTATTTAAAATACCTTTCTGTAGGATTTGGATTCAAACTTTTTGGAGTTGCCAAACACCTGGAGTGATTTATTTAGTGAAATTACCCATCACAGAGGTATTTAAATCACTAAAATTCATCCAGAGCTCAATAAATTCTGAGATGCTGGGCTTTGGTAGGTATTGAAAAAATGAGGTACAGGGAATTGGAATCAGGTCAATACAACATTTGGTTAGACCTGGGGAATTTATCTAAGATAGAAAGTTGCTAGTTTTGTTATTTTTACTAAAGGCAGAATACAGTTCACCTTGGTATGAGACCTATGCTGGATGATAGGTATTTCAAATACCTTCCAGTAGGTCTTTGGTTCAACTCAATTGGATGTGCAAAACTCTCTGAGGTATTTAATTAGGGTTCCAGATACCTTCTAGCAGAATAATTACTAGTAATTAGAGAAAATTATTTTGGCCATGGGGTTGCCTCTACATGTTTGAGAAAACATCAGAGAACCACCAGATATTTGGATCTAGGCATTTGGACTTGGTTTACCATTTTATTTGGATTTAAAGTAACTGGTAAATTTTTGATCTATAAAAGAAATCAAAAAGAGAAAGGGGACATAGGCTACTGTGCTAAAGTCTGGGGCAGCTGGGCCTCGTGGAGCCCATTCGGCCCAAACCAGGGCGAGCTGCGCCGGCAGGAGGCGAAAAATTAAACCCGCTAGGCGGGGCCCGCTTTGTCAAGGCGGGCAAGCGAAGCGTATCGAGCTCCTGGCCACTGGATTAGATCCAGATCGACAGCCAGGGCTTGCCTTCTACCTCTCGACAGCAGTCGCAGGCAAGAACCCTAGGGGAAGAGAGGAGCGCTGTCGGGAGCTCACCTGAGGCACGGAGGCCGACGAGGAAGGTGACTGGGCGACGTGGTACTCGAAGCCGAGATCGGAGAGGGGCGACAAGCGGGGTATCCGGGACGGAGAGCAGCTCGCGTGGTAGCACCCGAGAGGGAGCTCGTCGGAGCTCGACGGTGCCACCGGAGCCGGGGTTCCTGTGCAGAAACAAGGGGTGGGTTAGATGCGGAAGAGGTTAGGGAGTACTAGGAGGTCACATGCAGAGAGGGAGGGACGGTAGAGAGAGGCCCTTGCTCTGTAGATGGGGGAGGCCGAAGCTTGGCCTCCTCTCCTTCTCATGAGCAGTATAGAGGAGGGGAGAGGATGGGGAACTCGGGGGTGATAGATCAGACCTAGGGGAGCCTTGTGAGGCTACATGCAGGTGGAGGAGAGTTCGGGAGAGGTCACCTCGAGCTCGAGCTCAACAATGGCCGAGAGGAGTTTTCTCTCCTCTCCTAGCCAGTACAGAGCGAGGGAGGGGAAAGTGGAGCTAGGGGGTGGTGAGTGGGGAGCATTAGGGGCGAATGAGGGCGTGGGGAGGCGCTGGGGAAGGCCCCTAGCCATATATAATAGGGAGGAGGGGTAGAGGTAGTAAATTACCCGTTTGGGCATGGTGGAGAGGGAGGGCTGGCCAAGGATTGGTCCAGAGGGAGGTGGAGAGGGGTAAGGTGGGTATTTGGGTCGTGCAGGGGCAGAGTGGGGAGCTGGTGATTAATGGACAAGATCCTTGTAAGATCTTAGATGTCTCTCTCTCCTTCTACTAGTACAAGGGCAATATGGGTAATTGGTGGGGTGGAGCTATAGTGCTAGACGACCAAGGTGTGTCCTAGTGCTGAGGATGAGCTTTGATCAAGGTGTGATGGAGTTTGGAAATGGCTAGAGTAGAAGTTTGCGTAATTGACCAATTTGATCAAACTAGAGGTTTATGAAGGAAGTCCAAAAAGTTACATTGGACCAGAGGAGAAAATGGTACTGGTAGATAGATAAGGTCAAGGTAGACTTCTAGGATTTAATTGAGATTTTTCAGAGGAGTTTTAGTCCTGCTAAATCCAATTACTCAAAAAGGACAGAAATGGATTTTAGAAGATCTTTTGATAAATTTCTATTGGGTAAGGAGGGGTTTTGTTTTGAGAGGGTCCCAAATGTGAATACACACTTAGGGGAATTTTCCCAAGATTTATTGGGGATTAAAAGTATTTAAAACAATTATTATTCCAATTCAGCCATTTAAGAAAATGGACAAAAAGAAATAATAAAGCTTCTCAAAAATATTTATTTTTGAGTTGGAAATATAGGATATGATTTGTGGGACTCACATGAGCCAAAAGTTGGGGAAGTGGTTTGGTAAAAACCAAACTTTCCTTTAGGGAGGGAGTTTTGGAGATTTTGACTAATTAAGGAATTAAATAGTTTTGGTGCCTTAATAATTAGAGTTAATATTTGATAAATATTTAGGATCAATGTAGATGAGATAGACAAGGTTTATCAAGCAGTTGCAACCTTGAGGAATGAAATTCCAACTTGAATAAGATGGAAAACAAGGAGTTGATGATCTAAGGTGATGTTATTTTTATACCACCAAAACATGCTTGCTTCTTGGAGCTTATAGCTCACCTTGGTGCAAGGGATAGGTGGATGGGTACACCAGGTTATGTAGATGATCATGGCAGAAGGAGTTTGAATTATCTGCATTTGAGGTGATCTAGAAATGATGGCAAACTTTGTTGAAATTAAGGCTGCCAGGCAGAAAGAGTCATGAAGCCTTCTAAACCATGTGGGTTTAATAAGCTCAGTGGTCCAATTGGAACAAGTGAGGTAGGTTTTGATAGAACTCAAAGAGTAGAACACAACTATGCAGAGAGTTGGTCCATAGGAGTTTGGATGGTGGGGTGACCTTCTAGCCAAGTTGGCATGATGACTAGTTTTGCAGAAAATGTTATTTTCTTGTCTGCAAAACCATCATGGACAAGTGGGTTTGAGGAGGATCTAACCAGGGGCCAATGTGGGCCTTGGTAGTCCTTAGGATGTTTAACAAGATGGTTTAGATGCATTTCCAAAAATGTACATGGTTTGAGAAAAGGAGGCATTCAAAAAGGTGATGCTCAAACTGTTTCCAGACTTAGCCAAATTTGGCAGTTTTGAGGAATTTTGACTAGAGTATGAGGGGGAATGTTCTTGGAGGAGTTGCAAGATATCAGTGTTGGAGATATGCCCAAGAGGCAATAATAAAATGGTTATTATTATATCTTTATGTTTATGATAAATGTTTACATCCCATGCTATAATTGTATTAACTGGAAACATTAATACTTGTGTGTTTTGTAAACATAAAAGAGTCCCTAGTAAGCCTCTTGTTAAACTAGCTTGTTGATTAATGGATTATCATGGTTTCCTGATCATGGACATTGGATGTCGTTAATAACAAGATCATATCATTAGGAGAATGATGTGATGGACACACACCCATAAGTAAGCATAGCATAAGATCAAGTCATTAAGTTCGTTTTGCTACAAGCTTTTCAAATGCATAGTAACCTAATCCTTCGACCATGAGGTTATGTTAATCACCATCACCGGATGGGTACTTTGATGACATCAAACGCCTTAATCTGGGTGGTTATAAAGGTGACATTAGGTATTCTGAAAGTATGTGTTGAAGCGCATGGACCAAGATTGGGATTTGTCCATCCATATGACGGATAGATATGCTCTGGGCCCTCTCGGTGGAATGTCATCTAGTTAGCTTGCAAGCATGTGACTAGGTCACAAGGGATGACATATCATGGAACGAGTAAAGAGTACTTATCAGTAACGAGGTAGAACTAGGTATGGAGATACCGACGATCAAACCTCGGATAAGTAGAGTATCACATGACAAAGGGAATTGGTTTCATATGTTAATGGTTCTATCGATCACAAAGTCATCATTGAGTATGTGGGAGCCGTTATGGATCTCCAGATCCCGCTGATGGTTATTGATCGGAGAGGTGTCTTCATCATGTCTGCATATTCACGAACCGTAGGGTGACACACTTAAGGTTCGAAGTTGTTTTAAGTAGATATGGAATGTGCGTTGGAGACCGAATGTTGTTCGGAGTCTCGGATTGGATCCGGGACATCACGAGGAGATCCGGAATTTTCCGGGGAATAAGATTCATATATTGGGGATCATTTTCTAAGTTAGGAAATGTTCCAAAGTATTTGTATGGGGATTCTAGAAGGTTTCGGAATGTTCCGGAAGGTTCTAGAAGATTTCTTGGAGTTTACTTGAAAACCAAGAAAGGATCAAGGAATCCTTGTGGGGTAAGACAAGGATTCGTGGGGGAGTAGGACTCTCCCCCACCTCCTTGATCCCCGGCCAAGGAGAGGGAGTCCTACAAGGACTCCACCTCCCCATGGCGCCTCCCTCCTTTAAATAGAGGGGTGGAGGCACAAGCCCCCTTGCCCCTTCTATTCTCTAGATCTCAAGTTGCCTCTCTCCTCCTCCTTTCCTGTGCTCTGGCTTAGGCAAATCCCTGTAGAATTCTCTACTCCACCACCACCACCACACCGTCGTGCTACTGGGATTCCGTGGAGAGATCTACTACCTCCGCTCATTTGGAACGGGAGAGGAAGGTGCCTTTGACTCAGACGTGTGACCCTCTGCGAGCGCTCGGGAATCGGCGCGGAAGGATCATCTACTCGATCTTGAGATCGGCAAGTGATCGACTACATCAACCACGAGATCCGATCTCGTAACACTTTCGGGTCTACAAGGGTTAGTACAGATCTATCTCGTTGCACATGTCTAATAGATTAGATCTTGGCTTTTATCTAGATTAGATCTGGGTTTTGTTCATTCTTGTGGTAGAATTTTTTTGTTTTCCATGCTACGAACCCATCAATCAGAGCTTTAACAAGTAGGTGATATTGAAGTGTAGAGTGAGTAGAAGATATCCTTGCTTGATGTTGGTCTTCAAGGACTTGAGAACATCTAGAATGGAAATCCTCAGAATGGATCTGATTAAGGGTTTTAGATGATCACCTAGTGGCTAGGGATCATATCTAGATTTGCATTCTTGCTTAGGGATTGGTGATTTAGGAACAACTTGATCCTAGTGATGAGCTCCTAGAGTGGCTCATACTACTTCCTAAGCAAACAAGTCAAACAACAGATCAAAGCAACTTATCAGACAGCAGATCAAGGCAACTCATCTTATACTAAGCATAACCACTAATGAGGTTACCATCCAGCCTAGATTGGGGTAATGTTGGGGCATTTTGAAGAGGTTGAGTTTTGAATAAGATGAGAGTCCTTGGTATCTCTACCAAGAGTAGAATTCAAATGCTTTGAAAGGAGGTTTTGGTAAAGCTAGAGATAAGATTAGTTGAGTGCTCTATCTTGAAAACATAAGGAGATTGTATTATATATCTCTCCGTAGTTTTGTTAATAGAAGCTACCAGAATAGTTTTGGTTACATAGGCATCTTGGCTCCTGTTTTGAAATGCCAGAACATTTGAGAATATGAAGAGTAAGCCAAGATAGTTTTGGTAAATAGCTTTTGGACAACTGAGGGTGAGGTAAGGAGTATCCTAAGATACACTTCATAATCACAAGTGCAAACAAATAACAAGCAAGCACTGCACTAAAGCACAAGAAAAAGTTTTTGTTTCCTCTGATTTTTGTATTCTGGACAACTAATCAGGGTTGCTGAAATTGGGATGTTACACCTTCAATGTTGGGAATGGACAGCAGACTCGGTTTTGGGAGGACACTTGGCTAGGAGAGAGCTCTCTGGCAAGTCAATACCCAACTCTATATAATATCGCGCGGCGGAAAAACGTCGTGGTTGCTGAGGTTCTTACTGTGGTACCACTAAGTATCGAATTTAGACGAGCTTTAACGGGCAACAAGTGGGCCACATGGTTAAACTTAGTTCATCATTTAATGAATGTCACTCTCTCGGATGAGTTTGATATTTCTGTTTGGAAGCTAAATACATCAGGATTGTTTACAGTTAAATCTATGTATGCGGACTATATGAATGGTCATACAATTTTTCTTTGAAGGTATATTTGGAAGATCAAAGCACCGCTAAAGATTAAGATCTTTATGTGGTTCGTGCTTAAAGGAGTTATTCTCACCAAAGATAATTTGGCTAGACAAAACTGGAATGGTTGTAAGAAATGTGCGTTCTGTGATTCCAATGAATCAATCAACCATTTATTTTTCGATTGTCCCTTCGCAAAATTAGTTTGGAGAGTTATTCAGTTTACTTTTGATATCTCTCCTCCAACCAATGTTACGAATATGTTCAGAAATTGGTTGAATGGAGTAGATAAGGTCTCTAAATAAAGAATTAGAATTGGTATTTGCGCTTTGTTTTGGGCTATATGGAACTGTCAAAACGATATTGTTTTTAACAAGAGTACAAACTATCACTTCTTACAGGTCATCCGTATGGTTACCCATTGGATCCACGATTGGTCTCTTGTGCTCCCGGAGGCGCAAAGGGAGTCTATGCACTCTAGATGCACCCGGCTGGAGGCGGTTGCTCGGGCTATCTACTGCCAGGCTGGTTGGCAGCCTACTAGAAGACTTCAAGATGCATAGATTTATTTCGTTTTTCTTTTGTTGGCTGATCCATATATCCATGCTTTGTGATCCATGATTTATAAACTTTGAATCTTAAACTTTGGGTAATAAAGGGGTTGTGTGCATCGCTTGATGCAGAGTCCGGGGCGATGCCCCCATTTCTAAAAAAAGTTGACTGCGCCATCGTTTGTTTGCAAATTTGCAGGATAAAAAGAGATGTCCCCCATCTTCAAACAACTTGTGACAAACAGCACATCTAGTGTCCAAATCAACACCTCTTCTAGCAATATTCATGTGTAGAGGGTGGCTATTATGAGTAAGGCGCCATAAAAAGTGATGAACCTTTGGTGGGCACTGGATATTCCATAATTTTTTGAACACCTGTTGTTTTATTGGTACACCTTCTGAACCTTGAATAACCCTTTTGTATCAAAATGCCATGCCACAAAGTCTTCTGCCTGTTCTCTCAGTGGAATACTCAGGATAACTAATGCAGCACCTGGAAGAAAATTTTGTTCAATGGTAGCTTGGTTCCAAGTGCACGTTTCTGTATCAATCAAATTTGCTACCATAGTTAACTCGCTGTCTCCTTTATGTGTACTTGGTTGACGGGTACTCCCTGAAGGGAACCACGGGTCATCCCAAATACGAATATTTGTACCATTCCCCACCCTCCAAATCATGCCCTCTTTAAAAACCACAAGTCGAATACTTCTCCAAACATAGCTCATACCTATGACCGGTTTAGCTGTCAATAAATCCCCATTTGGGAAATACTTCGCCCTAAGGACCTAGGTACAAAGGGACTCTGGTGCTTGAAGAAGTCTCCAACTTTGGCGAGCTAGCATAGCAACGTTGAAAGAATACAAATCTCTGAAACCCAGGCCCCCTTCTTCCTTAGGAAGTTTCATTTTCTCCCACCCGACCTAATGCATCTTCTTTACCTCATCATTCTGCGACCACCAATATTGGCACACCATTGTACTGATATCATCACATAGGGATTTTGTGAGGTCAAAACATGCCATCGCATATGTGGGTATAGCTTGAGCCACCGCTTTAATCAAAATTTCCTTCGCCGCCATGGACATTAACCTTTCTTTCCAGCCTTGTATTCTCCTCCAAATCCTTTCTTGATATATGCAAAGCATTGCGCTCTCGATCTACCAATGTAAGTCGGTAGACCAAGATATTTCCCCTCCGATGCCTCGGTCCCTAGTTCCAAACTTTGTAGCAGAAATTTTTTTGTATTTCGCTTTGCATTGGCACTAAACATGACAGAAGACTTGTCTTTGTTAATCATTTTTCCCGAACTCTCTTCATAAATTTGCAAGATGGATTTAACTTTCTCCACACTTTCAATAGAGGCTTCTAACAACAATAGTGAATCGTCCGCAAAAAGAAGATGGCTGACCTGAGGTGCACTCGGTGCTAATTTGACCCCACATATATGTCCTTCCTCTTCCACCTTTTGCAACAATGCCGAAAAACCTTCCGTACATAAAAGGAAAAGATAAGGGGAGATTGGATCCCCTTGTCTTAAACCTCGACCCGGATACACCACTTCAGTGAGGTCACCATTTACTCGAAATCGATATGAAATTGAAGTAACACACTCATAATAAGCCGAATAAATCTCTTCTCAAAGCCCATCTTCCTCATAATCCCTTCCAAATATGGCCACTCGACCCTATCATATGCTTTGCTCATATCAAGTTTTAAAGCCATGTATACATCCTTCCCCTTTTTCTTTATTCTCATATGGTGTGACATTTCATAAGCTAGAATCGTATTATCTGAGATCAACCTTCCAGACACAAAGGCACTCTGATTTGGAGACACAATATCTCCTAAGATAGTCTTGAGACGATTAGCAATGACTTTGGATATGAGTTTGTACACCACGTTGCAAAGGCTAATAGGGCGTAGATCTTTTAGACGATCCGGATTCTGAACCTTTGGGATGAGTACAACAATAGTTTCATTCCATCCCTCCGGTATACTGCCGTCTCGCAACACTTGTAAAACCTCCTTCACCACTGTATCACCAACCGTGCCCCAGAACTTCTTATAGACAATAGCAGGCATCCCATCAGCACCGGGCGCTTTCAAGTCCCCCATGTCATCTAGGGCATTTTTCACTTCCTCTTCCGAGTACTCTTTGTTAAGAAATTCATTCATTTGACTAGTAACTCGTGGAGTAACAGCGTCCAAAGCTCGTTGCACATCAGCACCTGCCAGGGGGTAAACAAGGATGAAAAATAGTCAGTAACCAGGGCCTTCGAGTCCTCCTCCGTCCCCACCACCACTCCATCACCCTCCTTCAATTTCTTGATGGTATTTTTCTTTTTTCTTTCCATCGCACATGCATGGAAATATAATGTATTTTGATCACCTTTCTTTAGCCAGTGTACATGTGCTCTTTGTCGCCAAAACAAGTCAAGTTGATCTTCTAATCTGCCCATCTTGAACCGAGCCACTTGCTCCTTTCGTACACTAGTTTCAGAAATAGGTCCTGTACCTATATCTTCCAGTTCTTTACGCATCTTTTTTATTCTTTGTTGCAGATCCCCCAACACGTCTCGGCTCCATATATGCAAATCCCTTAAAACTGATTTGAGCATATCCATAGTTTGCACAGCCCCCCTATTTGCAGCCCACTTCCAGGCCGAATTCACCACAGCATCACAATCCTCCTCCAACAACCAACGTGCAGTGAGAAGTGACGATTAAATAGAGAGAGAATTCTGGAAAGAAACATGAACCGCTACGTACGAGCTCTCCAGGAGGCGGCGGTGGTGACAAACTCATCTAAGGTTTTCCTTCCCTCCGCCGGCGATGCCATCGGTCCCCGTCTCCGGTGGCCTTAGGGTCTTGGAGGCGTGGCGGACCACGGTCTCTCACCGGCGAGAGGTTTCAGTGTTTTCTTTAGACTATTTTTAGTGTCTTCTTCAGGATGTTAAGACGGTGGCTACGTCCTTGGGTCAGAATAAGGTCCTTTTCGCCCTATCCTTGCTCTGGTGGTGCGTCTAGCATCAAAGGAGGACGCGTGAAGTCATGTGTCCGACGGCTTCCTTGGGATCCGGTCGTTTTTCGTATATGTGTTTTGAGGCCAGTCTCTTCCGATCTACGTTGTTCATCTTCGGCGATGGTTGTTGCTCTAGTGCGCTAGTCCTTTGGGGCCTTAGCACGACGACTTCCCGTCCGTCTACTATAACAAGCTCTACGACAAGCTTTGCCCGGCTCCGGTGATGGAGGGGCAAGGACGGCGGCGCGTCTTCGGCTCGTGTCAGTGTTTGTAGTTGTCGCTAGGTGGTCCAATGACTTACTTGTAATTTTTATTATTTTTAGGACTCTTTGTATTATTGTTGATGATTATTAATAGATCGGTGGAATTTCATAAAAAAATAGAGAGAGAATTAACTACATACAGACCGGGACGGTGGGAGTAGTTAAAATTTCAAGATTGCAGCAATTTCTGACATAATAAATTTTCCTAATTGTTGGTTACCAAAAGATGGGACACGCGATGGAGACAGTGGGCGATCCAAGGGCTACAATCCTCTCAATGTTTGATGTTTGCTAATTAAAGGTTCAGATGCTTCCAATGTTTTAGACGACCTACGACTATTATCTCTCATTTAATAGTTAAGATAACATCGAAAAAATCTGTTTGGTGCCAGCAGCCCGGCGATCAGTTTCCTATGGAAACGAGATGCTACGAGGTTTTATTTCTTGCGTCCTGGTATATATATACCCATCTACTCCTATACAGAACGCACGTCTCATCACCTGAATCAAAATATTCGTCATTCCCTCCAAATAATCCCTTATAGTTTCTCCCCAAGTACCCCCTCATATTTTTTGGAATTCATTTCAATTTGAACAATGCAACCGCACCATGTATGCTATGAAGCGAGTGAGGAGCCTGGTGGGAGTCGATTGGCGCATGGCAGGAGGGAATTAGCTCGGGAGTTTAGGAGGGAATCAATTAGTCTCTACCTTTAGGGCAACTTAGGGGACCTCGAGAGACTCCTGACCCACAAACTCCCGCTCGCGGTGGTGGCCCTTGTTTGGCTCCCTCGATCTGCGAATGCAATGAAATTCCGGGAACTAGCGCCTATAGAAGATTGTCCACCACGACGGCGCCACAGCCACATGTATTTCTCTTTTTCTTCATTTATACTAGGTAGTTTGTGATATGCCGTAATTTCTGATGATTTTTTATTGATCTTGGATCGATGAAAAATTACTGATGATAATAAATATTGTCTTTTAGTTGTTACAACAGGATCGATGAAGTTTTCATTATTTTGGATGTATCATTGGGTTTGTGATTTGTGAGATCAAAGTGATGATAAGTTAGAATTTATTGAATTAATCTACTTCTTTGGTCTCGAATTAGATGTTGGATTTTTTTAGATTTATATGCATTTATACACTAAAACATGTCTAGATACTCCCTTTGATTCAGTTTATTAGGCATCCGCACAGTTTAATAACAACTTTGACCATTAATTTTTGTTAACAAATTTTACGTAGTATATCATAAAAATTATACCATCAGATTCATCTTCAAAAGAGCTTTCCAATGGTACATTTGTACATACTCTTCCTATCCCAAAATAGGATGCATATAGTTTTTAGTCAAAGTTATACTTTTTAAAATTTGATCAACTATATAGAAAAATGGGTTGATATTTATAATCCCTAATCAGTATTGTTAGAACTATTATGAAATATTTCTTCATATGTTGTGCATTAGATATCGTAGATGTTGGTATTTTTCTCTATATAGTTGATCAAATTTTGAATTTTGTTGACTTTGACCAAAAAGTATATGTGTCCTAATTTAGGATAGAAGGAGTATAATGTAGATTTTGTTGACCAAGACTAATGGTCGAAGATTTTTTTTAAACTACGTGCGTGTCTAAGGAGTACATGAGAAAGAATCAAGAGAAATCTCTAAAACACAGGGAGAGTGGTAGTTTTGTATATTTAAATTTGTTTCTAATTACTAATTATTTTGATCAATGTCATCATGTCATCTAGAAAGTTGTACGTGATCAATATGTATGCACTATTTGGTATACATATTGCTTTTAACTCACTCTGAAATATCATTTGTAATATTTTATATATGAATATTAAATATATTGATTTTTAAGTATATAACAAGGGTCCTCGATCCTAGTTTCGCCTCATGCCTCTAAAATTTCAGGACGGCACTACCTATGGTTCTATCAGGGCATCTCCACGGGCACGACCCAACCAGTATGCTGGTGTCTGAACGCGTAAGAATGGACTTGCGCAGCGTGCGCATCTCTCCGGCGGGGCAACCCATCTGGACCGACGCGTCCGTCCTAACCCATCCATGCAGCAAATTAGAGCAACAGTTGCGTCAGGCCGGACATCGGGCATGTCCTCCCGTGTCCTCCCGCAGGGGCTGAGGGCCCGCATGGCAGCGACACAATGACCTTCTTCCACTAGCCATCAATGGAGAGAGTAGGTTGCTCCAAAGGCTGGCCATGCTACTGACACTTCCCCTCCTGCGCTGGCGGCGCCGTCCGACGTTTGCGCTCCTGTCACCACACATCAATGTCGTTGCTTTGGCCTCCGGGCCGACATCCAATGCCGTGCCTTTTTAAACAGGCCACACGCGGCCATCTTCTTCCACACCGCACTCTCCTCCCTCCCACCCTTCACTACTGATTAGCAAGCCATGGCCGGCAGCATTGGATCGAGGGGAGCACGTCTAGGATGACCACCGGGCCCTGGTCGTGGCCGTCGAGGTGGCCGCGGAGGACGCGGCCGGAGCAGCACACCACCACGGCCTCCCTCACCACCGGGGCCTAGCCATGGCCATCGAGAAAGGCGTGGGGGATGCGACCACAACACGCCGCCGATCTCCATCACCACCACCATCGTCGCCCGATCTCGAGCCCATCGACATCAGCCTCGTCGGCTTCGAGTTCGCCGTGACCATCCACTCGGGCATGGCGTGAGACAGCATGCTCCTGCCCCGCAAATTCGCGTCACTGATCGACGGCGCAGAGCCCCAGCAAGTCGTGCTGCGGGCGGCTAGTGTCAATACCCGCGCGTGGCCAGTGGAGGTGATGTTCGACCGCATCGGCCAGATGTTCCTCACCAACGGATGGGAGGAGTTCGCCCGACGCCACCAAATCGTAGTCGGCAACTTTGTCGTCTTCAAGTGCGATGGCGAAGCCATGCTCACCGTCAGCGTCTTCGACGACACGCTGCTACCACTCCGACTCCGACGAGTAGGCTTAGCACTAGACTAGGTTGTGTGCTCGCCGTCAAATTTGCAATGTGAGCATCGGCCATCTGCATTGACAAGTTTTCAGTTCTGGTCCATTACCTCCCACGTGAAAGGCTCGCCGGTGGTCCTGTTGCGGTCAAAATGAGTGCGCTGTGGCCGGTGGTCATGGAACATACTGAATATCTGCGGTCGCCCCGAAATCGTAGGAGGCAACACGTCCGGTGCCTCCGGCGGTTCCGGCCACCACATGGCAAGTCGCGGTCGGGCTCTTCGTTGTGGACGTCGGGGTTGCCATGGAGGCCAGTGCGGCGACGCGGACGGACAGGCATGGTGGTCCGTGGGGGTAGGATTTCTGGTTGTGCTTATCTTGGCTGGCCTCCCTTTTTATGGCTGCGCATGGACGCGATAGAAACGCCCAGAATAGGCGGGAGATGACGGGAACACACTGAAACCGCGCCGGTGTCGGTGAGGATCTATTTGCCAAACACGGACATATGGATCGCATCACTGGGCGCGGTTGGTCGAATCACGACCCAAATCCTCCTGTGGCCTGGCCCAAACGTAAAAAAACGGATGTTTGGTCGACCGCTGGAGATGCCGTGATATCATGGTATTCATATACACGGCCGGTGTCATCGTGATATGCATAGACGACCGGTTTCACCGATGCTCGATGCTTCCCATCGGTGGGCGATAGACTAGACTTGCCACCTGTTGCATGCACAGCTAGTTAGTGCTACTGCTCTATCAGGAGTATGTCTTTAAAGTATTGGAACGATCGACCACGTACTGTTGGAACTCGAAGCAGATTCTCTTTCTCTAAAAGAAGATTTCCTTTGCTTTTGTTACATTTGTGGCTATCCTTTAGATATGTGTTGGTGGAGGAACATGGAGAGACGAGAGGCCATCCATGAAGGAGACGCACGGCGTACTGGTGCTTGTGCTGTACAAGCCTAGAGCCAACCACAGGGCCCTAGGTCTATACCATGCATCTGCCGGCGTATGTGTGCACGTGTACCGTAGATGCAAAAGAATGGACCTGTGTTTTGGTGCGTGGGTAGCCTAACTGAAGCAATTGTCACTTTGTCGTCTGTGTTTTGTAACTAAGGTATAATTGGCACGTCAAGTTGCCACAGCCTTTTCCTCAAAAAAAAAAGTTGCATAAACAGTCTAGACAGGTTGGAGTCTATAATACAAATTCTAGACAATATTATAGACAACTTATACAACAGTCTATCTATAAGATATCTATTTTTAGCATAGCTATGTGTGAGTACAAGTTACAGACACCACTGATACAACAACAAAATTATTGTTTGTAAGCTGTCTGTAAGATTTCTACAGACTGTCTAGAATTTTACAGACAGCCTCACTCTGTCTCCTCTCCACATCAGCAAAATCATCTATAACCTCTTGTTGCAGACAGCTGACTCAGCACTATTGTATATGCCCTTATTAGTCTGAAATGTCTCTCTCGTGCACGATCACTCGGTTCCTTTGCGTGCCAATACGTTTGCAACCGAAACATAACCGAACTGATTGAAACCTGACAACACAAATTTTAAAGCAAAAAAATGGGTGAATCCGACGGCTCTCACATGCACAGGACCTCCCGCGCACGGAAAATTTGGATAGAAACGACGGGCATACCCAGCTAACAACTGCCTATGCTACCAGTATGTAAATCCTTTTTGCGGGTAATCTTTTCCGAAAGGGAGCATTTGCTGTGCAATCAGCCAACTAGTGCAATCGATGCAATCAACTGACCTAGAACGTTCGATCTAAAAGTTGTGGCCCGATTGAAATAGACGTGCTTCCCCCTCCACTTTAGTTTAACTTTGCGAAAACCCTCCTACTCATCTCAGCTGTCCCCAACCGAGCACCCTTCTTCTCCAACATACTATTCTTTCTCGATCTGGTACGCATGACAGGGCAAAAGTGAGCACGTCCTTCTAGGGTGAGATCTCGTGTGGTCGGCCATGTACTAAATGACGGATCGGTGAATTCTACGCCTGGAGTGCAACCACACGGAGATTGGCTTCCTCGGCGTCAAGTCCGCCCTCCACGATGGCATCGCCAGCCCCAGCGGCGACTAGGAGAAGTTACTCCCCCTGTCTCAAAATAAGATAGATATCATAAACTTTTTTTAATTTAGACGTATCTAGACACTATTTATTATCTAGATTCATCTAAATTTGGACAAATTTTTGACATTATTTTGAGATGTAGGGAGTACTTTATATTGAGGCCACGATCTGGATTTCAAATACTCGAACTGAATCCACGGATACACCCAGTAAGAAGAGCACGTTGTGTGTGTTTTTCGCTTATCCCATCTGGATATCCTCTTTTTTGTGTACGATGCAGAGCAGCAGAGGAACAAAATGGTGAAATGCTTGCTTGTCAGAGCGTCGAGTCCCATAGCTTCAAAGCTGACCAAGCACTAGTACAAAACAAATCGTTTGTGCCTGGAAAAATCTCTCAAATATGACAACCGGACTTATGACTACTCTCAAATGACCTGCTCGTCTGAACTTAAGTATCTCCTCTTAGTTATCTTGCAGAAACTAGTTCAAGAGACAGTATAGATTTAATACATGGTTTCACTGAACAGAGCCAAAAAAAATTACGTAGATTAAATCTATTGTGAAGAACATAATCTGAGTACTTCATTTAACCACGAGGTACGAGACAATATTGAGATAAATATTCAAATTACAATTTGATTTAGACTGAATAATCCAAAACTAAGCTTATGTCGTCTCAATTGCCGGATTTTTATCTGGACACTTGCGACTATTATGACCAACTTTCTTGCAAGTCCCACACTTCCGTTTTGCCTTCTGATTCTCGCCTTCCTTCTTTTTCCTCTTGTCTCCATGTCCCTTTATTCTCTTGCATCGGCCCTTGGTACAAACATCAGTTGGTGGTAGGACTCCAACTTCTGATGGAATGGTACAACCAAGAAAAGCCTCATGTTCTTCTTGCCTTGTAACGGAGACAGCAGGAACCAACTTAGAGAGATGTTCCTCCATGTTGAGCAAACTAGTTGTGAGGAAGTCAACGCCTTCCTCAGAGTTCTTAGTCATTTGAACTAATGATTCGAACGTGTTGTGTGCGTCTGAAACTTTCCTTCTTTTAGCTGCATCAACCGGGTTAGTGGGCTTCTCTGCAAGTAAGTTACCCTCGTTGTCATATACACTATCCCTGTATAAAATGATCATGTCAGTGAATAACTCAAAGAAAAGAGCATCATCTACTCTACTGATATTTACCTTTTGCAATATTTCTCCCATCTTTTTAGGACATATGAGCTCAGTTGCTCATTAGTATTTTCAGTTTTGAAGCCCTCAAGAATCGTAAGATATGGCGGCACGGGATTCCTGTAGACTCAAATAACATGCAAGAATATTTAGCTACCATGGTTGATATATTATATTGGGCTTCTCTAACCTTATTGGAGGCATCGCCGATCGACACGATTTTCATCCCCTCTACGATTTCAGTACCCTGCACGTCGCAATACTCTCTAGCAGCAAGTATCTCCTTTTGGAAATAATCAAACACCTCATGTGTGAATATCTCACTGCCTTGCTTCTCTATTTCCCACGAGGTCAGAATCTGGGGCGTTGTATATATGCTTGTGTTGTCAGCTATCAACTCTTCTTGCCGTTGACATTGTATAGCTATGTCAAATCTAAAACAAAACTCGATAGATGCGAGCTTCCGACCAATAAAGCGGTTGAAAATGAATTAGTACTCTCTGATCTTGATGTAGTTCTAAGAATTCCTGCTAGGCATATGTCCCTAAAGTAGGCTGGGATCCACGACTCGCGAATCTTGTACCTAGTAGCCAACCACTCATTGTCCTCCAACTGAAAATCAGAAATGAAAGAGTGCCACTGTAACTCAAACTCTTTAGTTGTTTCCGAACCCCATACACACGAATTCACCCTCTTAAAAAAAGTAGGGTCTTCTCTTAAGCGAGGACTAACTTTTTCTGGCAGTTTCTTCATAATATGCCACATGCACAATCTGTGTATAGTTGTTAAAAGAACAAATCTCATAGCCTCCCACATGCTAGCATCCTCATCTGTTATCATAAGCCTCGGCTATTTTCCTCCCATAGCTCCTTTGAAGGTTGCAAACAACCATTTGTAAGATGCAATCCTCTCATTTACAACAAATCCGGCTCCGAAAATACAGACTGCATATGATGATTGACTCCATTGAAAGGTGCAAAAATTATATTGTAATGGTTAGTCGTGTATGTAGAATCAAAAGAGACCACATCTCTAAAATGGCTGTAATTTTTCCTCGCGGTGGCATTTGCCCAAAACACATGCAACAGCTTACCATTTTCATCCACATCATAATCAAAGAAAAATGTTGGGTTGATTTCCTTCATTCTACCTAATTGGTCCACAAACATCTGAGCATCATAGTCATTGATTTTATTTTTGAATTCCCAGTAGTAGTTCTGCAAGTCTCTTTTCGTGCATCCCACATCCTTGAAACTTCCAGCACCCACATGAAGCAATCTGAATGCTTGTGATGTGCCTATGCTTGCTTTGTGACATCAATAGAGTGTTTATTTTGCCTTCTCATTGACTCGGAGGTTTGATCTGATGAGATGATGCTTACTAGGTGTCACTAGTCCATAATTGTGATTCTCCACTAATGAAGCTATCTTATACTTGTTATTACTAGTCCTCATGACAAAAATATGAGCTTCACACCCACACCTTGTTTCCTTCCTTTTGCGTTTTCTTGAATTCTTCTTTGAGGGGTCGGTGGTCATTGTAGCTTTTTGTGAGGGATTAGAAGTATTCATACCTTTTGCTGACTTATATCCTTGCCTATCACATAAGATCCGCTTCCACATAAGTACACCATCCTCTTCTTTTGTTGTCCGACACGGACTCCGAATCCAACATGATGCGCATATGACTTGTAAAATTTCTCCACAGAGTCAATATCATCAAATATCATCCCTACTACAGGCTTCAGTTCCTCTTCACACTCAGGAGTAAATGACGAGCACTGTAAAAACATAAATATGAGTTAATCTGTATGCATATATGCTAAAAATTAAAATCGGAGCACACAATGTAGTGTCTGGCTAGACACTCACGGGTAGAGGTATATGCTTGTTGCTTTCCTGGGAGTACTGAAACTTCCAGAGGCAGTGTTGATATCCACGGATTATTGGGCATCAACAGATTCATGTGCAGACGTGTTATTGTTAACTTCCATAACCTACAAGGATGGTTCGGACATGGGTTAGTACACATCTAAATTATGCATACTAGATTTAGGGGTGCGCCTTGGCGCACGACCCCGTGACACTCGTGGTTTCTATTTCATATATCACTATAAAAAGTGGTAAAATGATAACATGTTTATGAATTGTAGTTTTCTTGGGTTAGCAAAATCAAAGTAATCCATATCTACCAGACTTGTCTAGCAAGTTTCCGTGGAAGCCAACCGTGTAACAAAGATCCATCCGGTTGTCTCAGCACTGACTCTATGCTTGCAACAAAGCACATTGTGGATGCCACACTCATCGTCAACTGACGGCTCTCATTAGACATCTTGTCTCCCAAGGCGGCCCTAGCACAAACAGCTCGCTATCCTCATTGCAAGATGACGAACCATTTGTTGGCTAGCCACGGGGATGCCGAGCTGCGAGTATGGCAGAAGATGGTGGTAGGGGCATGCCTTGACGCACGGCCCACACTTTCCGCACTGGTAAACAATTTGTAAAATGCTATATTAACTATTTATGGAATCAATGACAAGCAAGTAGCATCGAACACGGTTTGAACATAGTTGTTACAAATAAAATAAAATACATACATTAGATATTTAACAAAATACCATGTTGTCTGGAGTTGGAAGGCTGTATGATCGTCACTACATGGCTAATTTATACACGGCAATCACCTGCCTAGTACACCATGGTTCTTAGTCTACCTCGTCTTCTCCAAACCTTCTCCAAATTGAGACCATGTGATTTAAGTACAACACCCATGTCTGCAACGGTGTTTGGAAGATTATTCCAAGTTTCATGGATGAGGCCTTCAAGAGAGAAACACTCATGGAAGAGTAAAGTAGGAATGCACCAAGTTGAAGTTAGAGGAAACAAACGACAAAGGCTGTATGCAAACTGCATATCCAACATCGCTAAGCATGTAGGTCTAACGCATACCTCTAATATTTACTCCGCGGGTAGGATATAAAATACATTAGTTTTGCTATCTGTTCCAAATAGGAATGAAGGTAGTGCTTACAGAAATATGTAAATATCTAGAAACTTCACATAAGAATATATTAGAGTGTCTTCTAGATTCCATTCCTAACCCTGGTGTAGGTTTTGTTCTTGCTTTGTCGATCAGACTATGTGCCTCAAGCAGTCTATGCAGATACCAATTCAGCAAAGGGTCTTGCAAACCCGTTCCACGGGTGGCCAACATATGTGTGCCAGTTTGACAGACTAAAACAGGAAAGATGATGCTAGTGTTCCCTTTAGTTAGGTTATCAAGTTTAACCAAGCTATGTGACAATCAAGCGAACCATGAAAAATAAACAAGCACAGTACAAATAATCAACTAAGGTAATTATCCCTTCAGATCTAATCCTAGGAGGCTTTCCTGGAACAGAGTCCTTAGTACAGATGAATTCTGAATATATTTGGCTTGAAAGAAAAAATGAAGGATCAAAAGTGTTACGTCATAGGAATGAATACCAAGGAGGGACACCAGCTATATTAAACCATATGTTAGCCTTAGTTTTGTGTAGACGTGGCTTAACAGCTGGTGGTGGCGTCCGTTGGAGTGTCTCAGGAGGAAATGTAAATATCACATAACATGTGGGGACGAGTCAATAGAAGTACCAGGCTGCAGGGCATTAACATAATAACCCAAGGAACTAAGGTACTAATGGCCTCTGGGCCAATACAATGTGTCATAGACTAATATAACAACATTATGTAGAAACGGTCTAATGGCAGTTCAGAAAACCAATAGCCAAGGACATATTTCTATTTGAAAAAATCACAGGATAGCGAGACAAAAAGAGCAGTGGACGAACCTAACAAATCGAGAACAACAACTTTACTCACATCATAAACCTTTAGATTGGTACATATTGAAACATCAGTTCAGCAATGGTGTTTGAATGACCAAAGGTAGTTGCATCAGTTAAAGCTTCCCCATAGGAATTTAGCCCGTCGTTAGTAGACCTGCGGGATGAAGCTAATGTCGGCTAACAAAATCCAGCGTTATAACAAAGGTTCCTTCCCATACTGCACATTGATCCTATGAACCTGGTAAGCTAGTTTTTTTTGCCTCAGACTCAAAGCTCTTGGACATCTTCAACTCAATAGGAGCAATTTGTCAATAGTAGACAATCAAAGATCCATGGCAAGTTGGGTCAGAACCTAGGCAATGTGCCTTTGCCGACCAGTTTGGGTCAGAACATAGGTGTCGTATGGAACCGAAGATTCATGGCAAGTTGTACAGGAAGAGAACCCATGGTGATGTGCAGAGCTAATCCTTGTGATGAAAATAGAACAAAATAACCTAGGCTAAGCACCATGGAAGATAATCATAGATGACAAGTAGAATATACAGATGTAGACACATATCTCATGTTTCTAGATATCCACCTCAGTTAGCTTTTGTCTAGAGACCAACATGGCCACTCATCTCAGAAGCAGATTAATTGTCCTGGAAGTGAAATAGTTTGGAGAAAAGGGATCATTTTCTGTAACTTATAGACGTAAAGCAGAAACGAGCATGATCGGTTACATGAACCACAAATATGTCGAGACAAATCTAAACCCTTGCACATATGCATCAGCTAACTTGTGTAGCTCGTTGATCTAAAAAACATACTCATTGATGTACCAATAACACAGGGCGCTAGCGCTACCGACCTGTGAGTGGAAGAACAGAAGGTCTCCAGAAAAGACTACAAAAGAAGCATGGTGGGTCAAACGATTGTTGTACAAAAAGACAGCTGCTAAGTAAGTGAATATGATGTATGGCAATATATTACAGGCTAAGGATGGAGAACATGGCTGGCAGTTCATCTTGTATATATACCTTTATTTAAATTGATAAACGTCAAAATTCGAACATATGATAGAATAAAAACCAAAGATAGAGCACATTACGATTTACGAATACAAATATCAATTCATTGGTCTAAGACAAAGGCAATGGTCAAATAATCACCACTTAAGAAGCTGTAACATCCAGGGAGATTCAATACAGAATAGAACTTCCCAATCTTGATTGCTCAATCATTCGACACTATCTGAAGAAAAAAACAGCTTTCTAGCAAATCATTGAACACTAGCACAAATACATTGTGCCATATTTTAACTGAAGTGAAAAAGTAGTACATATTCGTTTTCTAAATCAATCGAGGAACCAAAATCTTTATAAAGTAGAAGTTTTGGTTATTTAAGTACTTAGTGTAGCTTCCTTGTTAAATTGTATAATATTGACACAAACAAAGACAAAGTGGGCACCTTATCGAAGGGAAAATTAGCTCTGATTAAATTCCTAATTCTATTTTGGAATCAAAATGTCTATAAAGATGGGAGAGAAGATGATCATTGATACACGATTGTACCTTCCTTGCTAAACTGTACAGTATTTGCACAAATAAAGAAATGGTGGCATATTATTGAAGGGGAAGTAGTACACATCCAGTTTCTAAAAATATTTAGGGATCAACATCTGCATTGACTATTGGAATAAACCAGCATGCATTTATTTACATGTGCCTGCTAAAGATTATGCTCACATCAACACTGAGAACAAATTTGAACAGGAAGAGCATTAGCATAATCCAGATACTGAATCCCGAACGATACAAATAGGTAATATCTGCAAAAGGACACGCACGGGTGGAACCCATAATGAATCTTTAAGCGGAAAGGCACGGGCGAAACCCATAAATAGATAGGAGAGCTAACCTGGACATCACACGCAGGGGCGAAACCCATTTTAATTTTGAAACATATAAATTGATAAATGGATATATAATTTTTATAAGAGAAAAGGTTACCTTTAAGAAAATCCAAGTTCTTTCACACCAAAATAGCCATGTGTATTATCAATATTTTTCTAATCCACCGTCACTAACAGGAGAGGAAAGAGAGTCTGTCAGCCTGCACATTTTTCTAACTCTTACCTAGTTGAATCTGAATGATGTTAACATCGACACAAATAGCAAGTCACACAAGTAATGAAGCTACCTCAACACGGAGATCATCAATGGATGCAGTTGATACTGTAGAAACCAGATCAGCAACACACCTCTAATTAGGATCCTCGCCATTGAATTGGTGGGTGAGGGCAGAGGACGGCGACCTAGGTGGTGGAATCCTCATGGCATGTCCGTGTCCATCAAACATCTTCCCCTTCCACCAATATTCATTAGGTGATGTCCCATCATTAGTCTACGGTGCTTCACCTGGAATATCAAAGACAATATCATTATAGAACAAAAGTTTCTTGTAAGTTTACCACAATAACATAGAAAAATAGAATTATAAAAAAATGCTAAAATAAACATATGAGATTCTCAACTGAAGAATTGAGCTCACCTTCTAGCTCAGGTCTACTATACTATAGAAATGACATGAATTTCTTGTAAACTTTATTATAAAGCCCACATAAAATTGGATATTCTGAAACAAAATATAAGAGAGCCATCAACCGAAGAAGCAACATGTTCATCCGGCATATAGAAAATAACCTACAGCTGTGATATAATAACATACTAAACACAAAAGAATTTCCTACGGTTAGAAGGCGAAATTCATAATTATCCGAAAATTAATTTATCCTGTACCAGAATACATAGACGATGATCCGAAGAGGACCCAAACATGATACATAGGATTAACCATAATATTTATGAGACAAAAACAGATGAATAAGCATTGCATCATGCCATTCACTATCTCCACCTTGTATTCACTCATCATCCTGCAAGAACACTCATGGAACAGAGAAAGTTCAACCATGGATAGCATCACAAAGGGGATTGGAGAGGCTCACCTCGCCTTGATGTACCCGTCCATCTTTGCAGTGGCAGCCGGCACGCCGTCCCTTCACTATAAGGAAACATTCCCAAGATAAAATGTGATAAATCTGGGGGAGAAGGTTCATCGCCAACAACGACACAAGAAACATGTAGATGCAGCAAGATCATATAACAACAACGACTGACAACATACAAAAATCCTAACAAAAATTATCACCTTAGCTCTGTTTCTATATGAGGAGGTTCATCGCCAAACTTGATGACCCACAAGTATAGGAGGTGTATCGCAGTATTTTTGATAAGTAAGAGTGTCGAACCCAACGAGGAGCAGAAGGTGTTGACGAGTGGCTTGGAGCAGGAATTCTCTGTAAATACTTAGCAAACTGATTTTTAGGGTTTTTTGATAATGTAGGTAAATAAAGTATGAGTAAATAAAAGGCAATAAGAATAAATGCAGCAAGTGGCCCAATCCTTTCTTTAGCAAAGGACAAGCCGGTTGTATTACTTAAGATGACCAAACATTCTCGAGGACACACGGGAATATCATCAAGTGCTTTCGCTTCATATAGTTGATTAATCTTCTTTAGTTTGCTAAGTGTTGTATGAGTGAACCTATGCTAATGTACCGACCTTCCTAGGACTAATACATACTTGTGATTATACCCCTTGCAACTATCCGCAAGTACAAAAAAGTAATTAAGGTAGAAACATGACCATAGCTTTAAACTCTAAGACCCTGATACATTGCAAATGTATCTATAATTTTTTATGTTCCATGCTTGGTTTATCTACTTTCTTATGTTTTGTCCACACTTTGGAGTACTTTTCATATGATTTCTTGGACTAACCTATTAACAAGAGCCATAGTGCTGACTGCCTGTTTTCTGCTGTTTTTGGTTTCAGGAAGTCAGAAAATGAATATTCTCGAAATTGGACGGGACAAAAGCCAAAGTCATTATTTTACCAAGGGACACCTGGAGCCAGAATACGAGACGGAGAGGGGCTGGGGACCGACCACACCACCTGGCCGCGCGGCCAGGCCTAGCCCGCGCCAGGGGTGGTCTGGCCGCCCCAAGCACCCCCTCGGCCTCTCCTTCTGCCTATATATTGCCTCTAATACGAAAACACTAAGTACCCGATCAAAAAACCACGAAAGAGTCTGTAGCCGCCGTCATCTCCATCCTTAGATCGGGAGGGATCTGAAGCTCTTCCCGGCACCCTGCCGGAGAGGGGAATTCACCCTAGAGGCCTTCTTCATCATCATGCAAGCCTCTGGTGTGATGTGTGAGTAGTTCATCTCTGGACTACGGGTCCATATAGTAGCTAGATGGCTGGTTCTCCTCCTTTGTGCTATCATGTTTAGATCTTGTGAGCTCCGTTCATGATCAAGATCATCTATTTGTAATTCTACATGTTATGTTTGTGGGGATTCGATGGATATTGAGATGCTATTTCAGATTGATTATTGATTCTATCTGAAGGGTTCATAGCATGGAAAACAAAAAATTTCTACCGCAAGAACGAACAAAACCCAGATCTAATCTAGATAAAAGCCAAGATCTAATCTATTAGACATGTGCAACGAGATATATTTGTACTAATCCTTGTAGATCCGAAAGCCTTGTGCGAGATCGGATCTCGTGGTTGATGTAGACGATCACTTGCCGATTTCAAGATCAAGTAGACGATCCTTCCGGCGCCGCTGCTGCAGCTTCCTGATCGGTCACACGTGCGGAGTCGATGCAGACCTTCCTCTCCCCGTTCCAGCGAGAAGCGGAGGTAGTAGATCTCTCCACGGAATCCCAGCAGCACGACGGCGTGGTGGTGGTGGTGGAGTAGAGAATTCTGCAGGGCTTCGCCTAAGCCTGAGCAGAGCGAAGGAGGAGGAGAGAGGCGGCTAGGGTAAGAGTGGAGGGGCAAGGGGGTGGCGCCTCCACCCCTCTATATATAGAGGGAGGGGTACGGCCTAGGGTTCCCACCTCCTAGGGCCGGCGCACAAGGGAGAGGGGGGAGGGAGTTTCCTTCCCCCCCAAGTCTCCCCTTTTCCTTTCTTGGTTTTCATGTAAAGTCCACGGAACCTTCTGAAACTTTCCGGAACATTCCGAAACCTTCTAGAACCCCCATATAAACACTCTGAAACATTTCCGAACCTAGAAAATGATCTCCATTATATGAATATCATTCTCCGGACAATTTCGGATCTCCTCGTGATGTCCCAGATCCAATCCGAGACTCCGAACAACATTCGGTCTCCAACGCACATTCCATATCTACCTAAACAGCATCGAACCTTAAGTATGTCACCCTACGGTTCGTGAATATGCAGACATGATGGAGACACCTCTCCGATCAATAACCATCAGCGGGATCTGGAGATCCATAACAGCTCCCACATACTCAACGATGACTTTGTGATCGATAGAACCATTAACATACGAAACCAATTCCCTTTGTCACGCGATACTCTACTTATCCGAGGTTTGATCGTCGGTATCTCCATACCTAGTTCTACCTTGTTACTGATAAGTACTCTTTACTCATTCCATGATATGTCATCCCTTGTGACCTAGTCACACGCTTGCAAGATAACTAGATGATATTCCACCGAGAGGGCCCGGAGCATATCTATCCGTCATATGGATGGACAAATCCCAATCTTGGTCCATGCGCTTCAACACATACTTTCAGAATACCCAATGACACCTTTATAACCACCCGATTCTAAGCGGTGTTTGATGTCATCAAAGTACCCATCCGGTGATGGTGATTAACATAACCTCATGGTCGAAGGATTAGGTTACTATGCATTTGAAAGCTTATAGCAATACGAACTTAATGACTTGATCTTATGCTACACTTACTATGGGTGTGTGTCCATCACATAATTCTCCTAATGATATAACCTTGTTATTAATGACATCTAATGTCCATGATCAGGAAACCATGATCATCAATTAATCAACAAGCTAGCTCAACAAGAGGCTTACTAGGGACTCTTTTATGTTTACAAAACACACATGTATTAGTGTTTCCTTATAATACAATTATAGCATGGGATGCAAACATTCATCATAAACACAAAGATATAATAATAACCACTTTTATTATTGCCTCTTGAGCATATCTCCAACAGTCTCCCACTTGCACTAGAGTCAATAATCTAGATTACATGGTAATATACCTAACACCCATATGCTCGGTGTTGGTCATGCTTTGCTCTAGGGAGGTTTAGTCAACGGATCTGCCACATTCAGATCAGTGTGTACTTTGCAAATCTTTATGTCACCATCTTGGACATACTCGCGAATAGCATGGAAACATAGCTTGATGTGCTTCAGCTTGCTATGTGACCTTGGCTCCTGTGCATTAGCTATGGCACCTGTGTTGTCACAGTAGATGTCTATCAGGTCCAACGCACTAGGAACCACGCCAAGTTCAGTAATGAACTCCTTCATCCATATGGCTTCTTGTGCAGCCTCCGAAGCAGCTATGTATTCCGATTCAGTTGAAGATTTCACCACAACGCTTTGCTTGGCACTCCTCCAGCTCACTGCAGCACCATTCAAAATAAATATGTATCCAGGCTGTGACTTCGAGTCATCTGGATCGGTGTTCCAACTAGCATCAGTGTAACTGTTTACAACAAGCTCTTCATCACCTCCATAAGAAAGAACCATATCCTTAGTCCTATTTAGGTACTTTAGGATATTTTTGACCGCTGTCTAGTGCTCCATTCCAGGGTCACTTTGATATCTGCTAGTCAAACTAACAGCATGTGCTATATCCGGTCTTGTACACAGCATGGCATACATGATAGAACCTATGGCCGATGCATAGGGAATATTATTCATCTTCTCTCTATCTTCTGCCGTAGCTGGACTTTGAGTCTTACTCAAGGTCTTACCTGACAACATGGGCATGAACCCTTTCTTGCTCTCTTCCATTCTAAACTTCTTTAGAACTTTGTCCAAGTATGTACTTTGTGAAAGCGCTATTAGGCGTCTTGATCTATCTCTATAAATCTTGATGCCTAGAATATATGCCGCTTCGCCAAGATCCTTCATTGAAAAACTATTATTCAAATAGGCTTTGACGCTATTAAGAAGTTCTATATCATTCCCTATCAACAATATGTCATCTACATATAGTACTAGGAATGCTATAGATCTCCCACTCACTTTCTTGTAAATACAAGCTTCTCCATAAGTTTGTATAAATCCAAAGTTTTTGATTACTTTATCAAAACATTGATTCCAACTCCGGGATGCTTGCTTCAGTCCATAAATGGAGCGCTGAAGTTTGCATACCTTGTTAGCATCTTTAGGATCGACAAAACCCTTGGGTTGTACCATATACAACTCTTCCTCAATGTCTCCATTAAGGAACGCCGTTTTGACATCCATCTGCCAAATCTCATAATCGAAATATGCAGCAATTGCTAACAAAATCCTCACAGACTTTAGCTTCGCTACTGGTGAGAATGTCTCATCGTAGTCAACTCCTTGAATTTGTCGGAACCCTTGCGCGACAAGTCGAGCTTTATAGACGGCAACATTACCATCAACATCTGTTTTTCTTTGAAAATCCATTTGTTCTCGACAGCCTTACGGCCATCCCGTAAGTCCACCAAAGTCCATACTTGGTTTTCGTACATGGATCCCATTTCGGATTTCATGGCTTCTAGCTATTTGTCAGAATCTGGGCTCACCATAGCTTCTTCATACGTCGCAGGGTCATCAGTGTTGTCCACCAACATGACGTTCAAGGCAGGGTCATACCAATCAGGAGTGGTACGAACCCTCGTTGACCTAAGATGTTCAGCATTAACTTCGTTCGAAGTTTCATGATCACCATCATTAGCTTCCTCTCCAATTGGTGCAGGCGGCACAAAAACATCTTCCGGTGATGCGCTACTCTCAACTCCGAGAGAAGGTTCAATAACCTCGTCGAGTTCTACTTTCCTTCCAGTCACTTCCTTCGAGAGAAACTCCTTCTCAAGAAAGGATCCATTCTTGGCAACGAAAACTTTGCCTTCGGATCTATGATAGAAGGTATACCAAATTGTTTCTTTAGGGTATCCTATGAAGACGCATTTCTCTGCTTTGGGTTCAAGCTTATCAGGTTGTAACTTCTTTACATATGCTTCGCAACCCCAAACTTTAAGGAACGACAACTTAGGTTTCTTTCCAAACCACAATTCGTACGGTGTCGTTTCAACGGATTTAGATGGTGCCCTATTTAAAGTGAATGCGGATGTCTCTAATGCATAGCCCCAAAACGATAGCGGTAAATCTGTAAGAGACATCATAGACCGAACCATATCTAAGAGAGTTCGATTACGACGTTCAGACACACCATTACACTATGGTGTTCCCGGCGGTGTCAATTGCGAAAGTATTCCACATTTCTTTAAATGCATGCCAAACTCATAACTTAGATATTCACCTCCGCGGTCGGAACGCAGAAACTTAATCTTCTTGTTACGATGATTTTCCACTTCACTTTGAAATTCCTTAAACTTCTCAAAGTTTCGGACTTATGTTTCATAAAGTAGACATACCCATATCTACTTAAGTCATCCGTCAAAGTGAGAACATAACGATATCCACCACGCGATGCTACACTCATTGGACCACACACATCGGTATGTATTATTTCCAATAAGTCTGTAGCTCGCTCCATTATTCCAGAGAATGGAGTCTTTGTCATTTTTCCCATTATACATGCTTCGCATCTTTCAAGTGATTCAAAATCAAGTGATTCAAGAAGTCCATCAGAATGGAGTTTCTTCATACGCTTCACTCCAATGTGACCAAGACGACACTGCCACATGTATGTAGAATTATCATTCAATTTTGTTCGTTTAGCATCTATGTTGTGAACATGTGTATCACTACTATCGAGATTCAGTAAGAATAAACCATTCATCTCAGGTGCATTGCCATAAAAGATATTACTCATATAAATCGAACAACCTTTATTCTCGGACTTAAAAGAGTAACCGTCTCGCAATAAACAAGATCCAGATACAATGTTCATGCTTAACGCAGGCACCAAATAACAATTATTCAAATTTAAAACTAATCCCGATGGTAGATGTAGAGGGAGCGTGCCGACGGCGATCACATCAACCTTTGAGCCATTTCCAACGCGCATCGTCACCTCGTCCCTCGCCAGTCTTCGCTTATTCCGCAGCTCCTGTTTCGAGTTACAAATATGAGCAACTGAACCAGTATCAAATACCTAGGCACTACTACGATTACTAGTAAGATACACATCAATAATATGTATATCAAATATACCTTTCTTCTTGATGTTGCCGTTCTTTAGATCCGCCAGGTACTTGGGGTAGTTACGCTTCCAGTGACCAGCACCCTTGCAGTAGAAGCATTCAGTTTCAGGCTTAGGACCAGCCTTGGGCTTCTTAGCAGGCGCGACAGCTTTCTTGCCATCCTTCTTGAAGTTGCCCTTGTTCTTAGGCTTGCCCTGTTTCTTGAAATTGGTGGTCTTATTGACCATCAACACTTGATGCTCCTTCTTGATCTCCACTTCAGCAGTTTTCAGCATGGACGATAGTTCAGGCAACGTCTTGTTCATGCAGTGCATATTGTAGTTCATCACAAAGTTCTTATAACTTGGTGGCAGTGATTGGAGGACACGGTGAATCCCTAACTCATTAGGAATCGTTATCCCCAACTCTTGGAGCTTGTTTGCGTGCCCAGACATGGTGAGCACGTGCTCGCTAACGGAGCTGCCCTCTTACATCTTACAGTTAAAGAACTTTTCAAAGGCCTCATAGCTCTCCACGGCCGCATGAGTCTCAAAAATCAGCTTGAGCTCTTTGATGATATCAAACGGGCTGTGGTGCTCAAAGCGCTTCTGAAGCTCCGTTTCTAAACCGTACAAGATGGCACACTAAACTATGGAGTAGTGATTTTTCCGAGTGGCGTAAACATTCTTTACGTCATCGGTGGCATCTTCTGCAGGTGGGTCACCTAGCGGTGCTTCGAGCACATAGGTCAACTGACCAGCCCTGAGGACAATCTTCAGTCCACGGAGCCAGTCCGTGAAGTTGCTTCCATTGTTCTTAAGCTTTTCTTTCTCTAGGAACGCATTGAAATTGATGGAGAGGTTCGCCATAATCTACAACAAATTTGCAAGTAGTTTAGACTAAGTTTATGATAAATTGAGTTCAATTTTAATTCTTAAATTAACTAGGTGAACTCCCACTCAAAACAACATCCCTCATGTTGTCTTAGTGATTGCACGAACCAAATCCACTACACCAAGTCCGATCTTCACGAGAGAAGATGTAGTTTCATCGGTGAACAATCTTCATGTTCATCATATCATTTATATGACTCATGCTCTACCTTTCGGTATTCCGTGTTCCGAGACCATGTCTGTACATGCTAGGCTCGTCAAGATTAACCTTAGTTTCCGCATGTGCAAATCTGGCTTGCACCCGTTGTATGTACACGTAGAATCTATCACATCCGATCATCACGTGATGCTTCGAAACGACGAGTCTTAGCAACAGTGCCAACTAAGGACGAACACTTTATTACTTGATATTTAGTGAGAGGGATCATCTTATAATGCTACCGTCGTGATCTAAGCAATACAAGATGCATAAAGGATTAACATCACAGGCAATTCATAATTAGTGTGATATGATATGGCCCTTTCTTCTTATGCCTTTGATCTCCATCTCCAAAGCACGGACATGATCTCCATCATCACCAGCATTGCGTCAAGGTTAGTGGTGCCGCTTCATGTTTGTCCATCATCACTAGAAACTATTACAACTACTTGGAATAAAGCTATTACAAGATGAATAGACACGCAGGTCTTAACAGAATTAAAGATAACCATTAGGCTCCTGCCGGTTGCCATATTACAACAAGGATCATTGCATACATCAAACATAATCACAATCACATGATGGCCATATCACATCACAAAACCCCTGCAAAAACAAGTTAGACGCCTCTAATTTTCTTTGCATGTTTTACGTGGTTTGGGGCTTTCGAATAAGAACGGATCTTACCTACGAAACTGAAACCACAATGTTGATACAAGTGCTATCAAGTGCAAAGTGTAGATTGGATCTATACTATGGTGAGAGAGACAGACACCCGCAAAGCCACTTGTGCAAAGCAAGTTACACGTAAAGCGTGGAGCAAGTCTCATGTGCGATGACATGTAAGGTTAGCCTGAGCCGCTTCATCCCACCATACCGCAAGATGCAAAGTACACAAAGCAAAAGACGGCACGAGCACCAACGCCCACAAAACCATTGTGTTCTACTCGTGCAACAGATCTACGCATAGACACGGCTCTGATACCACTGAAGGGTTCGTAGCATGGAAAACAAAAAATTTCTACCGCAAGAATGAACAAAACCCAGATCTAATCTAGATAAAAGCCAAGATCTAATCTATTAGACATGTGCAACGAGATAGATCTGTACTAACCCTTGTAGATCCGAAAGCCTTGTGCGAGATCGGATCTCGTGGTTGATGTAGACGATCACTTGCCAATCTCAAGATCGAGTAGACGATCCTTCCGGCGCCGCGTTCCGGCAGCGCTTCCGCAGTCGGTCACACGTGCGGAGTCGATGCAGACCTTCCTCTCCCCGTTCCAGCGAGCAGCAGAGGTAGTAGATCTCTCCACGGAATCCCAGCAGCACGACGGCGTGGTGGTGGTGGTGGAGTAGAGAATCGCAGGCTTCGCCTAAGCCTGAGCAGAGCGAAGGAGGAGGAGAGAGGCGGCTAGGGCAAGAGTGGAGGGGCAAGGGGGTGGCGCCTCCACCCCTCTATATATAGAGGGAGGGGTGCGGCCTAGGGTTCCCACCCCTAGGCCCACCTCCTAGGACGGGCGCACAAGGGATAGGGGGAGGGAGTTTCCTTCCCCCCAAGTCTCCCCTTTTCCTTTCTTGGTTTTCAAGTAAAGTCCACTGAACCTTCTAGAACTTTCCGGAACATTCTGAAACCTTCTAGAACCCCCATAAAAACACTCTGAAACATTTCCGAACCTAGAAAATGATCTCCATTATATGAATCTCATTCTCCGGACAATTCCGGATCTCCTCGTGATGTCCCAGATCTAATCCGAGACTCCGAACAACATTCGGTCTCCAACGCACATTCCATATCTACCTAAACAGCATCGAACCTTAAGTGTGTCACCCTACGGTTCATGAATATGCAGACATGATGGAGACACCTCTCCGATCAATAACCATCAGCGGGATCTGGAGATCCATAACGGCTCCCACATACTCAACGATGACTTTGTGATCGATAGAACCATTAACATACAAAACCAATTCCCTTTGTCACGCAATACTCTACTTATCCGAGGTTTGATCGTCGGTATCTCCATACCTAGTTCTACATCGTTACTGATAAGTACTCTTTACTCGTTCCATGATATGTCATCCCTTGTGACCTAGTCACACGCTTGCAAGCTAACTAGATGACATTCCACCGAGAGGGCCCAGAGCATATCTATCCGTCATATGGATGGACAAATCCCAATCTTGGTCCATGCGCTTCAACACATACTTTCAGAATACCCAATGACACCTTTATAACCACCCGATTTAAGTGGTGTTTGATGTCATCAAAGTACCCATCCGGTGATGGTGATTAACATAACCTCATGGTCGAAGGATTAGGTTACTATGCATTTGAAAGCTTGTAGCAATACGAACTTAATGACTTGATCTTATGCTACACTTACTATGGGTGTGTGTCCATCACATCATTCTCCTAATGATATAACCTTGTTATTAATGGCATCCAATGTCTATGATCAGGAAACCATGATCATCAATTAATCAACAAGCTAGCTCGACAAGAGGCTTACTAGGGACTCTTTTATGTTTACAAAACACACATGTATTAGTGTTTCCTTATAATACAATTATAGCATGGGATGCAAACATTCATCATAAACATAACGATATAATAATAACCACTTTTATTATTGCCTCTTGGGCATATCTCCAACACTATCATGTCTTTGTTATTTGTGATCTTGCATACTTTCTGTTGCTAGTAGCTATCTTGGCCAAGTAGATGCTAGCAACTCCAAGAGTTAGTATTTATGCTCGATAGTGGGTTCATGCCTCCGTAACTGGGAAGTGATGAAATCTCTAAGGTACTAGATGTGCTGTTGCTACTAGGGAGAAAACAGCAATCCTTTGTTCATAGAACAATCGTACTGTTTAATTTACACGCAATTCGTAATGCAATAATATGTTGCTTGCAACTTAATACTGGAGGGGGTTCGGATAATAACCTGAAGGTGGATTATTAGTCATAGATACAGTTGGATGGCGGTCTATGTATAATGTTGTAATGCCCAATCAAGTCTCAAAGAAGTCAAAATGATTAGTATATGCTTGTATGCTTTCTTGATGTTTGTCAATTGCCCCGCTGTAATTTGTTCACCTAGCATATTATCTATCTTAAGGAGAGCCACCTCTAGTGAACTATGGACCCCGGTCCTTTCTTTTACATTCAATCTACAATCAACTGTTTACTGCTTTATGTTTAATTTCTACAAACTATTACTTCCTTCCATTTGATACGTTTAATCCTTTGTTTTCAGCAAAACCTGTGAGATTGACAACCTCATCGCAAGTTGGGGCCAAGTTCTGTGGTTGTGTTGTGCAGGTCTCCACGTTGCTACTAGCACCGGTAGTGCGCCCTGCTAAGGCTCAGCTAGTAACACCTTTGGTGTGTTTCCTTGCTCCTACTGGATTGATAACCTTGGTTTCGTACTAAGGTAAAACTTGTTGATGTGCTCATCATACCTTCCTCTTGGGGTTCCCCAACGAGCTCGATATATTTTGGGCCATCAAGCTCTTTTTCTGGCGCCGTTGCCGGGGAGTCAAGGACATCTTCACAAGGGGAGTCCCACATAACCAATCTCTTTACATTGTTATTTTTGTTTTGCTTAGTTTACTTTTGTTTTGTTTACTTGTTTCTTTATCAAAAACACACAAAAAATAGTTTTACTAGTTTGGTTTCTTATTTAAAAACACAAAAAATTAAGTCTCTGATACGTCCAAAACGTATCTACTTTCCCGAACACTTTTGCTATTGTTTCTCCTCTAAACTTGTGTGATTTGGATGTAACTAATACGGACTGATGCTGTTTTCAGCAGAATTGCCTTGGTGTCTACTTTTTGTGCAGAAAACCAACTATCAGGAAAAATCCAGGAAAATATGCCAAAAATTCTATTTCACCCGAAGACTCTAGGAGCCAGAATACGAGACGGAAAAGAGCCAGGGGTGGCCACACCACCTGGTGGCGCGGGCCAAGCCAGGCTGCGCCAGGGGGTGGTGTGGGCCTCCCAGACAATCCCTCAGTCTCCCTCTTCGCCTATAAGTTGCCTTCTGACCTAAAAACTCCGGGGGGGTCGACGTTTTTCCAGAAGGAGTTCTGCTTCGCCGCCACCACCAGATTCCATAAAACAGCACCAGAAACTCCGTTCTGGCACCCTGCCGGGATGGGGAATTGGAGGAGATCATCGCCATCATCATCACCATCGCTTCTCCATCGACCATCCATGTTTCCCCCATCTATGAGTGAGTAATCCCCCGCTGTAGGCTATGGGAATGGTAGGGATTGGATGAGATCGTTCATGTAGTGGCATCATATTGTTAGGGCATGGTGCCTAGTATGTTTTATTAGTGCTTTGTGACTTTGTTGCGACTTGTTATGCTTAATGCTCGTCACTAGGGCCCGAGTGCCATGATTTCAGATCTAAACATGTTATTGATTCATTATGATAGTATTGTTTTTGGTCTTATGTACAAGTTGTATACACACGTTGTTGTCCGGAACCAATGGCCCCGAAGTGACAAAAATCGGGATAATCGGAGGGAATGGCTTTGATGTGAGGATCACATGTGTTCATGGAGTGTTAATGCTTTGCTCCGGTGCTCTATTAAAAGGAGCACCTTAATTGCCAGTAGTTCCCTTGAGGCCCCGCTGCAAACGGGCTGGCAGGACAAAAGATGTTGTGCAAGTTCTCATTTCGAGCACGTATGACTATATATGGAACACATGCCTAGGATTATCTAGTACTTGGATGCTTTATCTTATTTATCTGCAATTGGCCTATGTTCTAATTGCTATGTGAATTGTCTTGTCCATGCAACGCCCGTCCATCCATCCCTATGCCTACTTTTCGAATCCTCTCATCATTGCTATTATTCTTGATGTCTTTACTTTCTTTGTCATTACTTTTACTATTCCTACTACAAAACTGTTGCTACTGATAAACTGTTGTGAGCAAGATTGTTTCCAGGTGCAGCTGAATTGACAACTCAGTTGTTAAGGCTTATAAATATTCTTTGGATCCCCTTGTGTCGAATCAATAAATTGGGTTTCACTTCCCTCAAAAATACTGCGATACACCCCCTATACTTGTGGGTCATCAAGACTATTTTCTGGCGTCGTTGCTGGGGAGCATAGCTTTATTTATCAAGTTCACTTGGATTCTCTATTGTTCGCTACTATCCATCCATCATGGTAAGTCTCGTGATGGCAAGGTTCCTATTTTACCATCCACTACAAGAAGAGGTACGTTTCTGAACACCTCTATTGCTCTTGATTCACCGTCTATTATGAGTAAGTTCCTTACACCACCACATACACATGCTACACACATTGCTACTACTGCTGAATCTGAAACTTCTAATGCTTATGATGCTGCTTCTACTGTGCTTGATAAGAGTGGTTCATTAGGTCCTTTCCTAGATGCTACGATTGCTAGAACTATAGCTGGAAATACCGAAACTCCTAATAAAGACACTACCAAACCTGTTAGTTCACCTGAGTCTAGTGAGAGTTATGATATTGAAGATGGTTATGTTGAGATGACCGATGAATTTATTAAAGAATGTAAAAACACCCATGATAGGAGCGCTGCTAAGAGTCTCCTTGAGAGGCGTACTATTAGACCCAAATTATCTCCTGCTGCTAAGTTTGCTGCTTCTCCCATAAACATTATAGATGAAGATTATGATTTCTCTCTCGATCTATCTTACATAGCTATTGTCGAGAAAGAATCTTTTTGTGGGACTAAGAATGAAAGTGCGGTAGCACATATGAATGAACTTTCTACCATGAGTGGCTTGTTTTCTGATGATATTAAGATGCGTACTTACTTTGTTGCTAAGATTTTCCCTTTTTCACTTAAAGGAGAAGCTAAAACTTGGTTTAGTAATTTACCTCATGGATCTATTGATAGCCCTGAGTGCTTGATTAGTACTTTCCTGCAGAAATATTTTCCTCCTAGTGCTAGACATGCTATTTTGCAGGAACTTTTTGATTTTAAACAGGGAGAAAAAGAGGTATTGCATGAATCTTGGGTAAGGTTTTGTGCTTTGATTCATGCACAAGCTGGAAGTCCATTACCTAAGAATGAGCTTCTTGGTATATTTTATAATGGACTAACTGAAGAATCTAGGACATACCTAGATAGTTGTGCTGATTGTGTTTTCAGGAATAGGACTCCAAAGGAAGCTGATGAATTAATGGCCAAAATAAGTAAGAATTATGAAGATTGGACTGCTCCTGAACAAGTTATACCTGAAGTAATTGTACCTGAACCAACTATTCTTACACCTATTCCAACATCAAAGAAGAGGGGAGTTATTGAATTAAATGATGAAGTGATGAAGGAAGCTAAGAAATGTCTTAAGGAGAAGGGAATTAAAGCTGCAGATGTCAAGAATTTACCCCCTATTGAAGAATTATGTAAGCCTATTCCCTACTCATCCACTATCGAGGTACACTCTCTCCAACACGATGAAGGTGATATCCCTTACTCTAAACCTCCTGATCAATGCTTAGAAGAATTTGATATCTTTATTGTTAAGCAAGATAATTTTAATAAAAGGGTGCAAAATCATCTAATGAAAAACACTAGAGCTATTGTTGAGTTGAAAGATACTCCCTCCGTTCCTTAATATAAGGTGTATAACCTTTTGTGAAAAAATCCATAATATAAGGTGTATAGAGAATTTTGGGATTTGTTCCTCTTATTTAGGAGGCAATTACTCTGACCAGGAGAGAGAGGATACCAAATTTCGTATGTTCGCTCTGTATCACGTCAATCACCTAGGGTATTCACATCCGAAAGCAACAAAACTTGCCCTCCCAGCCTATGCGCTAATATTTGTGCAAGAAAACTATACACCTTATATTAAGGAACGGAGGGAGTATTGTGGAAAGAACCTCCAATGATGTTAAAATGATTGTTAAACACTTTCAAATGGTTCAAACTCAAATAGATCAACTCGTTAAAGTGCAAAACGACTTACTAGTTAATGCTGCTAAAGAAAAACATGCTTATGAAATTAGACCTAGAAGTGGGGCTGCTACGCAGGATCCTCTATATCCTGAGGGGCATCCCAAAAGAATTGAGCAGGATTCTCAACAAGCTGAAAATAGTGGTTCTACTCGTAAGAAAAGGAAAAAGAAACATAAAACTGATGTAGAACCCTCTGAACCTGCTATAGATCCTAATAGTATATCTATCTCTGATGCTAAAACTGAAAGTGGTAATGAAGAAAATAAAGCTCCTAATGAAAAAAAAATTGAAGAAGAACATGAAAACCACACTAAGAATACTAAATACACTAAAGAAGATTTTATTGCTAATAAACATGGTAGTGAAAGAGAACCTTGAGTCCAAAAACCTATGCCTTCCCCTGATAAGAAACACAAGTCAAAGGAAGATGAACATTATAATAAGTTTTGTGACTGGATGAAGCCTTTATTCTTGCAAATTCCTTTGAATGATGCTATTAAATTGCCTCCTTACTCAAAGTATATGAAGGATATTGTCTCGAATAAAAGGAAGATCCCTAATGAAGAAATTTCTACTTTGCTTGCTAATTATTCCTTCAATGGTAAGGTTCCTAAGAAACTTGGAGACCCAGAGATTCCAACTATCCCTTGCTCTATTAAGAACAGTTATGTTAGAACTGCTTTGTGTGATTTGGGAGCTGGAGTTAGTGTTATGCCTTTCTCTCTATATAAGAGGCTTCAACTAGAAAAATTAATACCAACCGATATATCTTTGCAAATGGCTGATAAATCTACCACTATTCCTGTGGGTATATGTGAGGATGTACCTGTTCAGGTGGCTCACAATTGCTTGATATTAACTGATTTTGTTGTGCTTGAAATGCCTGAAGATGATAATATGTCTATTATTCTTGGGGGACCTTTTCTTAATACTACAGGAGCTGTTATCAATTGTAATCAAGGAAAGGTGACCTTCAATGTTAATGACAAGGAACATACTGTCTATTTCCCCAAGAAGGTTGAAAGAAATTATGGTTTGAATTCAATTGAACATGTTGAGGGCATTCAAGTTAGAGAAATATATTGTCCCATGCCAAGAGAAAATTTTGAAACTATTATGATTGGGACCATTGCTATCAAGGTTGAGGTAACATAATCATTAGTGGAATACAAAGTTTTGTCTCATATGGAATTGTTTTGGTAGCAAGACTTGATCAACCTTGTTAACAAAAGGATTTCATTGAACAAAATAATGTTTTCACTATGATTATCCCCGTTTATTTCTATCCTTTGCATTTTAGTTTTTGCTTTCGTTTAGCTTTCTTTTTGTTGTTAGTTGCTTGCATGTTAGAGTGTCTTAGAACTTCTGTAGTTCTAGCCTTGTTTTGTCCTTGCGTCATGTTTCCAAAAGAAAAAAAAAATCTGTTTGTCAGAAAAATCATTCTTCTATTTCTGAAAAATGCCCAAAAATAAAGTGTCTTGAAAAATTCCAGAAAATTCATATTAAATTTTTATGTGAAAAAAAGGGCAGAGGAGTACCTAGGAGGTACCAGGGGGCCCCACCAGGCAGGCACACCACATGGTGGCGCGGCCAGCCCTGGGTGGCGCCATGCCCTGGTGTGGGCCACCCCTGGCCCCCTACTAACTCTCTCACCTGCCACTTTCTTCTCTCTCCCCAGTAAGCTCCAGTTCATTGCTCAAAATCGCGTTCTTGATGTGCTTGCTCTCAATTTTTTCGATCTCCTTGCTCAGCCCATCTTTCTTGCTGAAATTTGGAGCATTTGTTCCCTGGTATGTGACTCCTCCCCTTGACCAAGTAGATTTGTGTTTAGTGGATTATATCTTGAGTGTTTTGCTGCTGTAGGTGACTGGTTATGAGAGCTTGTAAGCTTGTTTGATGCTTAGGGATATAGTTTTTATGCATGTTTAGGCCTCTTACAAGTCCCTATGAGTAGAATCCTTCATTATATTTACTTTGCAATCACTTGTTTAATAGGTGTTTAAATTTGAGAATACCAAGCATGAACAACCATACTTTTGGAGAGATATTTGAGAGTGATGCACCTAGGAGGTCGAGGCCCTCAAGATCAGCCTCTCAGGCTAGGCCATCATACAACGAAGATCTCATTGCAACTCGTATTGGTAGTGAAAGGGATGATGGGGATGCTCACCCATCCTCTTTTCCTTGTTTTACTTTCTTACAAGCTGCAGGTATTCTTGATGATTTCTTGCTACTGATTGAGAGGGTTGGTTTGACCTCATATATGCATGATGAGAGTGCGCAATACGCTATGCTCACCAAAACTTTTGTTGAGAGCTTCACATTTACTAACACATCCTATCAGTCGACTGTCTCTTTTAAAATCTATAATCTGCCCTTCACCATGCCTTTGGAGAGATTTTGCAGTATTGTAGGTGTACGCATGACAGGGACCGTGAAGAAAATTCAAGGGCAACCCACTGATTTGTTGGAGCTTTACCGAGGGGTGACCAATGATGATGACCGCGTGGCGCAATGCGGAAAGATAAGAAATATCCAACTCCCCGCTCTTAGATACTTTTCATATTATCTTGCTACTAGTGTATTGGGTAGGGAGAACACAAGTAATTTCTCCAACTATCATTTAGCCTTCCTTGTTGTTGCGCTTAACAATGATACTCGGTACAATCTTGGCTCGCTTATTGCTCGCCGCCTAGCTGCTAGGGGGGTTATCTATGGAGGCATCATTGCCTCGCGTATAGTTAATGCATTAGGTCTTTTAGTGGATCCCAATGATGCTATGCTGGCACCACAGAGGCTTGACCTTGTTGCTATGAAAATTCATCACTTTGTCACTGCTACTTCTAATTTGGATAGTCTAGTATATAGGATGCTTTTCACTGACGGGGATGAAAGGGAGATCCTTTTGCCACAGCCTTCTTTGTTTAGTGTTCACAGGAGACCGTGGTCGCGCTCCATGGAGGAGGTGGACGAGCAGCTTCGCTTGCTGGGTTTCCACGAGCAGCACCAGGAGGATGTGCCCTCCTATGATTACTCCGTGCATTACGCACGGACGTACTCGAGCTCGCACTAGGACGAGGGGACCTCTTCATCGTACCAGGGTGACACTTCATCCTGGCCAGCTTGGGATTGATACCCACTTAGGCCAAAAGCCTAAGCTTGGGGGAGGTACACCGACACCGCACTCATCTCCATAGCATGTTGCGTCGGTACTTTGTATATTCATGTTTTCGCTCTCTTTTTAGTTTTCGTTCTTCTTTGCTTTTGCTTTCTAAAAACACAAAAAGACCAAAAATATTTCTGTTGTTTCTCTTTGGTTTGCTTCTTCTTTTTGCTTTGCTTGTTTTTCCTCTTTGGTTCTTGTTTTAAAAATCAAAAACAACAAAAATATTTGTCATTCTTCTTTGGTTTTTGTGAGTTTGCAACAGGGTTCAGCAGTCCTTAGTGGATATTGGTTTCATATTATTATTCAAGCCACACAAGTGAAGAGCAATAATGAGGATTAATGACAACTTGAGGTGTGGTAAGAGGTTGGTAACAAACTCTATTTGTTTTCATTTTTTGTAAATATACTCATCATTGTGAGCATGCTTAGTCCGTTCGTGTAGAGTGTGTGTTATCTTTGGATGCTTAGTAGTTCTTGCTTTCTTATGATCAGCTCCAGCTCGCTAATAGTTTGTAGCATGTTTTATGAATGTTTGCTTGCATTGCTCTATTCATAAATTGGTATGACACCGTGGTATCCTCCTCTGAATGTTTCATTTGAATTGACTTGGCACATGCTCACGCATGCACATGACTATGATAATCAGTTAAGCCTTGATGAATTATTTTGCCTTGAGGATCTTGAATCACTTTCATGCCATGAGTAGTCATGTTTTGTTGCAAGCATGATAATGATAGCTATTGTTCTCTCGTTGGTCGCTCCACTATTGCTAGCCTTCACTTACATTGAGTATGTTTTACTCAAGTTTCCAATTCCCTAAACCAAATATTTCCAAAGTGTCCACCATACCTACCTATTAGCATCATTTGCTACTTCCGTGCATATTCAATATGCCTTGTTTTTTTCTGAATAAAATGTTTGCTTGTTATGAGAAAGTTAGTTAGTAAAGCTCTCACGAACTTGATAGCACACTTTATTTTCTTGCACTTAATAAACCTGAACCATTGCGTCCTTCTTTGTTGCGTATATGCTTGCGCTTTATAAGTTGAAGTTAGCAGAACCATGTTTCATGGGGAACGTTTTCAACATTTTGTTGGTACTTAATACCTCGTTGATATCATGTTCTTTTACTTACGGATCCCGACGGTGTGAAATAAAAGTGGAACTTGTAAGATCATGGAGTTTGTATGTATGTTAGAGAAACGCCTGGGCCGCTAGCCTAAGCCATGCCTAATCATGGTGGAAACTTGCAGCATAACCATAATGAGCATTCTATGAAGCATCCTCAATAAAAATCTATGCACATAGTAAATAAAAAGATCGCTGAGATGCTCATTGTCTGCTTGCCTTGTCATTTTGATTATGGGATAGCTCCTGTGTCATGTGCAAGGGGTACCCCGTTGGCGGTTCTCTATGATACGTATATACTTACAATGACAAGAGCTTACTTGTGACTGAAGTTGAGTAGCATGAGGATCGGTCTTCGTAAGTAAGGGGCATGAGGCTTCGATTTATAACTTGTCAAGCATATCCTCTTAGTTGTGTCACTTTAACCTTAACCATTTAAAGATGCTTATGATAGGGGCAATGAGAGCTCAAAGCTAACGAGTACCATGCTTTCAGCATTTGGAAGCCTTTCAAATTATTCAAAACCTTTTCCTTTACTTGTTGAGTCTCCACACATTCTCCGAGCACCTTTTTGAGAGCATAGTTGTCATTCTTTGTGCTTGTCCCATTACTTGATTATTTGTGTTATGACTTTGATGCTTGTATCCTTGATATCTTTACTTCTAGTCATCACTTGAACTTCAGAGGTGCATCAAAGGCAAGCGAGATACCACTCTATCATACCTTTCTATGAGTATTGTAATGTTGCTTCTGTTTGTGCCACATGCTACTTATTATTTTTGAGTTGGAATCTCTTCATAGCTTACATTGCCTATTAAGTAAACTTAATTACATACTCTTTATTATGAACTGCCTAAGTAGTTGATCACATTGCTGAGAATATTTACATCATATGAAGCAAATGTGTTCGTGAAAGCTCTTTTATCGCACTCAGTTTTCAACTGAATTGCTTGAGGACAAGCAATAAGCTAAGCTTGGGGGGAGTTGATACGTACAAAACGTATATACTTTCCCAAACACTTTTGCTATTGTTTCTCCTCTAAACTTGTGTGATTTGGATGCAACTAATACGGACTGATGCTGTTTTCAGCTGAATTGCCTTGGTGTCTACTTTTTGTGCAGAAAACCAACTATCAGGAAAAATCCGAGAAAATATGCTAAAAATCCTATTTCACCCGAAGACTCCAGGAGCCAGAATACGAGACGGAGAAGAGCAAGGGGGTGGCCACACCACCTGGTGGCGCGGGCCAGGCCAGGCCACGCCAGGGGGTGGTGTGGGCCCCCCAAGCACCCCCTCGGTCTCCCTCTTCGCCTATAAGTTGCCTTCTGACCTAAAAACTCCGGGGGGGCGACGTTTTTCTAGAAGGAGTTCCGCTTCGCCACCACCACCAGATTCCACGAAACAGCACCAGAAACTCCATTCTAGCACCCTGCCGGGACAAGGAATTGGAGGAGATCATCGCCATCATCATCACCATCGCTTCTCCATCGACCATCCATGTTTCCCCCATCTATGAGTGAGTCATCCCCCGCTGTAGGCTATGGGAATGGTAGGGATTGGATGAGATCGTTCATGTAGTGGCATCATATTGTTAGGGCATGGTGCCTAGTATGTTTTATTAGTGCTCTGTGACTTTGTTGCGACTTGTTATGCTTAATGCTTGTCACTAGGGCCCGAGTGCCATGATTTCAGATCTGAACATGTTATTGATTCATTATGATAGTATTGTTTTTGGTCTTATCTACAAGTTGTATACACACGTTGTTGTCCGGAACCAATGGCACCGAAGTGACAGAAATCGGGATAACCGGAGGGAATGGCTTTGATGTGAGGATCACATGTGTTCATGGAGTGTTAATGCTTTGCTCCGGTGCTCTATTAAAAGGAGCACCTTAATTGCCAGTAGTTCCCTTGAGGCCCCGCTGCAAACGGGCAGGCAGGACAAAAGATGTTGTGCAAGTTCTCATTGCAAGCACGTATGACTATATATGGAACACATGCCTAGGATTATCTAGTACTTAGATACTTTATCTTATTTATCTGCAATTGCCCTATGTTCTGATTGCTATGTGAATTGTCTTGTCCATGCAACGCCCGTCCATTCATCCCTATGCCTACCGCACTCGAATCCTACTATTTACTGCTATTGTTACTGTTGTCTTTACTTTACTACTCTGTTACTTTACTATTCCTACTACAAAATTGTTGCTACTAATAAACTGTTGTGAGCAAGATTGTTTCCAGGTGCAGCTGAATTGACAACTCAGTTGTTAAGGCTTATAAATTTCTTTGGCTCCCCTTTTGTCGAATCAATAAATTGGGTTTCACTTCTCTCGAAAATACTGCGATACACCCCCTATACTTGTGGGTCATCAGTCTCCTTTAGTTGTTACCCCTTCCTTAGCTCACCATGTTGATCCCTAAATTCACCCTGAAAGACCTCCAATAGGTAGTGGTTCAATAATTGGAAAAGATAATATTGAAGAATTCTTCAATAATGTTAGTAAATATGAGGATATTGAGGATAGATCCCTTGCAGAACTTGCTCCAAACTATGAGACTGCTGCAGCTTGTTTAGTTCACATGTTGGAAGCTAGGTTTGTTAACCTTAACCCCTTAATGCAAGTAATGTTTCTTAAACTTAAAGAAATTTATGACCCCGAAAAGAGAGATTTTATCCTTGAAACTTTGCTTAAGGAGTTCTATGATGTTGCCAAGGAAGCTAGAAAAGTCTTTGAACATTTTAATATGCTAGGCTCATGCGTAGATGTTATTGGTACACGAGAAAAGATGGATAAAACCGAACCTAATGGGGAGGAACCTAAGATATCGATACCTTTTAAACTCGTAGCAATGCATGAAGCCATAGAAAAGAATCTTGATTGGATTGTTCCTGAAAACCTTTTGATGAAAATAGTGAACCTAAGAGCATTGAGAGAGGATCCTCTAGAACTTATTTAGATGATATACTTTGCCTTGTTGAAGATATTTCTGGTATTGATCTTAATGCTTCTTCATTTGAGAACACTTGATTCTTTTTCTTGCTTCTTATGCCTAACTTAAAGGCGTTAAAGAAAAGTACTTATTGGGAGATAACCCAAAAGTTTTAGATAAGTCTTGGAAGTTATTACTTCAGTAATAACCACTCCTTATCCTTTTTATTTGCTTTTTGTGCCAAGAGTAACCTCTAATGAGAGAGAAGTAATGATTGGGAAAGTTGCTGTCCCGAAACAGATTTCTGCGCTTCACTGTAAAAATTCGTGTAAAATCTCTGTATGTCCTTTTGAGGCGTGAATTTTCGTGCTTCTGCCACAGGTTGTTATATAACTTTTGTTAGTTCAACACTTTTTGATTTGAGCAACAGAAGGTCTTCGAAAAAATTCGTCTTTACCTGCTGGTCTGTTTTGACAGATTTCTGTCATTTTCTGCATTTGCTTCTTATTGGTTCCTTTTTAAATTCTTTTGGGGAATTGAGATTTTTTTAGGGAAGTGCTACAGTAGCTAGTGTTTTAATGGAAGTTTTATTGGTGTTAGAACTGAACCTAAATACCTATTATCTTGAGTGCACTAATGTTGCTAATAAAGATTGTGTGAAGTTTTGTATGAAGCAAAAATTTCAGGTGTATGGAAGGAATGCGTAATGAGATGAAGGATGGACTAAAGCTCAAGCTTGGGGATGCCACGCGTGTCACCCCAAGAAATATCCAAGAAGTATAAGCGTCAAAGCTTGGGGATGCCCAAGGCATCCCCTTCTTCATCAATAAAAATCCTAGGTTTCTTCCAAACGCTTCATTTTTATTGTTTCATGCATAGTTGTGTTGTTCTTGAAGCGTCTTCTTTTTCGTTTTCATATTGGTTTTTAGTTTTATTGATTTTCTTAGTTTGCTGAATAAATTGGTTAGACCCCCTCTTTCATACATTGGTTTTCAAATAGTTTGGTTTGGTTTGGAATAGAGTAGGAAAGTTCATGCTTAAGTGTTAAAGAGAGCTTGTTTTTGACTGTGGCCTATGCTTTGTCATGCCATGCTTGATATTGTTTTGGCTTTATGCTTAGTATTCTTTGCTGTAGCATGACTTTTTATAAACAATTGATATTGCTTAATGTGCCTTGGATGAACCATGCGTTGTTTTAGCATATTAAAAGCATAGTATTGTGGTATTCTCCTTCGATGCTTTATTTGGGTTGACTTGGTGCATGCTCACACCATGTTATGACTATCCCAAGTCACCATAGCCTTTATGATACTTTAGTTTTCAACTTGTATCACTTTATGCTTTGATCAATGATGTTTTGTCGCTCTGCATGATTATGGCCATTATTGCTCTCTTAGTTTGTCGCTCCCAGTCTTTTGCTAGCCTCCACAACCAAGTATGAGTTCCACTCATGCATCTGACTCCCTAAACCAAGTTATTCCAAAGAGTCCACCATACCTACCTATTAGCTTATGCTATTCCAAGTATATTCATGCTTTTTTTATCTTCCAAATTAAACTTGTTATGAGAAAACTAGTGATTAAAGCTCTCACGAACTTGTTGGCACACTTTACTTTTTTGCACTTAATAAATTTGAACCATTGGGTCCTTCTTTGTTGTGTATATGCTTGCGCTTTATAAGTTGAAATTAGCAGAACCTTGTATCATGAGGAACGCTTTCAACATTGCACTTATACTTTGTACCCCGTTGATATCATGTTCTTTTTCTTATGATCCTGGCGGTGTGAAATAAAAGTGGAACTTGTAAGATCATGGAGTTTGTATGTGTGTTAGAGAAACGCCCGGGCCGCTAGCCTAAGCCATGCCTAATCATGGTGGAAACTTGCAGCATCATCATAATGAGCACTCTATGAAGCATCCTCAATAAAAACCTATGCAAATAGCAAATAAAAAGATCGCTGAGATGCTCATTGTCTGCTACCCTTGTCATTTTGATTATGGGATAGATCCTGTATCATGTGCAAGGGGTACCCCGTTGGCGGTTCTTTATGATACACATGTACTTACAATGACAAGATCTTACTCGTGACTAAAGTTGAGTAGCATGAGGTTCAGTCTTCGTAAGTAAGGGGCATGAGATTTAGGTTTATAACTTGTCAAGAATATCCTCTTAGTTGTGTCACTTTAACCTTAATCACCTTTAAGATGCTTATGATAGGGGCAATGAGAGCTGAAAGCTATTAAGTACCATAATTTTTGGAAGCTCTTTATGAGACTTGAATCCCTACTTCCTTTTATGAAGGCCTTCCTTCCACTTATATATTGAGTCTCCACCTTCTATCTTTATGCACCTACTTTGAGAGCATAGTGGCCATTCTTAGTTCTATGTGCATTGTCCCAAGACTTGTTGATTGTTGCATACCTTGATATTGCTTGTTTTAAACTAATTGTATGTAGTCACTCTTATGAACTTTGAAGGTGTCATATGCATTTATGTTTTCTACTCTATGAGGGACAAGCTGAATGCTATTATGCTATGTTTCCTTCATGTGAAACAAACAAACGTCTTGCAAAGCATTGTTATTCATAAATCTTTTGTTTGTGGCTTTTCATGTTGCAACATAGTTTCTTTGTCTTATTGCTAGAACTTTGGCTTTCATGTTATGATTGAAGTACTATGATCCCAGCTTTGAATGTTTTACAAATACTTTGATCAAGTTTATGATGGTGCATGTCACCTCAAAAATTATTCTTTCTTTTTATCACTTACCTACTCAAGGACGAGCAAGAGTTAAGCTTAGAGATGTTGATACATTGCAAATGTATCTATAATTTTTGATGTTCCATGCTTGGTTTTATCTATTTTCTTATGTTTTGTCCACACTTTGGAGTACTTTTCATATGATTTATTGGACTAACCTATTAACAAGAGCCATAGTGCCAGCTGCCTATTTTCTACTGTTTTTGGTTTCAGGAAGTTAGAAAATGAATATTCTCGGAATTGGACGGGACAAAAGCCAAAGTCATTATTTTACCAAGGGACACCTGCAGCCAGAATACGAGACGGAGAGGGGCTGGGGCCCGACCACACCATTCAGCGGCCAGGTCTGGCCCGCTTAGGGGTGGTGCAGCCGCCCAGGCACCCCCTCGGCCTCTCCTTTCGCCTATATATTGCCTCCGATGAAACCCTAAGCACCGATCAAAATCCACAAAAGAGTTTCAGAGTCCGTCATCTCCATCCCTAGACCGGGAGGGATCTGAAGCTCTTCCCGTCACCCTGCCGGAGAGGGGAATTCACCCTGGAGGCCTTATTCATCATCATGCAAGCCTCCGGTGTGATGTGTGAGTAGTTCATCTCTAGACTACGGATCCATGTAGTAGCTAGATGGCTGGTTCTCCTCCTTTGTGCTTTCATGTCTATTTGTAATTCTGCATGTTGTGTTTGCGAGGATCCGATGGATATTAAGATGCTATTTCAGATTGATTATTGATTCTATCATGTCTTTTTTATTTGTGATCTTGCATACTTTCCGTTGTTAGTAGCTATCTTGGCCAAGTAGATGCTAGCAAATCCAAGAGTTAGTATTTATGCTCGATAGTGGGTTCATGCCTCTGGTAATCTGGGAAAGTGATAGAAATCTCTAAGGTACTAGATGTGCTGTTGCTACTAGGGAGAAAACAACAATCCTTTGTTCATAGAACAGTCGTATTGTTTACTTTACACGCAATTCGTAATGCAATAATCTGTTGCTTGCAACTTAATACTGGAGGGGGTTCGAATGATAACCTGAAGGTGGATTATTAGTCATTGATGCAGTTGGATGGCGGTCTATGTATAATGTTGTAATGCCCAATCAAGTCTCAAATGAGTCAAGATGATTAGTATATGCTTGTATGCTTTCTCGATGTTTGTCAATTGCCCTGTTGTAATTTGTTCACCCATCATGTTATCTATCTTAAGGAGAGCCACCTCTAGTGAACTATGGACCCCGGTCCTTTCTTTTACGTTCAATCTATCAACTGTTTACTGCTTTGTGTTTACTTTCTGCAAAATATTACTTCCTTCCATTCGATACGTTTAATCCTTTGTTTTCAGCAAAACCGATGAGATTGACAACCTCATCGCAAGTTGGGGGCAAAGTTCTATGGTTGTGTTGTGCAGGTCTCCATGTTGCTACTAGCACCGGTAGTGCGCCCTGCCAAGGCTCAGCTAGCAACACCTTTGGGGTGTTTCCTTGCTCCTACTGGATTGATAACCTTGGTTTCGTACTGAGGGAAAACTTGCTGCTGTGCTCATCATACCTTCCTCTTGAGGTTCCCCAACGAGCTCGATATATTTTGGGCCATCAGACCTTGACATCCCTTGTGCAAAGGTTTCCTAATGGGGGTTCAGGTTTCTATCACTCCGGCAACCCCTACAATTAGTAGCCAAATACACAATGCATTCCCCTAGGCCCATATAGGTGAAGTGTCATGTAGTCGACAGTTCATATGACACTACTAGAAGAAATACACCACAACTTAAATATCAAACCATTGAATCTTTCTCAAAACAATTCCACTACTAACAACATGACTTCTCCCATGTCCTCAAGAACTAAACGAACTACTCACAAGACACCATATGGATCAAGTTTAGAGATGATATAATGATATGTAACAATCTGAACATAAACAATAATTCAATGGTTCACTCAATAGCATCAACTACAAGAAGTAATAAACACCGGGAAAGTTTCTCCTAAGAACTATGCAAGATTCAACCCAATTGTTACAGAGGTATGAAGTGGTGATGATGGTGCTGGTGGAGATGATGATGGTGATGATGATCCCGATGAAGTCCAGCTTGATGGTGGTGTTGATGGCGACGATCTCCCCTCTCCGGGAAGGAATTCCTCGGGCAGAATTCTCTCTGCCGGAGACATCTTTCTCTCTCGGTGTTTTCCGCCCCGCAGAGGTGGGGGAATATTTCTGTGGTTTCTCCCTCAGTTATTAGGGTTTCAAGGGGATAATATACGCCAAAGGGGAGAGCCTAGAGTGGGCCAGGGTGGCCACACCACCTGCTGGCGCGGCCTAGGGCTGCCCACGCCAGGGGGTGGTTGTTGGGGTTCCGCGTATGAAAACAATAAATTTTACTCTAAGCCCCTGAACCCCTAAAGCTTCCAGGACCTACCTATTAGTAATACAGTAACGGGAGGGGCTTTTCGCAAACTTACCCTTGAAGACCGAAAAGCGTTGTCAACGCTCAAGAGAACGTGGTTGATGTAGACGAGCCGAAGCCGACCTCAAGGTCGTGATGAATTCCTTGCGCTCCTTGGCTCCAACGACTTGAGTGCCTCAAGTGCGACACCTCGCAGGGAGTTACACACGTCCGGTGCCTGACGATGACTCCTGCTACCCTGATCTAGCAGCAGTTGCAAAAGTAGAGCTCTCGGATCCAAATCCCAGCATGGCAAGGCCTCATGGTGAAGATGTCGCTGCTCACAGCCTGGACTTGGGACCACGGTCACGAGAGAGAGAGAGAGGGGGAGAGAGAAAATATCAACTGGAGGTCCTCCCAAAAGTGAGAAGACCTCTATTGATTATTGGTGTATTTAAATTGGCCAAATACCCCCACTATATATAGGGAGAGGGGAGGTACTACCTCCCTCAAAGTCCCGGGGTGGGACTAAAGGAGAGGAGGGGGAGGGGTGGCCGCTGGCCAACCTAGTGGCCCCGCGCGGGGGGCTAGGCCCAGTCGGCCTCCCCCTTGGACCCTCTCCCTCTCTCCTTTCCCCTAATGGGCCCTCTCCCTCCGGAAATTGGCCCATTAAGCCTTTGACCATTAAAATTGATTTTCTCTTTATTTAAATAATTATGAATAAATGATTAAATCAACATTTAACATTCATTCACACATTATTCAAACTCCATGGCTATGGAACACCTTCCACCTCCACTCCCGACATCGTCCGGACTTACCGAAACCCTTCCGGTTTTCTCCCTACTCTTCTTCGGTGATTCCACCGATCCTATAAACACTCTCTAAGCATCATCAAGCCCTTAAGCGTGATACCCCACGGTTTGGGAACACTCCAGACATGGTCGGGACACTCCCACACCAATGATTTACAGAGGGACCTGGATGGCCATGTGACCCCTGTGCGTTCCACGAAGATCTTTCATCGTTTGAACCGGGACAGTCGTGTCTTATTCCCTTTGTCACTCGATACTTGCATTGCCCGAGATCTGATCAATGACATCACCATGTCGTCTTAAATCTCATTACTGAACAATGCTACTTGACTCGTTCTGACAAGTGATATCCCCCGTGATCAAATCACACGCTTCGCAGCTATTGGATACAACTTGTCTGAGTGGGCCCTTGACTATCTTCCCATCACATGGACGAACAAATCCCTCTCTTGACATATATTGCCTCAATGGTTTCCTCCGAGTACCTGAACACACCTTTATAACCACTGTATTACCAAGTGCCGCTTGATGCTATCAAAGCACTATCGGGAGACAGTGATTGATATAGCCTCACGGTCTAAGGAATAGTCTATGAGGATCCATTTCTAATCATCGTAACTTGAACTTCGTGACATGATCGGGTCACGATGTTTAGGTTGGGTATTGTTTCATCATCTCATTCTCAGAATGAGATGACCTCATTTCCAACTGGCATAAATGCCACATGATCAGGAAACATGATCATCTGTTGACCAATGAACCAGTGACTAGAGTTTCACTGGGAACCCCTGGTTGTTTGTATATCACACGTGTATTGATGTTTCCACTCAATACAGTTATAGCATGATATAAAACTTAATCATAAACTATATGAAATATGATAATAGTCCTTACTACTATTTGTCTCTAGGGCATATTTCCAACAGTCTCCCACTTGCACTAGAGTACAAATACACTAGCTGCATTTGTTCTCAATCATTGGCACCATATACCCGGTACCCTGAACATGCTTGCTCATTGAAGAGGTTGGGTCTTGGGTCTGTACTTTACAGTCCCAAATCCTTTGGAACTTACTAATGTCACCTTGATTGACATTAATACTTTATCATCACATGATAGCATCTGTGTGTATGCATCGTCGCTATGGCAGCAGAACGAGGCCTGATTCCAGGAGCCTACAGTGACGTTAGATCAACCTCGAGGGCTTTCTCATGGGAACTGTGCCATGGGACACATCATTCTACGTTAAAAGCAAACTAGCCCCACCATAACATTATACAACACTTTAGATGGTACCCTTATCTATTATTATAAATGTATTTATCGAAACACTAGTGCACTCTATGCAACTTTCGATGTTTTTGTTCACCTCGCTTCCTACTTGACTTCAATCGGTATTTACGGGAGTTTCCAACATATTCCCTTATAACATAACCCTTTATGCTTTAAGATATGTCATCCTTTATGGATTTGGAAAACATGTCTGCATTTCTCTACTAGACACTGCGGACAAAACTTAGCTCAACGTTTTGTGATTCAAACTTAATCACTTTCAAACATTCCTTATTTGGATCACATATTATGCTAAGTTGTCATCATGGTTTACTAAGACAGAAACTATGTCTCAACATAGTGGATGAGGATCATCCTTTTCTTTCTTTCAACCATTGATGTTAAACTTAATACTATTCCTAATTTGAGTTATTAAGGATCAGTTCCTTAATTAACTTCTATTCTGAAACCCCTTTCAGAATCCCTTAAAGAATACTACATAATATCATAATACACTTATTGTCAACTTCTACATCTTATAAATCATTATTTATAAGTATTTGCACTTTCATTCTTAACATACTTAAGAATTACTCCTACAAGCTCCCACTCGGAATATGTTCCTGCATATTTGAATTTGAGACTTATATATATTGCTCCCACTTAAAAATATGTCAATCACATATTGTTTCATGGAAGACTTTCATAGCTCCCACTCAATTTTATGCAAATTGCACATCCACTCACTATTTTGAATAACTTCAAAATCCTTTGATCAAATATCAAACTTGGAGATTTTACTATGAGATACTAGTACTTTACTAGTCTTAAATCCACTAGACATTTAGCACATTTGAATCAAATTCATTTGAATTTGTCCAATACCTGACAAATTGTGCTTTTGTCATTCACCCCTTTTTCCACTATGGCTTTGCAGTCATTTGGGAAATTCTAAGTAACCCCTTTTACTTGTGAGATTCAGCAATGAATTGCTTTCTAATCTCAAGTGAATTTTTGTTTCTAGGATTTCTCATAATTTTAGTTTACCATTATTTCCTTAGTAGTTCGTAGGTATGTCATGTTTCAAGAATCATGACAAATGATTCACAAATGTCTCCATACAAGATATGGAATTACATTTTGAATCCTACTTTATGTAGTGAAAATACTAGTGGAGAAAACACAATGATCAATATCATTGATTCTTTCCTTCTATGGAGAGAATCGTTCAGGAACTTTGTCCGTTGCGCTTCCCAACACTCTGATATAGGGTTTTGAATCCTCATCGTGTTTTTCACTATATTCCATTTGCTCCATAATTAAGAAACATCACTAAAAGTGAGCTTTCTCAAGAATGCACCAAAATCCAAGCAATACAAGTTTTGCTTCTCTTTTGAATTAGCTATGGATTTTGTATTCAAAGTTTTCCAATGAATACTCTACAAGGACTTATTCGCTATTGTTTTGGTTATATCAAATAACCCCCAAAACTTTCACGAATTCATATGGTTCACTACCTTCTAATTGAGTGCTAATTATTTCTAAGCTAATGGTCTCTACATCTACAATACAACGATTTATTTGGTGCCTTCTATTCAACCCATTTTTGATATCTAATATCACATTGTGATGCTTTGTATTTTGACGTTTCAAAACACTTTGCATTTCACAATTACTTTTATGCCATTCTTATAAAGTTTAATTTCATTACTATTGATCAAATCATAGTAATTAGATTCTCTTTTATATTTATACCCATTGTTGATGAAACACTTTGATCAAATCAAATAGTTTCATATTCATGTTTCCTTTGGTAAACTTCTTTACACATTTAAACAATCATTTAATGATAATTACCATTTTCGTTAAAACACAATACATCGAATATGTATTTACTTTTAACAATTCTTTAAACACTTTGTATTCAAGCAATACACGGTGTTCAAGTTATTTTGCCGAACTTAGGCATGATTTATATGTGATAAAGAATTGAATGACTTTCACATATTATCACATAACTTTGAATTTAAACAATGGTTTTTCATTCATTAATGAACATATCATTAAGTTGGGTATTTTAAACAAGGCATTTTTAATGTTTTATAAATGTTCATGCATTACCAATTAGTTTCAAACAACAAGGACAATTCACACATAATCAAACAAGATATGAACACGAATAGAAATCATTCATAAAAGTGGAACAACTGTTTGTTACAAACTCATATGAATAACCGTCTCACCAAGTGTGATACACACTAAAGAAGTTCACAATCTCTTGATTACAATAATCATCATAAAACATGAACTAAATGATAAATGTCGAGGGAGAGTGTCGTCGGCCATCATCATCATGCTCGCCATCAACACGCAACATCACCTCCTCTCCAGCAAGCACCTCTCATGCAGAAGGACCTATTTTCAGCAAAACATAACAAGTATCAGATATACTTAACACTGCAAATGTGTTTGCAAGATTATAACATTTATAAAACTGTATATCAAATATATACCTTTGTCATCGATGACCTCTCCGGTGATTGGTTCAACCTTTATGTTACTGAAACGTAATATGAACTCATGGAAATCCAATGCTTCCATATTACCACTCATGATGCTACTCCGGACATGTCCTTCGTAGTTGGGAGGTAACGACCGAAGCAGTACGTCTATCACAAATGGATCAGACATCCAGTAATCCACGAAGTGAACCAGTCTCATGTGTGCATCAAGCATGCGCTCCAAGTGACCCTTCAGACATGTGTGCTCCTCCATCTGTATGGAAAGGAACTCTCCAAGCAGCTCGTGCTTCCACATGCGCACATGTCCTATGAAATCTGCTCTCAGCTGATCCACCATCGAATATGGATCAAGATCACCCATGAGCGGATGTAGTTCGTCCACCATCCCATAACGCATTATTATCTGAATGTAGGTGGACATCTCTTGACGATAGTAGCGGTCTGCTAGCTCTTGTGGGGTCTCGTAGTAGTCTGGCTCAGTCAAATCCATCGTGCGGTGTATGTAGTCTACCACATGATTCCTAGTAAGGAGATCATTCAGGCGCACAAGCCAACTAGGTAAGTTGGATCCATCAAGTCTAAGTTTCTCACCCTTTACCCAATCCTCAATGACAAAGTAAGCTTCACGGTGAGCCATCTACATTTATAATTGCAAAAGGAATTTAGACTAAGTTTATAATTAAATGAGTTAATAATAACTCCACTCAGAAACACCTATCCCCAAAAGGGTTCCTAGTGATAACACGGCCCCTATCAGCCACATCTCCCTCGATTGAACACGGCCATCGATGTGGATTCAAAGGTGGACGCTAAACGTCGGTCTCATAATTCATGCGACTCGTGCTCGATCTTTCGACCATCCGTGTTCCGAGTCCATGTTTCTGTGGCGTGCTAGGCTCGCCAACTCAACCTTAGTGTATTCTCTGTGCAACATGGCTTACACCCACTGTATGCGAACGTAGATATGTCTGACACCCAGGCCTGTAACCCTGGATCGCCTCATACCAAGGAACTTTCTTGGTGGTGCACACTAAGGGGGAACACAATCGTTGGTAATTTTAATAGGGATCATCTTATTAGGCTACCGTCGAGTATCTAATACTAGCACACAATAATACATACAAACAATAACATTGAATGTAAATGTTATGTGATATGGTCCTTCACGTCGTGATCTCCATCCGCCGTCACCGGGTTCCAGCGCCAGGGTTCCGGCGCCGTAGACACCAGGGTACCGGTGTCTTTCCGGCGTGGTAGTTCGTCACCTCCGTGACTATCTACTACTACGTAACAAAAGGTAATCTTTTTACCTTTGCCACAACCATATCACAAAGCAACGCCCCCCTGCAAAAAACAAAGTTAGACGCCTCTACTTTATCTTTGCATGTTTTACGTGGCTGAATGGGCTTTCGCACAAGAACCGTTCTTACCTACGAACTTTCAGCACAACGCTGATCAAGTAGTTGTCTCTACTACACACTTTTTGGGGCCCTCCGTTGCAAATGGCATACCAACTAATGCGAGAGAGACAGACACCCCCTAAGCCACTTTATACGGTACAAGCCGTATGTCAAGCGTGGACCAGTCTCGCGAATGAATGCGTAAAGTCGGTTAGGGGCCGCTTCATCAAGCATTACTGCGGTATACACAAGTACACGTGGGAGGGTAACAACTAAAAGATCAACGCCCACACGCTACATCTCGTGTGTTCTACCCGTACTAGCATTACTACGCATAGATCTAGCTCTGATACCACTGTTGGGGTTCCGCGTATGAAAACAATAAATTTTACTATACGCCCCTGAACCCGTGAAGCTGCCAGGACCTATCTATTAGTAATACAGTAATGGGAGGGGCTTTTCACGAACTTACCCTTGAAGACCGAAAAGAGTTGTCAACGCTCAAGAGAGCCTGGTTGATGTAGACGACCCGAAGCCGACCTCAAGGTCGTGATGAAGTCCTTGCGCTCCTTGGCTCCAACAAATTGAGTTCCTCAAGTGCGACACCTCGCGGGGAGTTACACACATCCGGTGCCTGACGATGACTCCCGCTTCCCCGATCCAGCAGTAGTTGCGGAAGTAGAGCTCCCGGATCCGAATCCCGTAGCGCGACGGTGCTCTGTGGTGAAGATGTCTCTTGCTCGCGCAGTCCAGACTTGGGAACATGGTCATGAGAGAGAGAGGGGGGAGAGAGAAAATATCAACTGGAGGTCCTCCCAAAAGTGAGAAGACCTTTATTGATTATTGGTGTATTTAAATTGGCCAAATACCCCCCCACTATATATAGGGGGAGGGGAGGTACTACCTCCCTCAAAGTCCCGGGGTGGGACTAAAGGAGAGGAGGGGGAGGGGTGGCCGCCGGCCACCCTAGTGGCCCCGCACGGGGGGGCTAGGCCCAGCCGGCCTGCCCCTTGGACCCTCTCCCTCTCTCCTTTCCCCTAATGGGCCCTCTCCCTCCGGAAATTGGCCCATTAAGCCTTTGACCATTAAAATTGATTTTCTCTTTATTTAAATAATTATGAATAAATGATTAAATCAACATTTAACATTCATTCACACATTATTCAAACTCCGTGGCTATGGAACACCTTCCACCTCCACTCCCGACATCCTCCGGACTTACCGAAACCCTTCCGGTTTTCTCCCTACTCTTCTTCGGTGATTCCACCGATCCTATAAACACTATATAAGCATCATCAAGACCTTAAGTGTGATACCCCACGGTTTGGGAACACTCCAGACATGGTCGGGACACTCCCACACCAATGATCGACAGAGGGACCTGGATGGCCATGTGACCCCTGTGCGTTCCACGAAGATCTTTCGTCGTTTGAACCGGGACAGTCGTGTCTTATTCCCTTTGTCACTCGATACTTGCATTGCCCGAGATCTGATCAATAACATCACCATGTCGTCTTCAATCTCGTTACTGAACAATGCTACTTGACTCGTTCTGACAAGTGATATCCCCTCGATCAAATCACACGCTGCGCAGCTATTGGATACAACTTCTCCAAGTGAGCCCTTGAGTATCTTCCTGTCACATGGACGGACAAATCCCACTCTTGACATATATTGCCTCAACGGTTTCCTCTGAGTACCTGAACACACATTTATAACCACTGTATTACCAAGTGGTGCTTGATGCTATCAAAGCACTCTCGGGAGACAGTGATTGATATAGCCTCATGGTCTAAGGAATAGTCGACAAGGATCCATTTCTAATCATTGTAACTTGAACTTCATGACATGATCGGGTCACGATGTTTAGGTTGGGTATTGGTTCATCATCTCATTCTCAGAATAAGATGACCTCATTTCCAACTAGCATAAATGCCACATGATCAGGAAACATGATCATCTGTTGACCAATGAACCAGTGACTAGGTTTTCACTGGGAACCCCTCGTTGTTTGTATATCACACGTGTATTGATGTTTCCACTCAATACAATTATAGCATGATATAAAACTTAATCATAAACTATATGAAATATGATAATAGTCCTTACTACTATTTGTCTCTAGGGCATATTTCCAACAGTGGTGTGGGCCCCCTATGGCCCATCTCCACTCCCCCTTCTGGCAATCTTCGTTTCTGGAAAAATAGGATTTTCCGTATATTTTCCCGGATTTTCTGATCTTCGCGAATTTCGCCTCCAAATATCCCCCTTTTCATCAGAATCCTGACTGCAGAGGTCCATCCTCCAAAAGTCATCAACCATGCAAAAATAGATGAAATAACATAAGTATCATCTCTTAATATGAAATATATCAATGAATAACAGTAAATTATGATATAGAATAGCGATGCAAAATGGACGTATCAACTCCCCCCAAGCTTAGACTTCGCTTGTCCCCAAGCGAAAACTGAGCTCAATAAACATGACCTCGGGTTTATGGAGTGAAGAGTCAATAAAATAATACGGACAAGAAGCATCACATTCATCAATACACTAATCATAATAGAAGACAACTCACTATTATATAACTTAACTTGCAATAATTAAAGGAAAGACAATAAAGATACATAAAGTTAATCATAATTGGTAATGGAAAACTTAGCTCTTGGTCGAACAATAGTTGACAATTTGCAGGAGTTCACACATAAAGGGTTTTCAATGGTAGCTTTCAAAGTAGTATTCACTAAGATAAGAGCAATGTGCAAAACAAGGAACATAGGAAACATGATTGAATAAATCATCATATGAATGAATGAAACACAACAACTCAAAATACTTGCTGAGAAAGAAGGGAATAGGTTTACTGACTCAACTAAAAACTAAAAAATAGGCCCTTCGCATAGGGAAGCCGGGATTTCAAGTTTCATAAAGAGCTTCCAAAAATTATGGTACTTACTAGCTTTCAGCTCTCATTGCCACAATCATAGGCATATTTAGGTGATTAAGGTTAAAGTGATCAAATATGAGGATATGCTTGACAAGTTGTAAGTTGAAAATCCCATGTCCCTTGAATACGAGGGCCGCTCCTCATGCTACTCAAGTTTAGTTACCGGTAAGTTCTTGTCATAGTAAGCATATGTGTATCATAGAGAACCGCCAACGGGGTACCCCTTGCCTGATGATACGGAAGAATCCCCATATCAAAATGACAAGGAAAGCAGACAACGAGCATCTCAGCAATCTTCTTATTTACCATGGGAAAATGGTGCTTTTCTCTCTCTTTCCTCTTTTCTCATCTCTTTTTTTCTTTTTTTCTCAATCTCTATCTCTTTTTTTATAATAAGAATGCTTCATAGATTGCTCATTATGGTTATGCTACAGGTTTCCACCATGATTAGGCATGGATTAGACCAGCGGCCCAGGCATTTGTCTAACACACATACATAACTCCATGGACTTACAAGCTCCCCTTTCATTTCACACCGACGACATCCATAAACAAAATAGCATGATATCAACTAGGTACAATGTACAAGTGCAATGTTGAAAGCATTCCCCATGACAACATGGTTCTGCTAATTCACAACTTACAAAGCGCAAGCATATACGCAACATAGATGGACAATGGTTCAAGTTTATTAAGTGCAAGAAAGTAAAGTGTGCCATCAAGTTTGTGAGAGCTTTAATCACTAATTTTCACATAACAAGTTTAATTCGGAAGGTAGATAAAAACATGAATTTACTTGGAATGGCAATAGTGCTAGTAGATAGGTATGGTGGACACAAATGGCATAGGTTTTGTTTTAAGGATTGGATGCACAAGAAGCATTCCCTCTCAGTACAGGTTTTTGGATAGCAAGGCTGGGTAGCAAGCATAAGAGTTGAAGGAAACAAACAAACATACAAGTGATAAAAACAAACATGCAATCTTCCTTGGAAGCACAAAAGATCTTAACTAGAGAATACTAAACTTATGAGCAAATCAAGAAAGAAAGATTATGAAATTATATTTCTTTAGAGTACTTTTATGTTTTTCATTCAATTCTCAAAATAGTGTTGCTACTGACCGAGCCAGGTTTGCCAAAACCAACTAAATTAACTCAATGATCCCAAAGTGATACCAATACTAACAACAAGATCAATCATATAGCATGAATTGAAAACTAATATAAGATATGCAAAATAGTAAATGAAAGAACTTCTCATTAATATTCCATAACGGCAACTCACACCAAGGGATACATAGATATCTAACGAGAGGGGGACACTTCCATAATGCAAACAATCCTACATGATAACTTCTCTATTCATGATATGACTCTACTAAAAAGGTAAAAAGATAGAAGATAGTGATATGATACCGCGGCACTCCCCCAAGCTTGGAACAAACTAAGGGAATGCCAAAACCTGATGACGAATTACTCCCTCGGTGGTGGTGGTGTTCCCTCATCATCGTCCGACTTCCAAGGTAAGGGCTCCCCATCAACAAAAGACACCCTGGTCTCCATCATCCTGAAACTAGCAGCAGCACTTATGCGTTTAAACCTAACCTCATACTCACAGTTTTGGTTTTGCACGTTGTAGAGCTATGCTTGTAGTTGGTTGTTCGTTCAGTGGAGTGATAGAATTTCATCCTTAAGCTCAGCAGCCTCCTTCTGGTGCTCGGCGATGAGTTCGGAACAAAACTTATGGATGATATCCACTTCGTGTTCCGCCATCTTCTTGTACCTAAAGACTTCTTGCTCCAATGCTTCCATCCTGTCCTCCAGATTTCCTTCACCTTTAGGGCCCTGAACCTCTTTTATCTGTACCTTCCCATCTTCGAGCAACAACTCTTTGGGATGAATCTTCAACTCGCGCAAGTATGGGTTGATGATGTCTGCGGAGGGATCTCCCTTGGCTAATCCAGAGGAGGACATTGTGGCTCCAAAAATGAGATTCTACATGTCAAAAATTGATCAAAATGAAAACACGACGAGAACACGATATACGAACATTGGGGGATCCGGGGGATTATATATTATGAATTTTTACAACAAAAGGAAGGTACTGGGAGAAAATGGGTCGGAGACGGAGTCCGAGGTGGCCACACCACCTGCTGGCGCGGCCAGGGGGTGGTGTGAGCCACCCTGTCTCTGTTTCCATCCCTCTTTCGCTTCGTTGCTTTCCTTGTTGGATAAAAATTGCAAAAATATAACTGGACAGAATTTTCGCGGAACTTTTCTTACCAGAACTGTTACCTATTCGAAAACGGACTCTGAAGGTCTCTGAATTTGGTCTTTGATAAAAATTTCCGGAGTTACTACTTGAATAGCATCAATATCTTAATCATACACTTATTGCTTGAGTCATGAAAACCTTTCACTTTCTTATTACATCATTTTCTCCACTAACCTGGAAATTTCTTTCACACAAAACATCACACAATTCTCATTAGCAACATTAGTATAAACGAGGTAATAAACCTTTTAAGTTCAATTTTAACTAAAATCCATCAAAACATAAGCTACTGAAACAACTCCTTCTGAAATCCCAAAAGAATTTAAAAAGGAAATCGATTTAAGAGGCAAATGCAAGAGTGGCAAAAATCTATCAAAACAGACCAACGGGTAAAGATCAATTTTTTCGAAAATCTTCTGATGCTCAAATCAAGAAGTGTAAAACTAACGAAAGTTAAATAACAACCTGGGGCAGAATCAAAAAAAAGTTACAGCTCAATCCGACTTACAAAGATCTCTCACGATTTTTTACGGTGAAACACAAAAATCTCTTTCGGGACAACAACTTCCCCAAATCTTACTTCTCTCTCATTAGAGGTTGATCTTGAAACAAAAACCAAAAAAAGGATAAGGAAAGGTTATTACCGAAGTAATAACTTCCAAGACTCAAATAAACAAAAACAACTGAAAGCGCAAATAAATTGGGTTGTCTCCCAAAAAGCTCTTTCTTTATAGCCATTAAGATGGGCATGTAATGATGCTCACATAAGAATATGAATTGAAGTAAAAGAGAGCATCAAAAAGCAACAATACACATGTTTAATTCTAACCCACTTCCTATGCAAGGGAATTTTGTAAGCAAACAAGTTGTTGAAACTAGGGACTGCTATCATAGGAAGGCAAAACAAGTGCAACATAAAGACTTTCAGCATAAAGCGAGGAAACTTAATATTATTGAGATGCATTAGAACCGTCTTCCCTATCCCAGAATAACTTTCAGTATCATGCATAAATTTAATAATATAACTATCACAAGAACCATTGTAGCAATTATTACTTATTCTAACAGAAAACACAGGGACACTAGCTCTCATAACACTACTTTGTGAAACAATATTAGGGATATCCCTACACAGGATAGTGTGTCCCTCTTCTACATATTTAGTGACAAAGTCTTTCACATTTTCTATTATAGGTTCATCATCCATTTGTTTATCAGGTTCAATAGCTTTATTTGTACTTTCATTAACCATACTAGCTATCATAGAATGTTCCTTTATCTTAACTGGGAAAGGTATTTTCTCAATATAAGGTTCAGGTAAAACATGATTAGCAGTATAAACTTCAGTATTTCTTGCAGGAACACTATTAACAATGTCTTTATAAGGTGCATGATACTTATTCCACTTCTTTTTAGGCACTCTAATATAGGAAGCAAAAGCCTTAAAATAGGTTGCAATAGCTTGAGAGTCAAGACCATAAGCATTTTTAATATTTTCAAAATCATCAGTTCCCATAAAAGATTCAATGCATTTATAATCATAATTTATACCTGACTTTCTTACTTTGTCATTCTCCCATGCTTCAGCATTGTCTTGAATACGGTCTAGAAGATCCCATTTAGCTTCTTCTTCCATGCGTGTAAATGATCCAACACAAGAGGCATCCAATAAATCCTTATCATAAAGAGAAAGCCTTGCATAAAATTTATTGATAATAATATTGTGAGGGAGCTCATGAATAGGACATTTGAGCATTAGTAACTTCAATCTCCCCCAAGCTTGAGTTGTACTCTCTCCATCAAGAGGCCAAAAGTTTTATATTTGATTCCGATCTTTATGAATCTCACTAGGAGGATAAAATTTTGAATAAAAGAGAGGCACTATTTCCTCCCATTCAAGAGCTTGGCCATTCTTTAGTAGCTTATACCATTCCTTAGCTCTTCCTTTCAGTGATAATGAGAATAACTTCTTCTTGACTTAATCTATTGTAATATCTGCACACTTAAACAACCCGCATAATTCGTGTATAAAGAGCAAATGATCACCAAGATGGACAGTTCCATCTCCAAAATAGTAGTTATCCATAACACGATCAATAATTCTTGTAGGTATTTTAAAAGTATCATTCTCAGTAGGTGGTGGTTCATCTACTACCTTAGCAGTGGTAGTAGCATTACGAAATAAGAAACTCAGCGAATTATCCATATTGAAAATAAAGTAACTAACAGATGTAAACAATACTCATAGTAGAAGTTTCCTTTATCAGTTCCACTCTCCAATAGTGCTTCATTCCTCGGCAAAGGTGCCAGAAAATAGTCTTGATGACCCACAAGTATAGGAGGTGTATCGCAGTATTTTCGATAAGTAAGAGTGTTGAACCCAATGAGGAGCAGAAGGTGTTGACGAGTGGCTTGGAGCAGGAATTCTCTGTAAATACTTAGCAAACGGATTTTTAGGGGTTTTTGATAATGCAGGTAAATAAAGTACGAGTAAGTAAAATACAATAAGAATAAATGCAGCAAGTGGCCCAATCCTTTCTTTAGCAAAGGACAGGCCGGATGTATTACTTAAGATGACCAAATATTCTCGAGGATACACAGGAATATCGTCAAATGCTTTCGCTTCATATAGTTGATTAATCTTCTTTAGTTTGTTAAGTGTTGTGTGGGTGAGCCTGTGCTAATGTACCGACCTTCCTAGGACTAATACATACTTATGATTATACCCCTTGCAAGCATCCGCAAGTACAAGAAAGTAATTAAGGCAGAAACCTAACCACAGCTTTAAACTCTAAGACCCTAACATCCCTTGTGCAAAGGTTTCCTAATGGGGGTTCAGGTTTCTGTCATTCCGGCAACCCCTACGATTAGTAGCCAAATACACAATGCATTCCCCTAGGCCCATAGAGGTGAAGTGTCATATAGTCGACATTCACATGACACCACTAGAGGAAATACACCACAACTTAAATATCAAACCATTGAATCTTTCTCAACACAATTCCACTACTAACAACATGACTTCTCCCATGTCCTCAAGAACTAAACGAACTACTCACAAGACATCATATGGATCAAGATCAGAGATGATATAATGATATGTAACAATCTGAACATAAACGATAATTCAATGGTTCACTCAATAGCATCAACTACAAGAAGTAATCAACACCAGAAAAGTTTACCCTAAGAACTATGCAAGATTCAACCCAAAAGTTACAGCGGTATGAAGTGGTGATGATGGTGCTGGTGGAGATGATGATGGTGATGATGATCTCGATGAAGTCCAACTCGATGGTGGTGTTGATGGCGACGATCTCCCCTCTCCGGGATGGAATTCCCCCAGCAGAATTCTGTCTGCCGAAGAGATCTTTCTCTCTTGGTGTTTTCTGCCCCGCAGAGGCGGCGAAATCTTTCTGTGGTCACTCCCTCAGGTATTAGGGCTTCGAGGGGATAATATACGCCAGAGGGGAGAGCCTGGAGTGGGCCTAGGGCTGCCCGCGCCAAGGGGTGGTGTGGGCCCCCTGTGGCCCATCTCCACTCCCCCTTCTGGCAATCTTCGTCTTTTGGAAAAATAGGATTTTCCGTATATTTTTCTGGATTTTCTGATCTTCACGAATTTCACCTCCAAACAGCCCATTTTCCATCAGAATCCTGACTGCAGAGGCCCATCCTCCAAAAGTCATCAACCATGCAAAAATAGATGAAATAACATAAGTATCATCTCTTAATATGAAATATATCAATGAATAACAGTAAATTATGATATAGAATAGTGATGCAAAATGGACGTATCAAAACTTAGTGAATCAAAAATGACACTGCTTGTGTTTATTGCATCAACAAACAAGGAAATTGGCAGTAGAAAACAATACTTGTTGTTTACATGACCTTTCTCAATGAAGGACCAAGAACAACCAGCAGTTTCAGTGTCTAAAGATAAGCTGCTATAAAGAAGAAAAGCAGTCAGCCTAGAATAGAGTTAAGGTACAATATTGGCGAAACAAATAGATCAAAAGACATGGTTGTTGCTGAAGAAAACCCTGCACATGCAGGAACCAGCTGAAACATACCACCTCCAATTTGCATACTTACAATAAATAGATTTAGTAGCATGGTGAAGATGGTACTCAGACATTCATCTTGTGGTCATCTTGTGGTCTGCAAAAAAAACACGAACAAATTTAAACAATAAGAACCTCATGAGTAGACTGACGATTATCAGAATAATCTATTAGCAACTATGAACTATATGCACCATAGCTATCTTGGATTCTCGACACAATTGCAAGTTTTCTCAGAAAGACTAAAGAAGAATTGATCTGGAACACAAATTTATTCTTGAAACTATAGACTTATTAACTCAACTGGGCATGGTTGCTCCTACGCAGAAATTGGAGTGTTTTCGGCCATGTAGGGAAAAATCGGTCTTTTCAAATTAGCAAATGATGCAAACAGGATCATCGTAGGAAACGACCATCTTGATATTTAGATGGAAAGCTTCCCTGAGCCAACACGCCTTCTATATCTTCATCTTGAGAGCCCGCCTCATGGCGGCTCCATGCAGAAATAGCCAGCCGCGAATCAGGCAACAAAAATAGTCAGACGCAATCCAGAAAAACAAGGATAGTGAGTGATATTATTTTATTCAAAATCTACAAGAACCATGAAATAGCTATTCCATTAATTAGGCTGCTGCGAATAACCAAGAATGGAAAATTATGAAACCAAAAAAACAAACAGATCATGCTATATTCCCTTTCGGTATGGCATCTACAACAATCTTTCTGACCCATAAGCAAACAAAGTTATTTTCTTAGCTGCCTAATAGTTGCTGGCAGTGTCTATGTCCATGAACATAGATACATGTAGATGATCTGCCTATGTGGCCATCGTGTATGGAAGAATCTAGGCATATGAGTACCCGAACCTATATTTTCTCCTTCAACCTGCAGTTGTAAGAGCTGCCTCACACGCCTTCATCTATATCTCCAGGCATGAGAGAGAGAGAGAGAGACCTGGGATGCCAAGGATGACGGTGCCGGTGCCGGAGACGCGGACGGTGGCGTACGTAGTAGGGCCTAAGGATGTGGAGCTCCTCCGACCGCTTGCTGCCAACTCGTTCGGCCGGCCTGGTTCTGCTCCCGGTGATGGAGGCGTAGATTGGGAGGGGAGGGAAGGGGGCGCGTGAGCAGGCACTTTGGCGGCGGGACGAGCAGAGAGGAAGAGGAGGAGGCGAAGCCAGGAAAGAGGAGTGTGGAGATTAGAGATAGGGTTCTCACCGTGGGGAGTGTTTTGTATGGCTCTGCTCGCCGCTGTCTCTGCGCGCCCTGCTCCTGCTCGCCCGTTGCCGCGCCCAGCTTGCCGCCGTCGCCATGCGCCTTGCCCTTGCTCGCTCGTCGTCGCCTGCTCGCCGCCTTCCTTGACCCTACTCGCCGATGTTCCCGAGCCCTGCTCGCCTCCGTCGCCACGCCACCTGCCGCTTCTCATCCGTCGTCGTGCCATGCCCGTGGTCGCCGCGCGACCTGCTCAAGGCTGGTGTGGAGGTAGGGATGCGGGCGGGGGCGCGACCTGCTCAAGGCTGGTGTGGAGGCAGGGATGCGGGCGGGGCTATGCCCCCCTTCCCCGCGAGATCCGCCCTGGTGTACCTCCTGACCGACGAGCGGCGGCGGCGGCGACGAGACGGTGCTAGGAGATGGGAGAGTGCGGGCGGCGGCGATTGGGAATTAGCGTTGGCTCTTTTTCCATGCGCGGGGATTCGATGCCCATGTCACGCCCACTAGTACACACCTAAATTGCCACAGAAGGAAAAACGACAGGCTGACAAGCGGAGCCGGGAGAAATTAGCACAATCATAGTGTGCGGGGAAGTGCATCGGTGTACAATCAGGGTGCACGCAGCATAACTACTGATGAGGGCAAAAACGTCCAGAGACGAATGGACGGATCATATCTGCTCCTGGAGCTCGATCGAACAACCAGAAATCGCTGAGCTCTGGGGAGCCTCCCAGGGGTGCCCCTATTATACCTTTGGATGTATCTCGCATATACTCTCTCTACATATAAAACGTAAGTGTGCTAAATCTGAATAATAGGTTTGCAAACCACCGTGCATATAGGTTGATCTTGAATTCTGTACTGCTATAATAGAGCCAATTTGTCTAGATACGGCTATATGTAGATGCGTTTTGCCTAGATACAGTCGTATCAAGACAAATTTAAGTCAACTAATTTAAAAAAGAGAGAGTATATGCAACAGATATGTATAGGACTGTACAAGGCTTTAACGATGTATAAGTACAACAACGGTCAAGTCCTAGCCGGCTCTATGGCAAGAAACAACATGCTATCAATGCATCTATAAACAGTAGTGGTACCGGCTGAAAAAGGAACTTTCTGTTCGTAATTGTCACCTGATCTCTTTGTCTTTGAGGAACCGCTCAAGAGGGTGGCCGCCGGTTGGAGCCAGCGTTAGCCGTCGGCGGCGGCCAGAAACCTAGAATTATCCACGTAAAGAGCTATCGAGAGAGATCAAGATCTGTACAAGAACGGGTGCTCTGTATAGGACAACTAACATGGACAGGGACGTTTTCACAAACTTGCAGCTAACGTGAAGGTGGAAGCACATCTATTTTAACCGGGCCGCAACTTCTTTATCGGACGTACTAGGTCAGTTTGATTGCACGAGTCGGCTGATTGCACAGCAAATGTTTCCTTTCCGAAAAGGGGAACAAAGTGATACATATAACTTTTATTTCATGTGTTCAACAAATCCACATAATAAACATACATACCGAAACCGTCAAACAACGTGACAACGCACCGCCATCTAGCTTGACGGTAGGGGCACATGGCCTAGTTATCCGGCCAAGACCATCGTCAGCTCACGGCCAAAACCAAAACGAACGCCTCATGTGTCGTTGGCCCACGGAATAAAATTGAAAGAGCGTCTTATGCGCACTTCCGATATATCTTGAATTAATGCTTGCAAAGCAGAGGCTAATTACTGAGCTACTCCCTCCGTTTTAAAAATAAGATGTTTTAGTTTTATGAAAAAAATGTATCTAGATTCTTTTTAGTGTGTATAGGTTCACTCCAAATCTAGATAAACCTATGCTAAAAGTAGTCTTGATACACTTCGTTCACAAAACTAAAATATCTTATATTTTGAAACGGAAGGAGTACGTTAGCTGGCTAAGCCGCTAAGGTGTTGTAGATCATCAGTTTGCGTGCGCTTTGATCCCTTGATCAACCATGCATTCAACAGACAGGAGTGTAGTAGTAGGTACAGTACATGCATGCATACTGATTTTACGCATGAAAAAAAATGAAAGACAGTCTTCCTACCTCCTGTCTGTTTACTCACTTCGTAGGAAAAAATGTTATTTTTCTACAAGCGCGTGTGTTGTTCCTTTACTAATCCTGGTATCAGGTATGAAATCCCCTTTGGGTGTTTCCTTTAGGCCTTGTTCGGTTAGTCCAAAACATGTATGGATCAGTCTGGATTGCGACCTGATCCAGGGTGTTCCAGCCCGGCAGATTGAATGTTCGTTTAGTCCATGGCTGGATTACAACAGAACTCATTCCGTTGATTTTCCGCTATCTGGGTCTGGGAAAAAAAATCTTCCCACGCGAGGTGTGGAATTTTTTCCACGGAACAAGCAACGCCTAGGCAGGCTGCAGCTGTGCAGTTTCCATAGCGAGGTTTCTGTGTGTTTTGGGATAACAGAACGAAAACCTGATTCGTGAATTATGGTAATTAATCCCAAATGGGATTGGGTGGAGTATGGGATCAACCAAATCCAAGTGGGGCTCAATTCCATACGTGGATTCCTTTCAAAATAACCGAACGAGCCCTTAGGCCATGTTCGTTTAATCCCTGGAAGGGTTGGATTAACCTGGATTAGAGCCAAATCCCGTCGTCCCAGCCCTTGGAGAAAATTTTCCAGCCCAGCCAACTTGATGGCTTCGTTTATTCCAGTACTGTATTTTTTTCCTAGTCCATCCAGTCCATTTACACTATCTTGGCCTGGAAAAAATTATTGCCAACCGGCTCGTGGAACGATTCCAAACGCGAGGGAGCTAGCTATGCAAACAGTTTCCCTAAAAAAAAGCTATGCAAACAGTTTTCATGATTCATCGTGGCTCAAACGAACAAGTATTTTTTGAACGGGTTAACATGGGATTATCCTGACTTGGATTTGGTAATAGTATGGGATTAACCCAATCCAACACTGGATTGGTACCACGCCTGCTTTCATTCCAGAGAAAACGAACGAAGTCTTAGGCCTTGTTCGGTTTCATGAAATCTGAGCGGGATTGGCAGGGATTGAGGGGGAATAAATCCCATCTAAATCAAAATCCCTCCAAATTCCTTCCAAACCACTCCAATCCACTAGGAAAGTGGATTAACCGAACAAGCCCTTAAGGCCTTGTTTGGTATTAGAGTATTTGTAGGGATTAGAGGGGATAATCCCCACCAAACCCTAAATCCCCACTTACTTCAAATAGTATGTTTGTTTCTAGAGTATTGGACTGATCAATCCCCACTAATTCCCACTTTTCCCTCAAATTCTAGTGTATTTTTTCCCATATCCAATACACTACCTCTACCTAGTGGATTGATGGGGATTGAGGGTTTTGTGGGGATTAAAGGGGTTTAGGTGTAGGTAGGGATTTCACCCAATCCCTTGGGGATTATTCTTTCTAATCCCCACTAAAACACTAGTACCAAACAAGGCTTAAAGTGTTTTGAGTCTTTGAGATGCATCAAATAATCCATGACTTTGATCTGGGGACCACTGTAATGCTTAGTCAAGGTCAAGGCATGGAAACCAAAAAAAATGACAACCAAAGTATATGGCGACATGACAAGACAAACGCCAACGATCATTAGCCGTTATAGCATACTTGGGGTTTTAGTTGGTCGACTAATTAATTGAAGACTTTTTGGTCGTAAGTTTCCTGTCTCCCTCTTTTGCCAGGTACGTGGCGAGTAGTGTTTGGGTTAGTCAGCCACCAGGTGAGATACGTTTGGTGAGAAGATCACATGCATGCATGAAAGCCGAAGAGAAGCTACAAGGATAATAAAATATTCTATATATATAATTTATGACCGGGAAGGGAATGGTGGAGTAGTATGCTGATATTCTCAAATATACGAATCGGCATGTGTTGTTCTTTCAGCATACGACACTCCTTGAAGCATGCTTTCGTTATGGTTTATAAATAAAATCAAACAGTTGAACTGATATAAAATGACGAGAACAGATAAAAAATAAGCAAAAAAGAACATGAAATAAACACGGTAACAACACTAAGCAGTATCGGAGCTCCATGAAAGAGGGTAACAAGACAACGCACCGCCGTCGTCAAGATCGAGACATTAAATGGTTTATTTCAACCCAGAGCTCTAACGCGAAGCATAACGATGCCCCTAAAAGGATTACGACACCCGTAAACATCTCCATTGTTGGCGTCGGAAGTGTAGAGATTTCGCCTAGAAATACCTTTGCACCACACCCGATAGCTCTGACCGCTCATTGTCCCCAAGGCAAACCTCCAACACGCGACTTGAGAGCTGCCTTTGCCAGATGCCAACACCAAGATCCCCCACCAGCTCCTTTGCAACAACGCTTACTAACGTCTTTATATATAACTCTATATATGAAGACAAGCATTGTCGCAAAGGTTACTATTGCCTTCATACACCATGCATAAAACGAAATATCTACATTTACTGGCACGTCATACTACACTTAGAGCATCTCTAACCCATCCCCTTTCCTTTAGAGGAGAAAACGGCCCCTTCCCTTTAGAGGAGCAATTTAGCGCCGCGAAACCGATCTCCAAAAAGTTTAGAGGAGTAAAATTTTACCTTTTGCAAATCAAAACTTTTAAACAAAACTATTACTATTACAAACCGAAATAAGTGTAATAAATCAAATTATTCATTATTACAAACCCAAATAAATGTAATAAATCCAATAGTTGAATATTATGAACCGAATTGAATGTAATAAATCAAATCGTTTGTAAGCAAATCAATGAAAACACAACTAATTGTCGTGGAGATGTCAGAGATGCTCAACAAGATCAGCATGTAGTTGATTATGTGCCTCCTTATTCTCGATGATTGGGTGCATTGTGAGGAACTGGTCGATCCTGGATAGATCATGCTCAGGCACAACAAGCTCTGTTTCAGTTGACCCATGCACGGCCAAACTGTAATCCCCTCCCCGGGGCCCGAAAATCTTCGTTCAAAATCATAATCATTGCTATTTCCAAAACCTTGTCTTCATCTTCTTGCTCCTCGGACGAAGAATCGTCGAAAATCATCTCTCGCAACCTCTTCATCTACAGTCGAATGCTATCGGTCACGAACAAAACTGAAAAGTAAACCCAAATATCATATGGGAATTCGGTCGATTACCTTGTGCGCGGCGGAGGGGAAGATCGCGGCCGGAGCAGTTGCGCCGACCAAAAGGGGACTCGACGACCGGGCGGGCTAGAGGGCGGATGGACGGCATGGTCGCTGCCGACAAACGCCCTCCTGGCGGCTGCGCGACGACTGGACGGCCATGAACCAGCGTGTCCGCCGCTAGGAGAAGTTCGCCGGAATCTGGCCACGGCCACCAACTTGACGCCCATGGTCGCTCTACACCGCCTCCTTACCCTCCCAAGGCTTTTTCCGAGCGAAATCGACCTCGCCGTGGCCGGAGACGAGCTTTCTTTCGGTTCCGACCGGAGGCGGGACCCACCTCAATGCATCGGCTCTAGGGGGCGATTCCGGCGACGACGAGCAGCCGCGACAGGGGCGGATGGGGGGAAATGGGGTTCGGTGCTTCGGGAAGGCGGCGGAGGGAAAACGGTGGCCAGCGGGGGCAACGCTGACGGGAATGGTGCGGCGGGGCAGTGGCAACCGGATGAAGGAGAAAAAAAATATGCGAATTGTAGCCTTCGGCGCGTATATTTGTGAATCGCCGAGGCGGATTTCTACAAATTATTCTCCTCTAGAGCCCTTTGGAGATGGGTTAGAGTCGGTTCCCGCCGTTAGACGAGAAAATATACTCCTCTAACGTCTGAAAGAGGATGGGTTAGAGATGGTCTTAGTGTGTTTGCACATACTGCCTTCTTTTCATAATGTAATATTTTTAGCGACTCAAATTGAAGCGATAAAAAGGACGTCGACGAAACGAGAGCCCTACATGTGTACTGGCATCCCTTTCTTCGTGCCTAAGCGAGAAAGCCATCGGCTTGGTACACGTACGTGTCCGACTATGGAGGAGGCACCTTCTTGCAATGGTGACAGGCGAAGCAGCCTGCGACCACGAAAAACCAGCCATGTCACAGCGGGACCCGCATGCTCAGTCCGATCTGAAACTAGTGGTACTATTTGGTGCCGATCGACTTCCTAACTCCTATGCGCGCGTGCGTGTATAAATAGGCTCAGCTCCGTCTTACTCGCTCCCTTTTCCCTGATCGCTCTCATGCACCCCGGCCCATAGTCTCGACTCTCGACCAATCGCAGTTACTCGCGTCACATCCGTAGCACTAGCGTCAGGAGCACGATGCTGTCCCTGCAAGAAGCCACGCAGCTCGACTTCGCCGGCGAGGGGTGGCTTACGGACCTGGACGGTTCCGTCCCCGTGTCTGGCCTCTGGCTCGACGGACCGTCTGGGACTGCCATGTCGTGTTCAGCGCCAGCGGGAACCAATACTCGTATCATGGCGCCCGTGGCGGACATGGCGCTGGCCGGCCAGGAGGACGCGGAGCGGCGAATGAGGAGGAAGATGTCCAACCGGGAGTCCGCCAGGCGGTCGCGCGCGCGGAAGCGGCGGCGGGCGGAGGAGCTCGAGGAAGCCCTGGAGGCGCTCCGGGACAAGAACGGCGCGATGGCGGCGAGGATGGACGCGGCAGTGCGGCGCGCCCTCGCCGCGAGGCTCGACACCGCGCGGCTCCAGGCGGAGGCCTGCGCGCTGCGCCGCCGGCTGGGCGAGGCACAGAGCTGCGCTGCGGTGCTGGTCGAAATGTCCCGGCTGCTCGGCACTAGCTAGCGACGGGGCCGTTCGTGCCCGTGCCCGGACGCCCAGCGGCCTATAGCTGCGAGTCTGCTCTTCTACGTGGTTTCGTTGATACTCCCTCGTGGCCGTGTCTGTAATTGTAAATCAAGTACTGTATTTTTTGGGACAGGATTTGTAAATCAAGTACGTTCCCGGGGCCTTTTTTTCTGCCCGACGGTGATTTTTCGTCCATTCACATTCTTAGAACGCCGTTTTCATTCGGATTTAGTCCAAAATACGTCTGGCCTTCTCAGGCCGATCTCGTGGCGCCGGAAACACCAGACAAAGCAAAAACAAGGATGGGTCAGCCCTGTCGGCGAGTGAAGGCCGAGTTCCCGCCCTTTTCCTCTTCCCCCTCCCGCCTTTCCTCCCCAATCCCCCCACATCTCCCGTCAATTCGCCGAGCTCCCGACCACCATGCCGTCCAAGGCTTTCGCCAAACCCCGATCCGCCGTCGGCGAACCAAAGGAGAAAAATGTGAGGAAGCCGAGAGCGCCCGCGCCAAAACCTGAAGGCATGAGCGGCTCTGCCTGGTTGGCCCTATCCACGAAGAGAAAGTTCGATACAGACAACCGTAGGGACAAGAAGACAAGGGCCAAACAGGCGAAGGGGCTCGCCGAGGCACACGCGGCGGCCGAGGCCTAGGCGATGAGGGACGGCGTCGCGTGCGCAGTACGACGGCCTTTGGGGGAGCCAGCCAAGCGTCGCTTCGCCTGCCGGATACTCGTCGGTCGGCTTCTCGCCGATCTTGCCGGCGATGTTTTAGGAGAATCAGGCGAACCCACGGCAGAGGTACTTGAAAGGATCGGGAGTGAATATGTGCTACTTCAAATTTTACTCTTTTTCAAGTTAGGGTTTGACACAAAAGGTAAATTTTCTAGATTATGCAACTACGATGAATTTACCTATATGTCGATCTAGAACATACACTAAGCAAGAACTAGATAAGTAAAGTGCGGTAAATGATAGAAGTAACCAAAGTGGAGCACGCGGAGACACAAGGATTTGTTTCCTGTAGTTCCTTCCTTTTGAGGGGAAATATGTCTACGTTTGGAGAGGGGGTGGTTTCAAACCACCAACGCCACGAGAGGCCTCCCTTATTCTCCGATGAACCTCACCCCAACGGGTTCGATTCACCTCTTCCACTATAGCGGCAACCTTCGAGGTAGAAGTCGGCACCTTTACAACAAGTTCGGGGCACACATCCACAACCTAATTGGAGGCTCCCGAATACAAGCTAGCTGTCAAACAATCAAAGACAAGCTAGTAAGAACCAAATCACAAGCTAGGGTTTCTAATGAAACACTAGAGCAAGGGGCCCTCAAGTGAATGAGGGGGAAATGAAGATCTCTCTTGGTGAAGCTATAGATTAAGGCCTCCTCCTTCGATTCTTCAAAGATCGAAGACTTTGGATGGTAGAGTGAAGAGATCTTGAGGATTTGGTGGCTCAAATGGTGATGTTGTTCTTGAGGTGGACGAGCAGCTCCCAAGGTAGAAGAAGGGGCCTTTATATAGGGCCCCTAGAATTAGAGCCATTGGGAGCCACTTACCCAGGACAGTCCGGCAAACACCAGCCGGACACTCTAGGCAAAACCAACCGGACACTTCAGCCTGGTAAAGCTTCCGGCCAGTGTCCGGATTGAGTCCGGGTAGAGTCCAAAGTGATGTTCCGATTGTCCGAGCAAGTCAACGAAACCCCAGGGCCGGATAGTCCGGGAGAACCCAGTCGGATAGTCTGGCTTGGCCGGACACTCCGGCGTATATTAGCCGGACAGTCCGTCTGGGACTTTCTTCCTACATAGACATGATCATGGGAAGCTCTTTTCCTTCAGTGAAAAATACACAAGAGTAGCTAATATCTCCTGAAACATTTAACAGCAGATTAAACCTATCCAAGTGTTGTCAACAAACATCAAAATAATAGGAAGGGCATTAATACCCTTTCAATCTCCCTATTTTTGGTGTTTGATGACAACCCAAAGATTTGCATATAGGATAGGTAATAATTTTTACAATGAGAGATTTATAAAATATAGCAAGGCTCCCCTAGATGTGTGACCAATTTTATCTTTGCATTTGAATACAAGATCACACACCCATGGATCACATCCTCACTAGATTTTGTAGCTAACAAGTTATGACTTGATATAATAGCAACTAGATCGATAAGCTAGGCATAACATAGTCATTAACATAACCGGGTAAGCATGTCACAACACATATAACGGAGTTCAACACAACATAGTACTCAAACACATAAGATAAAGACACGAAGCTTCAAAGAGTCAAATCAAAATAACGTGAAGCTCGTGTACCCATGCAAATCCCCGGTAGAAACCTAATAAAGGGGCTACTTCTCCCCTTTGGCATCGAGACGCCAAAAAGGGAAAAGAGCACAACTAAAGCGTCCCAAGCCAACTCTAGCCACTGTAGTCATCGTCGGCGACATCCTCCTCCTCATCATCGTCCTCATCCTCATCCTCATCGCCATCCTCATCATCATGATCATCCCAAGTAGAGCTCTGGTCGTGAGGGCGAGAAGAAGAAGACACGTCCTCAAACATGGACCAGTCCACACGTCCCTGACTCCAGTGACCATAGGAAAGAGTGCCATTAGATGCCTGCTGCTGAGGAGGATCAACATCCATGGGCTGGTTGATCCGCTTGAATTCCTTCAGGACATTCTGGTTGGCCTTGTAGGCATCATACTGTCCATGGAAAATGTCAATGTTCTGGCATAGGAGAAGCTTCTTCCACCAGGAGGCCTTCTTCACCTTCTTGTGAACTTCCTCCTTAGAGGTGTCGAAGCGAAATGCGTTGCTAGCATGCTTCATGCGAGGGCCACAGGCCACAGCCTCCGGTACCTCCTCAGACCCATCATCACTTTCAGAAGCATCGGCATCCATCTCATCATCCTCAAATATGTACTGAGAATAAGGGTAGCCACGAGGAGCCTTTGTGGTGGGGGCACCCTTCCTCTGTAGCTTGGCAGGAAGGTGTGGAACCAGATCAGTGTAGAGCAATGGAGTTGCTAGAGCCTGAGCAGCAATGAGCTTCGTCACATAGGGAGCAAACAGAGGACACTTATTGTCAGTGATGCACTTGTACATGTCCTGATAGATGAAATCCATGACATCTATAGCACCACCTGGATGGTCTGGACCATGAGTATACACTGAGTGAGCATGGGCCATAAGATTGATTTCTGCACCTCTCATCTCATCCTTGTTGCCCGCCTTGGGAGTGAGCGTGTGGCGAAACATGCGAAGCAGAATGTTATAGATGAGCTTGATGTTGGTGGTTTGGCCAACCACACCATTCTGAGAGTAGATTGGGGCCAACCTCTTCTTGTCATATGCCTGACCATGTACATGCATCCTGAGACCACTGTGAGCATTGGGATTGAAAGGCACTCCAAGGATGTGTGCAAACTGAGCCATGCTGGAACGACACCTAGTAGTGCTCGAGATCCACTCAAGGGGAATATCAGTAGTGTCCCCAAAGACCACTGTGGCATAGAACTGTTGAACCAACTCAATATTGTAGTCTTCTTTTGCTTGAAAGATGGTGTGCATCCCCATCTTCTCAGTCACCCAAAGAGCATCCTCAAAGAACCTGTGAGCTTAAAGCTTCTCAATATCCAGCCACTGCATGGGGCACACAGAAGTCCTGAAAGCACAGAACACCTCAGAAAAGAGCAGAGCTTGTTCATTTCTCCAGAAGCGATCATCATCTAAGGTGCAAGCCATAGAATAGAACTGTTGAACTCTCATATCCACAAACTCCTCGATACCCAAATCTACCAGAGTGGTCAATGATTCGAACTTCATCCACTTGGCTTCATCCCTCTTCAGTTTTCTGATCTTCTCTTGTTTTGTTGTAGAACGGTCATGAGCAGCCTATCTGACCATGGAAGGATCAACATGTATGTCACTCTCTTCATCACAAAACCTGCAAGGATGGGCTTTCTGAGCATCCCTAGAGCGACGAGGACGAGAGATACCTGTGAGATCAGAGTAGATGGATAGCATATGGGTAAGCACATTTGTCCAGGAGATGTAAGCACAAAGCAGTAGCCAAAGTAATGCAGGATCAGTACTGGTTGAAAACACCTGGATTGTCCGGCACAATCACCCCGGAGACTCCGCCTGACCCGGACAGTCCGGTGCGTATAGGCCGGACATTTCGGCTAAAGTCTTGGTGGTTTTTCAGGCAGTTCAAGAGGATTCAACCAGGGCAGATCGGGACTACTAGAACTACTACAAGGACTAGTATTACACGCAATATGATGTATCCATGGATCTAGGCAAGTCATTGCCCCCAAAAGTTCATCTAGAGCAAACCCTAGATATGGAGAAGGGGAGGGGCACAATACCAGCATCCATGGAGGCCTTCACTAGAGGGGAACGGATCCCAGCGGCAAAGGGGAGGGAATGGCCGGTGGAAACAGCCGGATCCGGGGTGGAGGAGCCCTCCCGGTGGAGCTCCTGGTCGGGGACAACGGGGTTTGCAGAAGAGGAAGTCAGGAAGGAGAAGGAGGACTGAACCATCCACTTCTCCCCGACCCCTTTTATAGGTTCGAAACCGCTGGGGCCGGAGTGTCCGGGTGAATTTCACCAGAGTGTCCGGCCCGGCCGGAGTGTCCGAAGTGAATCAAGCGGAGAGTCCGGCTCAGCCAGACACTCCGGTCTATTCAGTGCGGATAGTACGGCCCCCATGACCAGAAAACCCTAGATTCAAGTAGTGGACAAATGTGTGGCAAGAGGAGAATGTTTAGGGATGAGAATAGGCCTGGGATTTAGAAGATGTACTATGAAGAACCAGGATACCGTAGATAGTCAGGAAGATGACAAATTAAGATCCAAATCAAACAAATCAAGAACTGACTCTTCAAATATGAATAGGGTGGTGGCCGAGTCCACCATGTAAGAGTTTGTGGCATTACACCGCGAAGAATTATCCTTGGGTTCATAGCCACTACTCATCAATGAAGCTCACATATCACTAAATGGTATTAAGAGAATTGATTTTCTTAATGTTGGCATTATGGGGGAGGGATAGTCCAATGTATTAGGACCGCACTCCCCCTGTCTCCATGCCTGCACCTAAACCAAATAAGAGTCAAGACATAGGTGAGTATGCAAGGTGGTCAAGTCAAGCTCTTAGAATCTATGATATTTAGTTCATTCCTCAAATAACAAAACCTTGCTTCGTCAAGTGGCTTCGTGAAAATGTCGGCAAGTTGGTCTTTGGTTGACACATAGGATAGCTCAATATCACCTTGAGCAACATGGTCTCTAATGAAGTGATGACGAATCTCAATATGCTTTGTCCTTGTATGATCCACTAGGTTGTAGGCAATCTTGATAGCACTTTCATTGTCACATAGAATAGGCACTTTGTCATAATGGACACCGTATTCCTTTAAAGTTTGCCTCATCCATAGCAATTGAGTACAAGCACTAGCAGCTGCCACATACTCGGCTTCAGCGGTGGAGAGAGATATACAATTTTGCTTCTTAGAAGACCAACACACCAATGACCTCTCAAGGAATTGGCAAGCCCTGGAGGTTGATTTTCTATCATCCTTGTCACTAGCCCAATTCGAATCCGTGTATCCACAAAGAGAGAAAGTTGAGCCCCTAGGATACCAAATACCATAGTTTGGGGTATGAACCAAATATCGAAAGATTCTCTTGACCGCCATCAAATGGCTTTGTTTAGGAGCCACTTGATATCTTGCATACACTCCTACACTCAACACAATATCGGGTCTAGGTGCACAAAGGTAAAGCAAAGAACCAATCATGGACCGGTATACCTTTTGATCCACATCTTTACCATTTGGGTCTAGATGCACAAAGGTAAAGCAAAGAACCAATCATGGACCGATATACTTGGCTTGGTTGAAGAATGTGCCTCCTCTTACTTGCTTGATCTCAAAACCAAGAAATACCCTCAATTCTCCCATCATAGACATTCGGAACCTATTAGTCATAAGCTTTGAGAATTCATCATTAAAAGATTTGTTAGATGAGCCAAAGATAATATCATCAACATATATTTGGCATACAAAAATCTCCCCATTGACCTTCTTAGTAAAAAGAGTGGGATTGATTTTCCCAACCTCAAACCCACGATCTAGCAACAACTCTCTAAGGTGCTCATACCACATGTGTGGAGCTTGTTTGAGCCCATAGAGCGCCTTATCAAGTTTGTGGACGTGGTTTGGGAACTTGGGATCCTCAAACCCTGGGGGTTGCTTTACATATACCGACTCATGCAATGGACCATTAAGAAATGCACTTTCTACATCCATTTCTTGTAATTTAAAGTTATGATGTGCCACATAAGCAAGAAGGATACGGATGGACTCAAGGCGAGCCATGGGTGCATATGTCTCTCCATAATCAATGCCTTCAATTTTAGAGAACCCTTGTGTTACCAATCTTACCTTGTTCCTTACAACAATTCCATGCTCATCTTGCTTGTTCTTGAATATCCACTTGGTGCCTATAACATTGCGGCAATCTTTTGGCTTTTCAACTAACTTCCATACTTTGTTTCTCTCAAATTTGTTGAGCTCTTTGTGCATTGCTTCCAACCAATCCAAATCTTCAAGAGCTTCCCATACTTTCTTTGGTTCCACCATGGAAATGTGTGCTTGGTGTTCACCAAAGTTCTTCAATTGAGCTCGAGTGGATATCCCTCTTCTTAGATCTCCTACCACATTCTCAAGAGTGTGGTCTCTTAATTCCAACATTCTATCAATTCTAGCTTGGTGACGAGTTTCGATCCCCTTGTTGTTTCTTGTGGGAATCACTTCATCATTTTGGTCCTCGTCTTGACCATTAACTTGACCTTGATCATCATTGGAGTCATTTTCTTCATTAAGAGGCAAAGATTAACCTTGGTCTTGATCAGACACACATCTAGACAGATGTTGGGTTGCTCTTATGGTAGTTTCTACAGATCTTCCTTGTGTAATAGACTTAGCAGCGCTGGACATTCTAGCAAATGAAGACTCAAGCTCCTTTTGACTAGAGGTTTCTCCCTGATCAACTTGTTGAGGGTCCACAGCTTGTCTTTGGCTTGGGTCATTGTCCTCTTTGATAGGAGCTTATTGATGTTGTGAAGATGAGGGCTCCACTTGAGTGGAGCATAGTTCTTCTCGATCCGCCATAAGGGGTTCCTCAATCGGGCGGATGAATCCCGCACCCATTCTTCCTATGGCATCCTGAGGCATTTCATCATCTACATCACAAACATCAACATGCCCCCCTTGGGGACCATCATATTCTTCAAACACCACACTACAAGATTCTATGACAATTCCGGAGAGATTGTCATAGATTCTATAAGTGTGGGATTCGAGACCATAACCAACAAAAATACCCTCTAATACTTTGGAATCAAATTTGGACAAACGAACTCCCTTAATGCGATAGAAACACTTACAACTGAACACCCGAAAGTATGAAACGTTGAGTTTGTTAAGAATTTCATATGGAGTCTTGATCAATTCTTTGCAGAGGTAGAGACGGTTTAATGCATGGCATGTGGTGGAGATTGCTTCATCCCAAAAATTGTATGGAGATTTAAACTCCACCAACATGGTCCTTGCCATATCAATAAGAGTCCAGTTCTTCCTCTCAGCTACACCATTTTGTTGAGGGGTATATTGATGGCTCTGTGTATGGCGCCAGAAAAATGCTAGAGCGGTGTTGATGTAGAGCTCGTTGGGAACCCCAAGAGGAAGGTATGATGAGCACAACAGCAAGTTTCCCTCAGTATGAAACCAAGGTTTAATCGAACTAGTAGGAGCAAGGAAACACCCCAAAGGTGTTACTAGCTGAGCTTTGGAAGGGCGCACTACCGGTGCTAGTAGCAACGTGGAGACCTGCACAACACAACCATAGAACTTTGTCCCCAACTTGCGATGAGGTTGTCAATCTCACCGTGTTTTGTGGAAAACAAAGGATTAAACGTATCGAATGGAAAGAAGTAATAGTTTGTAGAAAGTAAACACAAAGTAGTAAAATATTGTAGATTGAATGTAAAAGACAAGGACCGGGATCCATAGTTCACTAGAGGTGGCTCTCCTTAAGATAGATAACATGTTGGGTGAACAAATTACAGCGGGGCAATTGACAAACATCGAGAAAGCAATACATGCATATACTAATCATCTTGACTCCTTTGAGACTTGATTGGGCATTACAACATTACACATAGACCGCCATCCAACTGCATCTATGACTAATAATCCACCTTCAGGTTATCATCCGAACCCCCTCCCGTATTAAGTTGTAAGCAACAGATTATTGCTTTACGAATTGCATTTAATGTAAACAATACGATTGTTCTATGAACAAAGGATTGTTGTTTTCTCCCTAGTAGCAACAGCACATCTGGTACCTTAGAGATTTCTGTCACTTCCCCAAATTACCAGAGGCATGAACCCACTATCGAGCATAAATACTAACTCTTGGAGTTGCTAGCATCTACTTGGCCAAGATAGCTACTAACAACGGAAAGCATGCAAGATCACAAATAACAAAGACATGATAGAATCAATAATCAATCTGAAATAGCATCTCAATATCCATCGGATCCCCGCAAACACAACATGCAAAATTACAAATAGATGATCTTGATCATGAACGGAGCTCACAAGATCTAGACATGAAAGCACAAAGGAGGAGAACCAGCCATCTAGCTACTACATGGATCCGTAGTCCAAGGATGAACTACTCACGCATCACACCGGAGGCTTACATGGTGATGAAGAAGGCCTGTGGTAAATTCCTTCTCCAGCAGGTGCGGAAGAGCTTGATCCTCCCGATCTAGGGATGGAGATGACAGCGGCTACAGACTCTTTCGTGGATTTTTGATCGGGCACTTAGGGTTTTCGTCCTGAGGGCATCTTATAGGCGGAAGGGGAGGCCGAGGGGTGCCAGGGGCCACCACACCACCCCCTGGTGTGGGCCAAGCCTGGCCACGCGGCCAGGTGGTGTGGCCGGCCTATGGCCCCTCTCCGTCTCGTATTCTGGCATCTGATGACTTCCGGAAAAATAGGCACTTTGGCTTTTGTCCCGTCCAATTCCGAGAATATTCATTTTCTGACTTTCCTGGAACCAAAAACAGCAGAAAATAGGCAGCTGGCACTATGGCTCTTGTTAATAGGTTAGTCCAAGAAATCATATGAAAAGTACTCCAAAGTTGGAACAAAACACAAGAAAGTGGATAAAACCAAGCATGGAACATCAAAAATTATAGATACATTTGCAATGTATCAACATTCCCAAGCTTAACTCCTGCTCATCCTCGAGTAGGTAAGTGATAAAAAGAAAGAATAATTTTTGAGGTGACATGCATGATACGTCTATTTTGCATCACTATTCTATGTCTTAAATTCACTATTATTCATTGATATATTTCGTATTGAGAGGTGATACTTATGTTATTTCATCTATTTTTGCATGGTTGATAACTTTTGGATCATGGACCGCTACAGTCAGGATTCTAATGGAAAAGGTGCTGTTTGGAGGCAAAATTCACGAAGATCAGAAAATCTAGGAAAATATACGGAAAATCCTATTTTTCCAGAAGACTAAGGATGCTAGAAGACGGAGTGGATGGGCCACAGGGGGCCCACACCACCCCATGGCGCGGGCAGCCCTAGGCCGCGCCAGGAGGTGGTGTGGCCACCCTGGCCCACTCCAGCCTCTCCCCTCTGGCGTATATCATCCTCCCGAAACCCTAAGACTCGGAGAGCGACCACAGAAAGATTCTGCCGCCTCTGCGAGGCGAAAAACACCAAGAGAGAAAGATCTCTCCGGTAGACAGATTTCTGCCGGGGGAATTCCTTCCCGGAGAGGGGAGATCGTCGCCATCAACACCACCATCAAGATGGACTTCATCGGGATCATCATCATCACCACCACCATCACCATCAGCACCCTCATCACCATCTCCATATTGCTATAACAATTGGTTGAATCTTGCTATAGTTCATAGGGGAAACTTTCCCGGTGTTGATTACTCTTTGTAGTTGATGCTATTGAGTGAACCATTGAATTATTGTTTATGTTCAGATTGTTATACATCATTATTCCATCTCTGATCATGATCCATATGATGTCTTGTGAGTAGTTCGTTTTGTTCTTGAGGACATGGGAGAAGTCTTGTTGTTAGTAGTGGAGTTGTGTTGAGAAAGATTCAATAGATTGTTATTTAAGTTGTGGTGTACTTCTTCTAGTGGTGTCATGTGAACGTCGACTACATGACACTTCACCTATATGGGCCTAGGGGAATGCATTGTGTATTTGGCTACTAATCGTAGGGGTTGCCGGAGTGACAGAAACATGAACCTCCGTTAGGAAACCATTGCACAAGGGACGTAAGGGTCTTAGAGTTTAAAGTTGTGGTTAGGTTTCTAACTTAATTACTTTCTTGTACTTACGGATGTTTGCAAGGGGTATAATCACAAGTATGTATCAGTCTTGGATGGGCGGTTCATTAGCACAGGTTCACCCACACAGCACTTAGCAAGCTAAAGAAGATTAATCAACTATATGAAGCGAAAGCACTTGACAGTCTTCCCATGTGTCCTCGAGAACGTTTGGTCATCTTAAGTAATACAACCGGCTTGTCCTTTGCTTCATAAAGGATTGGGCCACTTGCTGCATTTATTCTTATTGTATTTTACTTACTCGTACTTTGTTTACTTGCTTTATCGAAAACCCCTAAAAAACCGTTTGCTAAGTATTTGTAGAGAATTCCCAATCGATACCACTAGCCAGCACCTTCTGCTCCTCGTTGGGTTCGACACTCTTACTTATCGAAAATACTGCGATACACCCCCTATACTTGTGGGTCATCAAGACTATTTTCTGGCGCTGTTGCTGGGGAGTGAAGCGCTATTGGAGAGTGGAACTGGTAAAGGAAACTTCTACTGTGAGTATTGTTTACTTCTGTTAGTTGCTTTATTTTTGTTATGGATAATTCGCTGAGTTTCTTATTTGGTAATGCTACTACCACTGCTAAGGTAGTAGATAAACCACCACCTGCTGAGAATGATGTTTTGAAAATACCTACAAGAATTATTGATCGTGTTATGGATAACTACTATGTTGGGGATGGAACTGTCCATCCTGGTGATCATTTACTCTTTATACATGAATTATGCGGGTTGTTCAAGTGTGCATGTATTACTACAGATCAAGTTAAGAAGAAGTTATTCTCATTATCACTAAAAGGAAGAGCTGAGGAATGGTATAAGCTGCTGAAGAATGGTCAAGCTCTGGAATGGGAGGAAATAGTGCCTCTCTTTTATTCAAAGTTTTATCCTTCTAGTGAGATTCATAAAGATCGGAATCAAATATACAACTTTTGGCCTCTTGATGGAGAGAGTACAGCTCAAGTTTGGGGGAGATTGAAGTTACTAATGCTCAAATGTCCCATTCATGAGCTCCCCAACAATATTATTATCAATAACTTTTATGCAAGGCTCCCTCTACATGACAAGGATTTATTGGATGCTTCTTGTGCTGGATCATTCACTCGCATGAAAGAAGAAGCTAAATGGGATCTTCTGGACCGTATTCAAGACAATACTGAAGCTTGGGAGAATGACAAAGGTAGAAAGTCAGGTATAAATTATGATTATGTATGCATTGATCTTTTATGGGAACTGATGACTTTCAAAATATTAAAAATGCTTATGGTCTAGACTCTCAAGCTATTGCTTCTTATTTTAAGGCTTTTGCTTCCTATATTGAAGTGCCTAAAAAGAAGTGGGATAAGTATCATGAACCTTATAAAGATATTGCTAAGAGTGTTCCTTCAAGAAATACTGAAGTTTATACTGCTAATCATGTTTTACCTGAACCTTATATTGAGAAAATGCCTTTCCCAGTTAGGATTAAGGAACATTCTATGATAGCTAGTATAGTTAATGAAAGTATGAATAAAGATGTTGAACCTGATAAACAAATGGTTGATGAACCTATAATAGCAAATGTGAAAGACTTTGTTACTAAATATGAAAAAGAGGGACACCCTATCCTTTGTAAGGATACCTCTAATATTGTTTCACAAAGTAGTGTTATGAGAGCTAGTATTCCCGTGTTTTCTGTTAGAATAAGTGATCATTTCTATGATGGTCCTTGTGATAGCTATATTGTTAAGTTTATGCATGATACTGAAAGCTACTATGAGAGAGGGAAAAGTGTTCTTATGTATCTCAATAATATCAAGTTTCCTCGTTTTATGCTGAAAGTTTTTATGTTGCACTTCTTTTGCCTTCCTATGCAAGTAGCCTTTGGTTTCAACAACTTGTTTGTTTACAAAATTCCCTTGCATAGGAAGTGGGTTAGACTTAAATGTGTGTATTTTTGCTTCTTAATGCTCCCTTTCACTTCAATTCACATTCCTGAGTGAGCATCTCCAAAATTATCATGCCCATCTTAATGGCTATAAAGAAAGAGCTTTATGGGAGACAACCCAATTTGTTTTTGCTTTCAGTTTGTTTTTGTTTCTTTGAGTCTTGGAAGTTATTACTTCGGTAATAACCGCTCGTTATCCATTTTGTTTGGTTTTTGTGTCAAGATCAACCTCTAATGAGAGAGAAGTAAGATTTGGGGAAGTTGTTGTCCCGAAACAGATTTTTGTGCTTCACCGTAAAAATTCGTGAGAGACCTCTGTCTGTCGGATTGAGCTGTAACTTTTTGTGCTTCTTCCCCAGGTTGTTATTTAAGTTTCATTAGCTTTGCAATTTTTGATTTGAGCAACAGAAGATTTTCGAAAAAAATGATCTTTACCTTCTGGTCTGTTTTGACAGATTTTGCCACTCTTGCATTTGCTTCTTTATTCGATTTCCTTTTTGAATTCTTTTTGGGTTTTCGGAAGGAGTTGCTACAGTAGCTTATGTTTTGATGGTTTTCAGTTGAAGTTGGACTCAAAAGGTTTTATCACTTCACTTATACTAATGTTGCTAATGAGAACTGTGTGAAGTTTTGTGTGAAAGAAATTTCCAGGAAATGGAGATAATGGTGTAATAAGAAAAAGAAGGGTTTTATGGCTCAAGTAATAAGTGTATGAAGATGAAGATATGGATGATATTCAAGAGATGACTCCGGAAGAATCTACTAGATACCAAATTCAGAGACCTGCAGAGTTTGTTTTCAAATAGGTAACAGTTCTGGTAAGAAAAGTCCCATGAAAACACTATTCAACTATATTTTTGCAGTTTTCGGTCAATAAGGAAAGCTACGAAGCGAAAAAGGGACGGAAATGGAGCCAGGGTGGCTCACACCACCCTGTGGCGCAGGCCCACCCCTGGTCGCGCCACCAGGTGGTGAGTCCACCCCGGACTCCGCCTCCGACTCGTTTTCTCCCAGTACCTTCCTTTTGATATGAAACTTTGTAATATATAATCCCTCGGATCCCCTGAGGTCCGTATATCGTGTTTTCATCGTGTTTTTGTTTCGATCTATTTCTGTCAGGACATACTCTTTGAAATCTTAGAAGCACAATGGTGTCCGCCAAGGATAAAGGGAAGGAGCCTATGGAGGAAGACCTCCAAGACCCCGGGAAGGAGAAGGAGATCAAGAGTGAAGGTGAAGAAGAGCAAAACCAACATCCGCACACCGGCACTACTATTGCAAGCATTGGAGTGGTGACGACCCTTGCCAGGATCAGAAGGACTACACGGATGCAGACTGGGGGGGGGGAAAGCTCCTCGTCACAGCTTGGCTCCACGGTCACCTTCTCCAAGCACCAAGAGTCCCTTCCATACCTTTATCCATAACCATGCAGGAAAAGAAGACTCCAAGTGGGAAGAGCAGAAAAAGAATCACAAGAGCTGGGATCCACAAACTGAAATGATCACGAGCCGTATTGAGCACAACTCGGAGTTGATTCGTAATCTCACCTTCGAGATTGAGGACTTAGGGAAACTGATCAGAGAGCTCATCAAGAGGATACCACCACCACCTAAGGAGTAATTCATCATCAGGTTTGGCATCCCCTTGGTTTGTTCCAAGCTTGGGGGAGTGTCGCGGTATCATATCACTAGCTTCTATCTTTTTACCTTTTTAGTAGATTCATATCATGAATAGAGGAGTTATTATGTAGTATGGTTTGCATTATGGAAGTGTCCCCTCTCCCGTTAGATATGTATCCCTTGGTGTGAGTTTCTGTTATGGAATATTAATGAGAAGTTCTATCATTCACTCTTTTGCATAGCTTATATTAGTTTTCAATTCGTGGTTATATGATCGATCTTGTTGTTAGTATTGGTATCACTTTGGGATCATTGAGTTAATCTAGTTGGTTTTGGCAAACCTGGCTCGGTCAGTAGCAACACTATTTTTGAGAGTTGAAAGAAAAGATAGAAGTACTCTAGAGAAAAATAATTTCATCATCTTTCTTTCTTGATTTGCTCATAAGTTTAGTATTCTCTAGTTGAGATCTTTTGTGCTTCCAAGGAAGATTGCATGTTTGTCTTTATCACTTGTATTTTTGTTTGTTTCCTTCAACTCTTATACTTTCTACCTAGCCTTGCTAGCCAAAAACCTGTACTGGGAGGGTATTCTTCTCGTGCATCCACCTCCTTTAAACCAAAACCTTTGCCATTTGTGTCCACCATACCTACCTAGTAGCATTATTGTTATTCCAAGTAAATTCTTGTTTTATCTACCTCCCAAATTAAACTTGTTATGTGAAAACTAGTGATTAAAGCTCTCACGAACTTGATGGCGCACTTTACTTTCTTGCATTTAATAATCTTGAACCATTGGGTCCTTCTTTGTTGTGTATATGCTTGCGCTTTATGAGTTGAAGTTAGCCGAACCATGTATCATGGGGACCGCTTTCAACACTTCGTTGGTACTTGTACCTAGTTGATATCATGTTCTTTTGCTTATGGATCCTGGCGGTGTGAAATAAAAGTGGAACTTGTAAGATCATGGAGTTTATATGTGTGTTAGAAAGCACTGGGCTAGCCTAAGCCATGCCTAATCATGGTGGAAACTTGCAGCATAACTATAGTGAGCATTCTATGAAGCATCCTCAATAAAAACCTATGCAAATAGCAAATAAAAAGATTGCTGAGATGCTCACTGTCTGCTTGCCTTGTCATTTTGATTATGGGATAGCTCCTGTGTCATGTGCAAGGGGTACCCCGTTGGCGGTTCTCAATGATACGCATGTATTTACAATGACAAGAGCTTGCTCGTGACTGATGTTGAGTAGCATGAGGATTGGTACTCAAAGTAAGGGGCATGAGATTTCAACTTATAACTTGTCAAGCATATCCTCTTAGTTGTGTCACTTTAACCTTAATCACCTAAAGATGCCTATGATAGGGCAATGAGAGTTGAAAGCTAGTAAGTATCATAATTTTTGGGAGCTCTTTATGAGACTTGCAATCCCTGCTTCCCTCTTTGAAGGGCCTTTCTTTTACTTTCTAGTTGAGTCAGTAAACCTACGCCCTTCTATCTCAGCAAGTATTTTGAGTTGTTGTGTTTCATTCATTCATATGTTGATTTATTCACTCATGTTTCTTATGTTCCTTGCTTTGCACATTGCTCTTATCTTGATGTCTACTACTTTGAAAGCTATCATTGAAAACCAGCTATTTGTGAACTCCAGCAAATTATCAACTATTCTTCGACCAAGAGCTAAGTTTGCCATTACCAATTATGATTCACTTTATGTATCTTTATTGTGTTTCCTTTACTTATTACAAGTTGAGTTATATAATAGTGAGTTGTCTTCTATTATGATCTATGTACTTGATGAATGTGATGCTTCTTGTCCATATTCTTTTATCGACTCTTCACTCCATAAACCCGAGGCCATGTTTATTGAGCTCAGTTTCGCTTGAGGACAAGCGAAGTCTAAGCTTGGGGGAGTTGATACGTCCATTTTGCATCACTATTCTATGTCTTAATTCACTATTATTCATTGATACATTTCGTATTGAGAGGTGATACTTATGTTATTTCATCTATTTTTGCATGGTTGATGACTTTTGGAGCATGGACCGCTGCAGTCAGGATTCTGATGGAAAAGGTGCTATTTGGAGGCAAAATTCGCGAAGATCAAAAAATCCGGGAAAATATATGGAAAATCCTATTTTTCCAAAAGACTAAGGATGCCAGAAGACGGAGTGGAGATGGGCCACAGGGGGGCCACACCACCCCATGGCGCTGGGAGCCCTATGCCGCACCAGGAGGTGGTGTGGCCACCCTGGCCCACTCCAGCCTCTCCCCTCTAGCGTATATCATCCTCCAGAAACCCTAAGACTCGGAGAGCGACCACAGAAAGATTCCGCCGCCTCTGCGGAGCGGAAAACACCGAGAGAGAAAGATCTCTTTGGCAGACAGATTTCTGCCGGGGGAATTCCTTCCCGGAGAGGGGAGATCGTCGCCATCAACACCACCATCAAGCTGGACTTCATCGGGATCATCATCATCACCACCATCATCACCATCAGCACCCTCATCACCCTCATCACCATCTCCATATTGCTGTAACAATTGGTTGAATCTTGCTATAGTTCATAGGGGAAACTTTCCCGGTGTTGATTACTCTTTGTAGTTGATGCTATTGAGTGAACCATTGAATTATTGTTTATGTTCAGATTGTTATACATCATTATTCCATCTCTGATCATGATCCATATGATGTCTTGTGAGTAGTTCGTTTTTTTCTTGAGGACATGGGAGAAGTCTTGTTGTTAGTAGTGGAGTTGTGTTGACAAAGATTCAATAGATTGTTATTTAAGTTGCGGTGTACTTCTTCTAGTGGTGTCATGTGAACGTCGACTACATGACACTTCACCTATATGGTCCTAGGGGAATGCATTGTGTATTTGGCTACTAATCGTAGGGGTTGCCGGAGTGACAGAAACCTGAACCTCCGTTAGGAAACCATTTCACAAGGGACGTAAGGGTCTTAGAGTTTAAAGCTGTGGTTAGGTTTCTACCTTAATTACTTTCTTGTACTTACGGATGTTTGCAAGGGGTATAATCACAAGTATGTATTAGTCTTGTATGGGGCGGTACATTAGCACAGGTTCACCCACACAACACTTAGCAAGCTAAAGAAGATTAATCAACTATATGAAGCGAAAGCACTTGGATCTTCCCATGTGTCCTCGAGAACGTTTGGTCATCTTAAGTAATACAACCGGCTTGTCCTTTGCTGCATAAAGGATTGGGCCACTTGCTGCATTTATTCCTACTGTCTTTTATTTACTCGTACTTTGTTTACTTGCTTTATCGAAAACCCCTAAAAATCCGTTTGCTAAGTATTTGCAGAGAATTCCTGATCCATACCACTAGCCAGCACCTTCTGCTCCTCGTTGGGTTCGACACTCTTACTTATCGAAAATACTGCGATACACACCTATACTTGTGGGTCATCAATGCACCATCAAAGACTTGATCAAAGTATTTGGAAAACATTCAAAGTTGGGATCATAGTACTTCAATCATAACATGAAAGACAAAGTTCTAGCAATAAGACAAAGAAACTATGATGCAACATGAAAAGGCACAAACAAAAGATTCATGAATAACAATGATTTGCAAGACGTTTGTTTGTTTCACATAAATAAAACATAGCATAATAGTATTCAGCTTGTCCCTCATAGAGTAGCAAATATAAATGCATACGACACCTTCAAAGTTCATAAGAGTGACTAGATACAAATAGTTTAAAACAAGCAATATCAAGTTATGCATCAATCAACTAGTCTTGGGACAATGCACATAGAACTAAGAATGGCCAGTATGCTCTCAAAGTAGGTGCATAAAGATAGAAGGTGGAGACTCAATATAATGGTGGAAGAAAGGCCTTTTATAAAAAGAAGTAGGGATTCAAGTATCATAAAGAGCTTCCAAAAATTATGGTACTTATAGCTTTCAGCTCTCATTGCCCCTATCATAAGCATCTTGAAGTGATTAAGGTTAAAGTGAACAAACTATGGTGTACATGCTTTACGAAGTATAAGTTAGAAATCTCATGTCCCTTCTATGAGGGCCGCTCCTCATGCTACTCAAGTTTAGCCACCGGTAAGTTCTTGTCATCGTAAGTACATGTGTATCATAGAGAACCGCCAACGGGGTACCCCTTGCCCGATGATACGGAAGAATCCCCATATCAAAATGACAAGGCAAGCAGACAACGAGCATCTCAGCAATATTCTTATTTACCATGGGAATATGGTGCTTTTTTCTCTTTCCTCTTTTCATAATATCTCTTTTTTTTCCTTTTCTCTTTTTTTTCTCAATATAGGACTCTTTTTTTATAAGAAGAATGCTTCATAGATAGCTCATTATGGTTACGCTGCAGGTTTCCACCATGTTAGCATGGATTGGACCAGCGGCCCAGGTGTTTCTCTAACACATATACATAACTCCATGGACTTACAAGCTCCCCTTTCATTTCACACCGACGACATCCATATACAAAAGAGCATGATATCAACTAGGTACAAGTATCAAGTGCAATGGTGAAAGCGTTCCCCATGAAAGCATGGTTCTTCTAATTCCCAACAAATAAGTGCAAGCATATACAACATAGACGACACAATGGTTCAAGTTTATTAAGGGCAAGAAAAGTAAAGTGTGCCATCAAGTTCGTGAGAGCTTTAATCACTAGTTTTCTCATAACAAGTTTAATTTGGAAGGTAAACAAAAGCATGAATATACTTGGAATAGCATAAGCTAGTAGGTAGGTATGGTGGACTTTTTGGAATAACTTGGTTTAGGGAGTTGGATGCATGAGTGGAACTCATACTTGGTTGTGGAGGCTAGCAAAAGACTGGGAGCGACAAACTAAGAGAGCAATAATGGTCATAATCATGCAGAGCGACAAAACATCATTGATCAAAGCATAAAGTGATACTACAAGTTGAAAACTAAAGGATCATAAAGGCTATGGTGACTTGAGATAGTCATAACATGGTGTGAGCATGCGCCAAGTCAACCCAAATAAAGCATCAAAGGAGAATACCAGAATAATATGCTTTAATATGCTAAAACAACGCATGATTCATCCAAGGCACATTAAGCAATCTCAATTATTTATAACAAGTCATGCTACAGCAAAGAATACTAAGCATAAAGCCAAAACAATATCAAGCATGGCATGACAAAGCATAGGCCACAGTCAAAAACGAGCTCTTTTTACCACATAAGCATGAACTTTCCTACTCTTTTCCAAACCAAACCAAACTATTTGCAAACCAATGTATGAAAGAGGGGGACCAATTTATTCAGCATACTAAGCAAACCAAGGCAAACGAAAAACCAAAACGAAAACGAAAAATAAGACGCTCCAAGAACAACACAACTGTGCATGAAACAATAAAAATGAAGCGTTTGGAAGAAACCTGGGATTTTTATTGATGAAGAATGGGATGACTTGGGCATCCCCAAGATTTTATGCTTGTACTTCTTGGATATTTCTTGGGGTGACACGCGTTGCATCCCCAAGCTTGAGCTTTAGTCCATTCTTCATCTCATTACTCATTCCTTCCATACACCTGAAATTTTTCCTTCATACAAAACTTCACACAATCTTTATTAGCAACATTAGTGCACTCAAGATAAATAAGTCTTAAGGTTCAGTTTTAACACCAAATAAACTTCCATTAGAACACTAGATACTGTAGCACTTCCCTCAAAAATCTCAATTCCCCAAAAGAACTCAATAAGGAACCAACAAGAAGCAAATGCAGAAAATGGCAGAAATCTGTCAAAACAGACCAGCAGGTTAAGACGAATTTTTTAGAAGACCTTCTGTTGCTCAAATCAAAAAGTGTTGAACTAACTAAAGTTAGATAACAACCTGGGGCAGAAGCACAATAATTCACGCCTCAAAAAGGCATTCAGAGATTTTACACGAATGTTTACGGTGAAGCACAGAAATCTGTTTCAGGACAGCAACTTTCCCAATCATTACTTCTCTCTCATTAGAGGTCACTCTTGGCACAAAAAGCAAATAAAAAGGATAAGGAGCGGTTATTACTGAAGTAATAACTTCCAAGACTCATCCCTAGTAGCAACATCACATCTAGTACCTTAGAGATTTCTATCACTTCCCCAGATTACCAGAGGCATGAACCCACTATCGAGCATAAATACTAACTCTTGGAGTTGCTAGCATCTACTTGGACAAGATAGATACTAACAACGGAAAGCATGCAAGATCACAAATAACAAAGACATGATAGAATCAATAATCAATCTGAAATAGCATCTCAATATCCATCGGATCCCCGCAAACACAACATGCAGAATTACAAATAGATGATATTGATCATGAACGGAGCTCACAAGATCTAGACATGAAAGCACAAAGGAGGAGAACCAGCCATCTAGCTACTACATGGATCCGTAGTCCAAGGATGAACTACTCACGCATCACACCGGAGGCTTGCATGGTGATGAAGAAGGCCTCCAGGGTGAATTCCCCTCTCCGGTAGGGTGCCGGGAAGAGCTTCAGATCCCTCCCGATCTAGGGATGGAGATGACGGTGGCTACAGACTCTTCCGTGGATTTTTGATCGGGCACTTAGGGTTTTCGTCCCGAGGGCATCTTATAGGCGGAAGGGGAGGCCGAGAGGGTGCCAGGGGCCACCACACCACCCCCTGGTGTGGGCCAAGCCTGGCCGTGCGGCCAGGTGGTGTGGCTGGCCTCTAGCCCCTCTCCGTCTTGTATTCTGGCATCTGATGACTTCTGGAAAAATAGGCACTTTGGCTTTTGTCCCGTCCCATTCCGAGAATATTCATTTTCTCACTTTCCTGGAACCAAAAACAACAGAAAACAGGCAGCTGACACTATGGCTCTTGTTAATAGGTTAGTCCAAGAAATCATATGAAAAGTACTCCAAAGTTGGAACAAAACACAAGAAAGTGGATAAAACCATGCATGGAACATCAAAAATTATAGATACATTTGCAATGTATCATATATGCGGCGGAATATTGATGTTTTATCCCCTCATCACTAAAAAATCCATTCAGTGTTTAGTTCTTAAATTCGGTACCGTTCTCAATTCTTATTGTTAACACAGGGACATTGTGTTGACGTTGAGCCATGTTGATGAAGTTAATGAAGTTTTCTTGGATCCCACTTTTCAGCTTGAAGAAATATACCCATGTGTATCTTGAGTGGTGACGTCTACGCACTTCTATTCTTGTAGACAGTTGTTGGGCCTCCAAGTGCAGAGGTTTGTAGAACAGCAGCAAGTTTTCCCTTAAGTGGATCACCCAAGGTTTATCGAACTCAAGGAGGAAGTGGTAAAAGGTATCCCCTCTCAAGCAACCCTGCAATCAAGATACAAGAAGTCTCTTGTGTCCCCAACACACCCAATACACTTGTCAGGTGTATAGGTGCACTAGTTCGGCGGAGAGATAGTAAAATACAAGTGGTATGGATATAAGACAACGGTGACAGAAAATAGCTTGATGGCGTGGAAGAGACTAAAGGCAAACTGAAATAAAGATGGAAGCAAGCAAACATGTAACAGATCTAGATGCAAACGGTGTATCAATGTTTAGAAACAAGGCCTAGGGATCATACTTTCACTAGTGAACACTCTCATATAGATATATTCTTCTTTATGATACTACGCTGAACTACTCTCCGGTTGAACACTCTAATCGATGGTAGGGCTATAACAGCACACCTCAAAGTAAGTCTTTCCCATCTAGAAAACCCCACACTATCACCTTGAGTACTAGATGAGTCCAATAAACACCACAATTTCATAAAGACATCCAACTCCAAATATAACTCATAACAAGTATTTGTAATCTCTAGCCTAAGTGCCACCATGGTGTGCACACTGTCAACTTCACACACACACGGGGAGAGCAGAGATCTATTAAAGCACTTGAGTAGCAAGGTAGATCTATAGATTACAAGCTCATGATCACAATATGATCACGCATAGAGAGAGATGAACACATAGCTACCGGTAGATCCCTTAGCCTCGAGAGAGAACTACTCCCTCCTCATCATGAGAATCAGCAACGGTGTAACATCCCAAAATTTTCATCTGAAAATCATCATCATTGCATTCTTATCATCATGGTATGTACTACTTTGCATTAGGATTGTCCTCCAAAAATTTGGTGAAATTTAGAGACTTTTTGGAGCACTTTTGCTAAATTCAAAAAAACCTAGAAAAGAAATTCTAAAAGAAAAAGAAAGGAGGGAAAAGGATTTTAAACAGCAGCAGTATTCTGGCCTTTTGGCCCAAACTGGCCCAACCAGCCCACCCGAGCCTCTCTCTCCCCCTCTCTGTCTTTTCCCACATCCCCACAGCTCACCCCACCCACTTACCTTCTGGCCCCACGCCACGTCGACGCCACCTCAGCGTCTTCCACGCGAACGGCCGGCAACCCCCTCCTCTGCCGTTACCAAGTCCGGTTGAATACGAGTGTTACCGTGAATTAATCGCCACCGCCACCGCCCCTTCTTAATCCCCTCCCCCTCCTCGATAGATTTCCCCAACCACTGCCCCTGGAGAGCCCTAGGCTCCCCAATTGATAGCTCAAACTGCCGCCGTCCGAAGCTACTCCGGCGACAATTCTGGTGAGCCCCGGTCACGCCGTGCCCTCCTCTCTGCCATGTATTATTTGCCGTGACCTGGCGCGTGTTTTAACCCCGGCCGCATGCCTCCTTTTGCTCCAGGTCGACGACGCGGGCAACTCCGGCGAACCCCCTCTGCCGCCGCCGTCTAACGCTTTTTCCGGTGAAGGTAGGGTTTCCTCCGCCCCTTTTGGCCTCTGCTAGACCGTACTGATCAGTGCATATCTCACTGACCCCCTTGTTTGCTTGTCCGAGCCCCAGGCCATCGTCTCCGACATAGAGCCGCGAGCTTCGATGTCGACGCAACTCCGGCGAGGAATCAAGGCCGAGCCAGAGCCCCCCCACGCCACCGTAACCTCCATCGAGACCGCCACGACCTCCTCGACCTCCGGTACATGTCCATGGACTCCCTGCCCCTGTAGAATTGCCGGAATGCCCATCGGCCGACGCTCCGCCGCCGCGCGCAGCTGGTCAGCGCCGCCCATCTCCGGCCAGGCCACCAGGGACCTTAGATTTATCGTCTGTGGCTAGGATTAGATCGGCGAGCGAAACAGTATGGGCTAATCAGATCCGTCTGTTTATCACTTAAGATCCAACGGTCCGCGGCAGTTGATCCAACCGAACCGGTACGGGCCAATGAGATTGCGCCACGTCGCCCAGGTTATTTGTTTAAATAGAAAATTAGACAGATTTTGTATTAAACTTAGAAAATCAATAACTTTTGATCCACAATTCAGAAAAATGCAAATTTGGTGTCTATGGATTCAAAAAAAATAAGACCTTTATTATGGAGGCCTTGTTTCATACTTTTGCTTCTGAAAAATTGGAATATTAGGCAGAACCTTTTTAGGAGTATTTTGCTCATAAAAATTATTCCACAAATTGTTTTGGGGTATTTCTTATGCCTTTAGATGAGGTATTTTAACCTCTGTACTGTAGACTCTGTAAGTTTTAGAGTTGTGATCATAGCATAGAATTTTGCATGCATTCATATTTTTGTAATGTTTTATTGATTAAATTATTGTTGTTGTATTGTTCTTTGTGTAGATTGTGTGGATTGTGAAGTTTGTTGCTGTGAGGATTGTACCTATTCCCCTAGCTACCAAGGCAAGTGATATTTCATCTCATGTCCTATTATTTTCACTATTGCACTAGTGTTATTTTGGTAGATCTTAGCATGATAGGATTATTTATATGTTACTATACTATGCTATGCTACCCCATAAACTATATCTTGGTAGTATCTCCTAGTTGAAAGACTTCGTATGCTAGAGTGCTTAGCCATGCTATTAGAATTCGTGGGTGGAAAATACACATCAAGATAGTATGGAAAGATATTATTTTGTTTGACTAAGAAAACAACTAATGTTAATGAAACACCTGGGTGGAATGGGACTTGCTTGGATTATGTTGAGTGGTTACTCAGGGGCCATGTCTACGGTCAGCTGGTGTATCACACTTGTGGATGGCCACCCAGGAACAAAGAGATTAGAGACGTTCTTGTCACGAAGCTTCCAGTGCAGCCACATGGCATATGGGCTCTGCCTTGACCAACTAAGTTGCAAGAACTCAGCCAGACGGACAGAAAGTGGTAGTTGTGATAGGATGGAACGCGTCTGTGGTAGTCTAAGGGATTGCTTCTAAAAAGTCTTGTCTCGATGCATGTCGAGTCTTGTGGGGAAAGTGCACCACCTATCGAGAGGGTAAAACTAAGTACTTAGCCGTGTCCCCGGTTATGGACAATTTCTGAGCCTCAAGACAGTGAAGCAGTTCAATAATCTCCTCATTCAAATTTCTATAAGTTAAAACTTGTGGGTGAACATGGGTAGAGGTTCAGTGATGTCTATCATTGGTACCTTAGTGTTTGAGAGAGAATACTTACTCTTCAAAAACTATAAGTTAAAACTAGCTTTTAGCAAAGTCAGCCAAAACCACACTTAGCCATATATTCATGTAGCTGTTGGATTATACTAAGTAACTATGGTATCACTTGCCAATACAATTCCAAATGTATTGACCCTTTGTGGCTGTAACTTATTATGTTGCAGGATACTCTGATGATGAGTAGGGTTGCGGGTCTACACTCGACATGTTTGCCTGTGGCGCATGAAGACAAAAGACTCTATTATTATTATGCTATGTAATGTGAACCTTGAGTATCTTAGCCTTGGGCTAAGTGAGTTGTAAGAACCATTATATTCCTGAAACGCGATGTAATAATGACCTTTGTTTCTGTGTACTTCATCTTAAACTGTGGGTGCTAGCATTTCGATCCAGGGACTAGCACTGCAATTACAGGGATCTTACCGTATTATGGTGAGATCTTACAGATGGTATCAGAGCACTGTGTTGCATGTAGGTTCGTGACCCTAGAATGGATTAGACTAAGGAAAACCCTTAGGCAAAATAACTTTATATTCAAACTTTACACTTGTCTTTCATCTCGTAAAACTTTCCCTAATCATCCTTTCTCATCTATTTTTGTAGATGTCCACCATCAATGAATCTGTCAAGAAGGGACCACTGATGACTATGACCCTTGAGTGTGAGACAGAATTTCCCAAGGCACTCAAGAACCTCATGATCGGCTTGGTAATGAATGGTGAATCCGTGTACAAGGGATATCATGTGATAGACTAAGGACAAGAGTATTGGTGGGTGCAACTCGATTTGTACAAGAACAAGGAAGATGATCCCAAGGGTACGGGATTCTGCATGTTCACCAACTCTGAAATGCACACGTCATTCTTTGACTCTGCAAGGAATGCTGCATGGAAAGCTATTGAGGAACTTGGGGAAAGACTCAAGTATAGAATGGTCAATACTCAGGAGGATCTCAAGGAGGAGAAACGTCTTGTCCAAGACTCAAAGGCCACTGTAAAACGCCTAAGTAAGGATATCATAGGCCTAGCTTTGGAGCTATGCGACCAAGACAAGCAGATTGCTGCCAAGGATGCCCAAATTGCTACCTTGGTTAAGAAGAAGTGAGATACTAGTTGGACCACCACCCTTGGCGTTTTATCACGTTAGTATTTTGATCATACCAACCTATGTGGTATGACAAAAATAAGTTATGTCTGGAACCTTGACTACTTGAGTTGAATAATGTATTGCTACTTGGGATGTTTTGTTGGTTGATTTTTTATTTTGTGACTTGTGTTTTCTTTCTCTAGATTTGTGTTGTTACTAATTATTTTCCATGCTATGCAAAAGATGCCTAGTGTTATCTACAGCACGGCTGAGGATTTCAAGGGAACTCGTTTCGGGACTCGCATGTTGGAGCTAGTCCAGGTGCTCGCTCTTCCAATCCCTACCATTCAGGGACTTCAGCTGAGGAAATTTCAGAGGAAGGACTTATGGGGATTCAGAGTTACCCAGCCAGGACGCGAGACAGAGCCCCAACCTAAGGAGATCGCCTTCAAGATACTCCATGATGACTTGGAGAGAGGGCTCGACGTCGCTATGTAGGAGCTGTTGGGACGCCTATGTGGACGTCACTCTTCCGAGATCAAGAGCCACTACTTTCACTTCTTTGGGAGACGCGACGAGGACGGAGAGCCTATTGTGCTGGACGAGGCCACTAAGGAGTCTATCAAGCCTGTGCGTCACCATCTCCAGGATTTAGAGAGCCTTATCAGAAGCCTTGATACCGATAGAACTAATGTGATGCTTAGCAATGATGAACTACGAGTCCAGCTAAAAGAGAAAGACAAGGCCTTCCAGGAACAGGAGAATAGAATCAAGGAAATGGAGAAGAAGTTTGAAGACCAGGATAAGAAATTCAAGAATTAAGAGAAGAGGGTTCAGGAGAAGAATAAGAAGATCAGAGACTTGGAGGCCGAGTTAGATCTTGAGGACATTGAGCTGGAGGTGGATCACGAGGTGATTGAGAGGCTACGCACACAGAAGAGAGATTTACAGGCAAAGATAGATGCTTTGACTACTGTCGTCGGATTGAGGACAAGTACGCCATGAGGGGGTCCTCGAGGCGTGCGGAAGAGAGGGGTGTGAGACGTATGGTATTCTGGGACAGTGAGCACACAAGTTTACCCAGGTTCGAATCCGCCGGCTTTGGACGAATCCTACTCCTGCTAGCAATCCAGTAATATGGCAGAGCCGGAATATGGGTTACAAGGGTTTACTGTCTTGAGTTGAGGGTCTAAAGTATTGGGTGTTATCTGGTGCCCTAAGGCTCTCCCTAGGACGGCTTATATAGATATCCGGCCTAGGGTTTACAGAGAGATCAATCCATTACGACTAAGAGTGCATTACAGTACATCTTGAACTACAAGTAACATTATGGGCCTAAGTCGGTAAGTCTTCGGGCCTTCCCTGGCCGGATTGGACTCGTCTTCTCTCCTGGCGATCGCCTGTGAAGCAAAGCTCTAACCCAAGTGGGCCACCACAGTCATGAGGAACTGTGAGGATACCCGGAAAGTATATCCCCAACAGCAGCCCCCGGAGGCCTCCAAGATCCAAAGTCGGATTTTATCATCGTCTAGCTTGATCTTCGGCTTGCAGAATCTTGAAGGGTTCCTGAAACTTCACAACAAAAAATACGATCCGGGTCTTAAAAGTAAGTCGGACCTTTCAATTAGTTACTCGGATTTTCCAGCTCGCTTTTAAACTAAGCCGAAACTTGATCTCTAACGCCACCTGACACAAGCATGGTCAAGTCACGTTATCTGACAGACGTTCCGTCAGCACGACCGTTGGTGGGTCCGCGGTTCGCGGAACCGAGGCGCCGTTTCAATGCGTGCATGGAGATCGAGGCGACGCAATCATTGCGCGGGCCCTTCCCAGTTCTTTCCACGATGCGTGGCAGTTACACTGTAGCGTTTGCACGAATCTTAGCGCAGGTAGGTGGATATAAGGGGTTCGGATTTCTTCTTATCCTTTCCACCAGTCCCTTGCCGTTCCTTTCCTCCCAATCCTCCTGCGTGCACAGAGCCTCCTCGTTCTCCCTCCACAAAGCTTCTAGCACCGCCCCTTTAAGGTCACCCTTCCACCGGAGAAAATGGCTTCATCTTCTTCCTCCAATTTGGCGTGGCTAAGCGGAAGCAAAGAGAAAGAAAGCCACAGGGGAATCTGGATCCCCTGCGCTCTTGATGAAGCAGGCCTCAAGAACATGGAGAAGGAGGGGCTCCTCGCCGCCGGCAACTGGCGGAGCGGCTCCGGCGAGATCGTCCCTAATCCGCACGAGGGCGAGCGCGTCCACTTCGGCACCCATCTGGACCGAGGTTTGTCCTTTCCTCCCTCGGAGTTCTTCTCCGAGGTGATTGATCACTATGGAGTTCAACTCCACAATCTTCCTCCCAACTCCATTCTAGAGATGAGCGCGTATGCTGCGCTTTGCGAGGGCTTTCTCGGCATTAGGCCGAGTTTGCTTCTCTTCCGGTTTTACTTTCATGTCCGGAGGAATTCCATCACTGTCGGTGTTCCTTACATCACCAGCACCATTAGTTTTTCTCTTAGACGAGACCGGGCATATCCCAAAATTTCTGCCAGTGACTCGGTCAAGCAATGTCCAGCCACTTTTTTCTACCATCGGGATATTCCAGCTCCCGGCAAAGCTACTGCTTTGCCGGCTTTTGTCGACGGAGCTGCCACGGCCCAACCTTCCTAGGACGAGGCTGCTCCGGCTCTCGTAGATGATCTGATCCTCGCTAAGAGGCGGATTGAATATCTGATCAAGCACAATGGTCTGAAGGGATCCGACTTGGTCCAGTGTTGGGTTTCACGCTGGATCCAGCCACTTCAGTACCACGGGGATAGACTGATGCATTCTGTCACGTCTTCCCTGACCGACTCCCTCCGCATCAGCCCTAAAGCCTACACCACTCAGGGCTACATAACCCAGATCAAGTGAATGATCAAGGAGCGGATCGAGAGGAGGATTCCGGAGGTTTCTCTGGATATGCACACGGCGGAAAACCCCGTGGTTCCGGTAAGCTTTTATCATCACATCTTTTATGTGTGTCTATCTTCGAGTTACATTGCAATGCTGATACGTTTTCTTGTTTTCAGCTTCCTGACATCCCCGAGTCGGAACTTTCTCCGCTCGAAGGATACCCTCCGGAGTTCTCTCAGGAGGTGGAAGTGGTTCCACTGCCAGATCTTGCGCTCAAGAAGCGCAAAGCTCCAACAGTAGCAGTTGGCACAAAGGAGGTGCACCGTGAAGAGGTAACCTTCTGTCACAACTTTTCCGCCTTTGTTGTTTACTCAAGTTTCTTTCCGAGATGTAATGTTTCCGACTTTACTACTCTCTCAGAGCAAAATCAATCATCAAGGGCAAGGGGAAGGGGACTTCTTCGAAGCCCTTGCACCAGACGAAGCTTACAGTAGCTTCCCCTGCCGTGGCTCCTTCGACTCCGGTCCCTCAACCTTCTGCAACTCCGGCGATCATCCCTTCTCCGGTGATTGCCGAAGATCTGGCTCCTCAAGCGGAGCCGACGATCCTTGGTTCACATACTGACGTCATCACCAGTGTGTCAGCTCAAGATAAGGGTGAACCCTCTTCGGGTAATGATCCCTTGGCTGAAGTCTTCGCCGACAACCTCCTCAACAATCTGGGTCTTGCCAAATTTGGCCTGACCCGGAAGTCTGCAGAGGAGATCCAGCGGCTGGCCAGGCAAGTCCTGGACAAAAGCCATCTATCCCCCTAAGAGGAGGCGCAAGAAGCAGAGGACGTCAAGTTCTCCGACCTTCTTACTCAAGTCCGCCTTCGCGACGAGAGGATCAGGACTGGCGAGCTTCCAACAGCTCCAGTGATCCCTCTTACTCTCGCCGAGAAGGTGGCAGCTGAATTGAACGCGGGTTTAGACAAACTCACCCGCGAGCAATATGTAAGTCGGAATTCCAACTCTTGTTTTTACATCATGTTATATCATATCCTCTAGCCCCCAAGCATGAAGTAGGATATAGAATCCGAGTTTATGCTTTCATTAGGATGCCAAAGAACGAACTAGTGTAGCCCCCAAGGCTCGTGCTGATATTTAGTAAAAATATTAGCCCGAGTCTTAAGTAGCTTTCTAACTTTGGGTATTCTGACTTACAGAAAGTATGTTCCTATAACCAGGAATTATTGTCCAATGTCTGTAATAAGCGGAGAGAGATCAAAGCTCTCTGACTTAAAAATGCTGAGCTCAAGGTAGCCAAGGATGAAGCTGAAGGTAAACATTTCGAGATTCAAACCTTGCCTTTTGCTTTTTAATGTCGAATTTTTCTGAACTGTTGCTCTTTTTTGACTTACAGCGTTGGTGAAACAATCCATCACTATGATTGAAGAGGCCGAGAACCTCAAGATCTTGGTGGTGGAGAACAAAGGACTTCGCCAAGAGCTGGAAAAGCTCAAGGTGGATCATGAAACGAGCATAGCTCAAGTCCTAGAATCCTCCTCCATGGCCACTGAAGAGCACGATCGCAAGATTGCCGCTCAAGATAAAGTTATCTCGGACCTCAAGAATGAGGTTGACAGAAAGAAGGATATCTCCCAAGCACTCCGGGCTGAACTCTAGAGTCTCCGGGAGGAGAAAGCCAAGATTGACGATGTCATTATTGGTAAGTTCCATCTATCTGACTTATCATTTCCTCGACTTTTATCAATGTCGGTTTTTCCTTATCTTCATTTTGTGTATAGGTCCTCTGAACTTGACGAACTCCTCCTCGTCCGAGCCCCGCACTCACCGGCTTACCCAAGTTGGTGATCTTCTTCATGACTACCGCCAATCCCTTGAGGATATTGGCGAGTCTCTCAGGATTCCGTACATGCCAAGCATGTCGGACTTCCAGGTGCGGGAGAAGGCCAAGGAGATGTCGCAGCTTGTTCGGGACTGGAACATGTCCTACGCGCGGACTGCCACGCAGAATGCCCTCTCCATGGTCATGAGCCACCATGGAAACATGGAAATATGGCAAGTGACTAAAGGGTACTGCAAGGTAGATGAAGACGGCCAGGAGCAAGACCTTCAAGCTATCATGCACTCCTGCCCCGGCTATGGGTGCCACGTAGCTGATCTGACCAGCTACGAGATCCCCTTCTTCACCCGCGTGGATACTCCGCCACCTCCTCCAGAAGATGCCGAAGAAGTTTCCGACGATGAACGGACCACCTCGGATCCGGACATCTCGGAACGATATCAAGGCGGAGTGACCAGCGAGCCAGTAGATCCTTCATCTCCTCCTGCATCATAGACCACAAACTTATGTATTATTCTGTGAAAGAACATGATGCGTTTTGTAAATATAAAGTACTATGGCTTTTGCTAGTGCCAAGTTTTTTTATCTACTCAGCACTTTTGTTTTAGACTTTTTGTGTGCTTGAAATGTTTGCATAAGCACTTAGAATTTTTTGTCTCTACTTATCGTTTATCTGGCTTTCCGCCTCGTCCCTTTCGTGAGCCGGCTAAACCTTCAGCCGGAAACTTTGCTGAGCAATGGAGCTCAATTGCTAAACCAGTTTAAACTCGGAAACAAAGCCGGCTTCCAGTACCAACAATTCACCACTCGGAAAATACCCGCATCCAGCAATCAGACAAATAACCTAAGTAAAGACTAGAATTGTTTAGAGTTATACTCGAAGGTAGTAGTTTTAGAGTCGGAAATCTTAAACCAGAACGAACATGAGCATAAAGTACTTTCAAGCATTCTGGGATTTTTGACTATGACATGATCATTAGGAAATAAGATGGTAAAAACTTCTCAGGAAAACTTTGAGGTAACCAAAAAATTTACTTCTCACAGAACATGTACATATGTATGATTACAAAGAAGGATAAACTAAGAATAAAAGGGACGTAGCTGAGCAATATTCCATGGTCTGTCTAACTCATCCGGATTTGTACTGCCTCCAGCTCTCTTTCTCTTCTTAGTAGCAGGTCTTTCTTTGACTGGCCTCATGTCAGTTAAGTAGTACAATCCATTGTGCAATACTCGACTAACTAAAAAGGGCCCTTCCCATACTGGGGAAAGTTTGTGCTTTCTTTGTTGCATGTCAAGAACCAAATCACCTTTATTAAAAGATCTAGTTCGGACTCTCTGGCTATGATACTTGCGTAACTTCTGCTGGTAGGCTGTAGATCTCATTTCAGCAACGACGCGAACTTCTTCGACTAAGTCGAGGTCATTTTGTCGAGAAATCTCGGCATCCTCTTCGATATACGCGGCCACTCTAGGAGAAGTATGAATTAAACCACTAGGAAGAGCTGCTTCTGTGCCATAGACCAAGAAGAAAGGTGTATATCCTGTTGACCTGTTTGGAGTTGTTCGCAAACTCCAAATTACAGAGGGTAGTTCAGCTGCCCAAGCCCCCGCAGCACGCCTCAGTGGTGCTTCGAGTCTTCGTTTCAAGCCTTGTAGAATTAAACCATTTGCTCTTTCGACTTGTCCGTTAGCCTGTGGATGTGCGACTGACGCAATGTCAAGCCGGATATTTTGCTCATCGCAGAATTCAGCCAGTTCTCCCATAGAAAAGTTACTCCCGTTGTCCATGATAATGCTATGCGGATAACCATACCGGATTATAACATCCTCGACAAATCTTTTGGTTGTTGCTCCATCACAACTAGTGACAGGTTTAGCCTCGATCCACTTTGTGAATTTGTCCACCATCACTAAGAGGTGCGTGAATCCACTTGGTGCTCGTTTAAAAGGTCCTACCATATCAAGCCCCCAGACAGCAAAAGGCCATGTTATAGGTATTGTTCGCAGCTGATCAGCCGGAACATGAGCTTGCTTGGCGTACTTTCGGCAGCCTTTGCATGTCTTGACTAATCGTTCGGCATCTGCCTGAGCTGTAAGCTAGAAAAATCCATGTCGAAAAGCTTTTGCCACTAAAGTTTTGGCTGCAGCTTGGTGACCACAATCGCCTTCGTGGATTTCTCTTAAGATCTCCACTCCTTCTTCCGGAGATACACAGCGCTGAAAAACCCCAGAAACACTCCGTTTATGGAGCTCACCTTTAACAATAGTATAGGCTTTTGCTCGTCGGATAATCTGCCGGCTCAGCACCTCGTCTTCGGGTAATTTGCCATCTACCAAGTAATCAAGGTAGGGTTGAGTCCAGCTGGGAATTACAGCTAGAACTGCTATTAAAGGTGAGTCGGATTTGGTCGGATATTCCTCATCTACTCCCTTTATCGAGGGAACTTTGAGGTGCTCTAAAAATGCGCGATCCGGGACCTCTTTCCGCGCAGAGCCTATTCGAGATAGTGCATCTGCTTCCTCATTTTCTGCTCGAGGGATGTGTTGAACTTCAAACCCTTCGAACGATTTAGATAGATCATCCACGACTTTATATGCCATGTGCTTATTTGCATTACAAATATCCGAGACTTCCGAGCAACAAGATCCGAATCTCCGTAACATTATCAAACATTGGATGCCAATATCCTTGGCCATCCGGATTACATCTTGAATGCTTCATACTCGGCAATATTGTTTGTCGTTGTGAAGTGGATCTGCAACACGTATAATAGTTTATCTCCTTGGGGTGATTTGAGCACCACGCCAGCCCCCGAGCCCCCTCGAGCCTTAGACCCATCAAAAAAGAGGGTCTAGTATTCCGACTCAAGGAGGACCATGTTCTCCTTCGTCTCTGTCCAATCAGCGACAAAGTCAGCAAGGATCTGGGATTTGATTGTTGTCCGAGGTTTATACTCAATATCGAAAGCTGAGAGCTCTATGATCCATTTGGCGACACGTCCTGTGGCGTCGCTGTTGTTGATTATGTCTCTCATGGGAGCTTTGCTCACCACGGTAATTGGATGCTCCTGAAAATAGTGTTGTAACTTACGAGATGCTAGGAAAACACCATAAGCCAACTTTTGATAGTGCGGATATCGCTGTTTTGATTCTGTCAAGACCTCGCTGACAAAATAAATCGGACGCTGCACCAGGTGTTCCTGATTTTCCTCTAGTCTCTCCACCACCATGACGATACTAACGACCTTATTTGTCGCAGCAATATAAAGCAACATCGGTTCCTGAGGTTCTGGCGCTGCAAGGATAGGAGCATATGAGAGTACTTTCTTCAGGTCTTGTAGTGCAGCTTCAGCTTCGTTAGTCCAGACAAAATCTTTGGTCTTCTTCAGGAGTTTGTATAATGGTGCGGCTCTTTCACCAAGTCGGCTTACAAATCGACTGACCACAGCAATGCAACCAGTTAATCTTTGTACGTCCTTCAGGCGAGTTGTCCTGGAAATATTGAGAACAGCCTTCGCGGTTCACCTCTATGCCTCTTTGAGACACGATGAAACCTAACAATTTTCTGGCTGGTATTCCAAAGAAGCATTTCTTCGGGTTAAGCATGATGTTGTATTTTTGTAGATTGGCGAACGTCTCCTCCAAGTCAGAAATCAATGTTTCCTTCTTTTTGGACATTACCGCGATATCATCCACGTATGCATGTACATTGCGTCCGAGCTGGTCATAGAGGCAACGCTGCATCGTGCGCTGGTACGTCGCTCCTGCATTCTTCAGCCCAAAGGGCATTGTAACAAAACAGAAGGTTCCGAAGGGGGTTATAAATGAAGTCTTGACTTTGTCAGATTCCTTCATCCGTATTTGGTGATAGCCGGAATATGCGTCGAGAAAATGAGGAGTTCGATCTGCCGTAGAATCGATAACTTGATCAATTCTAGGCAGAGCGAACGGATCTTTTGGACAAGCCTTGTCCAAGGCAGTATAATCAACACACATCCTTAAATCAGTGGTGTCCTTTTTAGGGACCATTATAGGGTTGGCCGACCAATCAGTATGGATGACCTCTTCTATGAATCCGGCTAACTCGAGCCGTGCTAGTTCCTTAGCTATTGCCTTATGCTTTTCATCACCAAACCATCATAAGGACTGTTTGACGGGTTTAGCGTTCGGGTTTACATTTAGAGAGTGCTCGGCAAGTTCCCTAGGTACTCTGGTCATGTCAGATGGCTGCCATGCGAAGATATCTTGATTTGCTTGGAGGAACTTGACGAGCGCGCTTTCCTATGCGCTACTTAGGCCTACGCCTATCTGGGTCACCTTGGAGGGGTCGTCATCCTTCAACGGTGTCGTCTTCGTCTCTTCTGATGCCTTGAACTCCGGATTTGGCTGTCACCTCCTTCTTCGTCGCAGGCATCTCGGACGGATCTATGCTCTTCTTGATGGTGATTACGCCGTTGGGACCTGAAATTTTCATCATATTGTAAATGTAACACAGACGAGCCATAAAAGCCCAGTAAACCGAACGTCCGAATATAGCGTGGTATGCGCTCTTGAACGGGACCACTTCGAAGGAAAGTGCCTCCGTCCGATAATTCTTTGGTGTTCCAAAAGTAACATCCAAAGTGATCTCTCCTAGGGAATTAGCTTGTCTTCCTGCGATAACTCTGTGATCTTCCTGCGACAACTCCGTGAAAGATCACAGAGCTGTGGTTCAGCTGTGTTTCCGAGATCTTCATCCGGCGTAGCGTTGCGACATAGAGAATATTGATGCTGCTACCACCGTCCATGAGGGTCTTGGAGAAACCATAACCATCAATAAGTGGATTGACGATTAAGGCGTATTTTCCTCGCCTATGTAGCTTAGGCGGATGATCAGCGCGGTCAAACGTTATTGCCACTTCCGACCAGTCCAGATACTGAGGGACAGCCAGAACTGTTGCGTTGAGCTTGTGGAGAACTGCTTTCTTGACCTTTGCTGGTTGAGATCCGAGGAAGGTGACATAAGTGTCCTTCTTGGTGGGAAAAGTTTTCTTCCCTTCCGACTTGGGATTTGAAGCGTCGGCTTCCTCCATGTCGGAATGTTCCTTGGTCTCTTTGTCTTTTTCAGGATTTTTCTTTCCCTTCTTCCGCTTAGCTTTGTAGTCGTTAAAACGACATTCAGCGTTGGTGTGGGATGAGCCCCCATTGGCGTCCAAATGATGCACACATGGGTTATTGGCGATGTCGGCCCAAGTGTAGGTTTTGCCTGGTTGTTTCTCTCCTCTACCTTGGACCCTTGATGTCCCACGGCCACGCCCGCGGCCTCTGCCACGTCCTCCTCGTCCTCCAGACCCGGAAACAGTAGTGACTACCGTTGTCTCCGTGTTGGGTTTTTCTTCCGAGGTATTTTTGCGCTTCTGAGCTTGTTGCTTTGGTTGTTTCGCCGACTGAGGCATAGCCAGGGTATTGAGTAATCCCTCTGCATCGTCGTCAGCATCTGCATACTTGCTTGCTATTTCTATCATTTCTCCCAGATCAGTAACCTTGTCACACTTCAAGCGATGGCGCAGTAAACCAATTGGGAGACCTGCGATGAAAGCTTCAATCGCAGTTTGATCGTTTACTCCTTCGCAGGAGTTCTTGGTGTCAATCCATCGTCCAAGGTAATCCCGGCAAGTTTCTCCGGCTTTCTGGGTGCAACGCTGTAGGTCTCCAACCGTACAGGGCCTCCGATATGTGCCTTCGAAATTCCGAAAGAATGCACTTTGTAAATCATACTAGTTGTGGATGGTGTTCGCCGGAAGCTCATTGAGCCATTATCGTGTCGTCTTCCTCAGCATGAGTGGGAGATATCGAGTTGCGACCAGGCTGTTTCCGCCTTTGGCGATGCAGCAAGCTTGGAAGAAATCAGTAACTGTGTGCGGCGAGCAATGCCGTCGTAGGCTTGAATATGTCTTGAGATAGCAAATCCTTCTGGGAACTTTGTAGCTCTGATGCGTGGTCCAAAGCACTTTGGGCCCATGTACACGTCATTGTTTTCGTAGCTCCGAGCCTCTATGTTGGAGTTGATCCTATGCCTTGCGTCGTTAGGGGATAGGGATCGTCCCGAATGCCGGCTGTGGCTGCGGTGCCTTGGAGCCGGACTTCGGCTTCTGCCACCTCCTCCTCCGCCATGTCCTCCTTGACCTCCGTGGGGGCCGTTGTGATAACTGTGTGGTGGAGAGGGTGGTGCAGTGGGGTAGTTTCCGGCTGATTGCCGGCCTCCGTCCGGAACGTCATTATTCCGATTCCGGGGAGGGTCTTGACTACGACGAGCTCCCTGCCGGCTTGTACCTGCATGGTTTCCGTCGTTCCCACCATAGTGAGGCTCAGCCGGACGGTTCTCATGTCTAGGAGGCGGCATTCTCTGACAATCCTCCTCCCGACGTTTCTCTTTATCTTCTCCCCTTCGATCCTTAGATTCTCGTCGGGGAGGACTCGTCGGATTCAGGGCAGCGATGGCGTCTTTCTCGGCCGCTGGTGCGACATTGCCCCAACCGCGTGTGGTTTTGTGATGTTGTCCTGAAGATCCGGTTCTCGAATAATTGTCTTCCCGTTGTTCGGGGCGATAATACTGCTCCGGAACGTAATGGGGTCTTACGCCAGCCCATGCCGGATCCGTGCGACATTGGTCAGCATCTGAGACCAGTTTTTGACTTTCGGACAGGGCGACCTTTTGCTGCTCCAGTCCCTTGTTGAGTAGCTTGATACCCAAACGGATCTCCTCTGGTCCTGGATTAGCCGATAAAATTTCTCGGGCTGCCACGGTATTTTGTACTGGTGTTGGGTATACCCAATCTCTGTTGCTATCTTTCCGTGGCTTCCCCATCTCATCTCCAAAAAGGACGGCACGGACACGTGGGAATTGGTTGTCATCCATGTGGCGCTTCCGTGTCTTCTGATGCAGACGGGATATGTATTCCTTGTTTGACATGCGCTTCTTCTCCACCTCGATGTTTTTGGCTTCATCAAGGAGTTGTTGACGACGCGCTTCTAGGGCTTGCGCCCTTTCATCCAGCTCATCTGCAATAAGTTCTACAGCTGTAGGGATAGGTGTGGTTAATGCGGCATCAATGAGTTTACGCGCACCTTCAGTGATCACGTGTCCATCCACCGATGCTTCTTTTTTCAACTCGTCTGGGATAACTGCTCCGTCCGAGTCTTCTTCGTATTCCTCAGCAATCACCTCCTCTGTCAGAGGGTCTTTTGTCGGGGTCTTATTTTTCTTGTTCTTCTTCTTTGCCTTCTTGGCAGCACCGGTAGCAAAGACGGCTTTGGGTCCGTTTCCCAGAGTCAAGCTCTGATCGGTACTTTCGGACATCTGGACTTCGGGATTATCTCCGACGTCCATGTCATCCTACGCTTTGGGAGAGTGTTCCCCGGATCCTTCATCCATGGCTTCTCCTTCTTCTGCAGCTTTGGAGTTGTACTCCTCTTCATATTCCGCAGAGAACTTTCGGAAATCTGCTGACGTCATCGACTCATCCGAGGATGCGAGTACGTCGGCGTTTGTTCCAATTGCCTCCAGCACCGAGTCGGTGTTTTCTCCAGCATCGGCAGAGCCAGATCCGGATCCCACGTATCCGACAAAGTGCGACGCGTGCTTCCTGAGGTACCTGCGACTTTCGCGATCGGCCATATCGAAACTTTTGATGGTCTCGAGGATTGCATCTGCGCTTTCGCCTTGCAGTATCATACTTCGTAGTGTGTACCTTAGGAAAGGCACATGCGTTACGGCATCATCGAGCGGAATCAGTGTCGTTGATATGCTCCTCCTGGATTTCGACTTCCACGGGTGGGTCGATCTGGGATTCGGCTCCTCCGGGGAGATCCACTCTAGATTCGACGTTGACCGCTAGGTCTTCTTCAGGTTCGGGTTTCTCCACTATCTCCGCAACTAGTGCGGGCTGGGTGGGATTAGGGTTTTCTGAGATCCGAAACTCTGCCGCCTCTGCGGACAAAGGGGATCTAGAAAATTCTTCTGCCTCTATCATCACCGCTGGGGTGGGTTGGGCAGGTTCAGCGAAACCGATGTAAACATCGATCTTGCCAAAAGACATGATTGTGTAGGCAGTCACGACCTCCTTTGCCGGAATCCAAGTCTCGTCGAGAACAATGAGAGGGACGTCGCTGGCGTAGAGGATGCGACCGACGGCGATGGTCTCGCCAATTCTGATTCTTGCAGTTTCCGCTCGGAACGCAGATCCGAAGCTCACTTGCCCCACGGTGTGCGCCAACTGTCGTCGGATTGAGGACAAGTACGCCATGAGGGGGTCCTCGAGGCGTGCGGAAGAGAGGGGTGTGAGACGTAGTATTCCGGGACGGTGAGCACACAAGTTTACCTGTGTTGAATCCATGGCTTTGGACGAATCCTACTCTGCTAGCAATCGATGTCTGGCGAGCGGAATATGGGTTACAAGGGTTTCGCCTGTGCGAGTTGAGGGTCTAAAGTATTGGGTGTTATCTGGTGCCCTAAAGGCTCTGCCTAGGACGGCTTATATAGATATCCGTACTAGGGTTTACATGAGAGATCAATCCGGCTACGACTAAGAGTCTGTTACAGAGTACATCTTGAACTACAAGTAACATTATGGGCCTAAGTCGGTAAGTCTTACGGCCTTCCGTGGCGGATTGGACTCCGTCTTCTCTCCCTGACTGGGCCGCCCGTGAAGCAAAGCTCTAACCCGAAGTGGGCCACCCTGGTCAATGAGGAACTGTGAGGATACCCGGAAAGTATATCCCCAACAACTACAAGCTTGGAGGAATACAAGGCAGGATTCGCCGCAGCAGGACTTGCACTAGTGGAGGAGGAAGTTGACATGGAGGAGTAGTGATACTTATCCATCTATCTATCGTTTTATTATTTTCGAGTTGCATAGATCATACCGACTTGTGGGTGACTATGCTAGTATGTTTATTTTCACAAACTCTGTTATTGTTGTGATGTTGAACCTGCATGTGCTTGTTTGTTTGATTGTTGTTACTTTATTGGGTTATCTATCATTACTTACCCTTATTAAACCCACAGATGCCTCCGCGACGCAACAATGAGGATAACAATGACAATGGCAATGGAATGCAGCAGATGATGGCTGCACAGACACAATTGATGCAAATGATGACTCAATTCATGGCAAACCAGAATCAGAACAACAATAACAACAACCAGAACAATCCACCACCTCTGGATATGCTTACAAGATTTCTAAGGCTGAGACCTGCTAAGTTCTCTGGTACCACTGACCCCATGGTGGCAAATGATTGGCTACGCTCTGGGAATAAGGACCTAGTCACAGTTGGATGCATGGATGCGGAAAAGTTCAGATTCGCAGCACACTTATTGGAAGGACATGCAGCTACTTGGTGGGACAATTTCCAAGTTACTCACCCTATTGAGGAAGTAACTTGGGCAATGTTTGAGGATGGATTTCGTACCACTCACATCTCTTCTGGAATAATGGGGTTGAAGAAAAAGGAGTTCCATAACCTCAAGCAATGCCACCATAGTATTTCTGAATACATCGAAGAGTTCAACAATCTGTCACGTTATGCACCAGATGATGTTGACACTGATGCCAATAGAAAGGAGAAGTTCCTAGATGGGTTGAATGATGAAATTTCTATGCAACTATATGTTGCTTATGTTCCAACTTATCAATCTTTGTGTGATAAAGCTACCATCCTAGAAAACAAGATGAAGCGAGTGGAGGGTAGAAAGAGAAAGCACCATTGTGATAAGTTTGGATCAGGATCACCTCACAAGCGCTCTCATGGTGAAGGAAGTGGGAGTTCAGGTTTCCACAAGAATGGGAATCATAATAACCATCGTAACAATAACCACCACCATGATGGAAACAATCATCATGGACATAACAAAAGTGGATTCAGGAACAACCACAATGGTCATGGCCATGGGAACTAAAATGGTCAGAATCATCACAATACCAAAGAAAGAAAGACATCAGTCAGGTGGAATGTTTCAAGTGCAAGAAGACAGGGCACTATGCTAATGAATGCCCAGAGAAGAAGACTGATGGGGCTAAGCCAAACCCATTTCAAAAGGGTCACGTGAATCACATCAATATGGAGGAAATTCAAGAAGGATCTGATGCCGTGATCGGTAAGTTCAAGATTAATTCCTTTCCTGCACTTATCCTTTTCGATACTGGTGCATCGCATTCATTCATTTCAAGAGCATTTGTAATCAAAAACAAACTCTCCACTGAAACCATTGGATGCCCCATTAAGGTAAGCTCCCTAGGTGGAGAAATGATAGTAAATTCTGGGTGCCGACAGATAATCCTAGAAATTGGAAAGAACAAGTTTCCGGTTAATTTAATAATCCTAGAGTCCCAAGGATTAGATGTAATATTAGGGATGGACTGGTTGACACGTTATGAAGGACTGATTAATTGTGCCAAACGAACTGTTATGCTCACCACCCCAGAAAAGAAAAGGATCAGGTTCAAGTCTAATTTTGAACCCAAGGGGAGCAAGGTTAATTCTCTTAAGGGGGTTAGCCTAGACAGTGTGCCAATAGTGAAGGAGTACCGGATGTGTTCCCGAAGAATTACGGCATGCCACCGATAGGGATGTGGAGTTTTGATAGACCCTCGCCAGAACTGGGCCTATAGCAAAGAGACCTTACAAAATGTCGGTGGACGAGTTAAAAGAACTCAAGAAACAGCTGGGAGAATAGTTGAAAAAGGGATTTATCCAACCAAGTTCGTCGTCTTGGGGAGCACCAGTTTTGTTTATTGAGAAGAAGGACCGAAGTCAAAGGCTATGCATAGATTATCGTTCACTTAATGAAGTGACCATAAAGAATAAATATCCCCTGCCTAGAATAAATGATCTCTTCGATCATCTAGAGGGAGCATGTGTGTTCTCAAAAATTGATCTTCGACCAGGATACTTCCAACTAAAGATTGGAGAACATGACATACCCAAGACTGCATTCATCACTAGATATGGGTTGTATGAATATACAGTGATGCCGTTTGGATTGACTAATGCACCGGCCTATTTCATGAACATGATGAATAAGGTATTCATGGAATTCCTTGACAAGTTCGTAGTGGTATTCATCGATGACATATTGGTATATTCCAAGAGCAACAAAGAACATGAAGAACACCTACGCCTCATTCTGGAGAAACTCAGGGAACACAAACTTTATGCCAAGTTCAGCAAATGTGAATTTTGGCTGGATGAAGTGGGTTTTATTGGGCACATAGTATCTGGTAATGGTATAGTTGTTGACCCAGCAAAAGTGGCAGCTATGACAGAATGGGAACCTCCTAAATCAGTTAAAGAAATCCGTAGTTTCCTTGGCCTAGCAGGGTACTATCAGAGGTTCATTGAAAATTTCTCTAAGATAGCAAAACCTATGAATGATCTGCTAAAGAAAGAGAAGAAGTTTAATTGGACAGAAGCTTGTGAAACCAGCTTTCAGGAGTTGAAGAAGAGACTAGTGTCAGCACCAGTGTTATGTCTGCTAGACCTTGAGAAAGACTTTCAAGTATATTGTGATGCATCTCACCAAGGATTAGGAGGTGTACTGATGCAGGAAGGTAGAGTTGTAGCTTATGCATCAAGGCAACTCAAAAATCATGAAGTGAACTATCCTACTCATGACCTAGAGTTGGCATCAGTTGTGCATGCCTTAAAAACATGGAGGCATTATCTTATGGGAAAACGTTGTGAAATGTTCACTGATCACAAGAGTCTGAAATACATGTTTACACAGAAAGAACTCAATATGAGACAAATAAGATGGCTAGAACTTATCAAAGATTGCGACTTAAGTTTGCAATACCACCCTGGAAAGGCAAATGTCGTAGCCGATGCTTTAAGCCACAAGGTTTATGTAAATGGCTTCAATAAAGGAGAATTGCCAGAGGAGTTGTGTGTCCAATATAGAGAGCTGAGACTTGAAATAGTGCCTGAAGGGTACCTTGCATCCTTGGAAGTGCAACCCACCCTGATGAACAGAATTCAAGAAGCCCAAAAGATGGACAAACAAATAGAAGAAATCAAAAGTAAGGTTAGTGAAGGCAAGGCAAAAGGATTTCATGTAGATGAACAAGAAATCTTATGGTACGAAAAACGTATCTGTGTTCCGCAGGATCTTGAGCTTAAGAAGTTGATCTTACAAGAAGCGCACAACTCACCATATTCAATTCATCCTAGCAACACCAAGATGTATATGGATGTTAAGGAAAGATTTTGGTGGAATAATTTAAAGAAGATATAGCAGAACACATTGCCTTGTGCGACGTGTGCAGTCGTGTAAAGCGTAACATCGAAACCAGGATTATTACAACCACTGCCAATACCTGATTGGAAATGGGATAAAATTGGTATGGATTTTATCACCGGACTGCCAAGAACTAAATTTGGATACGATTCTATATGGGTTATCGTTAACCGCTTGACAAAAGTGGCCCATTTCATACCAGTGAAGACCACTTATACAAGTGCAAAGCTAGCCAAGATATACATGAATAGGATTGTATGTTTACATGGGGTACCTAAGAGTATCGTGTCTGATAGAGGAACTCAATTCACTTTGCACTTTTGGCAACAACTTCACGAGTCATTGGGAACTCGATTAGAATTCAGCACTGCATTTCATCCGCAAACTGATGGGCAGACAGAAAGGACCAATCAAATATTGGAGGATATGCTAAGAGCATGTGCGTTAGATTATGGATCTAGTTGGGATGAAAGTCTACCATACGCAGAGTTTTCCTACAATAACAGCTATCAATCAAGCATAGAAATGGCTCAGTTTGAATTCCTTTACGGAAGGAAGTGTACTACACCATTGCTGTGGAATGGAGTAGGAGAAAGAAATTTGTTTGGGCCAGACCTAATCAAGGAGGCTGAAGAGAAAGTCAAGATGGTAAGGGATAGGCTAAAGGTAGCCCAATCTTGGCAAAAGAGCTATGCCGATCCAAAACGTAGAGAGGTTACCTATGAGATTGGTGATAAAGCTTATCTCAGGGTATCACCACTTCGTGGTGTGAAGAGATTTGGAATCAAAGGAAAATTAGCACCACGCTATGTAGGGCCTTTCAAGATTTTGAGCCGTAAAGGAGAAGTGGCATACGAGATAGAATTACCAGAATCTCTGTCACCAGTTCATAATGTATTTCATGTCAGTCAGCTGAAAAAGTGTCACCCGGAGATGGAAGAAACTTCGTTGAAAGACACTATACCATTGGAGAAAGTTCAGCTAGAGAATGATCTCACTTATGAAGAGAAACCTATTAAGATTCTGGAGACAGCAGAAAGAATTACCCGTACCAAGACAATCAAATTCTGCAAAGTGCAGTGGAACCATCACACTGAATCAGAAGCAACATGGGAGCGAGAGGATGAACTTCGGAGAGATCACCCTCACCTATTTGCTAGCCAACCCGAATCTCGAGGGCGAGACTCATCTTAAGGGGGTTAGATTTCTAACATCCCAAAATTTTCATCTAAAAATCATCATCATTGCATTCTTATCATCATGGCATGTACTAATTTGCATTAGGATTGTCCTCTAAAAATTTGGTGAAATTTAGAGACTTTTTGGAGCACTTTTGCTAAATTCAAAAAAACCTAGAAAAGAAATTCTAAAAGAAAAAGAAAGGAGGGAAAAGGATTTTAAACACCAGCAGTATTCTGGCCTTTTGGCCCAAACCGGCCCAACCAGCCCACCCGGGCCTCTATCTCCCCCTCTCTGTCTTTTCTCACATCCCCACAGCTCACCCCACCCACTTACCTCCTGGCCCCACGCCACATCGACGCCACCTCAGCGTCTTCCACGCGAACGGCCGGCAACCCCTCCCCTCCTCTACCATTACCAAGTCCGGTTGAATACGAGCATTACCGCGAATTAATCGCCATCGCCACCGCCCCTTCTTAATCCCCTCCCCCTCCTCGATAGATTTCCCCAGCCACTGCCCCTGGAGAGTCCCCAGGCTCCCCAATTGATAGCTCAAACCACCGCCGTCCGAAGCTACTCCGGCGACAATTCCGGTGAGCCCCGGCCATGCCATGCCCTCCTCTCTGCCCTGTATTATTTGCCGTGACCTGGCGCGTGTTTTAACCTCGGTCGCATGCCTCCTTTTGCTCTAGGTCGACGACGCGGGCAACTCCGGCGAACCCCCTTTGCCGCCGCCGTCTAACGCTTTTTCCGGTGAAGGTAGGGTTTCCGCCGCCCCTTTTTGGCCTCTACTAGACCATACTGATCAGTGCGCATCTCACTGACCCCCTTGTTTGCTTGTCCGAGCACCAGGCCATCGTATCCGACATAGAGCCGCGAGCTTCATCGTCGACGCAACTCCGGCGAGGAATCAAGTCCGAGCCAGAGCACCCCCACGCCACCGTAACCTCCATCGAGACTGCCACGACCTCCTCGACCTCCGGTATGTTACACCCTGTCCACTCCTGGGCCTGGGGGTGTCACTCCTGGCAGCTTAATAAGATATCTAGACTGGCCCCACAGACCAACACTAGTCTTTTCTGTGCACTTTGTCCTCACTCGTGCGCACCCGGTTACCCACTTCCCGGTCGGTCACCCATCCTAGAATTGCTCTAGGCCAAGCATGCTTAACCTTAGAGTTCTTTTCGAATGAGCTTCCGGAAAAGAAGTTGCAACTTGTTGATATAGGTATCCTATCAATCCTATTAAGCCATGTGCCTGGATCTCACATACACCCACCCTTTAAAAGATCGATGCCCTCATCGATCAAGCACACCCCAGGAACGTTCCCTCTTGGCACGCGTATGTGCGTCCAGTGCCGGCACATGTGCCATGACGTGTCCACTTCGGGCCACACGCGCCATGCTCCGCATGTCCCACCACTAACCCGCACACACCCGTGTAATCGCAAGGGTCGGCTCTGATACCACTTGTAACATCCCGTCCACTCCTGGGCCCGGGGGGTGTCACTCCTGGCAGCTTAATAAGATATCTAGACTGGCCCCACAGACCAACACTAGTCTTTTCTACGCACTTTGTCCTCACTCGTGCGCACCCGGTTACCCATTTTTCGGTCGGTCACCCATCCTAGAATTGCTCTAGGCCAAGCACGCTTAACCTTAGAGTTCTTTTCGAATGAGCTTTCGGAAAAGAAGTTGCAACTTGTTGATATGGGTATCCTATCAATCCTATTAAGCCATGTGCCTGGATCTCACACGGTATGTGTCCACGGACTCCCTGCCCCTGTAGAACCGCCGGAACGCCATCGGCCGACGCTCCGCCGCCACGCGCAGCTGGTTAGCGCCGCCCATCTCCGGCCAGGCCACCAGGGACCGTTAGATTTATAGTCTGCGGCTAGGATTAGATCGGCGAGCGAAACGGTACGGGCTAATCAGATCCGTCTGTTTATCACTTAAGATCCAGCGGTCCGCATCAGTCGATCCGACCAAACCGGTATGGGCCAATGAGATTGCGCCACGTCGCCCGGGTTATTTGTTTAAATAGAAAATTGGACAGATTTTGTATTAAACTTAGAAAATCAATAACTTTTGATCCACAATTCAGAAAAATGCAAATTTGGTGTCTATGGATTCAGAAAAATAAGACCTTTATTATGGAGGCCTTGTTTCACACTTTTGCTTCTGAAAAATTGGAATATTAGGCAGAACCTTTTTAGGAGTATTTTGCTCATAAAAATTATTCCATAAATTGTTTTGAGGTATTTCTTATGCCTTTAGATGAGGTATTTTAACCTCTGTACTGTAGACTCTATAAGTTTTAGAGTTGTGATCATATCATAGCATTTTGCATGCATTCATATTTTTGTAATGTTTTATTGATTGAATTATTGTTGTTGTATTGTTCTTTGTGTAGATTGTGTGGATTATGAAGTTTGTTGCTGTGAGGATTGTACCTATTCCCCTAGCTACCAAGGCAAGTGATATTTCATCTCATGTCCTATTATTTTCACTATTGCACTAGTGTTATTTTGGTAGATCTTAGCATGATAGGATTATTTATATGTTACTATACTATGCTATGCTACCCCATAAACTATATCTTGGTAGTATCTCCTAGTTGAAAGACTTCGTATGCTAGAGTGCTTAGCCATGCTATTAGAATTCGTGGGTGGAAAATACACATCAAGATAGTATGGAAAGATATTATTTTGTTTGACTAAGAAAACAAGTAATGTTAATGAAACACCTGGGTGGAATGGGACTTGCTTGGATTATGTTGAGTGGTTACTCAAGGGCCATGTCTATGGTCAGCTGGTGTATCACACTTGTGGATGGCCACCCAGGAACAAAGAGATTGGAGACATTCTTGTCACGAAGCTTCCAGTGCAGCCACATGGCATATGGGCTCTGCCTTGACCAACTAAGTTGCAAGAACTCAGCCAGACGGACAGAAGGTGGTAGTTGTGATAGGATGGAACGCATCCGTGGTGGTCTGAGGGATTGCTTCTAAAAAGTCTTGTCTCGATGCATGTCGAGTCTTGTGGGGAAAGTGCACCACCTCTCGAGAGGGCAAAACTAAGTACTTAGCCGTGTCCCCGGTTATGGACAATTTCTGAGCCTCAAGACAGTGAAGCAGTTCAATAATCTCCTCATTCAAATTTCTATAAGTTAAAACTTGTGGGTGAACATGGGTAGAGGTTCAGTGATGTCTATCATTGGTACCTTAGTGTTTGAGAGAGAATACTTACTCTTCAAAAACTATAAGTTAAAACTAGCTTTTAGCAAAGTCAGCCAAAACCACACTTAGCCATATATTCATGTAGCTGTTGGATTATACTAAGTAACTATGGTGTCACTTGCCAATACAATTCCAAATGTATTGCCCCTTTGTGGTTGTAACTTATTATGTTGCAGGATACTCTGATGATGAGTAGGGTTGCGGGTCTACACTCGACATGTTTGCATGTGGCGCATGAAGACAAAAGACTCTATTATTATTATGCTATGTAATGTGAACCTTGAGTATCTTAGCCTTGGGCTAAGTGAGTTGTAAGAACCATTATATTCCTAGAAACACGATGTAATAATGACCTTTGTTTCTATGTACTTCATCTTAAACTGTGGGTGCTAGCATTTCGATCCAGGGACTAGCACTGCAATCACAGGGATCTTACCTTATTATGGTGAGATCTTACAAACGGTGATGGAGATGGTGGTGGAGATCGATGGAGATGGCTTCGGGGGCACTTCCCCGTCCCAGCAGGGTGCGGGAACAGAGACTTTTTGTCCCCCGAATCTCCCCTTCGGTGACGGCGGCGCTGCAGAACTTTTCGTGGCTGGAGGCTTGACGATTTAGGGTTTATGCATCGGGAGGCTACTTATAGGCGAAGAGGCAAGGTCGATGGCCGGCCAGGGGGCCCACACCATGCCCTGGTGCGGCCTGGGCTGGCCCGCGCCAAGGGGGGGTGTGGCCACCCTGTGGCCCCTCTCCGACTCTCCTTCTAGCTCCGTGAGTCTTCTGGAAAAATAGGAACTTTGGCTTTTGTCCCTACCAATTCTGAGAATATTCATTTTCTGACTTTCCTGGAACCAAAAACAGCAGAAAACAGGCAACTGGCACTATGGCATCTTGTTAATAGGTTAGTCCAAGAAATCATATGAAAAGTACTCCAAAGTTGGAACAAAACACAAGAAAGTAGATAAAACCAAGCATGGAACATCAAAAATTATAGATACATTTGAATGTATCAACATCCCCAAGCTTAACTCCTGCTCGTCCTCAAGTAGGTAAGTGATAAAAAGAAAGAATAATTTTTGAGGTGACATGCACCATCAAAGACTTGATCAAAGTATTTGTAAAACATTCAAAGCTGGGATCATAGTACTTCAATCATAACATGAAATACAAAGTTCTAGCAATAAGCAAAGAAACTATGATGCAACATGAAAAGGCACAAACAAAAGATTCATGAATAACAATGCTTTGCAAGACGTTTGTTTGTTTCACATAAAGAAAACATAGCATAATAGTATTCAGCTTGTCCCTCAATAGAGTAGCAAATATAAATGCATATGACACCTTCAAAGTTCATAAGAGTGACTAGATACAATAGTTTAAAACAAGCAATATCAAGTTATGCATCAATCAACTAGTCTTGGGACAATGCACATAGAACTAAGAATGGCCACTATGCTCTCAAAGTAGGTGCATAAAGATAGAAGGTGGAGACTCAATATAATGGTGGAAGAAAGGCCTTCATAGAAGGAAGTAGGGATTCAAGTCTCATAAAGAGCTTCCAAAAATTATGGTACTTATAGCTTTCAGCTCTCATTGCCCCTATCATAAGCATTTGAAGGTGATTAAGGTTAAAGTGACACAACTAAGAGGATATGCTTGACAAGTTATAAACCGAAATCTCATGCCCCTTACTTACGAAGACCGATCCTCATGCTACTCAACTTCAGTCACGAGTAAGCTCTTGTCATTGTAAGTATATGTGTATCATTAAGAACCGCCAACAGGGTACCCCTTGCACATGATACGGGAGCTTTCCCATAATAAAAATAACAAGGCAAGCAGACAATGAGCATCTCAGCGATCTTTTTTATTTGCTATTTGCATAACTTTTTATTGAGGATGCTTCATAGAGTGCTCATTATGGTGATGCTGCAAGTTTCCACCATGATTAGGCATGGCTTAGGCTAGCGGCCCAGGCGTTTCTCTAACACACATACAAACTCCATGATCTTACATGTTCCACTTTTATTTCACACCGTCGGGATCCGTAAGCAAAAGAACATGATATCAACGGGGTACAAAGTACAAGTGCAATGTTGAAAGCGTTCCCCATGAAACATGGTTCTGCTAATTTCAACTTATAAATCACAAGCATATACGCAACAAAGAAGGACCCAATGGTTCAAGTTTATTAGATGCAAAAATTAAAGTGTGCCATCAAGTTCGTGAGAGCTTTAATCACTAGCTTTCTCATAACAAGTTTAATTTGGAAGGTAAACAAAAGCATGAATATACTTGGAATAGCATAAGCTAGTAGGTAGGTATGATGGACTCTTTGGAATAACTTGGTTTAGGGAGTTGGATGCATGAGTGGAACTCATACTTGGTTGTGGAGGCTAGCAAAAGACTGGGAGCGACAAACTAAGAGAGCAATAATGGCCATAATCATGCAGAGCGACAAAACATCATTGATCAAAGCATAAAGTGATACTACAAGTTGAAAACTAAAGGATCATAAAGGCTATGGTGACTTGAGATAGTCATAACATGGTGTGAGCATGCGCCAAGTCAACCCAAATAAAGCATCAAAGGAAAATACCACTATACTATGCTTATATGCTAAAACAACGCATGATTCATCCAAGGCACATTAAGCAATCTCAATTATTTATAACAAGTAATGCTACAGCAAAGAATACTAAGCATAAATACAAAACAATACCAAGCATGGCATGATAGAGCATAGGCCACAGTTAAAAACGAGCTCTTTTTACCACATAAGCATGAACTTTCCTACTCTTTTCCAAACCAAACCAAACTATTTGCAAACCAATGTATGAAAGAGGGGGGTCCAACCAATTTATTCAGAAAACTAAGAAAACCAAGCAAATGAAAAACCAAAACGAAAATGAAAAAGAAGACGCTCCAAGAACAACACAACTGTGCATGAAACAATAACAATGAAGCGTTTGGAAGAAACCTGGGATTTTTATTGATGAAGAAGGAGATGCCTTGGGCATCCCCAAGCTTTGACGCTTGTACTTCTTGGATATTTCTTGGGGTGACACGCGTGGCATCCCCAAGCTTGAGCTTTAGTCCATCCTTCATCTCATTACTCATTCCTTCCATACACCTGAAATTTTTCCTTCATACAAAACTTCACACAATCTTTATTAGCAACATTAGTGCACTCAAGATAATAAGTCTTAAGGTTCAGTTCTAACACCAATAAACTTCCATAGGTTTTTTAATTTTCTCTTCAAACACTTCATGTCCTAACTCAAGATAAATACTATAAAGCTCTCTAATTTTGTTGTTGTTTTCCATTAAGCCTAACTAGTGAAAACAAGAAACAAAAAGACAAAATTGCAGAATCTAAAGGAAATAACTTCGAGCACTCACACCGGAGGATGTGAGTACCTTTTACCTTACCTCCCCGGCAACGGCGCCAGAAAATAGGCGTTTGCCGTGGGAGGTTCTTTTTCTTTAATCCTCCAGTGTGAATACCTTTTACCTTACCTCCCCGGCAACAACGCCAGAAAATATCTTGATGTCTACGCACTTCTATTCTTGTAGACAGTTGTTGGGCCTCCAAGTGCAGAGGTTTGTAGAACAGCAGCAAGTTTTCCCTTAAGTGGATCACCAAGGTTTATCGAACTCAGGGAGGAAGTGGTCAAAGGTATCCCCTCTTAAGCAACCCTGCAATCAAGATACAAGAAGTCTCTTGTGTCCCCAACACACCCAATACACTTGTCAGGTGTATAGGTGCACTAGTTCGGCGGAGAGATAGTAAAATACAAGTGGTATGGATATAAGACAACGGTGATAGAAAATAGCTTGATGGCGTGGAAGAGACTAAAGGCAAACTGAAATAAATATGGAAGCAAGCAAACATGTAACAGATCTAGATGCAAAGGGTATATCAATGTTTAGAAACAAGGCCTAGGGATCATACTTTCACTAGTGAACACTCTCGTATAGATATATTCTTCTTTATGATACTACGCTAAACTACTCTCTGGTTGAACACTCTAATCGATGGTAGGGCTATAACAGCACACCTCAAAGTAAGTCTTTCCCATCTAGAAAACCCCACACTGTCACCTTGAGTACTAGATGAGTCCAACAAACACCACAATTTCATAAAGACATCCAACTCCAAATATAACTCATAATAAGTCTTTGTAATCTCTAGCCTAAGTGCCACCATGGTGTGCACACTGTCAACTTCACACACATGGGGAGAGTAGAGATCTATTAAAGCACTTGAGTAGCAAGGTAGATCTATAGATTACAAGCTCATGATCACAATGTGATCACGCATAGAGAGAGAGATGAACACATAGCTACCGGTAGATCCCTTAGCCTCGAGAGAGAACTACTCCCTCCTCATCATGAGAATCAGCAACGGTGATGGAGATGGTGGTGGAGATTGATGGAGATGGCTTCGGGGGCACTTCCCCGTCCCGGCAGGGTGCCGGAACAGAGACTTTTTGTCCCCCCGAATCTCCCCTTCGGTGATGGCGGCGCTGCAGAACTTTTTGTGGCTGGAGGCTTGACGATTTAGGGTTTATGCATCGGGAGGCTTCTTATAGGCAAAGAGGCAAGGTCGATGGCCGGCCAGGGGGCCCACACCATGCCCTGGTGTGGCCTAGGCTGGACCGCGCCAAGGGGGGTGTGGCCACCCTATGGCCCCTCTCCGACTCTCCTTCTGGCTCCGTGAGTCTTCCGGAAAAATAGGAACTTTGGCTTTTGTCCCATCCAATTCTGAGAATATTCATTTTCTGACTTTCCTGGAACCAAAAACAGCAGAAAACAGGTGTCGTTGTATTGGGAACGGCAGTACCTAAGAAGGTTAGATATAGGTGTGGGGACTAGCAGGAAAGCTATCGACGGCGTCCGCAGGCGGGATTGGGCACAAGCCAGTGTGGCGGGACATAGGAAGTACCCAGGTTCGGAGCCCTCGTGGTGAGGTAAAACTCCTACTCCTGCATGTCTGATAGTATATGTGAGTATAATCAGGCTACAAGGGTGCTCCTTGAAATGTATCTGAAATGAACTGAGCTAGACGTGTATCGGTGCTTGTAAGAGCGATAGGAAGAGCTAGCTAGCAGGGAGTGAAGTGCTAGTGTGTGTGCGTGTGAGCTGATCGAGTGGGTGTCTTTGTGAGTGAATGGATGAGAGTGAGTCCCTCCCTTGCCTTATAAAGGTGGCCAAGAGACATGGTGGGACCCACTTGCCTAACTAGTACTATACATGTGTCATGCATGATGTAGTGTATAGTGTATACTAGTCATTACATCATCTGATAAAGTGGTATGGGTTGTGTCTTCTCAGTCTTGTCGTTGTCCTTCTTCTCTGGCTGGTACTTGTCCTCAGTCTTGATCGATAGCAGCAATAGGAGGAGGCTGACAGGCGTCTGGGAGAGAGCCGGCTGCTGGGATCGATTGATCCCAGCGAGTCGGATGAGCCCGATCAGGTCGTGGCGTGCAGGCCCAGCTAGGAGGGGGCGCCCCAGGCGGGGGAGCCATCTAGCGGGCGTCCTAGTCGGGGGCAAGGTCGGGCGCGGCCCAGCTGGGTGCTAGCGAGCACGGGCGGCCGGATAGGCCAACCGGCGGGACATAGCCGGCACACTCGGGCAGGCGACGCGGGGCCCTGCCGAGGGGAGCGATCTGGCAGGAGGCCGGGACGGCCCAGGCGGGAAGGAAGCCAGGCGGGGGCTGGGCGGGAGGCCCAGCGGATGGAGGACTCAAGGGAGCAACGGCCGGCTTGGGGAGGAGGCCTAGCCGGAAATAGATGGTGCAGGCCGGCTGGGAGACTCCAGCCGGCCCAGGACGTCTTCTGCTGCCTTTTCTTTTACTCTTTATCTGTTTTTGCCTTTTTTATCCATCTTGAGTGCTTCTTTGGGGTACCCGAGGATAATCCCCCCGACACTAGCCCCCGAGCGCGCGCTGATTTCACCCGGAGGGAGAAATTCACACGAGCTCCACAAAAACTTGCCGTTGTCGTTGTAGATGAAGTTCTTGCATGGCGTCCGGCTGGACACCTCTAGCCCAGGAAGCAACACAACTCCCGCGCCAGAAGCGGCCTGCTGGGTGTAGCCCCAGATTCGAGTAGGCGACAAGGTGCTACGAATCTTCTATATCTTGCCCTTTTCGATACCTCAAACTTTCTATCCAGTTGGACGCCTTTAGCCGGACCGGATCACTTGATTACACCGGGGGCGCGCGAGCGCACCCGATGGGTGTAGCCCCCGAGATTCGAAGTAGCTGGCGACGTCAGGTGCTTTGAATCTCCAAATGCCCTTGAAATCTGACTCGGTGCAGTCGTGCCAAAACAAACGAACAAAATTGATTGTCAGTACATCAACATATAGTACACATGCTATCAACCGGATAACGGTTTTATTTTTCAAAAACTAGCTCGTGCTTCTCTGAACACTTAGTCACTTTCCCGTGTGCTCTGCTATTTACGTTGTGTCCTTGCTAGCCAGCCGGGTTGCGGTCTGGAGCCGGAACCGAAGGGGGAGCTGACAGTACATTGCACACGATACTAGGGGCTGAGCAGCCGGAAAATACCAACTAGGCACAAGGCCAGAATGTTCGTTTTTTCGCACCCTTCGCCGTTTTTCATGTGGGATGCCTCGGGCTTTTACTCTTGCTAGCCGGACAGCCGGGTTGCGGTCTGTAGCTGAGACGAAGAGTGGGCCTCTGACACCATCGCACACTACTCAGTCGGTTTACGGGTTTAGCAGGCCGGGCCAACCGGCGAGCCCCCGGGTAGGGGTTGCCAGCGCCGGAAAACTGAAGGCAGGAAGGAAAACAACATCTGGCGAGCTCTCGAGGGTTGCTCGAGGTCAGAAAAACACTCACATTGTAGCTGTCGGTGTAGTAGGGTCGAAGGCATGATTCCGTAGTCGTTGCGGGTGCTGAAACGGTCCAACTGGCGTTCCAGCCAGATAGCCTGGCTCCAGCCGGACAGGCAACCAAACGCGGCGTAGCCGGATCGGTCCCCGGCCGGCTAGGCAACCAAACGTGCCAGGATGCACCGTATCGGCCTGGCCCAGCCAGAACGGGTCCAGCCGGTCCAACCGGCAACCAAACAGGGCGAAGTCGCGTGGAGTCGGCCCGTTTCAGCCGGAACGGGTCTGAACCAGGCGAGTCGGACAGACAAACGGGTAGCCGGACGGATATAGCCGGTTCTGAAATTTTTCTCTGTTTCTTTTTCGAGCCGGGCTACTCTAGCCGGGTTTTTCCCTTTCTTACTCATTTCTTTTTTCTCAACCGGATACTTTTACCCGGATCCCATCTCTCTCTTTTTTCCCTTTTTTCTCAGCTAACTAATACCAACCGGACTTTCTTTTTTCTCTTGATTTTTTCTTTAGCCGGCCAGCGATCGCTCCCTTCCCTCTTTTTCTTTTCTCCCTCAAGTTCTTTTTTCTCTCCTTTCTTTTTCTCTCAACCGGCCACAGCCAACCGGATTTTTCGTCTCCCTTTTTTTCTCTTACTTTCCTAACCGGCCACACCCCACTTATTCTCCCTGCTAACCGGCCCACCCCACTTGCCCCTTTTTTTTCTTTTCTTTTCTTCCTCTCCCAGCCGGCTGCCTCCTTTTCCTCCCAGAACCAAGGACGCGTGCACGGCAGGGCCAGCAGCGGCCGGACAGGCGGTGAGCCGGACGCGGGGGAGGTGCAGCCGGGGCGGGCGCTCTGCGGGAGGCAGGGGACTCCTAGTGGTGGCGGAGCCAGCGAGCGGGCGACAGGCGAGCGGGGCGGCGCGGGGAGCCACCGCGAATTCAAGGAGCTTGGGGGCGCGGCTCCGCCGCGGGGAGGGAGTTGCTGGCGAGACGCGGCCGGGGGCGCGCGAAGGCGGCTGGCACCACGGCGAAGCGGGCAGGCGCGGGGCATGCGGGGTATGCGAGCGTTGACCGCGAGGTGCGGGCGAGCGGCGCCGGACCGCAGGCGACGAGGTTGACGGGCTGGCTGATGCGGGCCTATCTTTGGCAGCGGGCATGGAGTCGGGCGCGACGGCGGAGCGGCGCAAGCGCCTAAGCGGCGGCGTTGGGAAGAGCTCGCCGGTCGGAGCACGCGTGAGGACCCGAGCGGCAGCGCGGGTGCCGCCGCGGAGCAGCTTGCTGGGGGCGGGTGAAGGCACGCGCGCAAGAGGGCCTGCACGTACGCCACGAATACACGTGAGCGCGGGCGCGCGAAGCCTGCTGCGGGGAGGGGGAGGCGGTGGCGCCTGATGGGTTGAGGACGAGCTTGTCGCAGTGGCGAGGCAGAGCCAGGACGGTGCGGCGCTCGTGGATGCACGACGCGGACGAGGCAGAGGCGATGGCGAGGTCGGCGATGACGCGGACGGACTCGGGAGGCCCGCAGCGGCGGCTCGGGGAGCATGCGTGCGGACGGAGGACCTCCGAGCTCCGGCGACGAGGCCGGCCCAGCCGGCACGCACGGGCGAGGTGGAGCATGTTCGTGGTGTACGCCAAGGGGCTCGCATAGGAGTTTGCTGGAGGCGCACGTGGTTACACGAAGGTGGGGCCGAGCCACCGAAGTTGAGGACGAACACGATGGCGCGACGGCGGTGCCGCGGCGGTGCCGCGGCGGTGATCCCCCGAGCATCTCAACGAGACGACAGCGAAGACACCGCGGCGGCGACGACGAGCCCCCGGGCGACTCGGCGAGCCCCCGAGACACTCGACAAGACGGTGGTGACAACGATGAGGCCTCAAAAAACTTGGCATGGTGTCAGTGACGACGGCGCGAGGGCGGCGAGTCCCCGAACGACACGAAACGGCATTGGAGCCGACGATGACGATGAAGAAAATCGGTCCCGTGCGGAACGGAACTCCGGTCGAGACTAAATTTTGCCCCACGGTGGGCGCCAACTATCGTTGTATTGGGAACGGCAGTACCTAAGAAGGTTAGATAGAGGTGTGGGGACTAGCAGGAAAGCTATCGACGGCGTCCGCATGCGGGATTGGGCACAAGCCAGTGTGGCGGGACACAGGAAGTACCCAGGTTCGGAACCCTCGTGGTGAGGTAAACCCCTACTCCTGCATGTCTGACAGTATATGTGAGTATAATCAGGCTACAAGGGTGCTCCTTGAGCTGTATCTGAAATGAACTGAGCTAGACGTGTATCGGTGCTTGTAAGAGCGATAGGAAGAGCTAGCTAGCAGGGAGTGAAGTGTTAGTGTGTGTGTGTGTGAGCTGATCGAGTGGGTGTCTCTGTGAGTGAATGCATGAGAGTGAGTCCCTCCCTTGCCTTATAAAGGTGGCCAAGAGACATGGTGGGACCCACTTGCCTAACTAGTACTATACATGTGTCATGCATGATGTAGTGTATAGTGTATACTAGTCATTACATCATATGATAAAGTGGTATGGGTTGTGTCTTCTCAGTCTTGTCGTTGTCCTTCTTCTCTGGCTGGTACTTGTCCTCAGTCTTGATCGATAGCAGCAGGAGGAGGAGGCAGCCAGGCGTCTGGGAGAGAGCCGGTTGCTGGGATCGATTGATCCCAGCGAGTCGGATGAGCCTGATCAGGTCGTGGCGTGCAGGCCCAGCTAGGAGGGGGCGCCCCAGGCGGGGGAGCCATCTAGCGGGCGTCCTAGCCGGGCAGCAAGGTAGCGCCCACTGGTGTCTTGGAAGCGGGCGGATAGGCCAGCCGGTAGGACGTAGCCGGCCTACTCGAGCAGGCGACGCAGGGCCCTGCCGGGGGGAGTGATCTGGCAGGAGGTCGGGACGGCCATGGAAGGGAAGCCAGCTGGCCATGAAGTGGGAGGCCCAGCCGGATGGAGGACTCGGCGGGGAGCACAGTCGGGCCGGCTTGGGGAGGAGGCCCAGCCGGAAATAGGTGGTGCATGCTGGCTGGGAGACTCCAGCCGGCCCAGGACGTCTTATGCTGCCTTTTCTTTTACTTTTTATCTGTTTTTGCCTTTTTTATCCATCTTGAGTGCTTCTTTGGGGTACCCGGGGATAATCCCCCCGACAACAGGCAACTGGCACTGTGGCATTTTATTAATAGGTTAGTCCAAGAAATCATATGAAAAGTACTTCAAAGTTGGAACAAAAGACAAGAAAGTAGATAAAACCAAGCATGGAACATCAAAAATTATAGATACATTTGCAGTGTATCAAGTGGTCATCAACAATCACCAAACAATATTTCTTACCACCAAGGCTTGCATGAGATGGAGGACCAAAGAGATCCACATGAAGGAGCTCCAAGATCCTCTTGGACTTGATGTAGTTCTTTGGCTTGTGGGGAGAATCATGCATCTTTCCTTCAACACATGCCCTGCAAACACGATCTTTGGCAAAGCAAATATTTTCTTTTAGTCCAACAATATGACCATCCTTGTGGAGACTTTGCAAAGTTCTCATGTTGACATGGGCTAGACGGCGATGCCATAACCAACCCACATCGTCCTTTCCGAATAAGCACATCACACTTGTAGTGGTTTTCCCTGAAAAGTCCACCACATACAAGTCATTTTCGACATACCCAACAAAAGCGACCTTTAGAGACTTGCTCCACATGAGGATCACAATATCATTATCAATGAAGACGGCAAAGCCCATCTTTCCAAGAGCACAGACTGAAAGTAAATTATAGACAAGGGTCTCAACAAGCATGACGTCCATGAGAGTAATGTCGTGGGCAACCACAACCTTGTCGAAAGCCATTACCTTATACTTTGATTTGTCGGCATATGTCACGGATATTTGATCAACATTTGGTCTCAAATCCTTGACACAAGATGAGCTTCCGGTCATATGACTTGTGCAACCACTATCAAGCACCCATTTTGATCCACCGGAAGCATAGGTCTACAAAAGATCAAACTAGTTTTTAGGTACCCATTTCTCAATGGGTCCTCTTTTGTTAGCAACAAGGGTCTTGGGAACCCAAATAGACCAAGCAATATAATCATCAAATGGGCAAACATATTATGCATACACATCACCATAATAATCATGCATTAAAACATAGTGAGGGTTAGCACTACCCGCAAAGTCATCATGAGACATAGTTTTGCCACTTGTGGTCTTACTTCCCACAATGACCTTGTCTTTTTCTTGTGCGGGCTTGGCCTTCTTCTTCTTGTTGTTCTTTGATGACCCACAAGTATAGGGGATCACAACTATCTTCGAGGGAAGTAAAACCCAATTTATTGATTCGACACAAGGGGAGCCAAAGAATATTATAAGCCTTAACAACTGAGTTGTCAATTCAGCTGCACCTAGAAACAATCTTGCTCACAATAGTTTTATCAGTAGCAACAGTTTTATAGTAGCAATAGCAAAGTAAAAGCAGTAGTAAAAGTAAAGACGGTAGTAACAATTGCAGTAAACAGTAGGATTAAAGCGCGGTAGGCATAGGGATGGATGGACGGGTGTTGCATGGACAAAACAATTCATATAACAATCAAGATATAGGGCGTTTGTAGATAAATAAGGTAAAGAATCCAAGTACTAGATAATCATAGGCATGTGTTCCATATATAGTCATACGTGCTCGCAATGAGAACTTGCACAACATCTTTTGTCCTGCCAGTCCGTTTGCAGCAGGTCCTCAAGGGAACTACTGGCAAATAAGGTGCTCCTTTTAATAGAGCACCGGAGCAAAGCATTAACACCCCGTGAACACATGTAATCCTCATATCATAGCCATCCCCTCCGGTTATCCCGATTATTGTCACTTCGGGGCCTTTGGTTTCGGACAATAATATGTGTATACAACTTGCAGGTAAGATCATAAATAATAATATCCTCATGAATCAATAACATGTTCAGATCTGAAATCATGGCACTCGGGCCCTAGTGACAAGCATTAAGCATAACAAGTTGCAACAAAGTCAAAAAGCACTAATAGATACTAGGCACCATGCCTTAACAATCTGATGCACTTACATGAACGATCTCATCCAATCCCTACCATCCCCATAGCCTACAGCGGGGGATTACTCACTCATGGATGGGGGAATCATGGATGGTTGATGGAGAAGCAATGGTGATGATGATGGCGATGATCCCCTCCAATTCCTCGTCCTGGCAGGGCGCCAGAACGGAGTTTCTGGTTCCAAATCGCGGTATCTAGTGGTGGCGGTGCAGCGGAACTCTATCTGGAAAAACGTCGAACCCCCCCGAGTTTTTAGGTCAAGGGGCATCTTATAGGCGAAGAGGAAGGCCGAGGGGGTGCCCGAGGCGGCCACACCCCTCCCAGGCGCGGCCTGGGCTGGCCCGCACGGCCAGCGGGTGTTGGCCCTGATGGCTCTATGTATGGCGCCCGAAAAATGCTAGAGCGGTGTTGATGTAGAGCTCGTTGGGAATCCCAAGAGGAAGGTATGATGAGCACAGCAGCAACTTTCCCTCAGTATGAAACCAAGGTTTAATCGAACCAGTAGGAGCAAGGAAACACCCCAAAGGTGTTACTAGCTGAGCTTTGGCAGGGCGCACTACCGGTGCTAGTAGCAACATGGAGACCTACACAACACAACCACAGAACTCTATCCCCAACTTGCGACGAGGTTGTCGATCTCACCGTGTTTTGCGGAAGACAAAGGATTAAACATATCGAATGGAAAGAAGTAATAGTTTGTAGAAAGTAAACACAAAGCGGTAAACAGTTTATAGATTGTATATAAAAGAAAAGGACCGGGATCCATAGTTCACTAGAGGTGGCTCTCCTTAAGATAGATAACATGCTGGGTGAACAAATTACAGCGGGGCAATTGACAAACATCGAGAAAGCAATACATGCATATACTAATCATCTTGACTCCTTTGAGACTTGATTGGGCATTACAACATTATACATAGACCGCCATCCAACTGCATCTATGACTAATAATCCACCTTCAGGTTATCATCCGAACCCCCTCAAGTATTAAGTTGCAAGCAACAGATTATTGCTTTACGAACTGCGTGTAAAGTAAACAATACGATTGTTCTATGAACAAAGGACTGTTGTTTTCTCCCTAGTAGCAACAACACAACTAGTACCTCAGAGATTTCTATCACTTCCCCAGATTACCAGAGGCATGAACCCACTATCGAGCATAAATACTAACTCTTGGAGTTGCTAGCATCTACTTGGCCAAGATAGCTACTAACAACAGAAAGCATGCAAGATCACAAATAACAAAGACATGATAGAATCAATAATCAATCTGAAATAGCATCTCAATATCCATCGGATCTCTGCAAACACAACATGCAGAATTACAAATAGATGATCTTGATCATGAACGAAGCTCACAAGATCTAGACATGAAAGCACAAAGGAGGAGAACCAGCCATCTAGCTACTACATGGATCCGTAGTCCAAGGATGAACTACTCACGCATCATACCGGAGGCTTGCATGGTGATGAAGAAGGCCTCCAGGGTGAATTCTCCTCTTGGTGGTGCCGGAAGAGCTTTAGATCCTCCCGATCTAGGGATGGATATGACGCTGCCTGCACTCTTTCGTGGATTTTTGATCGGGCCCTTAGGGTTTTCGTCCCGAGGGCATCTTATAGGCGGAAGGGGAGGCCGAGGGGGTGCCTGGGCTGGCCACACCACCCCCTGGCGCGGGCCAAGCCTGGCCTCGCGACCAGGTTGTGTGGTGACCCCCTGGCCCCTCTCCGTCTCGTATTCTCGCATCTGATGACTTCCGGAAAAATAGGCACTTTGGCTTTTGTACCGTCCAATTCCGAGAATATTCATTTTCTGACTTTCCTAGAACCAAAAACAGCAGAAAACAGGCAGCTGGCACTGTGGCTCTTCTTAATAGGTAATCCAAGAAATCATATGAAAAGTACTCCAAAGTTGGAACAAAACACAAGAAAGTGGATAAAACCAAGCATGGAACATCAAAAATTATAGATACATTTGCAATGTATCAGGCCCCTCATGGCCCTCCTCTGTCTCATCTTCTAGCTCCGTGAGTCTTCTGGTGAAATAGGATTTTTGGCATATTTTCCGGGATTTTTCCTGATAGTTGATTTTCTGCACAAAAACTAGACACCTAGGTAATTCTGCTGAAACCAGCATCAGTCCGTGTTAGCTGTATCGAAATCACACAAGTTTAGAGGAGAAATAATAGCAAACGTTTTTGGGAAAGTAGATACGTTTTGGACGTATCATTCTTCTTCTTGTTGGCCTTAGAGACAAAGCCAATGCCCCCTTTCTCACCATTTGGCCTCTGCTTACTCAAGAGGTCATCGATTGACTTGTTTCCTTTTGGAAAGGAGGCCTTAGCTAGCCCCCCTTCAACCTAGCATTTTCTTCAAATACATTTGTATAACTAGAAGGAATGAAAGTACTAGGTGAAGGAATATTTGTCAATTGAGTTTGAATCTTTTCACGAGACTTTGTGAGTAACAAGAGTTCATTCTCCAAGGCCTTGTGAGCCTTATCAAGCATCCTAAAATCCTCGGCAAGTTTTTCATGAACAAGACCAAACTCAATCTTGTCCTTTTTAGCCTTTTTATATTTAAAAATAACATGGTCACGTTCCTTGATGAGTTTATTAATAATTAGGTCATTTGCTTCATCAAGTCCTTCAAGTTTAGTTTCAAGAGACATCCTAGTCTCTTGTTCTTCTTCTAGAGCATTATTTAGAGCTTCTACCTCAATCATGTGCTCTCTTCCTAATTTACATCTTTCATCAAGAAGATCTTGTGTGTGTGAAAGTTGATTTAAGAGGTCCACAAAGTGTTTCTTGTGTTCCCCTTGCAAGTTAGTCATAAACACATCAAAAGCAACTAACTCCTTTTTAACCTCAAGGGATAACTCATCATCAAATTTATCATCAACTAAGGAGGTGGGGTGTGATGATGATAATACCTATGTTCCTCTTGCCATAAGGCAAGTGACGTTCTTGTTGGAGATATTCTCATTTGGAGAGTCGAAGAGTGACAAGGTAGGTGTAGACGTACTGGCAAGAGCAGCCACACCACTTGATGTTTCCTCTTCTTCATCTTCATCATCATCATTCTCGGAGGAGAATTCTTCATGTGTTATCAAGACAATTTCACCCGACTTCTTGTTGGTGGGATTTGATGGCTCAGTGTCGGCGCCAGAAAAATGCTGGTGCGGTGTTGATGTAGAGCTTGTTGGGAACCCCAAGAGGAAGGTATGATGAGCACAGCAGCAAGTTTCCCTCAGTTATGAAACCAAGGTTTAATCGAACCAGTAGGAGCAAGGAAACACCCCAAAGGTGTTGCTAAGCCTTGGCGAGACTCACCTGCTAGTAGCAACGTGGAGACCTGCACAACACAACCACAGAACTTTATCCCCAACTTGCGATGAGGTTGTCAATCTCACCGTGTTTTGCTGAAAACAAAGGATTAAATGTATCGAATGGAAGGAAGTAATAGTTTGCAGAAAGTAAACACAAAGCAAGAAATGTTTGTAGATTGTATGTAAAAGAAAAGGACCGGGATCCATAGTTCACTAGAGGTGGCTATCCTTAAGATAGATAACATGCTGGGTGAACAAATTACAGCGGGGCAATTGACAAACATTGAGAAAGCAATACATGCATATACTAATCATCTTGACTCCTTTGGAACTTGATTGGGCATTACAACATTATACATAGACCTCCATCCAACTGCATCTATGACTAATAATCCACCTTCAGGTTATCATCCGAACCCCCTCCAGTATTAAGTTGCAAGCAATAGATTATTGCTTTACGAATTGTGTGTAATGTAAAGAATACAATTGTTCTATGAACAAACGATTGTTGTTTTCTCCCTAGTAGCAACAGCACATCTAGTACCTTAGAGATTTCTGTCACTTCCCCAGATTACCAGAGGCATGAACCCACTATCGAGCATAAATACTAACTCTTGGAGTTGCTAGCATCTACTTGGCCAAGATAGCTATTAATAACGGAAAGCATGCAAGATCACAAATAACAAAGACATGGTAGAATCAATAATCAATTTGAAATAGCATCTCAATATCCATTGGATCCCCGCAAACACAACATGCAGAATTACAAATAGATGATCTTGATCATGAATGGAGCTCACAAGATCTAGACATGAAAGCCCAAAGGAGGAGAACCAGCCATCTAGCTACTACATGGATCCGTAGTCCAAGGATGAACTATTCACGCATCACACCGGAGGCTTGCATGGTGATGAAGAAGGACTCCAGGGTGAATTCCCCTCTATGGCAGGGTGTCGGGAAGAGCTTCAGATCCCTCCCGATCTAGGGATGGAGATGACGGCGGCTAGGGTGCTTAACCTCTTGCTTTGTTTGCTTGTTTTGTTTTTAAAAAACACAAAAAAAATAGTTTTACTAGTTTGCTTTCTTATTTGAAAACCCAAAAAAATGACTACTCTTGAAAACACTAAGTTGTGTGACTTCACTAGCACCAACAACAATGATTTTATGAGCACACCTATTGCTCCACCTGTGCCTAAAGATACTTTCTTTGAGATAAAACCTGTTTTGCTCAATCTTGTTATGAGAGAGCAATTTTCTAGTATTGGTAATGAAGATGATGCTTCCCATCTAAATAACTTTGTTGAACTTTGTGAGATGCAAAAGCATAGGGATATAGATGGTGATATTATTAGGCTGAAATTGTTTCCTTTCTCTTTGAGAGGAAAAGCTAAAGAGTGGTTGAATTCCTTAACTAGGAATAGTATTGATTCTTGGACTAAATGCAAAGATGCTTTTATTGGAAAATACTATCCTCCTACTAATATTATATCCATGAGAAGTGAAATAATGAAGTTTAAACAACTTGATAATGAGCATGTTGCTCAAGATTGGGAAAGAATGAAATCTTTGGTTAAGAATTGTCCCACTCATGGACTGACTGCTTGGATGATCATCCAAACTTTTTATGCAGGATTGAACTATTCTTCAAGGAACCTATTGGATTCTCCTGCTGGAGGTACTTTTATGACCATTACTTTGGGTGCTACAACAAAACTTCTGGACAATATGATGGTTAATTATTCTGAATGGCATACTGAGAGAGCTCCATAAGGTAATAAGGTAAATTCTGTTGAGGAAACCTCCTCCTTGAGTGATAAAATTGATATTAGTATGTCTATGCTTGTTAATGGGAAAGCCCATATTGATACAAATAATGTTCCTTTAGCCTCTTTGGTTGCTCAAGAAGAGCAAGTTGATGTGAACTTCATAAGAAATAACAATTTTGGCAATAATGCTTATGGTAATAATGCTTATAGGAACAATTTTGGTAACAACAATTATAAGCCATATCCTCCCAACAATGGTAATGCTTATGGAAATTCTTACAACAATAATAGGAGTGATCCCTCTGAACTTGAAGTTATGCTTAAAGAGTTTATTAGTAAGAAAACTGCTTTCAATAAAGCTATTGAGGAAAAACTCTCTAATGCTGAAAGAAATATAGCATCTTTGGCTGAAGCTCAATCTACTTTGAATAAAATGGCTACTAAACCTGAAACTAATGATAATCCCTTTGCAGCTACTAATGCTATACAAGTAAGAATTGATGAAAATGTTAGACTATTAGCTGAATTACATGCTAAGTGGGAAAGAGAAGATGAAATTGCTAGAAACATTAGTGTTTCTACTATCACCACCACTAGTGTTGAGGCTAGTAATAGTTCTACTATTTTAGATGATAATTTTGATTTTGATATTGATGGTTGCAATATCTCTGAAGTTATTAAATTCCTACAAAAGCTTGCTAAAAGTCCTAATGCTAGTGCTATGAACATGGCTTTTACAAAACACATTACTGATGCTCTCATACAGATTAAAGAAGAAAAGATGAAACATAAAGCATCTATTCCTATAAAACAAGAAGATGGTTGGGAACCCATCATTAATATGAAAGTGAATGACTTTGATTTCAAAGCTTTATGTGATCTTGATAGTAGTGTTTCTATTATGCCTAGAAGGATTTATGATATGTTTGATTTGCCTCCACTTGAAGATTGTTATTTGAATGTCCCACTTGATGATAATGCTAAAAAGAAACTCATGGGGAGTCTTAATGATGTTCTTATTATGGTTAACAATGCCTATGTCCCTGTTTATTTCTATGTTTTGGATGTTGAATACAATGCTTCTTGTCCTATTACTTTGGGAAGACCTTTTCTTAGAACTGTTGGTGCCATCATTGATATGAAAGAAGGCACCATTAAATATCAAATCCCACTCAAGAAAGGTATAGAACACTTCCCTAAAAATAGAGAAAAGATTTCGTTTGCTTCTCCTATGAAAACAAAATTTGGTTTTAATGCTTCTTCATTTGAGAACACTTGATTCTTTCTTTGCTTCTTATGCCTAACTTAAAGGCGTTAAAGAAAAGTACTTATTGGGAGATAAACCAAAAGTTTTAGATGAGTTTTGTAAGTTATTACATCTGTAATAACCTCTCCTTATCCTTTTTATTTTCTTTTTGTGCCAAGAGTAACCTCTAATGAGAGAGAAATAATGATTGGGAAAGTTGCTGTCCCGAAACAGATTTCTGTGCTTCACCGTAAAAATTCGTGTAAGATCTCTGAACATCTTTTTGAGGCGTGAATTTTTGTGCCTCTTCCCCAGGTTTTTATCTAACTTTAGTTAGTTCAACACTTTTTGATTTGAGCAACAGAAGATCTTCGAAAAAATTCGTCTTTACCTGCTGGTCTATTTTGACAGATTTCTGCCATTTTCTGCATTTGCTTTTTGTTGGTTCCTTCTTGAGTTCTTTTGGGGAATTGAGATTTTTAAGGGAAGTGCTACAGTAGCTAGTGTTCTAATGGAAGTTTATTTGGTGTTAGAACTGAACCTTAAGACTTATTTATCTTAAGTGCACTAATGTTGCTAATAAAGATTGTGTGAAGTTTTGTATGAAGGAAAATTTCAGGTGTATGGAAGGAATGAGTAATGAGATGAAGGATGAACTGAAGCTCAAGCTTCGGGATGCCACGCGTGTCACCCCAAGAAATATCCAAGAAGTACAAGCGTGAAAGCTTGGGAATGCCCAAGGCATCTCCTTCTTCATCAATAAAAATTCCAGGTTCCTTCCAAACGCTTCATTTTTATTGTTTTCTGCACAATTGTGTTGTTCTTGGAGCGTCTTCTTTTTCGTTTTCGTTTTTGTTTTTCGTTTGCTTTGGTTTGATTAGTTTTTTGAATAAATTGGTTGGACCCCCTCTTTCATACATTGGTTTGCAAATAGTTTGGTTTGATTTGGAAATGAGTAGGAAAGTTCATGCTTATGTGGTAAAAAGAGCTCGTTTTTGACTGTGGCCTATGCTTTGTCATGCCATGGTTGATATTGTTTTGGCTTTATGCTTAGTATTATTTGCTGTAGCATGACTTGTTATAAACAATTGAGATTGCTTAATGTGCCTTGGATGAATCATGTGTTGTTTTAGCATATTAAAGCATAGTATAGTGGTATTCTCCTTTGATGCTTTATTTGGGTTGACTTGGCGCATGCTCACACCATGTTATGACTATCTCAAGTCACCATAGCCTTTATGATTCTTTAGTTTTCAACTTGTAGTATCACTTTATGCTTTGATCAATGATGTTTTGTCGCTCTGCATGATTATGGCCATTATTGCTCTCTTAGTTTGTCGCTCCTAGTCTTTTGCTAGCCTCCACAACCAAGTATGAGTTCCACTCATGCATCCAACTCCCTAAACCAAGTTATTCCAAAGAGTCCACCATACCTACCTACTAGCTTATGCTATTCCAAGTATATTCATGCTGTTGTTTACCTTCCAAATTAAACTTGTTATGAGAAAACTAGTGATTAAAGCTCTCACGAACTTGATGGCACACTTTACTTTTTTGCATCTAATAAACTTGAACCATTGGGTCCTTCTTTGTTGCATATATGCTTGCGCTTTATAAGTTGAAATTAGCAGAACCATGTTTCATGGGGAACGCTTTCAACATTGCACTTGTACTTTGTACCCCGTTGATATCATGTTCTTTTGCTTACGGATCCCGGCGGTGTGAAATAAAAGTGGAACTTGTAAGATCAGGGTGTTTGTATGTGTGTTAGAGAAATGCCTGGGCCGCTAGCCTAAGCCATGCCTAATCATGCTGAAAACTTGCAACATCACCATAATGAGCACTATATGAAGCATCCTCAATAAAAACCTATGCAAATAGCAAATAAAAAGATCGTTGAGATGCTCATTGTCTGCTTGCCTTGTCATTTTGATTATGGGAAATCTCCCATATCATGTGCAAGGGGTACCCCGTTGGCGGTTCTTAATGATACACATGTACTTACAATGACAAGAGCTTACTCGTGACTGAAGTTGAGTAACACGAGGATCGGTCTTTGTAAGTAAGGGGCATGAGATTTCGGTTTATAACTTGTCAAGCATATCCTCTTAGTTGTGTCACTTTAACCTTAATCACCTTAAAGATGCTTATGATAGGGGCAATGAGAGCTGAAATCTATAAGTACCATAATTTTTGGAAGCTCTTTATGAGACTTGAATCCCTACTTCCTTTTACAAAGGCCTTTCTTCCACCATAATATTGAGTCTCCACCTTCTATCTTTATGCACCTACTTTGAGAGCATAGTGGCCATTCTTAGTTCTATGTGCATTGTCCCAAGACTAGTTGATTGATGCATAACTTGTTATTGCTTGTTTTAAACTATTGTATCTAGTAACTCTTATGAACTTTGAAGGTGTCCTATGCATTTATATTTGCTACTCTATGAGGGACAAGCTGAATACTTTTATGCTATGCTTTCTTTATGTGAAACAAACAAACGTCTTGCAAAGCATTGTTATTCATGAATCTTTTGTTTGTGCCTTTTCATGTTGCATCATAGTTTCTTTGCTTATTGCTAGAACTTTGTCTTTCATGTTATGATTAAAGTACTATGATCCCAGCTTTGAATGTTTTACAAATACTTTAATCAAGTCTTTGATGGTGCATGTCACCTCAAAAATTATTCTTTCTTTTTATCACTTACCTACTCGAGGACGAGCAGGAATTAAGCTTGGGGATGTTGATACATTGCAAATGTATCTATAATTTTTGATGTTCCATGCTTGGTTTTATCCACTTTCTTGTGTTTTGTTCCAACTTTGGAGTACTTTTCATGTGATTTCTTGGACTAACCTATTAATAAGAGCCACAGTGCCAGCTGCCTGTTTTCTGCTGTTTTTGGTTCCAGGAGAGTCAGAAAATGAATATTCTCGGAATTGGACGGGACAAAAGCCAAAGTGCCTATTTTTCCGGAAGTCATCAAGTGCCAGAATACGAGACGGAGAGGGGCCAGGGGGCCACCACACCACCTGGCCACGCGGCCCAGCCTGGCCCGCGCCAGGGGGTGGTGAGGCCAGCCCTGGCACCCCCTTGGCCTCCCCTTCCGACTATAAGATGCCCTCGAGACGAAAACCCTAAGTGCCCGATCAAAAATCCACGAAAGAGTCTGTAGCCGCCGTCATCTCCATCCCTAGATCGGGAGGGATCTGAATCTCTTCCCGGCACCCTGCCAGAGAGGGGAATTCACCCTGGAGGCCTTCTTCATCACCATGCAAGCCTCCGGTGTGATGCGTGAGTAGTTCATCCTTGGACTACAGATCCATATAGTAGCTAGATGGCTGGTTCTCCTCCTTTGTGCTTTCATGTCTAGATCTTGTGAGCTCCGTTCATGATCAAGATCATCTATTTGTAATTCTGCATGTTGTGTTTGCGGGGATCCGATGGATATTGAGATGCTATTTCAGATTGATTATTGATTCTATCATGTTTTGTTATTTGTGATCTTGCATGCTTTCCATTGTTAGTAGCTATCTTGGCCAAGTAGATGCTAGCAACTCCAAGAGTTAGTATTTATGCTCGATAGTGGGTTCATGCCTCTGGTAACTGGGAAGTGATGAAATCTCTAAGGTACTAGATGTGATGTTGCTACTAGGGAGAAAACAAGTCCTTTGTTCATAGAACAATCGTATTGTTACTTTACCTTGATTCAGTAAAGCAATAATCTATTGCTTGCAACTTAATCTGGAGGGTTCGGATGATAACCTGAAGGTGGATTATTAGTCATAGATGCAGTTGGATGGCGGTCTATGTATAATGTTGTAATGCCTAATCAAGTCTCAAAGGAGTCAAGATGATTAGTATATCCATGTATTGCTTTCTTGATGTTTGTCAATTGCCCTGCTGTAATTTGTACACCCAGCATGTTATCTATCTTAAGGAGAGCCACCTCTAGTGAACTATGGATCCCGGTCCTTTTCTTTTACATACAATCTACAAATTGTTACTGCTTTGTGTTTACTTTCTGCAAACTATTACTTCTTTCCACTCGATACGTTTAATCCTTTGTTTTTAGCAAAACACGGTGAGATTGACAACCTCATCGCAAGTTGGGGGCAAAGTGTAGGGGTTCGTAGCATGGAAAACAAAAAATTTCTATCGCATACAAACAAACAAGCCAAGATCTATCTACTAGATTGCAGCAACGAGTCGACGGAATAACTCACCCTCGAAGATTCCAAAGTGTTTAACGAGAGCAGATTCTCGTGGGTGATGTAGTCGTACTCTTTCCGATCTCAAGATCGCGAGACGATCCTTCGGCCGCGTTCCTCAAGCGCTCCTTGATCGGTCACACGTTCAGATTGACGAAGACCTTCCTCTCCTTGTTCCAAAGGCAGCGGAGGTTGTAGCACTCTCCTCGCGATTCCTAAGACAACGGCGTGGTACCGGAGGTAGAGGGAAATCCCAGAGGCTTCAAGCCGGTGCGTAGTATGGTGGAGCTTATGAGAGAGGCTATTAGTGGTCTAGTAATTAGACACACCAATTAGAAGGCTCTAAACCAATTAGAAGGCTCTAAATCAAATAGCTCTAAAGGGGTTTAGATCTAGGGTTTAGTTTAGAGGATAGGAACTTGTGTGTGTGTGTAGAGGAGGGAGGCCCTGCCCTCCTTTATAGGTGGGAGGGCGTGGCCAAGGGAGGAGTCCCTCCCAAGTCGGCCTTGGGAGGCGCCGGCCAAGGGGACTCCTCCCCAAGTCGGTCTCCACCTCCTCCTCTTTTCCCACTTCCCAAAATTGTCGTTTGACTTTCAAACTAGCTGTTTGACTTTTCAATTTAGGATTTAAATAAATCCTTTATTTGGGACAGCAAGAACACTTAGTACATGATGCAATCATTCCAATATGTAATGACACATTCATGTACCCTTCCCCTCCGAGTCTTGGGACATTCGGGACCTTCTAGAATGTTCCGATGAAAACACGGAATCATTCCGTTACTCAAATGGGACTTTCCTTATATGAATCTTATTCTCGGACCATTCCGGATCACCTCGTGATATCCCGGATCCCATCCGAGACTCAACAACATTCGGTCTCTTTCTCATAATACCATAACTACTCAAACAACGTCAATCCTTAAGTGTGTCTCCCTACGGTTCGTGAATTATGCGGACATGATCGAGACACTTCAACAATAACCAATAGAGGAATCTGGAAATTCATATGGCTCCCACATATTTCTCGATTACTTTGATCGAATGAACCACTTACATACGATACCAATTTCCCTTTGTCTCACGATATGTTACTTATCCGAGGTTATGATCGTCGGTATCTCCGCATACCTAGTTCATCCTCGTTATCGATAAGTACTCTTTTCTCGCTCCGTGATATGTGATCCCTTGTGACCAAGTCACATGCTTGCAAGCTAATTGGATGACATTTCACCGAGAGGGCCCAGAGAATATCTATCCGTCATGTGGATGGACAAATCCCACTCTTGATCCATGTGTTTCAACCAATACTTTCCGAACACTCAATGCCACCTTTATAGCCACCCTGTTACGGTGTGGTGTTTGATGACATCAAAGCATCCATCCAAAGAAAGGTGATATGCATGATCTCATGGTCGAAGGAATTAGGTTACTATGTATCAGAAAGCATATAGCAATTGAACTATTGAAATGACTTGATCTTTATGCTACGCTTGTCTATAGGAGTATGTCCACCATATCATTCTCCTAACGATATGATCTTGTTGTTAATAACATCTCAATGTTCATGATATGGAAACCACAATCATCAATCAACCAACAAGCTAGTGAAGTATAGAGGCTATACTAGGGACTTCAAATTAAGTTTACAAATCACACAAGTATTAATGGTTTCCTTGTTAATACTATTATAGCATGAATGTAAACATTTATCATAAACACAAAGATATATAATAATAACTACATTTATTATTGCCTCTAGGGCATATCTCCAACAGCCTCCCACTTGCACTAGAGTCATCTAATCTAGATTACATGGTAATATACCGAACACCCATGGCAGTTTGGTGTTGGTCATGTTTTGCCCTCGGGAGAGGTTTAGTCAATCGGATCCGCCACATTCAGATCTGTGTACTTTGCAAATCTTTATATCCCCATCTGGATATGTTCTCGAATAGCGTGGAAACGCTTGATATGCTTCACTTCTTGTGTGACCTTGGTTCTTGCGCATTGGCTATGGCGCCCATGTTATCATGTAGATAGACATTGGGTCCAGCAAGACTTGGAACCACACCCAGCTCAGTAATGAACTCTTTCATCCATATCGCTTCTTGTGAAGCCTCCAAGCGACCATGTATTCCGATTCATTGAAGATCTCGCCACAACGCTTTGCTTTGCACTCCTCCATTAACCTTCTGCACCATTCAAAATAAATACGATCCAGTTGTGATTTAGAATCATCCGGATCGGTGTTCCAACTAGCATCGGTGTAACCATTAACAACGAGCTGTTCATCACCTCCATAAGAAAGAACCATATCCTTAGTTCTTCTCAAGTACTTAAGGATGTTTTTGATCATTGTCCAATGATCCACTCTGGATCACTTTGATATCTGCTAGTTAGACTAACAACATATGCGATGTCGGGTCTAGTACATAGCATGGCATACATTAGAGATCCTATGGCTGAGGCATAGGAGTCTTACTCATCCTTTCTCTATCTTCCGCCGATGTCGGACTTTGAGTTTTACTCAAGGTCGATTAGCAACATGGGCAAGAACCCTTTCTTGCTATCTTCCATTCCAAACCTCTTTAGAACTTTGTCCAAATATGTACTTTGTGACAATGATATTTGGCGTTCGATCTATCTCTATAAATCTTTATGCCTAATATGTAAGTCGCTTCGCCAAGATCCTTCATTGAAAAACTATTATTCAAATACTCTTTGACACTATTAAGAAGGTCTACATCATTCCCAATCAACAATATGTCATCCACATATAGTATTAAGAATGCTCTGAGCTCCCACTCACTTTCTTGTAAATACAAGCTTCTCCATAAGTTTGTATAAAACCAAAACTTTTGATTACTTTATCAAAACGTTGATTCCAACTTCGATGCTTGCTTCAATCCATAGATGGACCGTTGAAGCTTGCATACCTTGTTAGCATCTTTAGGATCGACAAAACCTTTGGGTTGTATCATATACAACTCTTCATCAATGTCTCCATTGAGGAATGCTGTTTTGACATCCATCTGCCATATCTCATAATCATAATATGCAGCGATTGCTAACATAATCCTCACAGATTTTAGCCGCCACTTGGTGAGAAAGTCTCATCGTAGTCAACTCCTTGAATTTGTCGAAACCCTTTTGCGACAAGTCGAGCTTTATAAACGATAACATTACCATCAACATCTGTTTTCTTCTTGAAAATCCATTTGTTCTCGACGACCTTGGCCATCCGGTAAGTCCACCAAAGTCCATACTTGGTTTTCGTACATGGATCCAATCTCGGATTTCATGGCTTCTTGCCATTTATTGGAATCTGGGCTCATCATCGCTTCCTCATATGTCTCGGGGTCATCGGTGTTGTCCACCAACATGACATTCATAACGGAATCATACCAATCTGGAGTGGTACGATTTCTCGTTGACCTCCGAGGTTCTGTAGCAACTTCAACCGAAGTTTCATGATCACTATCATTAGCTTCCTCTCTTATTGGTGCAGGCACCACAGGAACTTCTTCCGGTGCTGCGCTACTACTTAATTCGAGAGAAGGTTCGACAACCTCGTCGAGTTCTACTTTCCTTCAGTCACTTCTTCGAGAGAAATTCCTTCTCTAGAAAGGATCCATTCTAGCAACGAAGATTTTGCCTTCGGATCTATGATAGAAGGTATACCCAATAGTTTCCTTGGTATCCTATGAAGACGCATTTTTCGCTTTGGGTTCAAGCTTGTCCCATTGTAACTTCTTTACATAGGCTTCATCCCCAAACTTTAAGGAACGATAATTTAGGTTTCTTCCCAAACCATAATTCATATGGTGTCGTTTCAACGGATTTAGACGGTGCCCTATTTAAAGTGAATGCGGTTGTTTCTAATGCATAACCCCAAAATGATAGTGGTAACTGTAAGTGACATCATAGAACGAACCATATCTAAGAGAGTTCGACACGACGCTCAGACACACCATTCTGTTGTGGTGTTCGGCGGTGTCAATCTGAAAGTATTCCACATTTCTTCAAATGCTCGCCAAACTTCGTAACTTAGATATTCACCTCCACGATCGGTCAGAAATTTAATCTTCTTGTTACGTTGATTCTCTACCTCACTTTGAAACTCCTTAAACTTCTCGAAAGTTTCGGACTTATGTTTCATGAAATAGATATATCCATATCTACTCAAGTCATCCGTGAAGGTAAGAACATAACGATAACCATCACGGCGATGCTACACTCATTGGACCACACACATCGGTATGTATGATTTCCAATAAGTCCGTAGCTCGCTCCATCATACTGAAAATGGAGTCTTAGTCATTTTACCCATCGGACATGCTTCGCATCTTTCAAGTGATTCAAAATCAAGTGATTCAAGAAGTCCATCGGAATGGAGTTTCTTCATACGCTTCACCCAATGTGACCAAGACGCGATTACCACATATAGGTCGAGTTATCGCTTGATTTCAATCGTTTAGCTTCAATGTTATTAATATGTGTATTTCTACTATCGAGATTCAATATGAATAGACCATCTATCAAAGGTGCATGTGCATAAAACATTTTACTCATATAAATCGAACAACCATTATTCTCGGATTTAAACAAGTAACCGTCTCGCAATAAACAAGATCCTGATATAATGTTCATGCTTAACGCAGCACCAAATAACAATTATTTAAGTATAAAACTAATCCCGATGGTAGATGAAGAGGTAGCGTGCCGACGCGATTACATCAACCTTTGATCCGCTTCCTCTGCGCATCGTCACCTCGTTCTTCACTAGCTTCCGTTTATTCGCAGCTCTGCTTCGAGTTACAAATATGAGCAACCGAACCAAAGATCAAATACCTGTGCACTACTACGAATACTAGTGAGATACACATCAATAACATGTATATCAGATATACCTTTCTTCTTGATGTTGCCGTTCTTCAAATCCGCCAAGTACTTTGGGCAATTCCGCTTCCAGTGACCTTCTCCCTTGCAGTAAAAGCACTCAGTATCAGGCTTAGGTCCAGCCTTGGTCTTCTTCGTCCGCGTGGTAACTTTCTTACCACCCTTCTTGAAGTGTCCCTTCTGCTTAGACTTGCCTTTCTTGAATTTGGTGGTCTTATTGACCATCAACACTTGGTGCTCTTTCTTGATCTCCACTTCTGCAGATTTTAACATAGCAAACAGTTACGGCAACTCTTTGTTCATGTTCGCATGTTGTAGTTCATCACAAAGTTCTTGTAACTTGGTGGTAGTGATTGGAGGATGCGGTAAACCCCAAAGTATTAGGAATCACTATACCCAAACTTTGAAGTTTATTTGCGTGCCTGGACATCTTAAGCACATGCTCACCGATTTGAGCTACCTCTTCCATCTTGCAGTTAAAGAACTTTGAAGCTTCATAACTTTCAATTGCCGCATGAGTCTCAAAGATTAATTTGAGATCCTCGACAATATCATATGGATCGACTCTTCAAACCTTTTACGAAGCTCGATTCTAAACCATATAAGATAGCACATCGAACTATGGAGTCTTGATTCTTAGGCGAGGTAAACATTCTTTACTTCATCGGTAGCATCACCGCAGTGGGTCACCTAGCGGTGCATCCAGCACATAGGTCAAATTACCAAATGTGAGGACAATCCTCAAATTGCGGAACCAATCCATGAAGTTGCTTCCATTGTTTTTCAACTTTTCTTTCTCTAGGAACGCATTAAAATTGATGGTAGGGTGCCATTGATCTACAACATATTTGCAATAGTTTAGACTAAGTTTATGACAAATTGAGTTCAAATTAATTAATGAAATTAAACTAGGTGAACTCCCACTCAAAACAACATCCTCACATTGTTTTAGTGATCACACGAACCAAATCCACTACATCAACACCGATCATCACGAGAGTTGATATAGTTTCAATGGCAAACAATCATCATGTTCATCATATCTACTATATGATTCATGCTTTACCTTTCGGTGATCCGTGTTCCCGAGGCCATATGCATACATGCTAGGCTCGTCAAGATCAAACCTTAGCTACCGCATAAGCAAATCTGGCTTGCTTACGTTGTATTCACCATGGAATCAAAGACACCCGATCATCACGTGGTGCTCAAGCGACAAGCTTTGGCAGTGCATACTAAGGGTGAACACTTTAGAACTTGAAATTTATGTGCATGAGGGATCATCTTATAATGCTACCGCTGCCTACTAAGCAATACAAGATGCATAAAGGATTAACATCACATGCAATTCATAATATGTGATATGATATGGCCTTTCTTCTTTGTGCTTCCGATCTCCATCTTCAAGCACCTAACATGATCTCCATCATCACCGCATAGCATCAAGGTCAATGACGCTTCTTCATGGTTGTCGCCCACCAGCTTCAACTATTACAACTATTTTGAATAGACACGCAGGTCTTAACAGAAATTAAAGACAACCATATGGCTCTGCCGTTGCCAACTTACAATAAGGAACATTGCATACATCAAATATAATCACAATCATGGCCATATCACATCATCAGCACACCCTGCAAAACAAAGTTAGACGCCTCTACTTTCTTTGCATATTTTACGTGGTTTGGGGCTTTCAATAAGTGTCGCTCTAACTTACGAACAAGAACCACAACATTGATACTAGCATTGTTGATCACCGTTGTAAATTGGATCTTTACTATGCTAGGAGAAACAGGCACCATAAAGCCACTTATGCAATACGAGTTGCATGTTAGCGTGGAGCAAGTCTCATGAACGATGTCATGTAAGGTTAGCCCGGCCGCTTCATCCCAACATACCGCAAGATGCAAAGTACACAAAAGCAATCTACAATAAAAGCATCAACGCCCACAATGACTATTGTGTTCTACTCGTCTGTGAGATCTACATATAGACCTGGCTCGATACCACCGTAGGGGTTCAGAGCATGGAAAACAAAAATTCTATCGCATACAAACAAACAAGCCAAGATCTATCTACTAGATTGCAGAACGAGTCGATGGAATAACTCACCTCGAAGATTCCAAAGTGTTTAACGAGAGCAGATTCTCGTGGGTGATGTAGTCGCACTCTTTCCGATCTCAAGATCGCGTGAGACGATCCTTCCGGCAGCGTTCCAAGGCGCTCCCTGCAATCGGTCACACGCTCGGTACTCGACGAAGACCTTCCTCTCCCTTGTTCCATGAGGGCGGAGGTTGTAGCACTCTCGCGATTCCGAAGACAACGGCGTGGTACCGGAGGTAGAGGGAAATCCCAGGCTTTTTAAGCGGTAGTATGGTGGAGCTTATGAGAGAGGCTATTAGTGGTCTAGTAATTAGACACACCAATTAGAAGGCTCTAAACTAATTAGAAGGCTCTAAATCAAATAGCTCTAAACCGGGGTTTAGATCTAGGGTTTAGTTTAGAGGATAGGAACTTGTGTATGTGTGTAGAGGAGGCCCTGCCTCCCTTTATAGGTGGGAGGCCGGCCAGGGAGGAGTCCTCCCCAAGTCGGCCTTGGGAGGCGCCAGCCAAGGGGACTCTCCCCAAGTCTGTCTCCACCTCCTCTTTTCCCACTTCCCAAAATTGTTGCTTGACTTTCAAACTAGCCGCTTGACTTTTCAATTTAGGATTTAAATAAATCCTTTATTTGGGACAGCAAGAACACTTAGTACATGATGCAATCATTCCAATATGTAATGACACATTCATGTACCCTTCCCTCCGGAGTGCTTGGGACATTCCGGACCTTCTAGAATGTTCGATGAAAACACTGAATCATTCCACTCAAACGGACTTTCCTTATATGAATCTTATTCTCCGGACCATTCCGGATCACCTCGTGATATCCCGGATCCCATCCGAGACTCAACAACATTCGTCTCTTTCTCATAATACCATAACTACTCAAACAACGTCAATCCTTAAGTGTGTCTCCCTACGGTTCGTGAATTATGCGGACATGATCGAGACACTTCTCAACAATAACCAATAGAGGAATCTAGAAATTCATATGGCTCCCACATATTTCTACGATTACTTTACATCGAATGAACCACTTACATACGATACCAATTTCCCTTTGTCTCACGATATGTTACTTATCCGAGGTTATGATCGTCGGTATCTCCGCATACCTAGTTCATCCTCATTCGATAAGTACTCTTTTCTCGCTCGTGATATGTGATCCCTTGTGACCAAGTCACATGCTTGCAAGCTAATTGGATGACATTTCACCGAGAGGGCCAGAGAATATCTATCCGTCATGTGGATGGACAAATCCCACTCTTGATCCATGTGTTTCAACCAATACTTTCCTAACACTCAATGCCACCTTTATAGCCACCCTGTTACGGTGTGGTGTTTGATGACATCAAAGCATCCATCCAGTAAAGGTGATATGCATGATCTCATGGTCGAAGGAATTAGGTTACTATGTATCAGAAAGCATATAGCAATTGAACTATTGAAATGACTTGATCTTTATGCTACGCTTGTCTATAGGAGTATGTCCACCATATCATTCTCCTAACGATATGATCTTGTTGTTAATAACATCTCAATGTTCATGATATGGAAACCACAATCATCAATCAACCAACAAGCTAGTGAAGTATAGAGGCTATACTAGGGACTTCAAATTAAGTTTACAAATCACACAAGTATTAATGGTTTCCTTGTTAATACTATTATAGCATGAATGTAAACATTTATCATAAACACAAAGATATATAATAATAACTACATTTATTATTGCCTCTAGGGCATATCTCCAACACAAAGTTCTGTGGTTGTGTTGTGCAGGTCTCCACGTTGCTACTAGCACCGGTAGCACGCCCTGCCAAAGCTCAACTAGTAACACCTTTGGGGTGTTTCCTTGCTCCTACTGGTTCGATTAAACCTTGGTTTCTTAACTGAGGGAAACTTGCTGTTGTGCTCATCATACCTTCCTCTTGGGGTTCCCAACGAGCTCTACATCAACCACGCACCAGCACTTTTCTGGGCGCCGTGCATTGAGCCATCAACAACCGGCAACAAAGTGATAGCGGTCACCACAATTGAAGCAAGTTCTCAACTTAGACCCATTGTCTCTTCTCCCATTGGGGTTGCTTCTTTGTTGCATCTCCATCTTGGCCTTGGCAGGGTCTTTCCAAAAGTTTCTTGCATAGAAGGCCATGTATTCACCATGAGCAACCTTGACATCTTCGGGGTGGCTCATTGAAAGTCCCTCATCACTCCCTTCATCTTCATCATATTCCACAACCTTGGCCTTCAAGACAAGATTGACACCACTACTCATTCCAATGGCACGAGCACGGGCGTCTTTGGCATTCTTGGTAGCAACCTTGAAAGCGGCCATCTCTTGCATAACTTCATTGGAGGTCATGAGATGGTAGTTGTGTCTTCCTTGGAGACTCTTCAAGTCAGTGGGCTCGAAAGGCATGAGAGCACTCACATACTTCCTCTTGATGCAAGCATCATCAATGTGAGAGGCACCAACATTCCTGAAGGCAGTGGCTGTAGATTTGAGTCTTCGATACATGTCTTCATGATCCTCACCATCCTTCATAAAGAATCCTTTAGCCTCATTGCTTAAGGCATCATACCTATTTATTCGCATGCTTTCATTGCCAACAAACAAGTCAATGAGAGCATCCCAAGCTTTTTGGCAATATTGTAGTGCTCAATGTGGAGAAATCCTTTGGACCCACTCCAAGTTGGATCATGTGCAAGGCAGTCGCATTGAGTTGGCTATTGACCACTTCTCTTCTAGTCAAGTTTGTTGGATCCTCAAATTTGAGTCATTCTTCTATAATGTTCCACAAATCAATGCAAGAGCTGCGCACATGAGATTTCATTAAAACTTGCCATTGAGCAAAGGTATGTGCAACTAACTTAGGTGGGTCACCTCTATTATTTATATGAGGGTGAGGGATTGGAGGGTCGGGAGAGTACCATCCGGGAACCGCATGGTGCTATTCCTTCCCATCACCCTTTTTGGTGGTGGAGTTAGTGGAATTATGTTCATCCCCCACCACTCACCTATTGGCTTAGCCGGAGAATTTGCCTTTGGGTTAGGTGGTGTTTCCTCTTGAGGGGGGGGAGGTGAGGCTGGCTTGTCCATAACAAGTCGCTCAACGAGTTGACGCAACTATTGGATTTTGTTGCCCAAGGTAGAGCTCAAGCTTGTTTCCAAATTCTTGAGATTTACCATGGTCACCGAGTTGCTAGCCTCACTCCCTCCCTCATCTCCTGAGTTGCCCATAGTCTCTTAGGCGGTTAAGCCCGAATAAAGAGCCGAGGCTCTGATACCAATTGAAAGGATCGTATGGGCACCTAGAGGGGGGGTGAATAGGTGCTACTTCAAATTTTACTCTTTTTCAAGTTAGGGTTTGACACAAAAGGTAAATTCTCTAGATTATGCAACTATGGTGAATTTACCTATATGTCAATCTAGCACATACACTAAGCAAGAACTAGATAAGTAAAGTCCGGTAAAGGATAGAAGTAACCAAAGTGGAGCACGCGGATACACAAGGATTTGTTTTCCGTAGTTCTTTCCTTTTGAGGGGAAGTGCGTCTACGTTTGGAGAGGGGGTGGTTTTAAACCACCAACGCCACGAGAGGCCTCTCTTGTTCTCCGATGAACCTTACCCCAACGGGTTCGATTCACCTCTTCCACTATAGCGGCAACCTTCGAGGTGGAAGCCGACACCTTTACAACAAGTTTGAGGCACACATCCACAACCTAATTGGAGGATCCCGAATACAAGCTAGCGTTCAAACAATCAAAGACAAGCTAGTAAGAACCAAATCACAAGCTAGGGTTTCCAATGAAACACTAGAGCAAGGGTCCCTCAAGTGAATGAGGGGGAAATGAAGAGCTCTCTTGGTGAATCTATAGATCAAGGCCTCCTCCTTCGATTCTCCAAAGATAAAAGACTTTGGATGGTTGGGTGAAGAGATCTTGAGGATTTGATGGCTCAAATGGTCCTGCTGTTCTTGAGGTGGACGAGCAGCTCCCAAGGTAGAAGAAGGGGCCTTTATATAGGCCCCCTGGAATTAGAGTCGTTGGGAGCCACTTACCCCGGACAGTCCGGCAAACACCAGCCGGACAGTCCAGCGCAACCAGACACTCTAAGCGAAACCAACCGGACACTCCGACCTAGTAAAGCTTCCGACCAGTGTCCGAATTGAGTCCGGGTAGAGTCCAAAGTGATGTTCTGATTGTTCGAGCAAGTCGACGAAACCCAGGGCCGGATAGTCCGGCAGAATCTAGCCAGATAGTCCGGCTTGGCCGGACACTCCGGCGTATATCAGCCGGACAGTCCGGCTGGGACTTTCTTCCTGCATAGACATGATCCTGGGAAGCTCTTTTCCTTCAGTGCAAAATACACAAGAGTAGCTAATATCTCCTAAAACATTTAACAACAGATTAAACCTATCCAAGTGTTGTCAACAAACATCAAAATAATAGGAAGGACATCAATGCCCTTTCAGTACTCCTCCTCCCCCGAGTTCGACGGCGGATTCAACCCGAACACCGTCTTCCCCTGCCCCGCACCACGCCCCCTTCGGCCTTCAACATCGACATCAATGCCCTCTATTCCTCCTCTCCGGCGTACGTCGCTTCCTTGACGGCGTGCTACGACCCTCTTCCGTTTGCCGGAAGCTTGTCCCACACGTCCCACGGCGAGGCCGACGCCCAGAACATGTTCTGCGGAATGTCGCACGAAGCCTACATGCAAGGCATGATCGCCGAAGGGTCGGCGACGGCTGTGGTCGGCAATGCCAGTTTCTTCACCCAAGAACAGTCTCGGGCCGATGCTAAACACGACATCGAGTCTCAGGATTTCGCGAGCAGACTAAGACCAAGGAGGAAGAGGAAGGCGATGGCCTGGCTCCGACAAAGGGCAAAGGCAAGAGCAAGAAGAAGGCGGGCACCTCGGTGACGGAGCGCCAGATCAAGTGGACGACTCTTGAGGACCTTTGCCTCGCCGACGCCTAGAAAGCGGTGAGCATGGATCCCATCACTGGCGCCAACCAAAATTCGGACAACTATTGGAAGCGCGTGAAGCTAGCGTTCGACGAACGCAACCTTTGCGACCCGACGTACAACAAAGTCCATATGGAGCGCGGCGAAAAAGCCATGACCAACCACTGGGGGCTCATCCAGCAGGCGTGTAGCAAGTGCACAACCTTCTCGAGGAGGTCGAACGCACACCCGTCAGCGGCGAGAGCATGGACGGCAAGGTACTTCGCCGAAAACTAGCCGAAGGTACTTGTTCATGCCTATCCTGACACACTTTGCCTTACCTTTGTAGCTCCTCCGCGCACGCGGCATGTACCGGGATGACACCAAGACGGAGTTCAAGTTCCATCACATGTTTTCTTTGATTGAGAAATGCCAGAAATGGGCGGATACTCGGCCGACCCTCGCCAAGACCAAGGACGACGTGCACAACCCGGCGGCTCCTCCACCTGCTGCCGGCGAAGCAAGGCCAGAGCTCGGCTAGAAGAAGACGAAGATGCTCAAAGCCGTAGGACCTCCCGCCGAGCGCCTCCAGGAATCCATCGAGAAGTGCATCGCCGACACGAAAGCCCATACTAAGAAGAGGAAGGAGAAGTACGATGAGAAATGGGCGCAGCTGCTGCAGAACCAAGACCGCAAGCTTGACCCCCTCAAAGCGAGCTTCACTACTAAGAAGAGAAACACGGATCTGTAGTTTCTCATGGACGGTGAAGACACCTCGGCGATGAGCTCGCCGGTCAAGGCCTGGTATATGGCGCGACGCAAGGACATTCTCGAGGAGGACAACGCCGAGAACACGCCAAGCTCTGCGCCGAACACCTTCGCCGCCGTGCCTTCGCCGAGCTCTGCTTTGACCTCTTCCAACCAGTCGGCCGGCCACAACGCCGACGAACCTATCCCCGTCGCACCGGACACGCCGGAGGAGACCATCCCCATCACCGACTGATCGCCGACCCATTTTATGTTGTTCTGTAAAAATTTGATGGCCGAACATTTTGGTTTTGGACTAGCGTTCCGGATAAACGCCTAGCGTTGCAAGCTGAGAGGTTAAGAGATAAATCTGATTTGTTCTATTTATTAATTTTTCAGTTAAGCGTCCAAGTTAACGCCTTACATACATTGATGAGTAATAGGCCATACATAGTGGGCTGAGTATTTGGGCTGATCTTAATGACCAGGCCAGTGCTACGCTGTACCAAGTTTTTGTAAGGTATAGTTAGGCAGAAGGCCCAGTCCGGCATGTAGAAGCCCATGGGCCTCAGTCGTCGTGTCCTAGGGTTTGTGCTCCGCTTCCACTATATAACCTCCGCGCCTCCCCACAGATCATCTCATCCATCTAAGTTCTCCTCTAATCCCTTTGATTGATGATTGATGCGCCGTCTCGAATCGATCTGATTTTTCTTTACTTTTTTCCGTTCGGTTTTCAGTGTCTTGTTGTTCGTCTACTGTCGTTCGGTTGGTTTGATTCGGGGAGCACTGTCCTAATTTCCGGCCGCCGCTCTCTCGGTGGATCTGAATTTACAACGCTCCCGAGAGTTACTCCGGTGGCGCTTAGAGCACAAATCCGTTCAGATGGATCTTGGGTTACGCTCGCCTCCAAATTTCTCATTAATCTTTCCTCCACTTTTGATGTGGATGCCTTTTTAATTGCTTGTGTTGGTATTGATTACTGCTGAATTGCCGAGGTGGCGATTTGAACTCTTCTGGTGGTTTTAGCGGTGCAGTGATTATAAAACATTCCTCGTACTGATGGGAGATCCCCTAAGAACGACACCTATACACCCATAGAATCTGAGCACTAGCATACCATCTGATACTTTGTTCAGTCCCCTCTTCGTTTTCGTTGCCTTTTACTGTTGTACTGTACTTGCTATTTTGAGCGATTCATCTTTGGTTATTGTGGTGGTGCAGTGATTATAAAACATTCCTCGTACTGACGGGAGATCCCCGAAGAACGACACCTTACACCCATAGAATCTGAGCACCAATAAACCGCTTCTTATTTGTTCCATCAATTTTATCTTCCGGTTCATTGAAATTTTCTCTTACCCATCGATTTTCTTGGAGTTCGCTTTACTGTTTTATCTGCTGTAGACATAATTTCTTCGGTTGGAGACAATTTTATATTATTGAAGTAGTCAAATGTAATATTAGCAGCTAAAACGCTGAAATACTTATCCTGTGACGTTATCTCACGATTCATTTGTTTTTATGAAGAAAACGCATAAAGGCTTTCAGGCTGTAAACGACGTCGTGTGTGGAGTTGCCTGATTTGGCAAGCCAGCCTGAAACCAACAAGGGGAGCAGCTCGGCCCGAGCTTGCAGTTTGCAACTCGGTGATCTTGTTGTGTGGTAACATCTATTGTCGTCAGTCCTCGCTCATACCCATCTCACTGCCCCCACCGCTCTTCAAATTGGGAAGAAGGTGGTGACGGCCATTGCCCCCACCCCTCTTCAAATTGGGAACAAGGTGACGGCCATTGTGAAGAAGCAGATATACTCCAGCCAGAAATAACTAACTTAGATTTGTTTATAAATGCATATTAGTACTTTCTATGATCCATGTAGATGTTCTCAGATTTGAATTTATTTAATCATATTTTAGTATTTACATCTGAATCTTTAGTATTTAGTACTTTTTCTGATCTATATTAATGTTCTTAAATTTGTCTATATTTGGATGTATTGTCTAGATTCGAATGAATCTAACTATGTTTAGTTGAATCTATATAGATATATTATGCTAGATCGATTCACAGTAGGTAGTCGTGATCGGTTGTGAGTCCCTCTCTTTCCAAGTACGAGTCCCTCTCTTTCTATTTCTGTTAATTGACCAACGTCACCGATCCAAATCAATTACTATATCTGTTTGAGATTATTAGTTCTAAGGCTAGCTATTGTGGGAGTCTTGTAAAGCAAATCCAAGTCAATGCTATGCTCGCAAAAATCTAACCTGATATAACAATTAATGAAGAAAGAGATGGTTCGAGTAGCTAGATATTTTATCATAGCATGTAAAACTAGAAATTTTAATTCATATAAATCTTGTACATAAATTTAGATTGAGATCTTACAAAACATGAAATATAGTACTACTATTATACTATCACATGATACCTTGAGAATTGCGTTGCAGCTCATTGGTGTCACACCCTCCGATGGGGGTCCACTGGAGACTGCTGTACTGCTGTATACTAGAAGCTGTTTTAGAGGATCTTTTTATAAATATGACCCTTTGTAATTCGCTATCGTCAAAAATTACCCCCCTCGCGCTGCAAAAGCCAAAAATGCCCTGGCGGGTGGCTGAAAATGCTGAATAATATGTTTCTATGTTCCTCCTGGGATGTTCCTATGTTCCTCCTGCCACAGGGGTGGTGGGATGTTGTGGGGCGGGCCAGCGGGGAGGTTCATAGGAACATTTTGGTCCCAGGGTTTGCAACGACGGCTGTAAACGACTGGGAACCCGAAAGTGTGACTGGACTTGTCGATACCGCGAAAACGTGGCGCGATCTAAAACAGTACAGGTGCTCCACGCATTTTAAATAAAGCAGTAAAGCATGATATAAGTATAAGATGGTAATAAAATCCCAAACTTGTTTGTGGCTCTAAGAAATAGATATGAATCAAACTCTGGCTCGGGGGGGGTCTATAAGGCCTCCTGGATGTGGATAGTGCGAATAGTTAAGGAACAAGAATCAAGTACTCGGGGTCCTACGGAACACAAGTGAGTATGAAAAACCAAATAGCAGATATTGCCCACCGGTGCCTCTTTCATTAGTTATCCCATTACTATTCAGGTTAGGTTGTTTAGGTATCTCGTTATACATCTATTTAGTTTAGGTTGTTTAGGTATCTCGTTATACATCAGACACTAAACCCTACACATGCTGTTCTACGACTCGCACTCAATCTCATCTTCCTCCACAACAGTGTCTAGACAAGCTACATGGCTTCTGTATGCAAGGATTCTCCCCAAGGCTCACACAGTAAGGCTTTGTTCGGTTGACGTGGTTTAGATCCACTAGCTGAACAAATCCCTCCAGGGATTGGGTGATCCCAGCTCTTCACCCCATTTCCCCACTACCCCGGTCTCCATGTTCCCTACTAATAATACATGCGATTTGGTGCGCCATTCGGTTAATCCCCTCGGCAAGCAGCTGACTACAAGCAGCATCGGCGGCTGGCAACATGCAGCAGCACGCTAGCACCATCACACAAACAGAAAAAAAGATGGCAACTTTAAATCTGAATAATATCATTTTTTAGCATAAACTTTGAGCATGACTGAAAGCTGAAATCGAACGTTCACCAACAAGATACATAGTTAACTTAGTGACGTGATAACTATAAAAATATATCGAAACAGTAGGATGTCCTTTTGATGTAAAACACACACGAATTTATCGCCACGACACCCTTTGTTTTTCTTCTTCTGGAGCTTCATCTTGTAGAACTCTGGTTCTTTGCATCTGGCCATGTACAACAATGATAAGAAATAACTATTAGAATCTATTCAGTTCAACTGAAGCAAAAAACAGCATAGAAGAAAGCTAATGCAAGGTATATAGAGAAAAATAATCTAAGAAATGTTTGTGATGTACTGTTAGTATAGTAGCATAATGAGAAGAATGGGAAATCTGCTCTAGAAGAACAATGTCCATTTAGAAGCAGCATATTCATAAACATATTGCAAGGAGCAGCAGCTACAGGCAATGCACTTTCACTCTACTAGCAGCACATATGCAATAAAATAAAATTCTGGAGAACAAAGTAAACAACATGAAGGCACAAGAAGGTGCCTTTGAAACCGAACTGAACTGAACCATGCATTTGACCACCTACTTTAGCAGCACAATTTCAAGTTTTATGAAAAAGAAGAGAAAATTTCACCTTTCCTAGGCCATTTTACTTCACAGCCACATCACAACGATCTCCATGTCAGCGCAGATGAAGAGCACGCAATTATCTGCACTTTTAAAGACTCGTAAGGCTTTCCTCTTGTGAGAATTCCATTATGATTAGGCGAGCAATGCAGTTTTTGATTGAGAACTCATCCACATTCCTCGAAGCAGGTTTCGTGACCTCAATTTGCTCATATAACTTTTCATTGCAAAAAAACTTTCTCATGGCAGATTTTCTCATATAACTTCCTGGATTATTGACACGGTTCACACAGTAAACTCTGAGCACTAATTTCTGTTGAAATATATCTATAGCAAGCAAGAAAATCTGAACATTATTTCCCAAGACCAAATCTGAACATATGTCATGGGCTACCACATGACAATATGATCTTCATGTATCCAATCTAAATAGTACTCCCTCCGGTTCATATTAATGGCCTCAACTTTGCCTAGATACGAATGCATCTAATCTAAATACTTAACTAAATACATACAAATCTAGATAAAATTGAGGTCATTAATATGAACCAGAGGGAGTAAATAAATATTGGAGCCAAAGTTTGACTGCACCTAACCTGAAACGGCATCAGTTTCCATGTACTAGAGGGAGTACTAGGAAACAAATATAACCATATGCACCTACGGATTTTTAATATAAGAGGCATTCGAAATGGAAACTATTAGGCATGGCTGAAAGGCTGAGATGGACTAGTTGTCATCTAAAATCTCAACCATACCATGAATGAAAGCTTGCTTTAACCATCCAATCGGTCACTCAAATACGGACTATAAACTATCGACTGAAATTTCCAAGCTATCACTTAAATAGGGACTATACCATCATAGAAAAAACATGTCGGACAGTGTAAGATTATAAGATTTTCTATACCAATCATTTTAGTTAGACCAATTAGAACTTTTGAAGCTGGAGTTGTTCTCTCCTGCAAGCATGTCACAAGGGGGTCACTCTAATAAACCATAGACATCATGTATCTCTTTTTTACAAGAACAAATCCCTTACACGAAATTCACAAGACAATGGTACTGATCAGCAAACCTGCCAAGAACCTACCACTACCGACGATGCCAAGAACCCTAGAAATTTTTACTCTAACATGTCAAAACCCCTAGAAACCGTGAGAGCATGAAGAGGAAGAGTAGGCGCTTACTAGTGCGAAGAAGACGTAGGTGGAGAGGACGCCGGAGGTGACGTCTCACGGGCACCGCCGAGCTTGTACGGGGTTGAGGTCTCCTGGCCTAACTCGCACCGCCGGTAGGTTGCTCTGCCACCGGTTGGAAAGGGGAGAGGGAGGAGCACGCGTGTTTGATCTGGATTCCTTGCGCCGCCGCTGTCACTCCGCCTCCCGCCGCCGCCCCTCCGCCGCAGCAGCCACCGGCCCTCCAAATCGCGAAAGAGAGAGATAAGGCTTGGCCGAGAGAGACGTCTTGTGGCGACTCAAGGGATTAGTTCCACGGGATCAGGGTCGAGTTTTTCCCCCCCTGTGAAACCACGGGAGTTGGGGGCGAGTAGAGGGGGGTAGACTCCCGGGCGGTACTAACCGAACATGTCAAAGATACGGCCCGAGATTAAAACCACGCGGGTCTATTCCCGGCTGACCCACAGGGATAGCGCCCCAATCCTGGCCGGGATGGGCGGAAACGAACAAAGCCTAAAGAAGCAATCTCCCATCCTGGCAAAAGAAAGAACAAATCAACTGGATGCTTTGGATTCCAAGGTAAAAAGAACAAATTGTCAAAGAGATCTAGATTTCGGCCACCCCATACCCGAGATGCCCTAGATTCAAATGCGCCACAGAAAATCGATTGCGACATCCACTTGAGAAACCACAACCTCTTACGCCTAATTCCAGACCTAGTCCTGGAGGAAAGCAGGTTTCTCTCCGGTCCCCATAGCCGTCGTCGGAGAAGAGGAGCACAAGCAGAGAGCGTGCCAAAGGTAGACGGTGACTCTTTTATGCCTAAATTCGATTTGAGATTCCTGTACTGACATGTTCGACTCTGAACCTGATAATTGAGAGGGTAGCATTCAAATCTGCTGGGCCTGTGTCTTTGTACCGGCCATACATTTACGCGTATAGCTTTGTATTCTCGTGTCTGGCCATTTCCAACGGTTTTTCCTTACTTTCGTGTGTTCCATCTCAACGCAAACATACACGGTGGATCTATGGGGGTGGGTAGTGTTAGATGTATATATATGTATATTGTATTTCCCCCATATGTTAGGGGGCTTCCTGCATATTTGTCCTGTACCTGTACTATATATTGTGGCCTTTGGCCCTCAGAGGAATACAAGTTGCATATTCCTGACATGGTATCAGAGCTAGGTTAGCCTCCTCTCGCAACTTCGTCACTATAGCCGCCACCGTCCCTGTCGCCGACGCCTTGCCGTCGTCGCCGCCGCCGGTTGCCGCCTAGTCTTGGGCCGTCTGCTGTCGTTGTTCGTTCCGTCTCGTGACCCAGATCTGATCTCCACGCGGATCTCGGATCTCGTCGATTTTTTGATCGGGGTCTCGCCCACGCTGGGTTATCTCCTCGGTCTTCACGCGGACCTGCCGCTTCATCTCTTCACGTGAGGTTGCTCGCAGCCCACGTGAACTTCTTGCTGCTCACGCGAGGTTGCCTGCAGAATCGCCGCTACTCCACCTTCGCATGCCCACGCCGCTTTGCAGAAGCTGCTGCTGCTGCACTTGGCGACGCCCACGCTACTTCGCAGCCAGGAAACTCCACGCGACTGCTGCTGCTCCACCTGCTGACGCCCACGCTACCGCAGCCAGTGAATCTCCACGGCGCTCGACTCACGCGGCGCTGCCTCGGTTCCGGTTCTTTGCACGGTTCGCCCCGCTTGTCATTGCGACGCGCTGCCTCCCGCCCGACCGTGTCTCGCCTCAAGACTTCAGACGCTCGCCGGCCTCGCCCGCCCTGCTTGATCGCCACCGATCCTGCTCGCCGGATTGATCGGTCACATCTAGATCTGATCGATCCGTGTCTAAAAAATGTCTTCCATCCCGGCTATGCGATTCCTCGCTGCGGTGATCTTCAAAGGCGCCAATTATCCTGATTTCGCTGCCTTTTATGCGTGTTCACATGCGGGTCTTCGCCTTTGGGGTGTGCTTCCAATGAGGTCTCCCCGTCTGCTGCTCGCCTCCTGTGGCTCCTCTTCCGCCGACGCCGATTGTTCTTGGTGCCGATGCTTCTGGAGGCCAAGGATGCCGCCAGAGTGCCGATGATACTGCTTGTCGCTTATGACCTGAAGTTCAAGCAAGATTTTCCGATCTCGAGGCCTATCGACACGCCCGACCGCTTACACTCTGGGTTGATGAGGATGCTCGTCTTTGCTGTTCTCACCTCCAGTTCTCGCCCAAAGATCTGCTGAGTTCATGAGTCTCCCTATCGCTGTCAGCCAAGGCCCATCTTCACAAGACTATCACCGTCTGGGATGCTCTTTACTGTCTGTGGTTCGCCAGAGCATGCTCTCCAAATAGGTGATTCTACTATTGATGAGTTCTATACTGAGTGCTGCTATCCGGCGTTGATTCTCTCCAGACACTGTTTGTGGCACATGCTCGTCTGCCAGATTGTGCGCTTCGGACTTGGAGTTTCACCGCATCTATGAGTTTCGCCTACCGCCAGAGTTTGAGCCCTGCGTTTCAGCTGAATGCTCGTGGTCGGTTTCCGCCTCCGAGGTGTTGTCTGAAGCTGGCTGAGGAGACCCGTCTCCGTGGTGCTGGTCTTCTTGCGGTTCCATCTGTGCTTTCTACTCGTGGTGCTCCTTTGCCATCTGCTCCCTCGACTCAGCCGCGGTCCCCTGTGCCACCGATACTACCCACTCCTCCGTCGTGGTCGTGGTCACACCAAAGAGCCTCTCGTGGTTAGAGTCAAGCATCGCCAGGCTTGTGGTCGATCGCCGTGGTTCTCTTTGTCATCGCTTCATCGCAATGAGGATGGTCACACTTGGGCCAATTGTTATACACGGACCCCAGCCACGCCCAGCACCAGCTCGTGGGCGGTCTTCTTCCGGATCTTCAGCAGCTTGCTCTCTCCGATCAGGACATTATCGAGTCTTCGCGATCCGCTTGTCGCTGTGCTCTTCTTCGACGGGCACCGCTGGTTCTGTGGATCGACTCTTCAGTAATGGCGACCACCACCTTCTACATCCAGTACGTCTCCGTGGTATCCGGATTCGGAGCTTCTTTTCATATGACCTCTGAGTCTTCTTTTTTGTCCGCTTCGTTCTCTCCCTTCTCCGTCTGTTTTTACCTGATGGTACCTCTCTCCTCGCTTTCTAGTCGGGCACCTTTCTACTTCTTCTTTTTTGTTCCCGATATTTCTCATGTCCCTCTTCTTAAGATGAATCTGTTCTTCCGCTAGCCACCATCGACTCGTTGTCGCGTCCATTCTTGAAGCTGATTCTTGTGTTGTTCAGGACCGTCGCACCCAGGCCCTGGTTGGAGCTGGCCCTCGCAGCCGTGACTCTTTAGGTCTTTGGGAGTTAGACTGGCTTCGTGTTCCTTCCGCTGCCACTTCATCTGTCAGTTCTTATCCGGTTGTCGCCTCTACTACCAGCTCTTTTCAGCAGTGGCATCATCATCTTGGTCACCTCTATGACTCTCGCCTGTCGTCATTAGTTCATCGTGGTCTTCTGGGGTCTGTCTCATGAGATGGGTCTTTGCATTGTCAGGGCTGTAGGTTGGGTAAACAGATTGAGCTTCCCTATCCTACTAGCGCGTCTGTATCTCAGCGACCTTTTGATTTAGTTCATTCCGATGTTTGGGGTCCGGCTCCCTTCGCTTCGAAAGGGGGCCATCGCTACTATATTTTATTCATCGATGATTTTCTCGGTACACTTGGTTGTATTTTATGCGCTCTCGTAGTGAGGTGCTCTCCATATATCAGCATTTTGCGGCCATGGTTCGTACTCAATATTCTACCCCCATCCGTGTGTTTCGTGCTGATTCTGCTGGTGAGTATATCTCCCAGATGTTGCGAGGTGTTCTTGCTGAGCATGGCACTCTTGCTCAATTCTCACATCTGGCGCACATGCCCGAATGGCGTTCTTGGCGTAAGCATCGCCATCTTCTTGAGACCACTCGCTATGATGATTGCTTCTTCTCTCGCCGCATTTTGGCTGAAATTGTCGCTGTCGGCTTACCTCATCAATATTCAGCCTTCGCTGCCTTGCGGTGGTATCCCTCTTGGCGCGCCTCTGGGAGTCTCAGATTACTCCATGCTTCGCTTGTTTGGTTGTGTTTGCTATGTTCTCCTTGCTCCTCATGAACGCACCAAACCGACCTTTCATCTGTTGAGTGTGTCTTCCTCGGATACTGATGATGAGCATAAGGGCTATCGCTGTTGGGACCCGTTGGTCGTCGGATGCGTATCTCGTGTGATGTTACTTTTGATGAGACGCGTCCTTTCTATCCTCGTCCCCACCGCTGGTACTTACCGGTGGAAGATATCTCTTTTCTTCACTTTCCTGACACACCTCCTTCTACCCCTATTGTGTCTACTTAAGGAACTCCTCCCCCTGATGTCACTACTTCGACACCGTCCTCTTCTGCTCCGTCTAGTTCTCCTAGTTCTCCTCGTTCTCCGGAGTCTTCCTCTACTATTCCCTCTTCTTCATCGCCGTCTCCTGCTTGTCTTCCTCTGATGATCTTCCCTCTACTCGTCCTGTTAAATCGTCGTGCCCCCAACCGTTACTCTCCTAGTCGTATGGTCTTTCTGTTGCCTCGAGCCGACTTCTTATCGGGATCTGAGCATCATCTGAATGGCAGTGGCCATGGTGAGGAGATTGCTGCGCTTGAGCCCGGCACTTTGATCTTTCTCCCCTCCGGTGTTCGTCCTATCACGTGTAAGTGGGTCTATAAGATTAAGACCCGCTCGATGGATCTCTTGGCGCTATAAAGCGCGTCTTGTGGCTCGTGGTTTTCAGGGGAGCATGGTCGTGACTATGATGAGACCTTTGCTCACGTGGCCCATATGACCACCATGCGTACTCTTCTTCTTGTTATACATTGCGTCACCGGTGCGTGTCTCAGCTTGATGTTGAACGCCTTTCTCAATGGTGAGTTGGTGAGGAGGTTTATATGCAGCCTCCTCCTGGGTATTCTGTTCGAGGATGGTTTGTCGCCTTGACGGTCTCTTTATGGCCTCAAACAGGCTCCTCGTGGCTGGTTTGAGCGCTTTGCTTCGTAGTGATTGCTGCTGGTTTCTCCCTAGTGCTCATGATCCAGCGCTGTTTGTTCACACTTCTCCTCGTGGGCCTCTTCTTCTTCTCTATGTTGATGACATGATCATTCTTGGTGATGATCTGAGTATATCGCCTTTGTTAAGGCTCGTCTTCGTGATCAGTTTCTTATGACTGATCTTGGTCCTCTTCGATACTTTCTCGGGATTGAGGTTTCCTCCACTTCTGATGGCTTTTACATCTCTCAGGAAAAGTATATTCAGGATCTTCTTGCTCATGCTGCTCTTGGGGATGAGCGCACTGTTGAGACCCCTATGGAGCTTAATGTTAAGCTTCAACCTACTGATGGTGATCCTCTTTCTGATCCGACGCGTTATCGTCATCTTGTTGGGAGTCTAGTTTATCTTCTTGTCCACTGTCCCCGCCATCTCTTATCCTGCTCATATTCGAGTCGGTTTGTCTCTGCTCCCACCACTGTTCACTATAGTCATCTTCTCCGTGTTCTTCGTTATCTTCGTGGTACGATCACTCGTCGCCTTTTCTTTCCTCGTTCCAGCTCTCTTCAGCTCCAGTGCTATTCGGACGCTACGTGGGCGAGTGATCATTCGGATCGTCGTTCACTTTCTGCTTACTGTGTGTTTCTTGGTGGTTCGCTCATTGCTTGGAAGACGAAGAAACAGACAGCGATTTCCCGTTCGAGTGTTGAGGCTGAGTTGCGTGCTATGGCCTTGTTGACTGCTGAGGTGACCTGGTTACGATGGTTACTTGCGGATTTTGGGGTCTCTATTACCACACCCACTCTGGTTTTGTCTGCCAGTACAGGTGCTATTAGTGTTGCACGTGATCCGATCAAGCATGAGCTTACCAAGCATATTGGTGTTGATGCTTTCTATACGCGTGCTCAGGTGCAGGCTCAAATTGTTGCGCTTCAGTATGTGCCTTCAGATTTACAGTTGGCGGATTTCTTCTGAAGGCATGCACGAGCGCAGCATGATTTCTTACTCTCCAAACTCAGTGTTGTGGATCCACCATGAGTTTGAGGGGGAGGGGTGTTAGATGTATATATATGTATATTGTATTTCCCCCATATGTTAGGGGGCTTCCTGCATATTTGCCCTGTACCTGTACTATATATTGTGGCCTTTGGCCCTCAGAGGAATACAAGTTGCATATTCCTGACAGGTAGCTCCCATGAGCCAAAAGTCCAGGTTAATGATACAATGCACTACTGAGATAGTATCATACACTAATATCATATATCATATGCATGATACTAGTAGTATGATACTTTCACTATGACCAGCCTAAAGGTCAAGTTGCTAATATCAAGACACCCTATAACTCTCTCTTATTAATATATGTATGTACCAATAGTTTGAGAGAAGTGAGAGAAAAATGAGAACATCCATTGAACGAGAGAGACTAATAAATAAGATAGACCTTATAATCCAAAACAATATAAAAAGCTCTTAGGACTAATAATCCTAATCAGAGGGAGTATATTTCAGCAATAAGACCTTTATTTTATAGATAGGATTCATCCAATCCCCTGTTCACTCCTAATTTCTTCTAGGGTCTATAATTAACTACTCCCTCCGGTCTATATTAGTGTTCTTAACTTCATTTAAGCTAAATGCATTCGTATTTAGACAAAGTTAAGAACGTTAATATGAACCGTAGAGATATGAACTTCCCACCATTCCATCTTGCTAGGTAGAGCTACTCCCGCACACATTATGGGTTGGAGGTTTTAGTAATAAACAGCATAAAGATTGGTGAAGTTCAATTTTTTCAAGTTGCTAATAGTTTGTTTGCTAGTTTCTATGTGGTCATGAAAACAGTGCATGACAAGTTTTTGGTTTAAAAATAAATTGGTTTGAACAGGAGAATCCTTCTAGAGATGCTAAGTAGGAAACCCCCAAAACTTTTGCTTTGGGCTACCCGTTTGTCTCTCCGCTAGCCGGATCTCCCATCTAGCTGCCCCTCTGCCTCTGGCCACGCCGTGGTGGTAGCGGCCCTAGCCTTCAAAGGGTTTGCTGGGAGACCTCGTGGTGGCTGCGGCTAGGCATCGATGACTTCAGGTGGCATAGCCTCTGGCTTTTGTGTGGAGGGGCTGCCACAATGCATGGCGTGTGCGCAGGAAGTGCACCGACGTCGCACTGCTGCTCCGGTCGTGGGTGTGGCTAGATGGTAGCACTTGGAGGAGTGGAGATGGTGCTGGTGGTGCGTGCCTGGCCTGCAAGCTAAAGTGTGGACAAGATCAGCGGAAGTCTGTGGTGAGCTGCCCTTGCAGCACGATACTGGCGATCTCGGCTTCTTTGGCGCAGTTGATCTGCCTAGTCTTGCTGTTAATGGATTCTGACGTCAAAAGCAAACATTGAAAGTTTTATTAAATCATTTTTTATTTACCAACTTGTTTTAAATTGATGAAGCAGTTATGTAATCTTTCTTCTACTTTGTATTAATTTAGATCGGAGGGAGTATATAGAATCGTCTCATCTACTGCAAAAGGGAAAGTTATCCCTATATTGTCCAAACTGGTTAGTGATTAAACGTTAGCAAAACAATTTATATTCAAGAGGGGAAAACGGAGCATGTTTAATCTGTTAGCTTGGTGAGGCCAGCTACTGGAGGTACCTAGTTGGACTACCGAAGCTTGTTGTGGATATGCTCATTGCGCGATCTTCATCCAAGAATTCATCTTCAAGCAGGAACGCTAACTATGAGATTAGGACGATGAGAAGGAGATGTAACCTACTGGGAAGAAGTTTGCTAGGTGAGGAGTGGGACGGAGGCAGAGGGGAAGGTGTCGTGTCACCATCGTGCATACACAAAAAAAATCCACACTGAGCAAAACAAACTGGAAAAGGTTAGGAAAAATTATCTTGCCGGGCTAGGTGGTTGGCATTGGTCCCCAATCCAGGCCCATCCCTACCTCAGGTTAAACGAAATCTTTATACACTCGAGTTTACATGCTTCAAAAATTATTCCGAGATTGGTTGTTTATGTCTGAAACCGGATCGTAGTGGTCCACGTGTCTAAGGGATAACTAGTTTATTTATCTGGTTCTTGTTCCTTCAAGTTCACACAAGTGTTGGGGGATTTGATCTGTGCATCATGCAACTGGATGTGTCCGTGACCATGGCCGAGGGCATGGCTTGGCTGCCCCTCCTTCCTAGCCCTTCCCTGCATGCATCGATTGCTCGCTCGACATTGAGTCGTATTCCCTACGTTGAACATAAGATGTCGAGTGTCACCGCTGGAAAAGCTTCTTTGTGCCACCACATGTGCATCTAGCAGAGTGTGCCAAGATCCACAAGGTCGTGCGAGGGTTTGATCTCTATGGCAATAGTTTGTTCGGAGCACACTTCAGAATTTGCTCTCCTCGCACGCAAAAATGTGGTCTTGACTTTTCCTTCATCTGCTTCTTGTTGCTGTCCTCGTTGCTTGTCTACGCCTCTTTTGCCTTCCTAGAAAACCTGCTCAGCAAAGCTACCCCTCTTTCCCGTCATCACCGGCAGTCTGACATGAACTTCGAGTAACGCGCTCCCTCAATGCGGCGCGGTTGTGATCACACGCTGAAGGTGATGAACCAGCTCGTCGCTGAGCTCAAAGTGGAGTAGGACGAGCGTGGCAGAGACCTGCATGGGGAGGCTGGTCCATGGACGACCATGATGCAGGAACAAACACGTCCATTTTTTTGAATATGTACGCCCATGGACATACATTACTTGTATTTATAACTATAGCAATACAAAGATGAAACACATACAAGTAACAGAAAACAAATGGTTGAACAACTGCAAACCATCCTTGCCGCAACTACCAAGGATCCAAATCCTTCACCGTCGTTGGAGAAGAAGAAGATCACCAGCAGCTGGTCCACATTTTGGCACTGAAGAAACCCCTAGCCAAAAGGCGTCAATGAGTCGCGATAACCACTAGCCTCGTAAGACTGGATCTAGCCGGCTGCTATGGAACATCGGCCGGAGGAGCCCTCCGAGCATCTTCAACGCTGGATCAAGGGCCAGCACCACCCCACCTATCCAGCGGCCGGATCCTCCACCATCCACCACAAACCAGCAGCAATCCGCACCGCCGCACTCCAAGGCCGCCAAAACCAGATCAGCGACGAGATCAACACCACACGAAGCCGGAGCACATGCTTGGCAAAGAAACAATCCCACAAGCTTTTCGATGCCGTAAATGTCACCGGGATGGGGTTGAAGCCGGGGTACCATTATTCTATGTAGCACATCCACCACCATCTGAGATGCGCCACCACGACACTTCAAAAACGCTAACATTAGGGATATTGATGAACGCTGAGCGTAGGTCCTGGGACCTCACCCCCTCCTACCCGCGTGAACGGAAGCGGTGGACGTGAGGACCCGTCGATCGCCAGTGGGGAGGAGGCGACGCCTGGTTTTTTTGGAGGAGGAGGCGTCGGCTGACTCGAGGATATTTGACTTGCTTTCCGGCTTCATGGAGCTAGGGAAGATGAGGTTGGTTCCATCGATGATGGCGGGGATGGGGATAAGGAGGAGGGATATTTTAACAAACGCATCCATGGAGCTAGAGAAGATGAGGTTGGAGCCATCAACGATGGCGGGGATGGGGCTGGTGAGAAGGGATATTAAGCTGCATGGGGAGGCCGATCCATTGATGATGATAATACATGAACGAACACATCCAATGAGATAGGGAAGACGAGGTCGGTGCCATTGACGATGGTAGGGGCGGGTCTGGGAGGAGGGATAGAAAGCTAGACCCTTAGGAGGAGGCAGGGGCGGGGCTGGTGAGGAGGGGACAAAAAGGTCCTTGGCCCTGCTGGTACGGGTACTGAGGATGAGAGCCTCTGAATTTTGATTTTCTTTTAGATATTTTGATTTTTTTAATTGGACGGACATGTCTGACCTAGTCCACCTTAGAAAATTTCTTAGATTTTTGCTAGATCAACCTTATAGGTGCCCCTAGTTAAATTTTCATCATTTCGTGTTTAATTCGAGTTTCGTGTTTTTTGCGGAGACTTTGACAAAATGTGGTGGTCTTTTGTCCAGAAAATGTAAAGTAGTACCATTTGGTAATTTTATCTAGAAATGTGGTGGTTTTATGCTAACAACTTGCTCATGAACATAAATGATCTCGTGGGATCCATATGGGACTCTTGATCTTCCTCCCTCTCGTATCTTAATCTCCCTCCCTCCATGTGGTGCAGCTCCATGCGTGTGCCCGAGCACACCGCCACCCCTACCATGTCGCACCATGGTTGCAGTCCACCGAAAGCTACTCCCACTAGCCCCTTGTCTTCATTGTATCGTTGTGTCTCTACCATCCCATGGAATCGACCTCGTGCGCCTGCAATCGTTGCCATCATTGTTGCGTTACTTGTCACCAAACACCATCGATTCACCTCCCTTTGCGGCTCCCTCATACTCTCTGTTGGTCCCTAGAGCTCCAAAGAATCCACCTGATCCCGACAAAGTTCTAGTTGAGCACCTATGCATATCCAAGCCATCTCGCAATGTCGTCAACTAAAGAGTTTTCTCTACCCCTCATCTGGTCTCTAATAAAAGATGGACTTGATGTATATCGATGTCACACTAGATGTGGTGGAGCGGAAGACCATCAATGAGGTGTCAAAGGATGTCGTCGACATGTCACCGCTTTCTCCGTTTGAGGAACAGCTATTCGGTGGCACTAGAAGGTGATACATTTAGGGAACCATCTCTTAATGTGTAAATGTACTGAGCTGGGGAAAGAATTATAAGTAGTCTTATCTTATTGCTCGAGTTTAGTTTTGAACTTGTTGTTTTAGTTATCATTACACTATGTTGTTTTAGTTGAACTTGTGCTTAAACTATTTTTTAATGTTTAAGTTTGTTCTTAAACTATGTAATATTTAAGTTATGTGTTTGCAATGTTTATTGAAGCAACCCATCGTATGGCGATAACCATGTTACCCACTGAACCAAGTCATGCTACTTCGACAAACGCACTGTAACACCCCGTCCACTAGGCCCCGAGGGTGTCACTCCTGACAGCTTACTAGGATCTTTAGACTGTCCCCATAGACCAACACTAGTATTTTTACGCACTTTGTCCTCACTCGTGCGCACCCGGTATCCACTTTCCGGTCGATCACCCATCCTCAGATTGCTCTAGGCCAAGCACGCTTAACCTTAGAGTTATTTTCAGATGAGCTTCCGTAAAAGAAGTTGCAACTTGTTGATATGGGTATCCTATCAATCCTATTAAGCCATGTGCCTAGATATCACATACACCCACCCTTAGAAGATCGATGTCCTCATCAATCAAGCACAAGCCAGGAATGTCCCCTCTTGGCACATGTTTGTGCGTCCAGTGCCGGCACATGTGCCATGCCGTGTCCACATGTCCCGCCACTGACCCGCATACGCCCGTGTAACCGCGAGGAACGACTCTGATACCACTTGTAACACCCTGTCCACTGGCCCCCAGGGGTGTCACTCCTGGCAGCTTACTAGGCTCTCTAGACTGGTCCCACATACCAACACTAGAATTCTTAATCACCTCCAAGAAATCTGATGAAATCTGTACTTGTCATCAATCCAATGATAGTTGGGGCCCACCATGGGGTAACTGAGCTTCGGATCTTTGTTCCGAGCGGAATCTGCAAGAATCGGAATTGGTGAGACCATCGCCGTCGGTCGTGTTCTCTACGCCAGCGACGTCCCTCTCATTGTTCTCGATGAGTCCTGGATTCTGGCTAGGGAGGCCGTGACTGCCTACACCATCATGTCTTTTGGCGAGATCGGTGTGTACATCGGATTCGCTGAACCTGCCCCACCCACCCCAGCGGTGATGATAGAGGCAGAAGAAATCTCTAGGACCACTTTGTTCGCAGAGGCGGTAGAGTTCTGGATCTCACAAAACCCTAATCCGACCTAGCCCGCACTTGTTGTGGAGATAGTGGAGAAAGCTGAACCTAAAGCAGATCTTGTGGTGTAAGTCGAATCTGGAGTGGATCTCCCTAGTGAGGCTGAATCCCAGATCGATCTACCCATAGAGGTCGAAATCTAGGAGGAGCAAGACAACAACCTTGGTTCCGGCTCTGGCAATGCCGGAACAGATCAACCTTTCCTGAGGCATATGTTGAGGCGCATGATGATGCAAGGTGCAAACGTGGATGAGATTCTCGAGACCATCAGAATTTTCGAGGAAGCCCATGAGGAAAGCCGCAACTACCTCAGGACGCACACGTCGCACTTTGTTAGATATGTTGGATCCGGATCCGGCTCTACCGATGCTGGAGACAACGAGGACTCAGTGCTGGAGGCGATCGGGATAAACACCGACTTACCGGCATCTTCGGATGACTTGATGACGTCGGCAGATTTCCGAAAGTTCTCCGCGGAATATGAAGAGGAGTTCAACTCTAAAGCTACAGAAGGAGAAGCCATGGATAAAGGATCCAGAGAAAACTCTCCCAAAGCGCAGGATGACATGGATCTCAGAGGCAATCCCGATGTCCAGATGTCCGAAAGTACCGATTAGAGTTTGACTCCAGGAAACGGACCCAAAGCCGTCTTTGCTATGGGCGCTACCAAGAAGGCAAAGAAGAACAAGAAGAACAAGACCCCGGCAAAAGAACTTTCAACAGAGGAAGTGATTGCCGAGGAATTTGAGGAAGACTCGAATGGAGCACTTATCCTAGAAGAGCCCAAAGAAGCTTCAGTAGATGGACACGTGGTCACTGCAGGTGCCCGTAAACTCATCGATGTTGTGTTAACTACACCTATCCCTACAGCTGTAGAACTTACTGCTGAAGAGCTAGAAGAAAGGGCTCAGGCCCTAGAAGCGCGTCGCCAAGTACTCCTGGATGAAGCCAACAACATCGAGGAAGAGAAGAATCACATAGCTACTGCAGAGAAGTATATCTCTCTGCAGCATCAGAAGACCCAGAAACACCACACGCATGACAATCAATTTCGAGGAGTCCACAAGGTTCTCTCCGAGGGAGACCCAGGGATGCCTCGACTCGATAGCAAGGGAGATCTGGTGTATCCAACACCATTACAAAACACTGACGTAGCTCGAGATATCCTGGCAAATAATCCAGGCCTAGAACAAGTCTGGTTGGGCATAAAGCTACTCACCAAGGGTCTGGAGCAGCAGAAGGTCGCGAAATTCGGGAGCGGAAAACTGGTCTATCAGTCTGACCAATGTTGCACGGATCTGGCCTAGAATGACGTAAGGCCCCAATGGATTCCAGAACAACATCACTGTTCTGACCGTCGAGAAGACAACTACTCAAGAACCGGATCTTCAGGGCAGCACGCACGTCCAAGACGTGACCGCAATGTTGCTCCACCAAGCGTAAGAAGATATTGTTGCAATCAGATTCGAGAAATCCTCCCCGGTGAGAGTCGAATGATCGTAGGGAAGAAGATAAAGAGAAACTTTGGGAGGAGGACCGTTAAAGAATGCCACATCCTAGACACACAAGTCGTCCGGCTGAACCCCATCACGAAGGGAGTGACAGATGAAGGAACAGCGGACACCGTGCCGAGTCGAGCCGGCAGGGGGCTCGTCGCAATGAAGACCCTCCCCGGAACCGGAATAATGATGCTCCGGATGGAGGCCATCGATCATACGGAAACAATCCACCGTCTCCACCAAGCAGCCATCACAACAGCTCTCAAGGAGGCCAAGGAGGACGTCGTGGCGGAGGAGGTGGTGCCAGAAGCCGAAGTCCGGCTCTAAGGCACCGCAGCCATAGCGAACAACCAAGACGGCATTCCCTGTCACCAAGTGACATGAGACACCGGATCAACTCTAACATAGAGGCGCGGCGCTACGAGAATGATGATATATACGTGGGTCTAAAATCCTTTGGACCACGAATTCGACAAACACACTTCCCGGAAATATTTGCTATCTCAAGACACATCCAAGCCTACGACGGTGTGGCTCGGCCAGATACTTGGCTCCAGGATTTTAACCAGGCCTGATGCATCGCCAAAGGCGAAAACAACTTGGTCACAACCAGATATCTCCCACTTATGTTGCGGAAGACGGCACGATCATGGCTTAATGAACTTCCGGAGAATACCATCCACAACTGGTATGACATGCAAAGCGCGTTCTTTTGGAATTTCGAAGGCACATATCGGAGGCCCTGTACGGTAGGAGACCTACAGTGCTACACCCAGAAAGTCGGAGAAACTTGCCGAGATTACCTCGGACGATGGATCGATACCAAGAACTCCTATGAAGGAGTAAATGACCAAACTGTGATTGAAGCTTTCATTGGATGACTCCCAATTGGCTTACTACGCCACCGCTTAAAGTGCGATAAGGTCACTGATTTGGGAGAGATGATAGAAACAGCGAGCAAGTATGCAGATGTTGACAATGACGCAGAGGTATTACTGAATGCCCTAGCTGTGCCACAGTCGGCAAAACAACCAAAGCAATAAGCTCAGAAGTGCAAGACCACCTCGGAAGAAAAGCCCAATGCAGAAACGGTAGTGGTCACTGCTACTTTCGGGTCTAGAGGACGAGGAGGGCACGGTGGTGGCCACGGACGCGGTCGTGGCACATCACGAGTCCAGGGTAGAGGAGACCAACAACCTGGCAAAATCTATTCCTGGGCCGACATTGCAAACAACCCATGTGTGCATCACTTAGATGCCAGTGGGGGCTCATCTCACACAAACGCCGAGTGTCATTTCAATGACGACATCAAGAAAGACGATACCGCTGGCTACAGGGCTAAGCGGAAGAAGGGAAAGAAGAATCCCAAAAAAGAGAAGGAGACCAAGGAAGATTCTAACATGGAGGAACCTGACCCTTCAAATCCCAAGCCGGATGGAAAGAAGAACTTCCCAACAGAGAAAGAAATTTACATCACCTTCCTTGGATCTCAACCAGCTAAGGTCAAGAAAGCAGTTCTGCATGAGCTCAACGCAACTGTTCCGGCTGTCCCACAATTTTTGGATTGGTCAGAAGTGGCAATCACCTTTGACCGTGATGATCATCCGCCTAAGTTGCACAAGCGAGGAAAATACGCCTTAGTCATCAATCCACTTATTGACGGCTATGGTTTCTCCAAGACTCTCATGAACGGCGGCAGCAGCATCAGTATTCTGTATGTCGAAATGCTACACCGAATGCGGATCTCGGAGACACAACTGAATCACAGCTCTGTGATCTTTCACGGAGTTGTCCCAGGAAGACAAGCAAATTCCCTGGGAGAGATCACTTTGGATGTTACCTTTGGAACTCCAAAGAACTATCGGAGGGAGGCACTCTCCTACGAAGTGGTCCTGTTCAAGAGCGTGTACCATGCTATATTCGAACGTCCGGCTTACTGGACTTTTATGGCTCATCCGTGTTACATTTACAATATGATGAAAATTCCAAGTCCCAAAGGCGTGATCACCATCAGAGAGACCCGAAGAAGGCACGAGAGCGCGAGGACGGAAATGCCGCCGTTTGTTGAAACCGTGCTACACGCCTAGGAGTACCAGGAGATCAAGAAGACCATTGATCCGTCCGAGATGCCCGTGACAAAGAAGGAGGTGACAAAGCTGAATATGGAGTTCAAGGCATCGGAAGAGACAAATAAGACGCCGTTGAAGGATGATGACCCCTCCAAGGTGACCCAAATAGGTATAGGCCTAGATAGCACATAAGAAAGCGCGCTCGCCAAGTTCCTCCAAGCAAATCAAGATATCTTTGCATGCCAGCCATCTGACATGACCTGAGTAACTAGGGAACTTGCCGAGCACTCTCTAAATGTACACCTAAATACTAAACCCGTCAAACAGTCCCTATGATGTTTCGGCAATGAAAAGCGTAAGGCAATAGCTAAGGAACTAGCTCGGCTCGAGTTAGCCAGATTCATAGAAGAGGTCATCCACACTGAGTGGTCAGCCAATCCTGTAATGGTCCCTAAGAAGGACACCACTGATTTAAGGATGTGTGTTGATTATACTGCCTTGAACAAGGCTTGTCCCAAAGATCCGTTCGCTCTACCTAGAATTGATCAAGTTATCGATTCTATAGCAGGCTCAGAACTCCTATGTTTTCTTGACGCATATTCCGGTTATCACCAAATCCGGATGAAGGAATCAGACAAAGTCAAAACTTCATTCGTAACCCACTTATGAACCTTTTGTTTCGTTACGATGCCCTTTGGGCTAAAAACACAGGAGCTACATACCAGCGCACGATGCAGCGTTGCCTCCACGACCAAATCTGAGACAATGTACATGCATATGTGGATGACATTGCGGTGATGTCCAAAAAGAAGGAAACCTTAATTTCTGACTTGGAGGAAACGTTCGCCAACTTAAAAAATACAACATAATGCTTAACCCGAAGAAGTGTTTCTTTGGAATACCAGCCAAAAAATTGTTAGGTTTCATCGTGTCTCAAAGAGGCATAGAGGTGAACCGGGACAAGATTAAGGCTATACTCAATATTTTCAGGCTGACTCGCCTAAAGGATGTTCAAAGACTAACTAGTTGCATTGTTGCAGTCAGTAGGTTTGTAAGCCGGCTCGGTGAAAGAGCCGCACCACTCTACAAGCTCCTGAAAAAGACCAAAAAGTTTGTTTGGACTGACGAAGCTGAAGCTGCGTTACAAGACCTAAAAGCAGTACTCTCATATGCTCCTATCCTTGCAGCACCAGAACCACGGGAACCAATGTTGCTCTATCTCGCTGCAACAAACAGAGTCGTCAGTGTCGTCATGGTGGTGGAGATACCAGAGGAAAAATAGGAACACCTGGTGCAGCGCCCAACTTACTATCTCAGCGAGGTCCTAACTGAATCAAAGCAGCGGTATCCACACTATCAAAAGCTGGCTTATGATGTGTTTTTCGCATCCCGTAAGTTATGGCATTATTTTCAGGAGCATCCAATTACCGTGGTGAGGACAGCTCCCATGAGAGATATAATCAACAACAGTGATGCTACAGGACGTGTCGCAAAATGGGGCATAGAGCTTTCAGCTTTCGACATTGAGTACAACCTCGTACAGCAATAAAATCCCAAATCCTCGCTAACTTGTGTCGCTGATTGGACAGAGATAACAGAGAATATGACCCTCCCAGAATCAAAATACTAGACCTTACACTTTGATAGGTCTAAGGCGCTCGGGGGCTCAGGGGCTGGCATGGTGCTCAAATCACCCCAAGGAGATAAACTTTTCTATGTGTTGCAAATTCACTTCACGGCAACAAATAACATTGCCAAATGTGAAGCACTACTGCATGGAATCTGGATTGCTAAGGACATTGGCATCCGACGATTAATGTGTTATGGAGATTCGGATCTTGTTGCTCAACAAGTTTCGGATATCTGTAATGCAAATAAACACATGGCAGCATATAGAGCTGTCGTGGATGAACTATCTAAATCTTTCGAATTGAGTTTCAACACATCCCTCAAACAGAAAATGAGGAAGCAGATGCATTATCTCGAATAGGCTCTGCGCGGAAAAAGGTCCTGTATCGCGCTTTCTTAGAGCACCTCAAAGTTCCCCTATAAAAGGAGTAGACGAGGAATATCTGACCAAATCCGACTCACCTTCAGTAGCAGTTCTAGCTGTAATTCCTAGTTGTACTCAACCCTAGCTTGATTACTTGATAGATGGTAAATTACCCAAAGACAAGGTTCTGAGCCGGAAGATCGTCTAACGAGCCAAAACCTATACTATCGTAAATGGTGAGCTCTATAAGCAGAGTGTATCTGGGGTCTTTCAGCGTTGTGTATCTCTGGAAGAAGGAGTGGAAATCTTGCGAGAAATCCACGTAGGCGAATGCGGTCACTATGCTGCAGCCAAGTCTTTAGTGGGAAAGCTTTTCGACACGTTTTTTTTGGCTTACAGCCAAGGCATATGCCGAACGGCTGGTCAAGACGTGCAAAGGCTGCCAAATGTATGCCAAACAATCTCATGTTCCAGCTAATCAGTTGCGAACAATACCTATAACATGGCCTTTCACGATCTGGGGGCTTGATATGGTAGGACCGTTTAAACGGGCTCCAAGTGGATTTACTCATCTCTTAGTGATGGTGGATAAATTCACAAAATGGATTAAGGCTAAACCCGTCACCAGTTGTGATGGAGCAACAACCAGAAGATTTGTTGAGGATGTCATAATCCGATACGGTTATCCACATAGCATTATCACGGACAATGGGAGTAACTTTTCCATGGTAGAGCTTGCCAAATTCTGCAACGAACAAGTGACATTGCGTCAGTCGCACATCCACGGGCTAATGGACAAGTCGAAAGAGCAAATGGTTTAATCCTACAAGGCCTAAAACCATGACTCGAAGCACCACTATGACGTGCTGCGGGGGCTTGGGCAGAGAAATTACCTTCTGTGATATGGAGTTTACGAACAACTCCGAATAGGTCAACTGGATACACACCTTTCTTCTTGGTATATGGTGCAGAAGCAGTTCTTCCTAGTGATTTGATTCATACTTCTCCTCGAGTTGCTGTGAATATTGAAGAGGATGCCAAAATTTCTCGACAAAATGATCTCGATTTAATCGAAGAAGTTTGCGTCATTGCTGAGATCAGGTCAACATCATATCAGCAGAAGTTACGCAAGTATCATAGCCAGAGAGTCAGAAACCGGTCTTTCAATAAGGGCGATTTGGTTCTCCGGCTTGTGCAGAAAAGAAAGCACAAACTTTCCCCAGTATGGGAATGGCCCTTTTTAGTTAGCCAAGTATTGCACAATGGTTCTTAGTATCTAACTGATATGCGGTCAGTCAAAGAAAGACCTGCTACTAAGAAAAGAAAGAGAGCTGGAGGTAGTACAGACCCGGAAGAATTAGACAGACCGTGCAATATTGCTCAGCTACATCCCTTTTATTCTTAATTTATCTTTATTTGTAATCATATATGTGTACATGTTCAATGAGAAATAAAGTATTGGTTGCCTCATTTTTTTGAGAAGTTTTATATTACCATCTTGTTTCCGAATGATCATGTCACAATTGAAAATCCTAGAATACTTGAAAGTACTTTATGCTCATGTTTGTTCTGGTTAAGATTCCTGATTCTAAAAAATGCTACCTTTGGGTATAAATCTAAATTTTCTAGTTTGTACTTTGGTTATTTATCTGATTGTCGGATGCGGGCATTTTCTGAGTAGTGAATTGTTGGTACTGTAAGATGGCTTTGTTTCCGAGTTTAAACTAGTTTAGCAATTGAGCTCCATTGCTCGACAAAGTTTCCGTGTTGAAGGTTGGCCGGCTCACGAAAGGGATGAGGCAGAAAGCCAGATAAACAATAAGTACAGGCAAAACAAAAAGTGCTTATGTAAACATTTCAGGCACGATAAATATAAAGCCAAAAGTGCTAAATAGAAGTAGCAAATCTTAGCACCAACAAAAGTATTTAACTACTTATTTACAACCCGAATTGTTTTAAGAATAACACACAGTTTTTTATGATGATCTACGATGCAGGAAGAGAGGTAGGAGTTGCCAGCTCACTGGAGACATCGACCTCGCCTTGATATCTATCCGAGACGTTCAAATCTGAAATGGTTTGTTCGTCGTTGGAGACTTTAGATGTTACCTCGCCAGGAGGAGGAGGCGTCTCCATGCGAGTGAAGAAAGGAGTGTTGTAGCTGGTCAAGTCAGCTACATGACACCCATATCCGGCATAGGAGTCCATGATGGCCTTGATGTCCTACTCATGTCCGTCTTCATCCATAGTCGAATACCCTCTGGTTACTTTCCAGATTTCCATGCTTCCATGGTGTCTCATAACCATGGTGAGAGCGTTTTGTGTTGCGGTTCATGCATAGGACATGTTCTAGTCCTGGATGAGTTGGGGCATCTCCTTCGCCTCTTCTCGCATTTCAAAGCCGGTCATTCTATGTATGTACGGAACCTTGAGTACTTCGCCAATATCCTCTAAAGGTTGGCGGAAATTGTGAAGCAAATCATCGACTTGAGTAAGCCGGTTGGTGCGAGACTCGGCAGAGGTAGAGTCTAGTAAGTTCATAGGACCTGCGCATGTAATGCAAAGGTTAATAAATATATTCGAACTCCATGAGTCGGAAAAGTAGAAAATTAGAAAGAAGGAAACATACCAAAGATGACATCGTCAACTTTGGTCTTCTCTTCCCTAAGGCTCTGGAGTTCAGCCTGGAGTGCCTTGGTGATGTCCTTCTCTCTGAACAATGCATCATTGATATCCGAGATCCTTTGATCATGGGCCACTATCCTTCGATCATGTTCTTCAGTGGCCATAGAAGAGGATTCAAGAACTTGAGCAATGCTCCGTTCATGGTCCGCCTTCAACTTGTCCAGCTCCTGACGTAAGTCGGTGTTCTCCACCTCCAGGGTCTTCAGATTCTCGGCTTCTTCAATCATAGCACATGATTGTTTGACTAGTGCTGTAAGCAAAAAGAACAACAGTTGAATAAATAATTTGACTATGAAAGAAAGAGCAATGTTAAAGGACTGAAATGTTTACCTTCAGCCTCATCCCTTGATGCTTTTAGCTGAGCATTTTCAAGCCAGATAACTCTGATCTCTCTTCGCTTGTTACAAATATTCTTCAACAATTCCTGGTTATACGAATTAACTTTCTGTAAGTCAGAATACCCAGAGTCAGAAGTCTACTAAAGACTCGGGCTAATATTTTTACTAATATCAGCACGAGCCTTGGGGGCTACACTAGTTCATTCTTTGGCATCCTAGGGAAGCATAAATCTGGATTGTTTATCCAACTTCATGCTTGAGGGCTAGAGGATATGATATGAAATAAAGAAAAAAGGTGAGTTGGAATTTGACTTACATGATGTTCATGAATGAGGTTGCTTAAGCTCATAGACACCTTAGTGCTAACCTTCTCGGCGATCAGCGGGATTACTGGTGGTGGAGGAAGCACACCGGTTCTCAGCCCCTCATCACGAAGACGGATCTGCTCAAGGAGTTCGGAGTACTTGACGTCCTCTGCTTCTTGTGCTTCCTCCTTGGCAGTAATGTTCTGGATTTCCAGGCATTGCTGGGCTAGCCGTTGGATCTCCTCCATAGATTTCCGAGTAATGCCAAGTTTGGTAAGACCCGGATTGTTGAGGAGGTTTTCAGCGAAGACCTCTGCCGAGGGATCATTACCCGTAGAGGGTTCACCCTTATCAAAACCTAAGTCACCCATGGTGACGTCGGTTTGCGAGCCGAGGATCGCTGGCTCTGCTTGTTGAGCCAGATCTTGTGCGACAATCGGAGATGGAGTAATCTTCGGCGCTACAGAAGGCTGAGTGGCAGGAGTCGGAGGCGCTGTGGCAGGAGGAGTCAAATTTAGCTTTCACTGGCGCAGAGGCTTTGATGAGCGTCCTTTCCCCTTGCCCTTGGTGAGCTGTTTAGCTCTGAGGAGGTAATAGAACAAAGAACGATTACACCTCAGAAAGAATTAAAAAATAAAATACAGAAACCTTGTGAGGAAAGTTACCTCTTCACAATGGGCACTTCCTTGGTGCCAATAGCCAGTGTCAGAGCCTTACGCTTTCTAGTAAAGGTCTCCGGCAGTGGAACCAGTTCTCCATCATCACGAGAGTTCTCAGGAGGATATCCCTCGAGAGGAGCAAGCTCTGACTCGGGGATGTCAGCAATCTGAAGAGAAGAAATATCTCAGTATTGCGAAAAGAAACAATAATGTAAAGATGAACACATAATTCGAGTTATTGCTGGAAGCTTACTGGAACTATAGGATTATCCGCCGTATGCATGTACAAAGATAGCTCCGGGATGTTCCTCTCGATCCGCTCCCTTATCAACTATCTGATTTGGGACTCATAGTCCTTTTTCGAGTAAGGACGGGAGCAGATCTGGAGGGTGTCCTTCTTGGACGCCATGATGGAGTGCATACGCCGGCCTCCATGGTGTTGGAGAGGCTGGATCTGGCGTGCCAGCCAGCAGTGAATCAAGTCGGACCCCTTAAGGACCTTGTGCTTCATCAGAAATTCAATCCCCCTCTTGGCGAGAAGCAGATCATTACTAAGAGTCGGCGCATCTGCGTCCCAGGACTATTGGGGAGTGGTGGCACCGTCAACAGAAGTCGGCAAAGCAGTAGCTTTGCCGGGAGAAGGAATATCCTTGTGATAGAAAAAGGTGGATGTCCACTGTTTTACCGACTCGCTAGCCTTAATCCGGGGATAGACACGTTCTCTCCTAACGGAAAAGCTAAGAGTCCCGATAATGTATGGATTACCGGCAGTGATAGAGTTTCTCTGGGTATGGAAATAAAACCGGAAGAGAATGAGACTCAGCCTAATGTCGAGATACCCCTCGCACAAAGAAGCGTAAGCGCTCATCTCTAAGAGAGAGTTCGAGGGGAGATGGTGGATTTGAACTCCACAATAATCTATCACCTCAGAAAAGAAGTCTGGGGGTGGAAAGCTCAAACCTCTGTTGAGGTGGGTGCCTAAGTGCACCCGCTCATTGGCACAAGGAGTAGGGACAGTTTGGCCGTAGCCGCTCCGCCAGTCGTGGGCGTGGAGGAGTCCTTCGTTCTCAATGATGTGAAGCTTGGCACAGGGGATCCAAACCCCACGGAAGCTCTCCTTCTCCGCTACCGATGCCATCGCTGCCGTCGCCACCGTGTCGGAGGATGAAGCCTCAGCCATTTTTCGGTGTGCCGGTGACCTAGGATGGGCAGTGGTGGAGAATTTTGGGGAGGCGAAGGAGTGATGGCTCAGTGTTGATGTAGAGCTTGTTGGGAACCCCAAGAGGAAGGTATGATGAGCACAGCAGTAAGTTTCCCTCAGTTATGAAACCAAGGTTTAATCGAACCAGTAGGAGCAAGGAAACACCCCAAAGGTGTTGCTAGCTGAGCCTTGGCAGGGCACACTACCGGTGCTAGTAGCAACGTGGAGACCTGCATAGCACAACCACAGACCTTTGTCCCCAACTTGCGATGAGGTTGTCAATCTCAATGGTTTTGATGAAAACAAAGGATTAAATGTATCGAATGGAAGGAAGTAAAAGTTTGCAGAAAGTAAACACAAAGAAGTAAACAATTTGTAGATTGTATGTAAAAGAAAGGACCGGGATCCATAGTTCACTGGATGTGGCTCTCCTTGAGATAGATAACATGCTGGGTGAACAAATTACAGCAGGGCAATTGACAAACATCGAGAAAGCAATACATGCATATACTAATCATCTTGACTCCTTTGGAACTTGATTGGGCATTACAACATTATACATAGACCGCCATCCAACTGCATCTATGACTAATAATCCACCTTCAGGTTATCATCCGAACCCCCTCTAGTATTAAGTTGCAAGCAGCAGATTATTGCTTTACGAATTACATGTAAAGTAAACAATATGATTGTTCTATGAACAAAGGATTGTTGTTTTCTCCCTAGTAGCAACAGCACATCTAGTACCTTAGAGATTTCTGTCACTTCCCCAGATTACCAGAGGCATGAACCCACTATCGAGCATAAATACTAACTCTTGGAGTTGCTAGCATCTACTTGGCCAAGATAGCTACTAACAACAGAAAGCATGCAAGATCACAAATAACAAAGACATGATAGAATCAATAATCAATCTGAAATAGCATCTCAATATCCATCGGATCCCATAAACACAACATGCAGAATTACAAATAGATGATCTTGATCATGAACGGAGCTCACAAGATCTAGACATGAAAGCACAAAGGAGGAGAACCAGCCATCTAGCTACTACATGGATCCGTAGTCCAAGGATGAACTACTCACGCATCACACCGGAGGCTTGCATGGTGATGAAGAAGGCCTCCAGGGTGAATTCCCATCTCCGGTAGGGTGCCGGGAAGAGCTTCAGATCCCTCCTGATCCAGGGATGGAGATGATGGCGGCTACAGACTCTTTCTTGGATTTTTGATTGGGTACTTAGGGTTTTCATCCCGAAGGCAATATATAGGCGGAAGGAGAGGCCGAGGGGGTGCCTGGGCTGGCCACACCACCCCCTGGCGCGGGCCAAGCCTGGCCATGCGGCCAGGTGGTGTGGCCGCCCTCTGGCCCTTCTCCGTCTCGTATTCTGGCATCTGATGACTTCTGGAAAAATAGGCACTTTGGCTTTTGTCCCGTCCAATTCCGAGAATATTCATTTTTTGACTTTCCTAGAACCAAAAACAGCAGAAAACAGGCAGCTGGCACTGTGGCTCTTGTCAATAGGTTAGTCCAAGAAATCATATGAAAAATACTCCTAAGTGTGGACAAAACACAAGAAAGTGGATAAAACCAAGCATGGAACATCAAAAATTATAGATACATTTGCAATGTATCAACATCCTCAAGCTTAACTCCTGCTCTTCCTCGAGTAGGTAAGTGATAAAAAGAAAGAATAATTTTTGAGGTGACATGCACCATCAAAGACTTGATCAAAGTATTTGTAAAACATTCAAAGCTGGGATCATAGTACTTCAATCATAACATGAAAGACAAAGTTCTAGCAATAAGACAAAGAAACTATGATGCAACATGAAAAGGCACAAACAAAAGATTCACGAATAACAATGCTTTGCAAGACGATTTTTTGGTTCGCATAAAGAAAACATAGCATAATAGTATTCAACTTGTCCTTCATAGAGTAGTAAATATAAATGCATAGGACACCTTCAAAGTTCATAAGAGTGACTAGATACAAATAGTTTAAAACAAGCAATATCAAGATATGCATCAATCAACTAGTCTTGGGACAATGCACATAGAACTAAGAATGGCCACTATGCTCTCAAAGTAGGTGCATAAAGGTAGAAGGTGGAGACTCAATATAATGGTGGAAGAAAGGCCTTCATAGAAGGAAGTAGGGATTCAAGTCTCATAAAGAGCTCCAAAAATTATGGTACTTATAGCTTTCGGCTCTCATTGTCCCAATCATAAGCATCTTGAAGTGATTAAGGTTAAAGCGAACAAACTATGGTGTACATGCTTGACGAAGTATAAGTTAGAAATCTCATGTCCCTTGTATACGAGGGCCACTCCTCATGCTACTCAAGTTTAGTCACCGGTAAGTTCTTGTCATTGTAAGTACATGTGTATCATAGAGAACCGCCAACGGGGTACCCCTTGCCCGATGATACGGAAGAATGCCCATATCAAAATGACAAGGCAAGCAGATAACGAGCATCTCAGCAATCTTCTTATTTACCATGGGAATATGGTGCTTTTTTCTCTCTTTCCTCTTTTCATAATCTTTTTTTTCTCTTTTTCTCCTTTTCCTCAATATAGGACTCTTTTTTTATAAGAAGAATGCTTCATAGACAACTCATTATGGTTACGCTGCAGGTTTCCACCATGTCAGCATGGATTAGACCAGCGGCCCAGGCGTTTATCTAACACATATACATAACTCCATGGACTTACAAGCTCCCCTTTCATTTCACACCGACGACATCCATATACAAAAGAGCATGATATCAACTAGGTACAAGTACCAATTGCAATGTTGAAAGCGTTCCCCATGACAGCATGGTTCTGCTAATTCCCAACAAATAAGTGCAAGCATATACAACATTGACGACACAATGGTTCAAGTTTATTAAGGGCAAGAAAATAAAAGTGTGCCATCAAGTTCATGAGAGCTTTAATCACTAGTTTTCTCATAACTAGTTTAATTTGGAAGGTAAAAAAAGCATGAATATACTTGGAATAGCATAAGATAGTAGGTAGGTATGGTGGACTCTTTGGAATAACTTGGTTTAGGGAGTTGGATGCATGAGTGGAACTTATACTTGGTTGTGGAGGCTAGCAAAAGACTGGGAGCGACAAACTAAGAGAGCAATAATGGCCATAATCATGCAGAGCGACAAAACATCATTGAACAAAGCATAAAGTGATACTGCAAGTTGAAAACTAAAGGATCATAAAGGCTTATGGTGACTTGAGATAGTCATAACATGCTGTGAGCATGCGCCAAGTCAACCCAAATAAAGCATCAAAGGAGAATACCACTATACTATGCTTTAATATGCTAAAACAACGCATGATTCATCCAAGGCACATTAAGCAATCTCATTTGTTTATAACAAGTCATGCTACAACAAAGAATACTAAGCATAAATCCAAAACAATATCAAGCATGGCATGACAAAGCATAGGCCACAGTCAAAAACAAGCTCTTTTTACCACATAAGCATGAACTTTCCTACTCTTTTCCAAACCAAACCAACTTATTTGCAAACCAATGTATGAAAGAGGGGGTCCAACCAATTTATTCATAAACCTAAGAAAACCAAGAAAATGAAAAACCAAAACGAAAACGAAAAATAAGACGCTCCAAGAACAACACAACTGTGCATGAAACAATAAAAATGAAGCGTTTGGAAGAAACCTGGGATTTTTATTGATGAAGAAGGGGATGCCTTGGGAATCCCCAAGCTTTGACGCTTGTACTTCTTGGATATTTCTTGGGGTGACACGCGTGGCATCCCAAAGCTTGAGCTTCAGTCCATCCTTCATCTCATTACTCATTCCTTCCATACACCTGAAAATTTTCCTTCATACAAAACTTCACACAATCTTTATTAGCAACATTAGTGCACTCATGATAATAAGTCTTAAGGTTCAGTTCTAACACCAATAAACTTCCATTAAAACACTATCTACTGTAGCACTTCCCTCAAAAATCTCAATTCCCCAAAAGAACTCAAAAATGAACCAACAAGAAGCAAATGCAGAAAATGGCAGAAATCTGTCAAAACAGACCAGCAGGTAGAGACGAATTTTTTCGAAGACCTTATGTTGCTCAAATCAAAGAGTGTTGAACTAACTAAAGTTAGATAACAACCTGGGGCAGAATCACAAAAATTCACGCCTCAAAAGGACACATAGAGATTTTACACGAATTTTTACGGTGAAGCATAGAAATCTGTTTCGGGACAGCAACTTTCCCAATCATTACCTCTCTCTCATTAGAGGTTACTCTTGGCACAAAAAGCAAATAAAAAGGATAAGGAGCGGTTATTACTGAAGTAATAACTTCCAAGACTCATCTAAAACTTTTGGGTTATCTCCCAATAAGTACTTTTCTTTAACGCCTTTAAGTTAGGCATAAGAAGAAAGAAAAAGGATCAAGTGTTCTCAAATGAAGAAATATTAAGATTAATACCAGAAATATCTTCAACAAGGCAAGGTATATCATCCAAATAAGTTCTAGAGGATCCACTCTCAATGCTCTTAGTTTCACTACTTTCAGCAAAAGGGTTTTCAGGAACGATCCAATCAAGATTTTTTTCTATGACTTTATGCATTGCTACTAGTTTAAAGGGTATTGGTATATTAGGTTCCTCCCTATTAGGTTTGGTTTTGTTCATCTTTTCTCGTGTACCACCAACATCGACACATGAGCCTAGCATATTGAAACATTCAAAGACTTTCCTAGCTTCCTTTGCAACATCATAGAACTCCTTAAACAAAGTTTCTAGAATAAAATCCCTCTTTTCAGGGTCCTCAATTTCTTTAAGCTTAAGAAACATTACTTGCATTAAGGGGTTGAGGTTAACAAACCTAGCTTCTAACAAGTGAATTAAAGAAGCTGCAGCAATCTCATAGTTTGGAGCAAGTTCTGCAAGGGATCTATCCTCAGTATCCTCATGTTTACTAACATGATTAAAGAATTCTTCAATATTATCTTTCCCAATTATAGAACCACTACCAATTGAAAGGTCTTTTAGGGTGAATTTAGGGATCAACATGGTGAGCTAAGGAAGAGGTGACAACTAAAGGAGACTTAATTTTTTTGTGTTTTTGAAAAAGAAACAAGCAAAAAAAGCAAAAAGAAACTAAGCAAAATAAAAATAACAAAGTAAAGAGATTGGTTATGAGGGACTCCCCTTGTGAAGATGTCCTTGACTCCCCGGCAACGGCGCCAGAAAAATGCTTGATGGCTCAGTGTTGATGTAGAGCTCGTTGGGAACCCCAAGAGGAAGGTATGATGAGCACAGCAACAAGTTTCCCTCAGTTATGAAACCAAGGTTTAATCGAACCAGTAGGAGCAAGGAAACACCCCAAAGGTGTTGCTAGCTGAGCCTTGGCAGGGTGCACTACCGGTGCTAGTAGCAACATGGAGACCTACACAACACAACGACAGAACTTTGTCCCCAACTTGCGATGAGGTTGTCAATCTGACCGATTTTGCTGAAAACAAAGGATTAAATGTATCGAATGGAAGGAAGTAAAAGTTTACAGAAAGTAAACACAAAGCAGTAAACAGTTTGTAGATTGTATGTAAAAGAAAGGACCGGGATCCATAGTTCACTAGAGGTGGCTCTCCTTGAGATAGATAACATGTTGGGTGAACAAATTACAGTGGGGCAATTGAAAAACATCGAGAAAGCAATACATGCATATACTAATCATCTTGACTCCTTTGGAACTTGATTGGGCATTACAACATTATACATAGACCGCCATCCAACTGCATCTATGACTAATAATCCACCTTCAGGTTATCATCCGAACCCCTCCAAGATTAAGTTGCAAACAGATTATTGCTTTTAATTAATATGTAAAGTAAACAATATGATTGTTTTATGAACAAAGAAGTGTTGTTTTCTCCCTAGTAGCAACAACACATCTAGTACCTTAGAGATTTCTGTCACTTCCCCAGATTACCAGAGGCATGAACCCACTATCGAGCATAAATACTAACTCTTGGAGTTGCTAGCATGTACTTGGCGAAGATAGCTACTAACAACGGAAAGCATGCAAGATCACAATAACAAAGACATGATAGAATCAATAATCAATCTGAAATAACATCTCAATATCCATCGGATCCCCGCAAACACAACATGTATAATTACAAATAGATGATCTTGGTCATGAACGAAGCTCACAAGATCTAGACATGAAAGCACAAAGCAGGATAACCAGCCATCTAGCTACTACATGGATCCGTAGTCCAAGGATGAACTACTCACGCATCACATCGAAGGCTTGCATGGTGATGAAGATGGCCTCGAGGGTGAATTCCCCTCTCCGACAGGGTGCCGGGAAGAGCTTCAGATCCCTCCCGATCTAGGGATGGAGATGACGGCGGCTACAGACTCTTTCGTGGATTTTTGATCGAGTACTTAGGGTTTTCGTCCCGAGGGTAATATATAGGTGGAAGGAGAGGCCAGGGGGGCCTGGGCTGGCCACACCACCCCCTGGTGCGGGCCAAGCCTGGCCGCGTGGCCAGGTGGTGTGGCCGCCCTCTGGCCCTTTTCCGTCTCGTATTCTGGCATTTGATGACTTCCGGAAAAATAGGCACTTTGGCTTTTGTCCCGTCCAATTCCGAGAATATTCATTTTCTGACTTTCCTGGAACCAAAAACAGTAGGAAACAGGCAGCTGGCACTGTGGCTCTTGTTAATACGTTAGTCCAAGAAATCATATGAAAAGTACTCCAAAGTGTGGACAAAACACAAGAAAGTGGATAAAACCAAGCATGGAACATCAAAAAATTTAGATACATTTGCAATGTATCAAGGAACTCTGTGCGTGGGAGGCGTTGAGAGGAAGGGGCGAAGTGCTGGTGAATAAGAGGGAAAGAAATCGTAACCACTTATATCCTCCAGATGCACCAAGATTCGTGTAAACGCAACAGTAAAAACATGCCATGCATCGTGGAAGGAGCTGGGTAACTTCCTCGTGATGATTACGCCGCCTCGATCTCCGTGCACGCATTAAAACGACACCTCGGTTCCGCAAAGGGCGGACCCACCAACGGTCGTGCTGACGGGAATGTCTATCAGTGACGTGACTTGACCATGACTGGTGTCAGGTTACATCAGAGACCAAGTTCCGACTTAGTTTGAATTTCAAGATGGAAAACCGAAAAATGTATTCATAGGTCCGACTTGTTTTGAGACCCGGATTCTATCCTTTCTTTTGAAGTTTCGGGAACCCTTCAAGATTCTCCAAGCCAAAGATCAAGCTAGATGATGATGAAATCAGACTCTGGATCTTGGAGGCTTCCGGGGGCTGCTGTTGAGGATACACTTTCTGGGTATCCTCACTGTGCCTTACTGACAAGGGTGGCCTACTTCCAGTTAGAGCTTTGCTTCACGGGTTGCCTAGTCAGGGTGAAGAGACGGAGTCCCATCCGGCTACGGGAAGGCCCAGAAGACTTACCGACATAGGCCCATAGTGTTACTTGTAGTCCAAGATGTACTCTGTAACCGACTCTTAGTCGTAGCCGGATGGATCTCTCCTGTAAAGTCTAGGCCGGATATCTATATAAGCCATCCTAGGGAGAGCCTTTAGGACACCCTCACAATAGTCTACAATCTCAACTCGCACATGCGAAACCCTTGTAACCCATATTCCGGCTCTTCCGTATTACTGGATTGCTAGCAGGAGTAGGATCCGTCCAACGCCGGCGGATTCGAACCTGGGTAAACTTGTGTGCTTACCGTCCCGGAACACCGTATGTCTCACACCCCTCTCTTCCGCACGCCTTGAGGACCCCCTCTTGGCGTGCTTGTCATCAATCCGACGACAAATAGCAATAGGAGTCTTCCACACCATTGGTATTAATGGAACATACAAAGATAATTTGGTCAATATATTGTAAGTAGATGGTTTGATTTACAAAGAAATAAAAATTATCTAATTAGTTAAGTTGAAAAAGAAACCTTGAACAAAGGAGAAATAAAAAGTGCTATCAAACTAGAGTGAGAACAAGATGAGGTAGAATATTCAAGCTATAAAGATTGCTTCATATACAATTGGAATTTGGTAATTGAGATCACTAAACTTTGAATTCCTACATGAAGTGGAATGTATGGCTAGCTCTTTTGCACATCACTTAAACAAAAGTGTGAGCATATACATATATATATATATATATATATATATATATATATATAAGGGAAGAAGAAAAGAGAGAAGAAAAAGAGCGAATGTGAAAAGAGCAAATAGGCATACAGCACTATATTGTAGTATGACAAAGAGACGTTTTGAGATTTTGAATCCCAAGTGAATATGTTAATCCTAAAACACTTTGGACTACCTTGCTAACTCCTTCGGTTGAACTGAATACTTTTACATCATATTGAGAGTGATCTTTTTTGAACTGTTAAATGCTAAGGTGTGGAAGCCTGCTAATATTATTTGGATGGTTCGAGTAAGGTACTATTCATGAACTTATTCCTATGTATCATATATGATAAACACATGCTGCAACTGCCTCATTTATTTTATCGACTCAGCTTCATGAATATGAGGATCACATCCATTAAAGCTAACTTGCTCGGGATGAGCAAGAGTCTAAGCTTGGGGAAGTTGATGAGTGCATATTTGCATCATGTTTTATATTACTATTTTGTATTGTAGATGTAGGATCTTGGTATTTTATGGCGCTTCCGTGCACATTTTATGTCTGTTTTCACCAGGATCAGGACAGATGATGGATGCAATGGACACAATTCTTGGAGTAGTTATACTGGGAAGAAAAGGAGTCAAAAACAACATAAATCGCTTATTTGGGAAATATCAATAATACAAAAGAAAACCCAAAGTGATCAAGGCATATGGACAGTTAACAACCAACTATACGGCAACAATAAATTTTCCAGCCGTATAGTTCCCGCCATATAGTTGGCGCCACCACCGCCTCCTCAAATAGTTTCACCCCGTGCAACTGGATCAGAGAGAAGACATACAGAAGAACCAAAAATCATCGAAACCTCACCTCCAGAAGGCATCTAGAGGGGGAACTCATCCACCGGGGATCCATCTTCACCCTGCACAGATCTGGGAGGCTAAGGCATCAATCTTCATCATCAACCGCTGCATCACCACCATCTCCATCCATCCCATCTACATCTTGTTTAGATCTTGTTGTAATTTCCTTACTCGTTGTGGATTTATACTAGTACTATTCATCTATGATAGATTCCGTTGTTATTGCCATGATGTTGATTGCCTCCATGTCTGAGGAGATCATTAGTTCTTGGGGAGATGGAGAAACCCTAGTATGAGATTGAAATAAGATAAAGTTTATTATGATATTCATCGCTGTGACCATGTGTTAGGTTGTCTTCATATTGATTTTGGGAGAAGTCGACCTCTCAATATTTGCCTCTTGTGGGGACTTGATGGAGGGAACTACTTGTTGGTAGACAGAGGTGTGTTAGCACTTACAGTGACTATAAAGTTGTTGGCACTCCTTACGTATCAACTTTGGAACCGAGGAAACTCACGGAACACTATCCATGCCATGGGATACGTCCTACGGGATCACGTCCCTTAATAGTGCAGTAATTCGATTAATGTCGATTGCTGACTGTTGTGGTTATGAGGATGATGTGAGTAGTGGTTTGTTGCCTATTTGTGCAAATATGGAGTTCCTCCCACACATTCATAGTTGAGAATGTTCATGATAATAATCTTTACCTGAGTTCTTTATAATGCTAGTGGTGTATCCGCTGCTCCCTGAGAACGTTTTTTCCCTATTGCAGTTCCAATCTCTCTTACATACGCGATACTTACTTTCTGTGTTTAGTTACTTTACTTTAATTATTGTTGCTCTTATACCAAAAACCCCAAAACACCTTTTCACGCAATATTCGCATTTATCTTATCACTTAGAACTTTATTTAGCATTTCTATTATAGTAGACTTCAGACTCCTGCTCCCTGTGGGATCGATATCTTTATTTCGAAACTAGATACAAACGATCTGTGCACTTGCAATCATAAGGAGTGCCTGTGAGGGTTTCAAAATAGAGGGAGGGGAAAAGTAAAGAAAAACTAAGCGGCTGGGGAAAACTGAGTACAACTAACTAACCGAGGGTACAAAAATATAAAACCCAAAATTATTTGTATATGTAACAAGCCGTGTATCGATGTAACACCTTACAACAAACCGTTTGTCACTTATGCATACAAAACATATTCTTTGTCCTTCTAAAGTACATAAGAATATACTTACTATTGTCATGTGACATAATATGTATCACTGTGGTATATGCTGATAATAATTTGTAGCATAAGATGATGACTATAAGTGCACAAATCAATTGTAGCTAGTTTCGAAGTAAAGATATCGAACCCACAGAGAGCTATTGGTAAAGGTCTTTATGCTCCTAGTTACTATCTACCAAAGGATACTTATAAGATGCCTTTGATCTCAAGTAAAGGGTGTTTGAAAGGTTTATGGTTGTATTGCAGAAAAGTAATTAAAACAAGTAACAAGTTTGTATGAAAGCGCGGTTGAACTCAATAGGGATAAAACATTCTCAGGATGTAGGATACACCACTAGCATAGTATTATTGTTATATGTAATCAAGATAACATACTCCTTGTGTCATGATATGTATGGAGAGAGCCCCATAATAATATGTTCACTACAAGGCTCGTAGGAAGCCACTTTGTTGAGCCAAGAGTGAGGTCACCTCTAAATAACCACTATGATGTCTAAGAGCAGTCACCTGTACAAACCACCACAATTCAGGGTTTCCCCATGGATATCGTAATTAGCTTAGGGAGTCCCTCTTTAATCCTCCTTTGACCGTGTAGGTTATGAGCCGACGCCAATCTATCATGGGGCATTCCGGATACGCTTCCAAGACACGTCCAAAGGATTTCTCCCTCCCTTTAGTCCCGAAGGCAAATGATATGCAGACGACTATACATACCATCTAAAGAGAGAGATCAAACACAAATCATAATTATATCATAGACAAGCAAGTCATATGGACACAAGAATAGATCATCTTTATTAAAAGTTCATAATGGTGCTAGGGTTTCTCCATCTCCCCAAGAACAAAGGAACTACTCACTCATGGAAGCAATCAACAACATCATCATAATCAAATGAATGGATAGAAGTACGAGAGTAGATCTAATGCAAACAAAAATTGAATCTGGAATTAGAACAAGATCTAATAAATGAAAGATGGTGGTAATGGTGGTAATGGAGATGCAGCGATTGATGATGAAGGGGATGATGCATTGTCCTCCAATGATCGGTGAAGCAGCTAGGATTTCCCCCAGCCAAGTTCCTCCTTTAGATCCCTCTCGGATGTGGTTTTTTGTGATTTCTCGTGGCTGTGAATGTCGGATCTCTCTATCGTCTTCGCTAGGGGAAAGTATTTGACAAGGAGGTCACAATGGTGCCTAGTACGGGTAGACGGTACGGGCGGGCTCCGCCCATACCAGTGTTCATTATTAATACTGGTGCCTCCACCTCACTTGGTATTCTCCCAGGTACGAAGGTGAATTTATAGAATGACTTTTATCACTTAGAAATATCATATTATTACACAATATGACAGTTGTAATTGATATGTTCATATATGACTCCATGATTTGGGATCCTTTTGAAACAAGAACAAAATAGCACGTGTAGACGCGATGAAATACAAAGATCCCTACTATATTTATGCAAAAACAAAAGGTAAATATGCTTCAATTTTGGACTCATCAACTCCTCCAAGCTAGGCTCTTGCTCATCCCCGAGCAAGATGGTGGCTTATGGACAAGATCATCATGTTCATGAGGCACGATTCGTTACAATAAATGAGGTAGAAATTGAAACATGAATACAACATGGGATGTAGAAATACTTAGGGGGTATTACCATACCCTTACACATTACATAACTTACAGGCTTCCACACATTTTCTAGTATTAATGAAATCCTAAGAAGATGCTAGTGATTCCACATATCATATGATCACAGAGTTTTAGGGATATAGAGCACTAAGTTTAGTAATGAAGATTCATGATCATTTTCTCTCTTTTTATCTATGTTTGATTCTTTTGATAGCTGCTCTACTCTTTTTCTTTTGATAGCTATATGTCTATATTTTTACTTGCTCCCTTTTCTTTTTTTCTTTCAGCACAGCTAATTGATCATGCTCACTACTTCAATGGCTTTCAAAAAATCTTAATTATAATATGCTACCAGAATTCTTCTTCTCATAACTTAATCAATACTTTTGTTAGTGAGGAAGTCCCTAAAATCATGACAGTTGTACAAGTATCATAACACTCAACCTAGTTCAATCGTCTAATATAATAATCATGAATCAAACACAACTTCAATTATCATAAAGTCTCATAACTCAACGGATATAAATCTTCTTTTGAACAAAGGGAGCTCGAAGTTGATGCAACTAATGCAAATTCAGAATTTAAAACCTAACCATGCACGCAGAAAAGTAAACATGCAAAAACTGTAAGATAGATTACAAGGTTCTCACAGCCCCCAAGCTTGGAATCAAGCCAAGTGGATCAAATGACTCCTTGCAATTATTTGGTACCATGGCGTACTCCTCTAGTTTGAAGTGGGAGAAACTCTGGAATCACGTAGACTTGCACAGAGTATCTTGTTTGATGTCTCCAAGATCAAGATATGGATCCGGCATTGCTCGCTAACTTTCTCCAACTATGCAACAAGAGCCTTGTACCTCTCTATTGTTTGCTTCTGAGTGTTGATGGATCTGAAGTTGATGTTGAGGTTTGCTTCTAGCCCTTTAATTATCTTCAGGTCCATCTGGTCCAGGTAATGATGCAACAATTCAATATGTTTAGAAGATCCTAGAGATTTTACCTCAATCTTCTTAATGCAACGGTCGAGCTTGTCTAGGGAGGCTTGGATCTCCTCCCCTTGTTCTTCATCTTCTTCAAGAAGAGTTCCCCATCTCCTTCTAGATCAAGTTGAACTTCGTCGAAGTCGCCTTCTTTTCTAATGCCTAGGCTGAACACCTTGCGCCTATCATTTAGTGCCTCCATCAGCTTGAATCCATCCTCATCTTCTAATTCTTTCTCTTCTGGCACAACAACTTTGTTTTCCTCTGTAATCTTCGAGGATGATCCATGGAGGTCTTCCTTCTCTTGAAGGTTACCCCATGTGAAGGACATGGTTCCAAAACTCTCATGAGGAAGAAGTAATTGTGGAAAATATCTGCATTGTCAATACAAGGATTGAGCCCTTCTGGAAGGCTTATAAAGGGTTAGAGGCAGGGTAAAATTCGTATTGAGAGGAAAAGGGTCGCCAAGAAAAGAATCCTGACAAATATGGAAACAAATAAGTGCAAAACAAGAAAACTCAGGTTGCAACGACCAGACGGTACGGGCGGACGCCCATACGGCACGCTCGTACCAGGTTGTTTCCAAAAATACCACGGTTCGAAGTCAGTAATAATCAATCGACTAAGCGGTACAGGCGGGTTCCACCCGTATTGTCCATCCATAGCAACTTCGCGGCCTTGTTCTCTTTTTTTTTGAAGCAATACAAATGAAAAGCAGAAGACAATCACAGAATAGATAACCACCTATCGTACGGGGGCTACACCCGTATAGTGCAGTCGTACCAATTATGCAAGAACAAAACCAAAACGTTAGCGGGCTTAACAACCAATGGTATGGGCAGATCCGGCCGTACTGTCCGGCCGTACCGATCTCGTAAGACCAGCAATGAACTCAGAAAACAAGAGGAATTCAAATATGGAAAACGAAATAGCATAAAATCATCTAGAACAAAGATGTGTTCGGTACTTCATAAGCCATGATCATCAAGGGAATATGAACTTATTTGGGTATCGTTTTCTTACTCTCTTTAAATAAAGTTGGTCGTAGAAAATCACCAAAACCATTGCAAGAAGAAATAGAGAACTTCCTTTTTAGTAGTGTGGTTCCCACAGGTATATACACGGATGACACCTCCTTAGGATGAGTAACTTCTTGGTGTCCATGAATGTTTCCTCCATCTCTTCCTTTCTTTGTAGGATCTGTAAATCAAATTCTTGTAGAAGTAAAGTCCAACGGATCATTCTTGGCTTAAGTCAGTCCTTTCTAGGATTTCTTTTAAGCCAACACGATCAGTGTGTACTCTTACTTTGGAGTCCATAATATAAGATCTAAACTTATCACAGTAGAAAACCACTGCGAAGAATTCTTTTTCTGCCAGAGGGTAGTTCTTTTGGGCCCTGTTTAGGGTGCGACTAGCATGATGAATGATATTAAGATCATCACCATCATCCTAGCAAAGAATTTCTCCTACAACTTCATGACTAAATTTGCAAAATAGCTCAAAAGGTTTCTTCCAATTAGGTGGTTTTATAATGAGAGCTTCAAGGAGGGCTTGTTTTAATATGTTGAAAGAAGTAAGACACTTTTCATCAAAATTAAAACGAACATCCTTTTGAAGAAGGTTAGTTAAAGGTATAGTAGCTTTCAAAAAATTCTTAATGAATCTTCTATAAAATCCTACGTGACCTAAGAAGCTTCTTATACCTTTTATGTCTCGAGGAGGGGGTAACCTTTCTATTTCTTCAATTTTTGCTTTATCGACTTATATGCCCTTACCTAAGACTTTGTGACCAAGCACTATGCCTTCTTGAACCATAAAATGGCATGTCTCCTAGTTCAAGACTAATTTAGTATCTTTACGTCTCTGCAAAACTTTATGAAGATTATGGATACAATGATAAAAGGAAGTTCCATAAACAGAGAAGTCATCCATGAAATTCATAATACTTTCAACATAATCAGTAAATATAGCAGTCATACATCTTTCATAAAGTCCATAAGGACAAATAAAAGTAGTTTTAAGTTGATCATCAGGGTGAACAGCAATTTAGGAAAAAATGGAATATCCTTCTAAGTAACAAAAATGAGAATGCATAGCAAGCCTTTCTAAAGTTTGATCTATAAACAGTAAAGGGTAATGGTCCTTCCGAGTTTCCTTATTAAGTTTTCTATAGTCAATGCACATCATGTGTCCAACAACAGTCCTAGTAGATACCATTTCATTGTGTTCATTTTCTACAACCGTAAACCCACCTTTTTCTAGGAACACAATAAATAGGACTCAGCCCCGTTAATGGGCATGTTCGACATGTTCGACCGAACAGGGCCCCCGATCTGCAAGGGCCCCCAAATACGTCAAGAGTAGTTATATTTGTTGGCCAGCTAGCTATGATGGCATGTTCGCTTGATGCTCCTTTGCCTCAATCAGATCGATCCATCTCCTACAGTGATGCTTTCTCAATCGGCCATGGATATTTCTCCGTCGATGCTCTGGTTCCGCCCAGCAGCCTGGTTCGCTCCGGACATGTCGGCGTGCCCCTGTCGTCCCCTGATAAATGTTAGTCAATGGTTGATCATTAATATTTAGACGCCCCGATCCCGTTATTCTTATCTTAGACGTACAAATCCCGTTATTATGATCTTAGACGATACAATTGTTCTTTCATTTTTAACGAAGTCTTTTCCCTTTCACTTTTACAACCCTGTCTTTGTTTGTTTCTGATCATAAAATCAAAGTCAATTGTTCCGCATCTTCTGAACATCGCGTCCAGCCTGCATTGTTCGTAGTCATTGTCGGCCTTAGGCCCTAGCTTCATCATTCGCCCGACAAGCCTCCTTATTGGCGATCATGTTCATGCATCAAGGTATGACCATTGCAAATCGTCTATTAACATTGAATTATTTGTTAATCTATTAATTTGTGAAACATGGCAAATCATTTGAATAACAAAGTGTCAATCTGCTGGTCAAAGAAGAATAATATACAAAGATTACAAGCAGTCGAAAGGGTGCTCTAGATTGAATTTGTCGTGGAAAAGTCTCAAATAAATTCTAAAATCAAACTCCAGCTCCTAATGTTGATGATGGTCGTTGTGATGATGCGATAGTGGTTGAAGCTCACACTGCAGATTTGATGAAGGCGATGATCCTAATACTAGCGATGAGTGTGACGATGCTAGTATTTACTCTTGAACACGAGGTTCGACTATTACTTTACTGCTATATTTACTCTTTTACAATGAATACTTCATATATTTCTGAATATTGTATACATTTTAAAATTATATATTAAGTAAATATAAGATTTTATTTTAGTAAGTCGCACTGGGGCCCCCAAATCGTAGAGACGGGCTGACAGGACATACCCATTCACTCTCCTCTACATGAAAGATGATGCTTGCATCCAACAAACATTCTTTTCTTACCTCCTCTTTTATGTGGGGTTTAAGACGTTGCTGAAAGTCCGCGACTGGCTGAGCTCCTTCTTCCATGAATATTCTATGGGTGGCTATCGAGGGACTAATCCCCTTCAAGTCACTCATCGAATACCCAAGAGCATTTTGATGCATGCAGAGAACCTTCATTAAGTTTTCCTCCTCTTTCTCTGCGAGGTTACCAATTATAATAACAGGAAATTTATTTGTCTCATCAAGAAACCTATATTTTAGTTCCTTTGGTAAAGTTTTAAGGATTGGAGGAGTACATGCCTTGTCTCCTTTTCTTATGGGTTCTTCATATTTTTGATTAATCTCGATGTCCATCTCAGGTGTGGAGTCAAGATAATCATCCATTTCAGCTTTTTCAATGTCTTGAAGGATATTACTATTATTGATTAAACTTCTTTCTAAATCATCTTCAGGAGTCTCGATGACCATTGAGGCTAAATTTACGATGTTACCTTCTTCCTCACGTTCGTACTCATCATCATCCAATTCTTCAATAGCCGGCTTATGGTCCAATTTACAGAAATGAAAATCCATCTTCTCTTCACCAAACTTGAGTGACACAGTTTGTATTGCAATCTATGTTTACTAATGTGGTATTTAGAAAAGTTCTTCCAAAAATGATGGGACAATAAACATCAGTAGACATATCAATAAGCACAAAATCAATGGGATATTTATAAAGTCCAATACAAATTGGAACATTCCTAATTACTCCCGTAGGGACTCTGAGTGTTTTATCTACAAGTATTATAGTCACATCCATATCTTTCAGTTCAGCTGGAGTTAATTCATTTTGAATTTTTAAATAAAAATTGAAAGGGATAACGTTAACAGCTGTACCAATATCATAAAGGCCATAATAGGAAGTTCCTCCAAAAGTGCACGGGGATAAGCTTACCAACTTATTTAGCTTTTACCTTTCCTTCAAAAAATTGTGAAGCTTCGGTATCTAGCTCAATTACGTTGTAGGGTGCAAACATGGTTAAAATATATTTCCTTATTGATGACTCTACCTCTTGTACACGCTCTTCTTCAGTTTTCCTTTTTTGTGTTTCCTCTTCCAACTCCTTGAGAAACAAGTCTTCCTCTTTGCGTTGATCCTCTAGTTGCTGAGCCATCATATGTTTTCTCACCGTCCTTGGGAAAGGAAAGGGTTTAACATATAGGGATACCTCCTTTAATGGCTCGACAGGGGCCATGATTATTGGATCTTCTTCTACAACTGGATCGGGTGGCGGAGTATAATGAAGCCACTCTTTCTTAGGAGCTTCAATGTGTTCTGTAAAAGACTGAAGGATTTGCAAAATAATATCAGCATCAAGTTGCAGTTCATTAGCTGTTTCTTTTACCTTACCGGAGTATTTATAAGCATTGAGACAATCATATTCAATTTCTATACCTCCTTCGCCTCCTAAATTAAATCCCCATGTTTCCCTATTATGGCAAATTCGTTCTACAAGTTCCCAAGCTTTAATTATAGTTAACTCCATGAAAGAGCCTCCTGCATTCGTGTGAAGCTCATGTTTAATTTCTTGATTAAGTCCTCCATAAAAAATATGCAAAACGTACCATTCAAGTAAATCTGACGGGGACATTTATGAAGTAGAAACTTGTACCTTTTGTAGGCTCTTACCAAACCCTGACCTAGGCGGTTTTTGAAATTTGTAATTGCCCTTCTTACTTCAACAGTTTTTACCTTAGGAAAGAATCAAAACACAAATTCTCCTTTAAGTTTTCCCTAGGTATCTATTTTCTCTGCAGGGCAAATTCTATACCAAGCAAAAGTAGTATTGGTTAGAGATTGGCTAAACAATTTAAGTTTTAATTCATCATCGGAATAGCCTCTCAATTTAAGGGTCCAACATAGCTCAGTAAAATGCATTAAATGATTGTAAGGATCCTCATTGGGATCATCTCCTGCAAAAGTTTTCTCTTTCATAATAGTAATAAAATGAGGGTTGACCTCGTATTCTGGTTCGCTCCCACTCGGGAATTCTTTGATGAGCCCTCTATTGTAGTTCCCGAGGTATTGTCAACAGGCTCCCCAAGAACGTTGAAAATTCGTCCGAGAGTAGCTCCACTGACCGGAACACTGAGAGGAGCTCCCGTGTCAATCACATCGAGTTGATTAATCAGCCCAAGTACAGTCATGGTGCTTACCTGAAACTAGTAAACAACTTTATTAAAATAATGAGTAAAATAAGTAACTGAGAACAAAGACCAAAAGTGCTTAACTCCTCGGCAACAGCGCCAGAAAATAGCTTGATGACTGAAAGTGCATAGATCAATTGTAGCTAGTTTCGAAGTAAAGATATCGAACCCCTAGGGAGCTATTGATAAAGGTCTTTATGTCCCTCGTTACTATCTACCAAAGGATACTTATAAGCTGCCTTTCACCTCAAGCAAAGGGTGTTTGAAAAGTTTATGGTTGTATTGCATAAAAGTAATTAAAATAAGTAAAAGAAAACAAGTAACAAGTTTGTAACAAAGTGCGATTGAACTCAATAGGGATAAAACATTCTCAGAATGTAGGATACACCACTAGCATTGTAATACCCCAGTATGATAGAGTGGATCCTATATTTATTACTTGCAGAATGAAGTGTTAGCGAAACAAAATAGCTTTTAGTATAATTGGAGGTATGATATATTGGGTTCTTAAAGGATAAATAATAATAACATATAGAGGAGCCTTTGAAGTATTTGATGGTAGTTAAAAAACGACTAGAAAGTTTTTCTGTTGGTCTAGTGCCCATCTAGCATTAGGGTAGCCGGAGATTTTGGGTCTAGTTTTTTTTGAGAAATCCATTCCTTTATATTAATCAATGGTATTTGGTACAAGAATTGGATCAGGTGAGTGTCCGAGCCAGACATGCCTGCCGGACTCCAGAGCTGTAGAACTCTTGGCTAATCTATGTGCTTCTACATTAAAAGTTCTCCTCTCATGCACCACTTGTGACTCAGTAAAATAGGTACGCCACTCCTAGATCTCCTTTAGGATAGTCACATATGATGATAAGCTCCCCTCATTGATTTCCCTTGCGACATCCAGGAAATCAGTAGCAAGAACAAGTTTTGAAACACTGAGATCAGCTGCCAACGCAAAGCCTTCAGAGCATGCAATTGCTTCTAAAGTTGATGGGTCCTTGATGCCCTCAATAATCCTTGACGAAGCGCCAAGTAGATTACCCCGTTCATCACGACATATAGCTGCAACAGCACCCGCAATCCTAGTCTTACACAGAGCAGCATCGACGTTTACCTTGCTCATAGCTTGTGGAGGAGCAACCCAATGTAGAATTTGTATATTATCTGCAGAGTGGTTAGGCCTATGACCGTCCCTCGTAGGGGCATCAAGTGAAAGTTTTAGATCTCCCACATAGCTATGAACAAAACTCATGATAGATAAAGGGCTCTGAAAAATCTGTTCGTGTATAGCTTTACGCCTGGCAGTCCAGATGGCCCAGAGAGTTACCACAGCTCTCACAAAATCGTCATGAGAAAGTGATTCCATCATAAAGAAAAGCCACTCCTTTGCATTGTCACAATTATTCGCCGTCATATGCTCGATTAAGTCCTCATCCAAGAGAGCCCACGTACTCCTTGCCATATTGCACTCCAACAGAGAATGGCGCCATGAGTCATGCGTAGTGTGGCATAAAGCACAAACTGATGTATCTGACATATTCCTTCTATGTGAAATAGTTCCTGTAGGCAGGGATTGGTGAGATAAGCGCCAAAGAAACACCCTTATTTTTGAGGGGACCTTTATTTTTCAAAGAGATGACCAGCTGTTCTTCTCATCATCAGAACTCGAGCTAGTTGTGCCTTCAAGCCAGGCCTCTCTTACTGTCTTTGTTTTGACGAGCATCCTGTAAGCGGAGCGGACAGAGAAATGACCCTTCTTCTCAAAATGCCAGGCCCATGAATCCTCATGACTTACAGTACCTAAAGGTATCGACTGAATGACCTCCACATCCATCGGTTGGAAATGTGTATTAAGAGCCTGCATGTTCCACGATCTATTTGTCTGATCGATAAGTGACGAGACAAAAATAGGAGGCCGATCCTGCTTGGCGACAAAGGGCTGCAGCCTTGAGTCCCTCGGTAGCCAGTTATCACGCCAAATCCTTGTTGCTTGTCCATTACCAATTCTCCGAATTAAACCCAGCCGTAGGGCCTCTGCTCCCTCGTGGATAGCTCGCCAAATTTGTGACGGTCTCGAGCCCAGTTCAGCCTCCAAAATGTCCGCTGTTGGGTAGTAGACTACTTTAAGTACCCTAGCGCTCAATGTGTTGGGATTTGTCAAGAGGCGCCATGCTTGGGGCGCCAGCAAAGCAAGGTTAAAAAATTCCATGTCACGGAAGCCTAAACCCCCGTCGCACTTTGGTTGAGTCATTGATTCCCATGAGACCCAATGTGGCTTCCTCTTTCCTTGCTTCGAACCCCACCAGAAGCTTCTGATAATGGAATTGATGTGTTCACAGATCCCTCTCGGAAGTTTAAAACATGACATAGCAAAGGTAGGGATGGCCTGCAGGACTGATTTGATTAGGACTCCTTTTCCTCCTACTGAAAGAATCATTTCGATCCACCCAAGCACATTCTTCCAAATTTTGTCCTTGATATATTTGAAAGCATCACTTACAGACTTGCCAACATCAGTTGACATGCTGAGATATTTCTCAGACAATGACTCATTATTAACCTCCAGAAGTTGCTTTATCTCACCATGAACCATCCCAGAACATCCTTTTCCAAAGTGGATAGAGGACTTCCCACGGTTTATTCTTTGTCCCGGTGCCTGGCAATAGTCTTGTAACAGATTGTTCACTTCCACTGCTGCACTATTATTCGCCTTAAAGAAAAGCAAGCTGTCGTCTGCAAAAAGAAGATGATTGATTGAGGGTGCAGTAGGCGCCACTTGGATGCCTACTAAATTTTGTGAAATCCCCCTGCTCCTTAACAGGCATGACAGGCCTTCAGCTGCTATCAAAAACAAATAAGGTGAGATCGGGTTTAGCGGATCCCCCTGGTGGGATTGAACTCATCAAGACGTCGTCCATTTAACAGAACAGAAAACGAGACAGTGGTCAGCACTCTCGTGATCGAGGTAACCCATTGTTGACTGAATCCCAGACGTAACATCATCGCCTCCAAATACTCCCATTATATGCGATCATACGCCTTTATCATATCCAACTTCAACGCACAACATTGTTTATCCCTGGGTCTCTTTATTTTCATAAAATGAAGGCACTCGTAGGCCGATATTATATTATCAGTTATCAGGCGACCCGGAAAAAACGTAGATTGTTCCTCTGAAATAATCTCCGGAAGTATCACCTTGAGCCTATTTGCTTGAGTCTTTGACACAACTTTTAAGATGACATTGCATAAGCTTATAGGACGAAATTGTGCTAAGGATGTTGGGTTGGTACCTTCGGAATTAACACCACGACGGTCTGGTTGATCAACTCTGGTGACTCACCCCCATTAAGAACATTCAAAACCGTCTTAGTAAGCTCTGGGCCACATAAATCCCAATGTTTCTGATAAAAATGTGCAGGCATCCCATCCAAACCCGGGGCTTTAGTCGGAAACATTTGGAACAGTGCTGTTTTCACTTCCTTCTCCGTGTAAGGTAATAATAACATATCATTCATCTCTCGAGTCATCTTACGTGGTACGGCATCAAGCACAATATTCATATTTGATGTGCCTTCTGACTCATACAAGTTCTGATAAAAAGAACTCGTCATGGCTCGCATTTCATTCATGTCGTTTATCACCATACCATCGTCCCGTGTGAGCTGCTCGACACGGTTTTTCTTCCGTCAGATGGAGGCTTTTTGGTGGAAAAACCTGGTATTATTATCCCCTTCTCGCAACCATTGGACTCTGAACCTCTGGCGCCACATAATCTCCTCACGAAAATTGTGTTCAACTATACGATCGCATGTTTTAATTTCCTCATGGCATGGTCCTGTGCGGTTTGGGTCAGCTCGGAGGGTAGCTAGTCTCTCAGTTAGAGACTTGATTTCTTTCCTCACGTGGCCGAAAATTTCATTACCCCAAGTTGACAGGTCTGTAGAAAGAGAGCTAATTTTGGAAAACACTTCTTCCATCGTTGAGGCAGACTCTTTCTCCTTCCATTTTGACTCCAGAAACACCTTGAAATCTTTATGCTCCTCCCACATGAGTTTATATCGAAATTGGCGAGGTTGATCATTTATTGTACGCCAACTTCTCCGTTCCAGCTCCAAGAGAATCGGACAGTGGTCAGATTTAGCGGCCGCAAGGTGACGGACGACAGCGTCAGGAAATCTTCCCCACCATTGTGTCGTAGCAAGCGCTCTATCAAGCCAAACACGTGTATAAGTTCCTCCTCTAACTTTTTTCTCAAAAGTCCAATCTAGACCCACATAGCCGAGGTCACAAAAGCCGCACACATCCACCGGTTCACGAAATCCTCTCATCTGTGCTTCATCACGTTCACCAACGCCAAAGTGTTCCTCCTGGTGGAGCACTTCGTTGAAATCACCCCCGCACACCCACGGAAGGTCAGACTCCGACCTCAGAAATTTTAATAAGTCCTAGGTTTTTTTCCGCAGGCGACAGTTCGCTTCGCCGTAGATGCACGTTAGCCTCCAGTCCTGTTTGTTCTGCTCATGCACAATCATATCAATATGATACTGTAAAAAGTGGATGAGTTCCATTGAGAAATTGTTATTCCAGTACATAGCGAGACCTCCCTTCCGACCATCACTAATGACAGCAAAACAATTATCATAACCAAAAGAACGAGCTAAGTTTTTAACTCGGGCATCCTGTAATTGAGTTTCTAAGATACATAACACCGAGGGGCGATTTTGCGCAGCTAAATTGCGCAGCTCTCGAATTGTCGCGTCACTGCCCAAGCCGCGACAATTTCAGAACAAGTCACTCATTGGGCTTGGCAGCGCCCCTCGAAGGAGCCCACCAACGCGCCAGATTTTGATTTAGTCTCAGACTTGGTTTCCCCAACAGTTCTGCTCCTCTTGGGATCCCTTGATGAGCTAGGACTAGGAGGAGCTTGTGAATTGAAATTACTAGGACTAGGAGGAGCTTTTGGGTCTAGTAAAAAGATAAGCATAGAACTTAAGAACAAAGCAGGCCGGGCTAGACTACTTGTACCATTGGGGCCTCGTGCTGCCTAGTTTTGCTGCCCGCTTAAGTGCATCAGGGTTGGAGTCCGCTTCATCTCTTTTTCCCTACTAGGAAATACCAATGACCAATTGGTTTATCGTCGCCGCCGCCACTGTAGGCTGGGAGACCTCATCGGACCGATGCGTCGTGAAGCTGTGACTTACGGGCGTTTCCAGGTGGAATGGAAGACTGCCTGCCGAGTATGTGTCTGGTATGTTGCCGCCGTCATGGCTTTTTCTAGATCGTTGCCGGGTTTGATTAATTTTGAGTCGATTCTGAGGCTGTTCCTTTGGTAATCAGTGTTATTTGTTTTACTTGGTACTTGTACGTGGTAAAGGATGAATTGCAGCAAGTTATTTTATTCGGATCCGAGTTTGGCTTATTTAAAGAGTGTTGGGTTGCTATCGTGGGTTATAGATCCAGTAATTCCCTTGTCCGTTTAGGCTTTAGAATTTGTTAATGCTCTGCTCCTGTAGCTGCAACGACTGGTTAATTGGATGAATGTGTTCTGGTCTTTTTGCCTGATAGATCAAGAACCAATTCCGGTGTTTGTCCAAAAAGAATTTAGAATAGAAACCAAAACAGAAGTTGTAGGATATAATAATTAATATATTTCTAACACTATTATTTGGGAGATTCCTATCAATGGTGTGTGTGTTCCGAACAGTCCTACAGAATTGTAGATTAACCAACGCAGTGTTAATTTTATCTATTTTGAACAAGATGCTCTAAGAATTTATCTACTCGCATGACAACGAGAGTTTTAAATAAGTTTTCTGTAGATACAATAGTGGTGCCGTTTGCTGTTTGGACAAGCAAAACTAAAGATATGAAAATATTATCTATGAGCAATCAGAAGACATGTATAGGCAGTTGAGAAGCCAAGTTAGGTTCTGCGATGGTTTCCTGTGAGGCTAAAGAAGCATTCTCATCGTAGTATAGAATCTCAAGAGATGTTTGTTTCACAGGTTCATGAGGTCCGTTGTCGAGATTAATTCTTCAACTAATCGTCACGGTTAAGGCAAGTGCATGACGGGATAATACTTTGCATGATTCCCTCACTCGACTTTTATTTTCTAGCACTTGTTCTTATTTCTAGCTATTATATATCGATTATATGTTTGGACATGGAAATGATATAGCAAAGGTTACAGTTTAGCGAAGGATATGTTTGCACCTCCATTCTTGCATAGCATCTTAAAGATAAAGCACAGTGTTGTGTTCTACTGAGGTAGACACCTTGAGACCGTCGATGTTGGAATGAGTCCTATATTGTCGGCAACCTCCACAAGTTGGAGTGGGTGGATGCCAATGGGTATCCACTCAAGCGATACCGATATACGCAAAGAAACGTGAAAGGAAAGTGCATTTAGGCATATAGGATCATCAATGCGTTGTGACAAGTGTTAAAGGATAATCATTGGTGTTGTGTTTTATGCAATGCTTATTATTTCTTTATGTACTTGTTGAGTACTTTGTACTCACCCTTGTGGCTTCTACGTTTTTAGGTACCATTGAGTACGACATGCATGGGACTGGGAGTAGCACCACTACATGCTTCCGCACTCTACTTTTACACACCACAACCTCATTTACATATAGTAGTTTAGCTAGTTCATGATTACTCTTGTTTTAACCTTTACTGGAGTTTTGGTTCAATTTTGTGGCTATAGTATTGGTCAATTTGTGACATCTTGGATATAAAATTTAATTTGGTCCTGATCAGTGTGGAAACTATGTGTAAGTATACTATTGGAGGTGTATGCTTACTTTGCTGCCTTGGATATCCTCTTAAACAAAGGAGACTCTGCTGGAATTTATAGTTTTGTCCCACTTTTACGAAGTGTTTAAAGTAGGGTGTAGCATTTCCAGATAGGGTTGATATCTGGGGTGTTACAAGCATAGTATTATTGTTATATATAATCAAGATAACATACTCCTTGTGTCATGATATGTGTGGAGAGAGCCCCATAATAAGATGTTCACTATAAGGCTCGTAGGAAGCCACTTTGTTGAGCCAAGAGTGAGGTCATCTCTAAATAACCACTGCGATGTCTGACAGCAGTCACCCGTACAAACCACCGCAATTAAGGGTTTCCACGTGGATATCGCAATTAGCTTAGGGAGTCCCTCTTTAATCCTCCTTTGACCGTGTAGGTTACGAGCCGACACCAATCTATCATGGGGCATTCCGGGTACGCTTCCAAGACACGTCTAAAGGATTTCTCCCTCCCTTTAGTCCCGAAGGCAAATGATATGCGGCCGACTACACATACCATCTAAAGAGAGATCAAACACAAATCATAATTATATCATAAACAAGCAAGTCATATGGACATAAGAATAGATCATCTTTATTACAAGTTCATAATGGTGCTATGGTTTCTCCATCTCCCCAAGAACAAAGGAACTACTCACTCATGGAAGCAATTAACAACATCATCATAATCAAATGAATGGATAGAAGTACGGGAGTAGATCTAATGCAAACCACAGTTGAATCTAGAACTACAACGAGATCTAATAGATGAAAGATGGGGTAATGGTGGTAATGGAAATGCAGCGGTTGATGATGAAGGGGGTGATGCGTTGTCCTCCAATGATCCGTTAAGCAGCTGGGATTTTTTCCTAGCCAAGTTCCTCCTTCAGATCCCTCTCAGATGTGGTTTTTCGTGGTTTCTGGTGGCCGTGAATGTCAGATCTCTCTCTCGTCTTTGCTAGGAGAAAGTATTTGATGAGACAGTCACGATAGCGCCTAGTACGGGCAGACGGTACGGGCGGGCTCCTCCCGTACCAGTGGTCATTATTGATACTGGTGCCTCCTCCTCACTTGGTATTCTCCCAGGTACGAAGGTGAATTCATAAAATGACTTTTATCACTTAGAAATATCATATAATTACACAATATGACAGCTCTAATTGATATGTTCATATATGACTCCATGATTTGGGATCACGTTGAAACAAGAACAAAATAGCACATGTAGACGTGGTGAAATACAAAGATCCCTACTCTATTTCTGCAAAAGCAAAAGGTAAATATGCTTCAATTTTGGACTCATCATAAGACATATCTAGTTATGTACATATCATTGTGTAAATGATTGATAAAATCGTTCATGTGGTTTTACTCATCAAGTGTCAATACTTGAGTCCTTGTCCAACCTTTTCCATGCAGCAAGAACTCTTTCTTGTCGTCTCCATATTGAACCAATTCGATATCTCATATATGTACTTTGGCATAACTATATTAGATGCCTCAATCTATCTATATAGATATTTATGCCCAATATCCTGTTTTTCCTAAGACTTTCACACAAATCTAATTTTAGTGAAATCTTAATTGTGTCAAGAAAAGATACATCATTTCCAATCAACGATATGTCATCACATAAAGTATTAGAAATATGTCTTAGCCCTCCCACTTAATTTCTTGAAAACATACAAGCATCTTCACCGATCTTGATGAAACTAAACTCTTTCAATTTCATCAAAGTGAAGATTCCAACTCCATGATGTTAACTTGTACCATTGAAGTTTGCACCAATTTCTAGCATTCTTTGAACTAACAAAACCCTTGGGTCGTGTCAATACACTTCCTAGGTTAACACTCCTCTGAAAGGAATTTTTTGTTTTTTAATTCAACTATCATATCTTGTGAATATGTAGTGGTTACTAGAATAATCCCAATAGACTTAAGCATCACTACGGAAGATCCAATCTTATCGTAGTCAACTCCTTGAACTTTGTCGTAATCTCCATTTCGACAAGTCGAGCTTCTATGGAAGTGAACATCCACGTCTATTGTTGGGTTCACATCATAGAAAACAAAAAATTTCCTACGATGTGAACTACTAAGCACCAAGATATATCTACCTAGATATAATCAACAGGAGGAAATACATCCATAGAGAACATACCCTTGAAGAGCGACAAAGAGTTACGAGGTTGTACTCGTGGATGATGTAGTCGTCCAGCAGGTCCAACACCAACAAGTCCAGCACTGCAAATCAGCGGTGCATCCGTGATCACACACACGTCTTGTACCCCGACAACATCCGAGTCCTTGCTCCAGCAAAGCAGCTGAAGAAGCAAATCCTTCCAAAAAAAGCCACATGGAACATGTATCTCGCTAATCCGAGACCATGGGGAATTGCTAGAGGGGGAAGAGAACCTTCGTGAGGAGGTGGTGCAAGAGGAGAGGAGCCATGGGGCTCCTTTTGTATTGGATGGGGCGGAACCCCATGGCCATATCTGGCCGGCCATGGTGGGTGCCCCCACCTCTCCCTCATTCATGTGGGTGGAGCTTCCACTAAGCCCACTCACATAAATTTCAACTCCACTCACTTGCATTTAATGTCCACTAAATTAAATGCATTTTTCTCTTTAAATAAAACACTTTTATTTATTTTATTCAGAATTTTGTTAATTACTTTAATTAACAAACATTCACATAAAACCCCTTGCAACGTTTCGATATCATATGCAGAACCAATTTCAGCAATTTCACCCGAAACAATTCTGGTGTCCATCGAAACAATTCCAGTGCTTTCATAATCTTTCTCTAGTATCTTATTTGCTCCAAAGGGTGTCGGTATACCTTAAGTGTGTCACCCTACGGTTTGTGAATAATGTATACATGACCGAGACCCCTCTCTGATCAATAATCAGCAGCGGGATCTAGAGATCCGTGCTGACTCCCACACATTCAACGATGACTCTAGTGATCATGTGAACCTTTAACATTAGTAACTAAATCCCTTTGTCTCGCGATATATTACATGTCTGAGATTCGACCATCAGCATCTCCATACCTAGTTTGATCTCGTTGCTGACATGCACTCTTTTCTCGTTCCCGTGATATAACATTCTAGTGATCACATCACTTCCTTGCAAGCTTATATCAATGTGATATCACCGAGAGGGCCCAGAGTATATCTATCCATCATCGAGATGGAAAAATCCCACTCTTGATCCATGAGCCTCTACATAACACCTTCGGAGTATCTGAACCCATCTTTATTGTCACCCTGTTATGGTGTGACATTTGATGTTATCAAGTTACTCTTCCAGTGTTAGTGATTGACATGATCTCATGGTCTAAGGACTATAATTACTTTATATGATGTTATAGCAATTTAGACACAATGACTTTGATCGTACTGCTATACTCTGGATGAATGTTCATCATATCATTCCACCAATGCTATGACCTCGTTATTAACAACATCCAATATCCATGATCAAGAAACCTTGATCATGTTGTCAATCAACGAGCTAGTTTATATGAGAGGCATAACTAGGAACTCTTTATTTTGTTTATTAAACACACATGTATTAATGTTTCCAATTAATACAATTATAGCATGAAAAATAAACATTTATCATAAACGAGGAATAAGATAATAACCACTTTATTATTGCCTCTTGGGCATATTCCCTTCAGTCTCTCACTTGCACTAGAGTCAATAATCTAGTTTGAAAAACTTGCTTATTCAACACCTATGGCTTTCTGGTGTTGTATATACACATTTTCTAGTGGTTAACATAATATCCAGATCTAACACTTTCAGGTCCGTGTGTATTTGCATGTCTTTGCGTCTCTACGCATCACTCATTCTCTAATGAGATGGCACTGTATAAATTTAGTCCTTTGGTGAGAACTTTAGTTCCTTTGGGTTAACACATGTTGATAGTATTGTCGTACAATATATCTTCATAGTATTAGCCCACTGTGAACCACACCTAGTTTGATAACAAACTACTTAACACAAATGCCCTCCTTTGCTGCTAATATAGCAGTAGCCTTTTGTTGTAGTATCCTTCACAATGTATTAACTTTGGAACTCATCCAAATTCATCATGGAACCTCCTTTCCATTACATTGTACCACCCATAGTTTAAATTGAGATAAATTTAATTTGTATCTTGTGACAAACTAGTATCAATGTAACACTTTACAATGAACTATTTGTAACTATTTGTCACCTCTACATAAATATATTCTTAGTTCTTCCAAAGATCATAAGAATATCCTTACTATTGTCCAATGATCATCTTATGAATCATTCTGGTATATGCACATAAAATTTAGAGCATAGGACATATTTGGATATGTACATATCATGGTATAAATTATTGATCAAAATATTCATGTGATTTCACTCACCAAGTGTCAAAACACTTGAATCTCGTTACACTTACCAAGTGTCAATACACTTGAATATTGATTCAACCCTTTCCATGCGGCAAGAACCTTTCTTGTTGTTTCCATATTGAACTCATTCAATATCTCATATATGTACGTCTGGCACAACCATATTAGCGCCTCAATCTATCCATATAGAATTGACGCCAAATATTCCGGCTTTGCCCAAGTCTTTCATCAAAATCCAATTTTAATGAAATTCTTAACCCGTGTCAATAAAAGATACATCATTTCCAATCAACAACATATCCTCTACATAATGTATTGGAAATTTATCTCAGCGCTCCCACTTAATTTCTTGCAAATGCAAGCATCTTCATCATCTCCGATGAAATTAAACATTTTAACAGTTTCATCATGGTGAAGATTCCAACTCCCTTATGCTTACTTCAACCATTGAAGTTTGCATGCCCTTTCAGCATCCTTTGAATCAACATAACCCTTCGTACCATATCATGTACACATCCTAGGTAACCATTCTATTAAAAGAACTTTATTTTGTTTGTTAAACTACCATATACCAAATTATATGTAGTGGTTGCTATATTGGTCTGTCAAGACTAAATATCGCTACAAAAGATCAAATCTTGTCGTAGTCAACTCCTTGAACATTGTCGTAAACTCCTTTCCAACATGTCGACTATTTCATAGATGTCAAACATTCATGTCTATTTCTTTATAGATCCAAATACGACTAATAGACGTCATGCCTTTCTTGAGGGTCTTCCAAGTTCAGAAACTTGATTTCTCGTGTATGCATACTATCACGGATGTTATGACTTCTAGTCATTTTATGGAGCCAGGTCCCATCACCGCTTCTTTGCATGCAGTCGGTCCATCATTGTCAAAACAATAACGACTTGTTTATCAAATCTCGCTATTTGATTGTTACCCGACGCATACGGTTCAAATAGGAACTCTAATCTCCAAGATCACAACCTTTGTAATCACGGGAGCCATGAGCATTCTGGCCACCACCAGGACACTTTCCAGCGCTGCGCTACTTAGCACATATAGCTAAGGTTCAATAACCTTATCAAAGTTCTATTGTCCTCCCACTTAACTTTTCGCGAAAAATTCCTTCTCAAGAAACTTGACGTTCCAAGCGACAAACTCTTTTATCCTCGATGTTATGGAGGAATACCCAACTACCTCTTTGGGATAACCTACAAAGACGTGCTTATCCGACTTTGGTTGCAAACATTTTACTTATGCATAGCACACCAAAATTTAAGAAAAGACAACTCGGGTTTTATCCCAAACCATAACCCTGATGGTGTCATTTCAACGGATCACGATGGTGCTCTTTTAAGTGTAAAAGCGGTAGTCTCTAAAGCTTTAATCCTTAAAATATAATGGCAGTTTTATAAATGACACCTTTGATCTTACCATGTCAAACAAGGTTTGATTTCATCTCTCGAACATTCCATACTACTATGATTTATTAGGAAACACAAATACATGGAACAATTCCTCAAATCTTAGGTGTTTTTCTAAACACGTAACTCAAATATCTTCCCTTATGATCGAATCATAAATTCTTTATTTTCTTGTTACAATGATTTTCCAATTCATCTTGAATGTATTTGAATAATTTTCAAATGTTTCATACTTCTTCCTTATTAAGTAAATATACAGATATATTCACTCAAATTTCCGGAGAAAGCATATGAAGCTGAAAGATCCACCGCACATGGCTACACATAATGGACTATATACATCAACATGCACAATTTCCAATAAGTTCGTCATCTGTTCCTCTTTGGCCTATGAATGGAGTTTCAATTATCTTGAGGAAAGTCTCACAAGCGTCAATTGATCAAAATCAGACTCCAAAAATTCATCAACATGGAGTTTCTTCATGTTTTGTTTCCAATGTAATTTAAATGGCGGTGTCACTTCGTAAGTGATCTTTCAATCATTTGTCTTGTGACATTTTAGCATTAGTTTTATGGACATGATTTCTCCAACTAGACTTGTAAAACTTCATCCATCTTCTATGGAATACGGTAATTATTGAACAACCATTGTTCTCATAATACCGGAACAAAATAGCAATTATTTATACAAATCATGAAGGTAAGCTTTGATGCTAATGAGAAACACAATAACACTTTATTTGTTTTTGATAAACATTATCACATATTCTCTTGCTAGTTACTTAGGCCATTGTAGTTCATGAATTGCGTCGTTCTGTATGACATTTCATACCAACCAATTTGTTATCTAATACCCAAGAACCACATTGTTTAACAAGCAAAGAATACAACCATAACATGTATATCTTCTGTATACCTAAGATGATCATTTCCAGCCTTTCTCTTTTCTGCCAAATATTTTATAGATTCTCTTTCAATATTCCCTTTTTCTTTAAAAGAATCAATCAACATCAATAGTGGCGCCATACACAGGACACATAGTCCAAAGCGTGTATAGTCAAATACTAATACCTTTGGACTTGCACTTTGAAGTTGATCACCATCATCAAATGTTTGACGTTCTTTCAAATATCCATTCTTTAGTAATCTTTTAGTGTAGAAAACACTTTACCAACATCTTCTATTCATCCTTATCATGACAACTTTCATGATCAAGCTACTATAGCCTATAAGGACGAATTGCGAGTATAATGTCAGTTCCCAAAACCTTTTTGGGAGATTAGGACGTCTAGCGTCTCCAACCTTCGCAAATTATCATACAATATGAGAACACGTATTTTTCCAAATTACACTCTATCATATTGCAACCATAAACATTGTTTCAGATATCATAATATCTTCCACACATGATAGTTTTTGAAAAATTCTTCCAGCTCCTAGATAACCTCGATATTAAAACAACTTTTGAATATCAAGAATCATGGAGGCAAACATGATACTTTAGATACTAACACTAGAATTGTTACTCTTGATTTAATACTACTTATTAAACTTCATGGAGCAAATGGAGTTTGCTGAAAGTTTGCAATAGGACTTCTGAACTTTAAATCGACACTCAAAACAATACGATACCAGTTCATAAAGTAAATATCTAGATTTCTATAGTTCTATTATCTCAATTAAAACTAAGCGTAAGGTAGTAAATGGATGCCAATGACTACAATAAACTATGCAAATTCACTTTGATTTTAGTTTACAATAAATTGAGTTCGACTAATCCAAATTACAAATGCACTCCCACTCAAAACCAACATCTCTCAAGTTTTTTTTGGTGATTACATGAACCAAATCCACTACACCAAGTCCGATCATCACGCGAGTCAGTGTAGCTTCAAAGATGAGCATCTATATGGGCATCATATATACCATATGACTCATGCTTAACCTTTCGGTCCGTGTTCTGAGGCCATGTTTGTACATGCTAGGCTCGCCAAGAAAGAACCTTAGTACTCGCGTGTGTAAAACTGTCTTACACCCGTTGTATGAAAGCGTAGAGTCAAAAACACCCGATCATCACGTGGTGTCTTGAAACGACAAACTTTCTTAACGGTGCATACTTAAGGAACAAAACATTTTATCTTGATATGTAAATGTTGGATCATCTTATAATGCTACTAAAGCGCCATACAAGCAATATAAGATACAAACAAACGTCATATGCATAAGGTGAAATGATATGGTTCTTGCACTTGATCACTATCATGTGCATCGTGGTATGATTTTTATCATTCCTTTAAGTGTAAGGCCAAGGTCTATGGAACTTACACATTAGGTATTCTATAAATTCCAAGAGTATCAACTATACTTCAAATTATAACATTACCATATCATGACACTAGCCCAGCAACAATCTAAACTAGACGCTTCTAATTTATCAATTGCAAGTTTACGTGGCTTAGGGATTTCGACGATAGAACCGGTCTTACCTACGAACATGGAACCACAATGATGATAACCAAATTATTAGAAACTCGTTGTAAATCAGATATTGACTATAGTAGGAGAGATAGACACCTGCTAGCCACTTATGCAAAACTAGTTGCATGTCACGCATGGAACAGGTCTCATGTGCGAGGACATGTAAAGTTAGTCCGGGCCGCTTCATCCCACTATGCCACTAATGACCCACAAGTATAGGGGGTGTATCGCAGTATTTTCGAGGGAAGTGAAACCCAATTTATTGCTTCGACACAAGGAGAGCCAAAGAATATTTATAAGCCTTAACAACTGAGTTGTCAATTTAGCTGCACCTGGAAACAATCTTGCTCACAGCAGTTTATCAGTAGCAACAGTTTTGTAGTAGAAATAGTAAAGTAACAGCAGTAGTAAAAGTAAAGACAGTAGTAACAATTGCAGCAAACAGTAGGATTAAAGCGCGGTAGGCACAAGGATGGATGGACGGGCGTTGCATGGACAAGACAATTCATATAGCAATCAGAACATAGGGCATTTGCAGATAAATAAGATAAAGCATCCAAGTACTAAATAATCCTAGGCATGTGTTCCATATATAGTCATACGTGCTTGCAATGAGAACTTGCACAACATCTTTTGTCCTGCCAGCCCGTTTGCAGCAGGGCCTCAAGGAAACTACTGGCAATTATGGTGCTCCTTTTAATAGAGCACCGGAGCAAAGCATTAACACTCCGTGAACACATGTGATCTTCACATCAAAGCCATTCCCTCCGGTTATCGCTATTTCTATCACTTCAGGGCCTTTGGTTCTGGACAACAACGTGTGTATACAACTTGCCGGTAAGACCATAAACAATACTATCATAATGAATCAATAACATGTTCAGATCTGAAATCATGGCACTCGGGCCCTAGTGACAAGCATTAAGCATAACAAGTTGCAACAAAGTCAAAAAGAACTGATAATAGATACTAGGCACCATGCCATAACAATCCGATGCCATTACATGAACGATCTCATCCAATCCCTACCATCCCCATAGCCTATAGCGGGGGATTACTCACTCATAGATGGGGGAAACATGGATGGTCGATGGAGAAGCGACGGTGATGATGATGGCGATGATCTCCTCCAATTCCTCATCCTAGCAGGGTGCCAAAACGGAGTTTCTGGTTCCGTTTCATGGAATCTGGTGGTGGCGGCGCAGAGGAACTCTTTCTGGAAAAACGTTGAACCCCCCTTGGTTTTTAGGTCAAGAGGAAACTTATAGGCGAAGAGGGAACCACCCCTGGCGTGGCGAGCCTAGCCAGCGTGGCGGTGTGGTGTGCCCCAGCCTCTCCGTCTCGTATTATGGCTCCTTGAATCTTCTGGTGAAATAGGATTTTTGGCATATCTTCCGGGATTTTTCCTGATAGTTGATTTTCTGCACAAAAACTAGACACCAAGGTAATTCTGCTGAAAACAGCGTCAGTCCGTGTTAGTTGTATCCAAATCACACAAGTTTAGAGGAAAAACAATAGCAAAAGTGTTCGGGAAAGTAGATATGTTTTGGACGTATCAACTCCCCCCAAGCTTAGATTATTACTTGTCCTCAAGCAATTCAGTTGAAAACTGAGTGCGATAAAAGAAACTTTCACGAACACATTTGCTTCATATGATGTATATATTCTCAGCATGTGATCAACTACTTAGGCAATTCACAATAGAGAGTATGCAACTAAGTTTACTTACAAGTCATTGCAAGCTATGAAGAGATTCTAGCTCAAAAACAATAAGTAGCATGAAACATAAACATAAGCAACATTGTAATGTTCATAAAAAGGTATGATAGAGTGGTATCTCGCTTGCCTTTGATTGTAGAGCAAACATACATGCCAAGGCACCTCTTAAGTTCAAGTGAAGACTAGAAGTAAAGATATCAAAGATACAAGCATCAAAGTCATAACACAAATAATCAAGTTTTGAGACAAGCATATTACACTAAGAATGACAACTATGCTCTCAATAAAGTGCTCATAGAATATGTGGAGACTCAACAAGGAAATGAAAAAGGTTTGAATAGATTGAAAGGCTTCCAAATGCTGAAAGTATGGTACTCATAAGCATCTTTAAATGGTTAAGGTTAAAGTGACACAACTAAGAGGATAGGCTTGACAAGTTATAAGTTAAAATCGCATGCCCCTTACTTATGAGTACCAGACCTCATGCTACTCAACTTTAGTCACAAGTAAGCTCTTGTCATTGTAAGTACATATGTATCATAGAGAACCGCTAACGGGGTACCCCTTGCACATGATATATGAGCTATCCCATAATCAAAATGACAAGGCAAGCAGACAATGAGCATATCAACGATCTTTTTATTTGCTATTTGCATAGGTTTTTATTGAGGATGCTTCATAGAATGCTCATTATGGTTATGCTGCAAGTTTCCACCATGATTAGGCATGGCTTAGGCTAGCGGCCCAGGCGTTTCTCTAACACATATACAGACTCCATGATCTCACAAGTTCCCCTTTTATTTCACACCGCCGGGATCCATAAGCAAAAGAATCATGATATCAACGAGGTACAAAGTACCCGTGCAATGTTGAAAGCGTTCCCCATGATACATGGTTCTGCTAACTTCAACTTATAAAGCACAAGCACATACGCAACAAAGATGGACGCAATGGTTCAAGATTATTAAGTGCAAGAAAGTGAAGTGTGCCATCAAGTTCGCGAGAGCTTTACTAACTAACTTTCTCATAACAAGCAAACATTTTATTCGGAAGAAAACATGGAATATTAAGCATGCACGGAATAGCAAATTATGCTAATAGGTAGGTATGGTGGACACTTTTGGCAATATTTGGTTTTAGGGAGTTGGAAACACGAGTAAAGCTTATACTCAGTGCAGGTGAAGGCTAGCAATAGTAAGGGAGCGACAAACGAGAGAGCAATAACTGTCATAATCATGCTTGCAACAAAACAGGACTAATCATGGCATGAAAGTGATTCAAGACCCGTGAGGCAAAATAATTCATCGAGGCTTAACTGATTATTGTTTCAGTCATATGCATGCATGAGCATTTGCCAAGTCAATTCAAGTGAAATATTCAGAGGAGGATACCATAGTGTCATACCAAGTTATGAATAGAGCAATGCAAGCAAACATTCATATGACATGCTATAAATTATTAGCGAGCTGGAGCTAATCATAAGAAAGAAAGAACTACTAAGCATCCATAAATAACATACACCCTACATGAACAGGCTAAGCATGCCCAAAATGATGAGTATATGTACAAAAATGAAAACAAATACAGTTCATTACCAGCCTCTTACCACACCTCAAGTTGTCATTAATCCTCATTATTGCCCTTCACTTGTGTAGCTTGAATAATAACATGAAACCAAATTCCATTGAGGACTGCTGAGCCCTGCAACAAACTCACAAAACCAAAGAAGAACAACAAATAATTTTGGTGCTTTCGATTAAAAACAAGAACCAAAAGGAAGAAGAAGCAAAGAAAAATCTTTTTGGGTTTTTTGAATAGTTCAAACAAAGCAAAAAGGGAAAAGCAAACCAAGGCAAAAAGAAGAAGAAGCAAACAAAGAGAAACAACAGAAATATTATTGGCTTTTTTGTGTTTTAGAAAGCAAAAACAAAGAGAGAACGAAAACTAAAGAGAACGAAACATGAATATACAAAGTACCGACTAAACATGATATGGAGATGAGTGTGATGTCGGTGTACCTCCCCCCAAGCTTAGGATTTTGGCCTAAGTGGGTATCAATCCCAAGATGGCCAAGATGGAGCGCCTCCGTAGTACGGTGAGGAGGTGCCCTCGTCCTGGTGCGAGCTTGAGGACGCCCCACCGTAGTGTGCAGAGTAATCGTAAGAGGGCACATCCTCCTGGTGCTGTCTGTGGAAGCCAAGCAAGCGGAGCTGCTCATCCACCTCCTTGGAGCGCGACCACTGCCTCCTGTGAACACTGAACAAAGTAGATTGCGGCAAACGAATCTCCCTTTCATCCCTGTCAGTAAACAACATCCTATATACTAAACTGTCCATATCAGAGTCAGTAGTGACGAAGTGATGTGTTTTCATGGCAACAAGATCAAGCCTTTGTGGTGCCAATATAGTGTCATTAGGATCCACAGAAAGCTCTAACGCAGTAACCATGCATGAAGCAATAATGCCCCCATAAATAGGTCCCGTAGCTGCTAGGCGGCGAGCAATGAGAGAGCCTAGATTGTACCGAGTATCATTATTAAGTGCAGCAACGAGGAAGGCTAAATGATAATTGGAGATATTACTCGTATTCTCCCTACCAAGAATGCTAGTAGCAAGATAATAAGCAAAGTATCTAAGAGCTAGGAGTTGGATGTTTCTTATCTTCTCGCGCTGAGCTACACGGTCATCGTCATTGGTCACACCTTGATAGAGCTCCAGCAAATCAGCGGGTCGCCCTTGGATCTTCTTCACGGTCCCTGTCATGCTTACACCTATAATGCTGCAAAATCTTTCCAATGGCATGGTAAACGGTAGATTATAAATTCTAAAGAAATAGTTGACTGATAGGGGGTGTTAGTGAAAATGAAACTCTCAATGAAAGTTTTGGTGAGCACGACATATTGCTCACTCTCATCTTCCATGTATGAGGTCAAACCGACCCTCTGAACCAATAGTAAGAAATCATCGAGGATCCCTACAGCTTGCAAGAAGGTATAACAAGGAAAAGTAGATGGGTGAGCATCCCCCTCATCTCCTTCATTGCCAAAGCATGGTGAAATGAGATCTTCATTGTATGAAGCCCTAAACTGAGAGGCTGATATTGAGGGCCTTGACCTCCTAGGTATGTCCCTCTCAAATATTTCTCCAAACGTGTGGTTGTTCATCTTTGATATTCTGAAATTTAAACATCCATTACACAAGTGATTGCAAAGTGAAAATATAATGAAGGGCACTACTCATAGGGACTTGTAAGAGGCCTAAACATGCATCAAAACAATATCTCTAAGCATTGAACAAGCTTACAAGCTCTCATAACCTGTCACCTACAGCAGCAAAATACTCAAGATATAAACCACTAAACACAAATCTACTTGGATAAGCGGAGGAGTCACATACCGGAGAACAAATGCTCCAAATTTCAGCAGCAAAGATGGGCTGAGCAAGGAGATCGAAAAATCGTGGGCAAGAACAGCAAGAACGCGATTTCGAGCAATGAACTGATGTTTTCTCGAGAGAGAGAAGAAAGTGGGAAGTGAGAGAGAGAGTGGAGGGCCAGGGGTGGCCCACACCATGGCCAGGCGCACCCCTGGGCTGGCCGCACCACTAGGTGGTGTGCCTTCCTGGTGGGCCCCCTGGTGCTCTCTAGGCACTCCTCTGCCCCTTTTCTCATGTAAAAATTTAATATGAATTTTCTGGAATTTTTCGAGACACTTTATTTTTGAGAAATTTTCAGGTATAGATGAATGATTTTTTGATAGAATTTTTTTTTTTGGAATGATGCAATGACAAAACAAAACTAAACTTCAGAAGTTCTAAGACACCCTAACATGCAAGCAACTAATAACATAAAAGTAAACTAAACGAAAACAAAAACTAAAATGGATAGAATAGAAGTAAGCGGAGATAATCATGGTGAAAACATTGTTTTGTTCAATGAAATCCTTTTGTTAACAAGGTTGATCAGGTCTTGTTATCAAAACAATTTTATATGAAACAAAACTTTGTACTCCACTAATGATTATGTTACCTCAACCTTGATAGCAATGGTCCCAATCATAATAGTTTCATATTTTTCTCGTGGTATAGGACAATATATTTCTCCAACTTGAATGCCCTCAACATGTTCAATTGAATTCAAACCATAAGTCCTATCAATCTTCTTGGGGAAATAGACAGTATGTTCCTTGTCATTAACATTGAAAGTCACATTTCCTTGATTACAATTAATAACAGCTCCTGCAGTATTAAAAAAAGGTCTCCCAAGAATAATAGACATATTATCATCTTTAGGCATTTCAAGCACAACAAAATCAGTTAATATCAAGCAATTATGAGCCACTTGAACAGGTACATCCTCACATATACCAACATGAATAGTAGTAGATTTATCAGCCATTTGCAAAGATATATCAGTTGGTATTAGTTTTTCCATTTGAAGTCTCTTATACAGAGAAAAAGGCATAACACTAACCCCTGCTCCCAAATCACACAAAGAAGTTCTAACATAACTATTTTTAATAGAGCACGGGATAGTTGGAATCCCTGGGTCTCCAAGTTTCTTTGGAACCTTACCATTAAAGGAATAATTAGCAAGCAAAGTAGAGATTTCTTCATTAGGGATCTTCCTTTTATTCGAGACAATATCCTTCATATACTTTGAATAAGGAGGCAATTTAATAACATCAGTCAAATGATTTGCAAGAATAAAGGTTTCATCCATTCACAAAACTTATTATAGTGTTCATATTCCTTTTACTTGTGTTTCTTATCAGGGAAAGGCATAGGTTTTTGGACCCAAGGTTCTCTTTAACTACCATGTTTCTTAGCCACAAAATCTTCTTTACTGTATTTAGTATTCTTAGTGTGCTTTTCAGGTTCTTCTTCAACTTTTTTTTATCAGGAACATCATTTTCTTCATTACCACTTTCAGTTTCAGCATCAGAGACAGATATACTATTAGGATCTTTAGCAGGTTTAGAAGGTTCCACAATGGTTTTATGTTTCTTCTTTCTTTGCTTAGGAGTAGTACCACTATTTTCAACTCGTTGAGAATCCTGCTCAATTCTTTTAGGATGCCCCTCAGGATATAGAGGATCCTGGGTAGCAGCACCACTTCTAGTTCTAATTTCATAAGCATGTTTTTCTTTAGTAGCATTAACTAGCAAGTCTTTTGCACTTTAATAAGCTAATCAATTTGAGTTTAAACCATTTGAAAACGTTTAACAAGCATTTTAACATCATTAGAGGTTCTTTCCACAATATCCTTCAACTCAACAATAGCTCTAGTGTTTTCCATCAAATGATTTTGCACCCTTTTATTAAAATTATCTTGCTTAATAATAAAAACATCAAATTCTTCTAAGCATTGATCGGGAGGTTTAGAGTAAGGGATATCACCTTTATCAAAATGTTGGAGAGAGTGTACCTCAATAGTGGATGAGTGGGGAATTGGCTTACATAATTCTTCTATAGGAGGTAAATTCTTGACATCCGCAGCTTTAATTCCCTTCTCCTTAAGACACTTCTTAGCTTCCTTCATCACTTCATCATTTAGTTCAATAACTCCCCTCTTCTTTGATGTTGGAATAGGCACAGGAATAGTTGGTTCAGGTATAGTTGTCTCAGGTATAGCTAGTTCAGGAGGAGTCCAGTCTTCATAATTCTTGCTTATTTTAGCCATTAATTCCTCAGCTTCCTTGGGAGTCCTATTCCTGAAAACACAATTAGCACAACTATCCAGGTATGTCCTAGATTCTTTAGTTAGTCCATTATAAAATATATCAAGAAACTCATTCTTAGGTAATGGAGATCCAGCCTGTGCATGAATCAAAGCACAAAACCTTGCCCATGATTCAGGCAATATCTCTTTTTCTCCCTGTTTAAAATCAAAAAGTTCCTGCAAAATAGCATGTCTAGCACTAGGAGGAAAATATTTCTGCAGGAAAGTACTAATCAAGCAATCATGGCTATCAATAGATCCATGAGGTAAATTATTAAACCAAGTTTTAGCTTCTCCTTTTAGTGAAAAAAGGGAAAATTTTAGCAACAAAATAGTTGCACATCTTAATATCATCAGAAAACAAGCCACACATGGTAGAAAGCTCAGTCATATGTGCTACCGCATTTTCATTCTTAGTCCCACAAAAAGGATCTTTCTCAACAATATCTATGTAAGATAGATCAAGAGAGAAATCATAATCCTTATCTTTAATGTTTATGGGAGGTGCAACAAACTTAGCATTAGGAGACAATTTGGGTTTTATAGTACGCCTCTCAAGGAGACTCTTAATAGCACTCCTATCATGGGTGTTTTGACATTCTTTAATAAATTCATCGGTCATCTCTATATAACCGTCTTCGATATCATAGCTCTCTCTAGACTCAGGTGAACTGACAGGTGTAGTAGTGTCTTCATTAGGAGTTTTAGTATTTCCAGCTATAGTTCTAGCAATCGTAGCATCTAGGAAATGACCTAATGAACCACTCTTATCAAGCACAGTAGAAGAAGCATCATAAGTATCAGAAGTTTTAGATTCAGCAGTAGTAGAAGTGTGTGTAGCATGTGTATGTGGTGGTGTGATGCATTGCAAATGTATCTATAATTTTTGATGTTCCATGCTTCATTTTATCTACTTTCTTGTGTTTTGTCCACACTTTGGAGTACTTTTCATATGATTTCTTGGACTAACCTATTAACAAGAGCCACAGTGCCAGCTGCCTGTTTTCTGCTTTTTTGGTTCCAGGAAAGTTAGAAAATGAATATTCTTAGAATTGGACGGGACAAAAGCCAAAGTCATTATTTTACCGGGGGAAACTTGGAGCCATAATACGAGACGGAGAGGGGCTGGGGCCCGGCCACACCACCTGGCCGCATGGCCAGGCCTGGAACGTGTTAGGGGGTGGTCTGGCCGCTCCAGGCACCCCCTCGGCCTCTCCTTCTGCCTATATATTGCCTCTGATACGGAAACCCTAAGTACCCGATCAAAAATCCACGAAAGAGTCTGTAGCCGCCTTCATCTCCATCCCTAGATCGGGAGGGATCTGAAGCTCTTCTCGGCACCCTGCCGGAGAGGGGAATTCACCCTAGAGGCCTTCTTCATCATCATGCAAGCCTCAGGTGTGATGCGTGAGTAGTTCATATCTGGACTACGGGTCTGTGTAGTAGCTAGATGGCTAGTTCTCCTTCTTTGTGCTTTCATGTCTAGATCTTGGGAGCTCCATTCATGATAAAGATCATCTATTTGTAATTCTGCATGTTGTGTTTGCGGGGATCCGATGGATATTGAGATGCTATTTCAGATTGATTATTGATTCTATCATGTCTTTGTTATTTGTGATCTTGCATGCTTTCTGTTGTTAGTAGCTATCTTGGCCAAGTAGATGCTAGCAACTCCAAGAGATAGTATTTATGCTCGATAGTGGGTTCATGCCTCTGGTAATCTGGGGAAGTGACAGAAATCTCTAAGGTACTAGATGTGCTGTTGCTACTAGGGAGAAAACAACAATCCTTTGTTCATAGAACAATCGTATTGTTTACTTTACACGCAATTCGTAATGCAATAATCTGCTGCTTGCAACTTAATACTGGAGGGGGTTCAGATGATAACCTGAAGGTGGATTATTAGTCATAGATGCAGTTGGATGACGGTCTATGTATAATGTTGTAATGCCCAATCGAATCTCAAAGGAGTCAAGATGATTAGTATATGCTTGTATGCTTTCTCAATGTTTGTCAATTGCCCCGCTATAATTTGTTCACCCAGCATGTTATCTATCTTAAGGAGAGCCACCTCTAGTGAACTATGGACCCCGGTCCTTTCTTTTACATTAAATCTATAAACTGTTTACTACTTTGTGTTTACTTTCTGCAAACTATTACTTCCTTCCATTCGATACGTTTAATCCTTTGTTTTCAGCAAAATCGGTGAGATTGACAATCTCATCGCAAGTTGGGGACAGAGTTTTGTGGTTGTGTTGTGCAGGTCTCCACATTGCTGCTGGCACCGGTAGTGCGCCCTGCCAAAGTTCAGCTAGAAACACCTTTGGGGTGTTTCCTTGCTCCTATAGGATTGATAACCTTGGTTTCGTACCGAGGGAAAACTTGTTGCTGTGCTCATCATACCTTCCTCTTGGGGTTCCCCAACAAGCTCGATATATTTTGGGCCAGCAATACTTTTTCTGGCACCGTTGCCGAGGAGTCAAGGACATCTTCACAAGGGGAGTCCCTCATAACCAATCTCTTTACTTTGTTATATTTGTTTTGCTTAGTTTACTTTTGTTTTTCTTGCTTGTTTCTTTATTAAAAACACACAAAAATTAGTTTTACAAGTTTGCTTTCTTTATCAAAAACACAAAAAATGACTACTCTTGAAAACACTAAGTTGTGTGACTTCACTAGCACCAACAACAATGATTTTATGAGCACACTTATTGCTCCACCGGTTCCTAAAGCTACTTTCTTTGAGATAAAACCTGCTTTACTCAATCTTGTTATGAGAGAACAATTTTCTAGTATTGGTAATGAAGATGCTGCTGCCTGATACATTGCAAATGTATCTATAATTTTTGATGTTCCATGCTTGGTTTTATCTACTTTCTTATGTTTTGTTCCAACTTTGGAGTACTTTTTATACACTTTCCTGGACTAACCTATTAACAAGATGCCACAGTGCCAGTTGCCTGTATTTTGCTGTTTTTGGTTCCAGGAAAGTCAGAAAATCAATATTCTCGGAATTAGACCGAACAAAAGCCAATGTCGATATTTTACCGGAAGACTCACGGAGCCAGAAGACGAGACGGAGAGAGGCCACAGGGTGGCCACACCATATGGTGGCGCGGGCTAGCCCTAGCCGCGCCACCAGGTGGTGTGGGCCCCCTGGCCGCCCACCGACCTTGCCTCTCCGCCTATAAGATGCCTCCCGATGCAAAAACCCTAAATCATGAAGCCTCCAGCCATGAAAAGTTCCGCAGCACCGCCGCCACCGAAGGGGAGATTCACGGGACAGAAAGTCTCTGTTCCGGTACCCTACCAGGACAGGGAAGTGCCCTCGGAGCCATCTCCATCGATCTCCACCACCATCTCCATCGCCGTTGCTGATTCCCATGATGATGAGGGAGTAGTTCTTCCTCGAGGCTAATGGTTCTATTGGTAGCTATGTGTTCATCTCTCTCTCTATGCATGATCTTATTGAGATCATGAGCTTGTAATCTATAGATCCACCTTACTACTCAAGTGCTTTAATAGATCTCTGCTCTCCCCATGTGTGTGAAGTTGACAGTGTGCACACCATGGTGGCACTTAGGCTAGAGATTACAAATACTTGTTATGAGTTATATTTGGAGTTGGATGTCTTTATGAAATTGTGGTGTTTGTTGGACCCATATAGTTCTCAAGGTGACAGTGTGGGGTTATCTAGAGGGGAAAGGCTTACTTTGAGGTGTGCTGTTATAGCCCTATCATGGATTAGAGTGTCCAACCGGAGAGTAGTTCAGCGTAGTATCATAAAGAAGAAGATATTTATATGAGAGTGTTCACTAGTGAAAGTATGATCCCTAGGCCTTGTTTCTAAGCATTGAAACACCGTTTGCTACTATATCTGTTACATGTTTGCTTGCTTCCATCTTTATTTCAGTTTGCCTTTAGTCTTTTCCACGCCATCAAGCTATTTTCTATCACCGTTACCACTTGTATTTCACTATCTCTTCGCCGAACTAGTGCACCTATACACCTGACAAGTGTATTGGGTGTGTTGGGGACATAAGAGACTTCTTGTATCTTCATTGCAGGGTTGCTTGAGAGGGGATACCTTTGACCACTTCCTCTCTGAGTTCGATAAACCTTGGGTGATCCACTTAAGGGAAAACTTGTTGCTGTTCTACAAACTTCTGCACTTGGAGGCCCAACAACTATCTACAAGAATAGAAGTGCATATACATCAAGCTATTTTCTGGCGCCGTTGCCGTGGAGGTAAGGTAAAAGGTATTCACATCAGAGGATTAAAGAAGAAGAACCTCCCACGGAAAACGCCTATTTTCTGGCACCGTTGCCGGGGAGGTAAGGTAAAAGGTACTCACATCCTCCGGTGTCAGTGCTCGAAGTTATTTCCTTTAGATTCTGCAATTTTGTCTTTTTGTTTCTTGTTTTCACTAGTTAGGCTTAATGGAAAACAACAAAAAAATTAGAGAACGCTATAGTATTTATCTTGAGTTAGGACATGAAGTGTTTGAAGAGAAAATTAAAAAACCTATGGAACTTTATTTGCATGCTAATAGCAATGTTGTTAGTATGAATTCTTTGGATACCATTATTGCTAATGCTATGGAAAAGTTTAAGCTTGGGGAAGCTAGTTTTTATGAAAATGATCTTTTTAGTCCCCCAAGCATGGAGGAGAAAATTTACTTTGATGATACTATACCTCCAATATATGATGATTACAATGATGAATATGACATTCTAAGTCCACCTACTATTGAGGAGGAAATTAATTATGACTACAATATGCCTCCTATATTTGATAATTATGGTGATGAGAATAATAATGATAGCTATTTTGTTGAATTTGCTCCCACTACGATTAGTAAGAATGTCTATGATTATATGGAGAGTAATAATTATTTTATGTATGTGGCTCATGATAAGAATGTTTTATGTGACAGTTATATTGTTAATTTTATTCATGATGCTACTGAACGTTATTATGAGAGAGGGAAGCATGGTTTTATGTGTCTCAACAATATTAAGTTTCCCCTCTTTATGTTGAAAGTCTTGAAGTTGCAATTGTTTTGCTTTCCTATGCTTGTTGCTTTGTGCTTTCATGACTTGTTTTTTTACAATATTCCTATGCATAGGAAGTGGGTTAGACTTAAATGTGTTTTGAATTTGCTTCTTGATGCTCTCTTTTACTTCAATTCATATTTCTTATGTGAGCATCTTCTCAAACTATCATGCCTAACTTAAAGGCGTTAAAGAAAAGTACTTATTGGGAGATAACCCAAAAGTTTTAGATGAGTCTTGGAAGTTATTACCTCTGTAATAACCGCTCCTTACCTTCTTATTTGTTTTTGTGCCAAGAGTAACCTCTAATGAGAGAGAAGTAATGATTGGGAAAGTTGCTGTCCCGAAACAGATTTCTGTGCTTCACCGTAAAAATTCGTGTAAAATGTCTGAACTTCTTTTTGAGGCGTGTATTTTTGTGCTTCTGCCCCAGGTTGTTATCTAACTTTCGTTAGTTCAACACTTTTTGATTTGAGCAATAGAAGGTCTTCGAAAAAATTCGTATTTACCTGCTGGTCTGTTTTGACAGATTTCTGCCATTTTGTGCATTTGCTTCTTGTTGGTTCCTTTTTGAGTTATTTTGGAAAATTGAGCTTTTTGAGGGAAGTTCTAAAGTATCTAGTGTTCTAATGGAAGTTTATTTGGTGTTAGAATTGAACCTTAAGACTTATTTATCTTGAGTGCACTAATGTTGCTAATGAGATTGTGTGAAGTTTTGTATGAAGGAAAATTTTCAGGTGTATGGAAGGAATGAGTAATGAGATGAAGGATGGACTAAACTCAAGCTTGGGGATGCCACGCATGTCACCCCAAGAAATATCCAAGAACTACAAGCGTCAAAGCTTGGGGATGCCCAAGGCATCCCCTTCTTCATCAATAAAAATTCCAGGTTTCTTCCAAACGCTTCATTTATTGTTTCATGCACAGTTGTGTTGTTCTTGGAGCGTCTTCTTTTTCGTTTTTGTTTTGGTTTTTGTTTGCTTGGTTTTCTTAGTTTTCTGAATAAATTGGTTGGACCCCCTCTTTTATACATTGGTTTGCAAATAGTTTGGTTTGGATTGGAAAAGAGTAGGAACATTCATACTTATGTGGTAAAAAGAGCTTGTTTTTGACTGTGGCTTATGCTTTGTCATGCCATGCTTGATATTGTTTTGGCTTTATGCTTAGTATTCTTTGCTGTAGCATGACTTGTTATAAACAATTGAGATTGCTTAATGCGCCTTGGATGAATCATGTGTTGTTTTAGCATATTAAAGCATAGTATAGTGGTATTCTCCTTTGATGCTTTATTTGGGTTGACTTGGCGCATGCTCACACCATGTTATGACTATATTAAGTCACCATAGCCTTTATGATCCTTTAGTTTTCAACTTTTAGTATCACTTTATGCTTTGATCAATGATGTTTTGTCGCTCTGCATGATTATGGCCATTATTGCTCTCATAGTTTGTCACTCCTAGTCTTTTGCTAGCCTCCACAACCAAGTATGAGTTCCACTCATGCATGCAACTCCCTAAACCAAGTTATTCCAAAGAGTCCACCAAACCTACCTATTATCTTATGCTATTCCAAGTATATTCATGCTTTTGTTTACCTTCCAAATTAAACTTGTTATGAGAAAACTAGTGATTAAAAATCTCACGAACTTGATGGCACACTTAACTTTTCTTGCCCTTAATAAACTTGAACCATTGTGTCGTATATGTTGTATATGCTTGCACTTATTTGCTGGAATTAGCAGAACCATGCTGTCATGGGGAACGCTTTCAACATTGCACTTGGTACTTGTACCTAGTTGATATCATGCTCTTTTGTATATGGATGTCGTCGGTGTGAAATGAAAGGGGAGCTTGTAAGTCCGTGGAGTTATGTATATGTGTTAGAGAAACGCTTGGGCCGCTAGTCTAATCCATGCTGACATGGTGGAAACCTGCAGCGTAACCATAATGAGCTGTCTATGAAGCATTCTTCTTACAAAAAAAGAGTCCTATTGAGAAAAAAAGAGAAAAAGAAAAGAAAAAAGAGATTATGAAAAGAGGAAAGAGAGAAAAAAGCACCATATTCCCTTGGTAAATAAGAAGATTGCCTAGATGCTCGTTGTCTGCTTTCCTTGTTATTTTGATATGGGGATTCTTCCGTATCATCAGGCAAGGGGTACCCCGTTGGTGGTTCTCTATGATACACATGTACTTACGGTGACAAGAACTTACCGGTGACTAAACTTGAGTAGCATGAGGAGGCCCTCGATACAAAGGGACATGAGATTTCTAACTTATACTTCGTCAAGCATGTACACCATAGTTTGTTCACTTTAACCTTAATCACTTCAAGATGCTTATGATAGGGGCAATGAGAGCTGAAAGCTATAAGTACCATAATTTTTGGAAGCTCTTTATGAGACTTGAATCCCTACTTCCTTTTATAAAGGCCTTTCTTCCACCATTATATTGAGTCTCCACCTTCTACCTTTATGCACCTACTTTGAGAGCATAGTGGCCATTCTTAGTTCTATGTGCATTGTCCCAAGACTAGTTGATTGATGCATAACTTTGATATTGCTTGTTTTAAACTATTTGTATCTAGTCACTCTTATGAACTTTGAAGGTGTCCCATGCATTTATATTTGCTACTCTATGAGGGACAAGCTGAATACTATTATGCTATGTTTTCTTTATGTGAAACAAACAAACGTCTTGCAAAGCATTGTTATTCATGAATCTTTTGTTTGTGCCTTTTCATGTTGCATCATAGTTTCTTTGTCCTATTGCTAGAACTTTGTCTTTCATGTTATGATTGAAGTACTATGATCCCAGCTTTGAATGTTTTACAAATACTTTGATCAAGTTTATGATGGTGCATGTCACCTCAAAAAATATTCTTTCTTTTTATCACTTACCTACTCGAGGACGAGCAGGAGTTAAGCTTGGGGATGTTGATACATTGCAAATGTATCTATAATTTTTGATGTTCCATGCTTGGTTTTATCTACTTTCTTATGTTTTGTTCCAACTTTGGAGTACTTTTTATAGACTTTCCTAGACTAACCTATTAACAAGATGCCATAGTGCCAGTTGCCTATTTTCTGCTGTTTTTGGTTCCTGGAAAGTCAGAAAATCAATATTCTCAGAATTGGACCGGACAAAAGCCAAAGTCGATATTTTACCGGAAGACTCACGGAGCCAGAAGACGGGACGGAGAGGGGCCACAAAGTGGCCACACCATATGGTGGCGCGGGCTAGCCCTAGCCGCGCCACCAGGTGGTGTGGGCCCCCTAGCCACCCACCGACCTTGCCTCTCCACCTATAAGATGCCTCCTGATGCAAAAACCCTAAACCGTCAAGCCTCCAGCCACGAAAAGTTCCGTAGCACCACCGGCACCGAAGAGGAGATTCGGGGGATAGAAAGTCTCTGTTCCGGCACCCTGCCGGGACGGGGAAGTGCCCCCGGATCCATCTCCATCAATCTCCACCACCATCTCCATCGTCGTTGCTGATTCCCATGATGATGAGGGAGTAGTTCTTCCTCGAGGCTAAGGGTTCTACCGGTAGCTATGTGTTCATCTCTCTCTCTACGCATGATCTTATTGAGATCATGAGCTTGTAATCTATAGATCTACCTTGCTACTCAAGTGCTTTAATAGATCTCTGCTCTCCCCATGTGTGTGAAGTTGATAGTGTGCACACCATGGTGGCACTTAGGCTAGAGATTACAAATACTTGTTATGAGTTATATTTGGAGTTGGATGTCTTTGACCACTTCCTCCCTGAGTTCGATAAACATTGGGTGATCCACTTAAGGGAAAAACTTGCTACTGTTCTACAAACCTCTGCACTTGGAGGCCCAACAACTGTCTACAAGAATAGAAGTGCGTAGACACCACTACCCATCTAAATAACATTGTTGAACTTTGTGAGATGCAAAAGCATAGGGATATAGATGGTGATATTATTAAGCTTAAATTATTTATTTTCTCTTTGAGAGGAAAAGCTAAAGAATGGTTGAATTCCTTAACTAGGAATAGTATTGATTCTTGGACTAAATGCAAAGATGCTTTCATTAGAAATTACTATCCTCCTACTAAGATTATATCTATGAGAAGTGAAATAATGAAGTTTAAACAATCTAATAATGAACATGTTTCTCAAGCTTGGGAAAGAATGAAATCTTTGGTAAAGAATTGTCCCACTCATGGACTGACTGCTTGGATGATCATCCAAACTTTTTATGCAGGATTGAACTATTCTTCAAGGAACCTATTGGATTCTGCTGCTGGAGGTACCTTTATGACCATTACTTTGGGTGCTGCAACAAAGCTTCTAGATAATATGATGGTTAATTACTCTGAATGGCATACTGAGAGAGCCCCACAAGGTAAGAAGGTAAATTCTGTTGAGGAAACCTCCTCCTTGAGTGATAAGATTGATATTATTATGTCTATGCTTGTTAATGGGAAAGCCCATATTGATCCAAATAATGTTCCTTTAGCTTCTTTGGTTGCTCAAGAAGAGCAAGTTTGTGTGAACTTCATAAGAAATAACAATTTTGGCAATAATGCTTATAGGAATAATTTTGGTAACAACAATTATAAGCCATATCCCCCAACAATGGTAATGCTTATGGAAATTCCTACAACAATAATAGGAGTGCTCCCTCTGAACTTGAAGTTATGCTTAAAGACTTTATTAGTAAACAAACTGCTTTCAATAAAACTATTGAGGAAAAACTCTCTAATGATGAAAGAAATATAGCATCTCTGGCTGAAGCTCAATCTTCTTTGAATAAAATGGCTGTTAAACCTGAAACTAATGATAATCCCTTTGCAGCCACTAATGCCATACAAGTAAGAATTGATGAAAATGTTAGACTATTAGCTGAATTGCATGCTAAGTGGGAAAGAGAAGATGAAATTGCTAAAAACATTAGTGTTTCTACTATCACCACTACTAGTGTTAAGGCTAGTAATAGTTCTACCACTCTAGATGATAATTTTGATTTTGATCTTGATGGTTGCAATATCTCTGAAGTTATTAAGTTCCTACAAAAGCTTGCTAAAAGTCCTAATGCTAGTGCTATGAACAAGGCCTTTACAAAACACATTACTGATGCTCTCATAAAGATTAAAGAAGAAAAGATGAAACATAAAGCTTCTATTCCTATAAAACAAGAAGATGGTTGGGAACCCATTATTAATATGAAAGTGAATGACTTTGATTTCAAAGCTTTATGTGATCTTGATAGTAGTGTTTCTATTATGCCTAGAAGGATTTATGATATGCTTGATTTGCCACCACTTGAAGATTGTTAATTGAATGTCCCACTTGATGATAATGCTAAAAAGAAACTCATGGGGAGTATTAATGATGTTATTATTATGGTTAACAATGCCTATGTCCCCATTGATTTCTATGTTTTGGATGTTGAATGCAATGCTTCTTGTCCCATTACTTTGGGAAGACCTTTTCTTAGAACTGTTGGTGCCATTATTGAAATGAAAGAAGGCACCATTAAATATCAACTCCCACACAAGAAAGGTATAGAACACTTCCCTAAGAAGAGAGAGAAGATTTCTTTTGCATCTCATATGAAAACAAAATTTTCTCTTAATGCTTCTTCATTTGAGAACACTTGATTCTTTTTTCTTCTTATGCCTAACTTAAAGGCGTTAAAGAAAAGTACTTATTGGGAGATAACACAAAAGTTTTAGATGAGTCTTGGAAGTTATTACTTCAGTAATAACCGCTCCTTATCCTTTTTATTTGATTTTTGTGCCAAGAGTAACCCCTAATGAGAGAGAAGTAATGATTGGGAAAGTTGCTGTCCCGAAACAGATTTCTGTGCTTCACCGTCAAAATTCGTGTAAAATCACTGTACGTCCTTTTCAGGCGTGAATTTTTGGGCTTCTGCCCCAGGTTGTTATCTAACTTTAGTTAGTTCAACACTTTTTGATTTTATCAACAGAAGGTCTTCGCAAAAATTCTTCTTTACCTGCTGGTCTGTTTTGACAGATTTCTGCCATTATTTGCATTTGCTTCTTGTTGGTTTCTTTTTGAGTTCTTTTGGGGAATTGAGCTTTTTGAGGGAAGTGCTACAGTAGCTAGTGTTTTAATGGAAGTTTTATTGGTGTTGGAACTGAACCTAAAGATTTATTATCTTGAGTGCACTAATGTTGCTAATAAAGATTGTGTGAAGTTTTGTATGAAGGAAAATTTTCAGGTGTATGAAGGAATGAGTAATGAGATGAAGGATGGACTAAAGCTCAAGCTTGGGGATGCCATGCGTGTCACCCCATGAAATATCCAAGAAGTACAAGCGTCAAAGCTTGGGGATTCCCAAGGCATCCCCCTCTTCATCAATAAAAATCCTAGGTTTCTTCCAAACACTTCATTTTTATTGTTTCATGCACAGTCGTGTTGTTCTTGGAGCGTCTTCTTTTTCGTTTTCATTTTGTTTTTTTGTTTGCTTAGTTTGTTGAATAAATTGGTTGGACCCCCTCTTTCATGCATTGGTTTTCAAATAGTTTGGTTTGGATTGGAAAAGAGTAGGAAAGCTCATGCTTAAGTGGTAAAGAGAGCTTGTTTTTAACTGTGGCCTATGCTTTGTCATGCCATGCTTGATATTGTTTTGTCTTTATGCTTAGTATTCTTTGCTGTAGCATGACTTGTTATAAACAATTGAGATTGCTTAATGTGCCTTGGATGAATCATGTGTTGTTTTAGCATATTAAAGCATAGTATTGTGGTATTCACTTTGATGCTTTATTTGGGTTGACTTGGCACATGGTCACACCATGTTATGACTATCCAAAGTCACCATAGCCTTTATGATCCTTTAGTTTTCAACTTGTAGTATCACTTTATGCTTTGATCAATGATGTTTTGTCGCTCTGCATGATTATGGCCATTATTGCTCTCTTAGTTTGTTGCTCCCAATCTTTTGCTAGCCTCCACAACAAAGTATGAGTTCCACTCATGCATCCAACTCCCTAAACCAAGTTATTCCAAAGAGTCCACCATACCTACCTATAAGCATATGCTATTCCAAGTATATTCATGTTTTTGGTTACCTTCCAAATTAAACTTGTTCTGAGAAAACTAGTGATTAAAGCTCTCACGAACTTGATGGCACACTTTACTTTTCTTGCCCTTAATAATCTTGAACCATTCTGTCGTCTATGTTGTATATGCTTGCACTTATTTGTTGGGGATTAGCAGAACCATGCTGTCATGGGGAACGCTTTCAACATTGCACTGGTACTTTGTACCTAGTTGATATCATGCTCTTTTGTCTATGGATCGTCGGTTTGAAATGAAAGGGGAGCTTGTAAGTCCATGGAGTTATGTATATGTGTTAGAGAAACACCTGGGCTGCTGGTCTAATCCATGCTAATATGGGGGAAACCTGCTGCGTAACCATAATGAGCTGTCTATGAAGCATTCTTCTTATAAAAAAAGAGTCCTATATTGAGAAAAAAAGAGAAAAAGAGAAAAAAGAGATTATGAAAAGAGGAAAGAGAGAAAAAAGCACCATATTCCCATGGTAAATAAGAAGATTGTTGAGATGCTCGTTGTCTGCTTGCCTTATCATTTTGATATGGGGATTCTTCCGTATCATCGGGCAATGGGTACCCCGTTGGCGGTTCTCTATGATACACATGTACTTACGATGACAAGAACTTACCGGTGACTAAACTTGAGTAGCAGCCCTCGTATTCAAGGGACATGAGATTCCTAACTTATAATTCGTCAAGCATGTACACCATAGTTTGTTCACTTTAACCTTAATCACTTCAAGATGCTTATGATAGGGGCAATGAGAGCTGAAAGCTTTTAAGTACCATAATTTTTGGAAGCTCTTTATGAAACTTGAATCTCTGCTTCCTTTTATGAAGGCCTTTCTTCCACCATTATATTGAGTCTTCACCTTCTATCTTTATGCACCTACTTTGAGAGCATAGTGGCTATTCTTAGTTCTATGTGCATTGTCCCAAGACTTGTTGATTGATGCATGATACATTTCAAATGTATCTATAATTTTTGATGCTCCATGCTTGGTTTTATCCACTTTCTTGTGTTTTGTCCACACTTTGGAGTACTTTTCATATGATTTCTTGGACTAACCTATTAACAAGAGCCATAGTGCCAGCTGCCTGTTTTCTGCTGTTTTTGGTTCCAGGAAAGTCAGAAAATGAATATTCTCGGAATTGGACGGGACAAAAGCCAAAGTTCCTATTTTTATAGAAGACTCCGGGAGCCAGAATACGAGACAGAGGAGGGCCAGGGGCTGGCCACACCACCCCCAGGCGCGGGCTGGGCCTGGCCGCGCCAGGGCATGGTGTGGTGGCCCCAGGCACCCCCTCGGTTTCCCTCTTCGCCTATAAGAAGCCTTCTGACCTAAAAACTTCGAGGGGTTCGACGTTTTTCCAGAAGGAGTTCCGCTCCGCCACCACCACCAGATTCCATGAAACAGCACCAGAAACTCCGTTCTGGCACCCTGCCGGGACGGGGAATTGGAGGAGATCATCGCCATCATCATCACCATCGCTTCTCCATCGACCATCCATGTTTCCCCCATCTATGAGTGAGTAATCCCCCGCTATAGGCTATGGGGATGGTAGGGATTGGATGAGATTGTTCATGTAATGGCATCAGATTGTTAGGGCATGGTGCCTAGTATCTTTTATTAGTGCTTTATGGCTTTGTTGCGACTAGTTGTGCTTAATGCTTGTCACTAGGGCCCGAGTGCCATGATTTCAGATCTGAACATGTTATTGATTCATTATGATAGTATTGTTCTTGGTCTTATCTACAAGTTGTATACACATGTTGTTGTCCGGAACCTATGGCCCCGAAGTGACAGAAATCGGGATAACCGGAAGGGAAAGGCTTTGATGTGAGGATCACATGTGTTCATGGAGTGTTAATGCTTTGCTCCGGTGCTCTATTAAAAGGAGCACCTTAATTGCCAGTAGTTCCCTAGAGGCCCCGCTGCAAACGGACTGGCAGGACAAAAGACGTGGTGCAAGTTCTCATTGCGAGCACGTATGACTATATATGGAACACATGCCTAGGATTGTCTAGTACTTGGGTGCTTTATCTTATTTATCTGCAATTTCCCTATGTTCTGATTGCTATGTGAATTGTCTTGTCCATGCAACGCCCGTCCATCTATCCCTATGCCTACCGCTTTTCGAATCCCAATCGCTTATTGCTTTTGTTACTCTTGTCTTTGCTTTACTACTGCTGCTTTACTATTCCTACTACAAAACTATTGCTACTGATAAACTGCTGTGAGCAAGATTGTTTCCAGGTGCAGCTGAATTGACAACTCAGTTGTTAAGGCTTATAAATATTCTTTGGCTCCCCTTGTGTCGAATCAATAAATTGGGTTTCACTTCCCTCAAAAATACTGCGATACACCCCTATACTTGTGGGTCATCAAGACTATTTTTTGGCGCTGTCGGGACCATAGCTTTATTTATCAAGTTCACTTGGATTCTCTATTGTTCGCTGCTATCCATCCATCATGGGTAAGTCTCGTGATGGCAAGTTTCCTATTTTACCATCCACTACAAGAAGAGGTACGGTTCTGAACACCTCTGCTGCTCTTGATTCACCATCTGTTATAAGTAAGCTCGTTACACCACCACATACACATGCTACACACACTGCTACTACTGCTGAATCTGAAACTTCTGATGCTTATGATGCTGCTTCTACTGTGCTTGATAAGAGTGGTTCATTAGGTCCTTTCCTAGATGCTATGATTGCTAGAACTATAGCTGGAAATACCGAAACTCCTAATGAAGACACTACCACACCTGTTAGCTCACCTGAGTCTAGTGAGAGTTATGATATTGAAGAAGATTATGTTGATATGACCGATGAGTTTATTAAAGAATGTAAGAATACCCATGATAGGAGCACTGCTAAGAGTCTCCTTGAGAGGCATACTAATAGACCCAAATTAATCCTGCTGCTAAGTTTGCTCCTTCTCCCATAAACATTATAGATGAAGAATATGATTTCTCTCTCGATCTATCTTACATAGCTATTGTCGAGAAAGAACCTTTTTGTGGGACTAAGAATGAAAGTGCGGTAGCACATATGAATGAAATTTCTACCATGAGTGGCTTGTTTTATGATGATATTAAGATGCGTACTTACTTTGTTGCTAAGATTTTTCCCTTTTCACTGAAAGGAGAAGCTAAAACTTGGTTTAGTAATTTACCTCCTGGATCTATTGATAGCCCTGAGTGCTTGATTAGTACTTTCCTGTAGAAATATTTTCCTCCCAGTGCTAGACATGCTATTTTGCAGGAACTTTTTGATTTTAAACAGGGACAAAAAGAGGTATTGCCCGAATCTTGGGCAAGCTTTTGTGCTTTGATTCATGCATAGGCTGGAAGTCCATTACCTAAGAATGAGCTTCTTGATATATTTTATAATGGACTAACCGAGGAATCTAGGACATACCTAGATAGTTGTGCTGATTGTGTTTTTAGGAATAGGACTCCTAAGGAAGCTGAGGAATTAATGGCTAAAATAAGCAAGAATTATGAAGATTGGACTCCTCCTAAACAAGCTATACCTGAAGTAATTGTACCTAAACCATCTATTCCCGTGCCTATTCCAACATCAAAGAAGAGGGGAATTATTGAATTAAATGATGAAGTGATGAAGGAAGCTAAGAAATGTCTTAAGGAGAAGGGAATTAAAGCTGCAGATGTCAAGAATTTACCTCCCGTAGAAGAATTATGTAAGCCTATTCCCTACTCACCCACTATTGAGGTACACTCTCTCCAACACTTTGATGAAGGTGATATCGCTTACTCTAAACCTCCTAATCAATGCTTAGAAGAATTTGATATCTTTATTGTTAAGCAAGATAACTTTAATAAAGGGTGCAAAATCATCTAATGGAAAACACTAGAGCTATTGTTGAGTTGAAAGATATTGTGGAAAGAACCTCTAATGATGTTAAAATGATTGTTAAACACTTTCAAATGGTTCAAACTCAAATAGATCAACTCGTTAAAGTGCAAAACGACTTGCTAGTGAATGCTGCTAAAGAAAAACATGCTTATGAAATTAGAACTAGAAGTGGTGCTGCTACCCAGGATCCTCTATATCCTGAGGGGCATCCCAAAAGAATTGAGCAGGATTCTCGACAAGCTGAAAATAGTGGTTCTACTCATAAGAAAAGGAAAAAGAAACATAAAACTCTTGTAGAACCCTCTGAACCTGCTATAGATCCTAATAGTATATCTATCTCTGATGCTGAAACTGAAAGTGGTAATGAAGAAAATGAAGTTCCTAATGAACAAAAAGTTGAAGAAGAACCTAAAAACCACACTAAGACTACTAAATACACCAAAGAAGATTTTATTGCTAAGAAACATGGTAGTGAAACAGAACCTTGGGTCCAAAAACCTATGCCTTTCCCTAATAAGAAACACAAGTCAAAAGAAGATGAACACTATAATAAGTTTTGTGAGTGGATGAAGCCTTTATTCTTGCAAATTCCTTTGACCGATGCTATTAAATTGCCTCCTTACTCAAAGTATATGAAGGACATTGTCTTGAATAAAAGGAAGATCCCTAATGAAGAAATCTATACTTTGCTTGCTAATTATTCTTTCAATGGTAAGGTCCCTAAGAAACTTGGAGACCCAGGGATTCCAACTATCCCTTGCTCTATCAAGAACAGTTATGTTACAACTGCTTTGTGTGATTTGGGAGCTAGAGTTAGTGTCATGCCTTTCTCTCTCTATAAGAGGCTTCAGCTTGAAAAATTGATACCAACTGATATATCTTTGCAAATGGCTGATAAATCTACCACTATTCCTGTGGGTATATGTGAGGATGTACCTGTTCAGGTGGCTCACAATTGCTTGATATTAACTGATTTTGTTGTGCTTGAAATGCCTGAAGATGATAATATGTCTATTATTCTTGGGAGACCTTTTCTTAATACTGCAGGAGCTGTTATTAATTGTAATCAAGGGAAGGTGACCTTCAATGTCAATGACAAGGAACATACTATCTATTTCCCCAAGAATATTGAAAGGACTTATGGTTTGAATTCAATTGAACATGTTGAGGGCATTCAAGTTGGTGAAATATATTGTCCCATACCAAGAGAAAAATTTGAAACTATTCTGATTGGGACCATTGCTATCAAGGTTGAGGTAGCATAATCATTAGTAGAATACAAAGTTTTGTCTCATATGGAATTGTTTTGGTAACAAGACCTGATCAACCTTGTTAACAAAAGGATTTCATTGAACAAAACAATGTTTTCACCGTGATTATCTCCGCTTACTTCTATTCTATCCATTTTAGTTTTTCCTTATGCCTAACTTAAAGGTGTTAAAGAAAAGTACTTATTGGGAGATAACCCAAAAGTTTTAGATGAGTCTTGGAAGTTATTACCTCTGTAATAACCGCTTTTTATCCTTTTTATTTGCTTTTTGTGCCTAGAGTAACCTCTAATGAGAGAGAAGTAATGATTGGGAAAGTTGCTATCCCGAAACAGATTTCTGTGCTTCACCGTAAAAATTCGTGTAAAATCTCTGAACTTCTTTTTGAGGTGTGTATTTTTTTGCTTCTGCCCCAGGTTGTTATCTAACTTTCGTTAGTTTAACACTTTTTGATTTGAGCAACAGAAGGTCTTCGAAAAAATTCGTCTTTACCTGCTGGTCTGTTTTGACAGATTTCTGCCATTTTGTGCATTTGCTTCTTGTTGATTCCTTTTTGAGTTATTTTGGGAAATTGAGCTTGTTGAGGGAAGTTCTACAGTATCTAGTGTTCTAATGGAAGTTTATTTAGTGTTAGAACTGAACCTTAAGACTTATTTATCTTGAGTGCACTAATGTTGCTAATGAGATTGTGTGAAGTTTTGTATGAAGGAAAATTTTCAGGTGTATGGAAGGAATGAGTAATGAGATGAAGGATGGACTAAAGCTCAAGCTTGGGGATGCCACGCGTGTCACCCCAAGAAATATCCAAGAACTACAAGCGTCAAAGCTTGGGGATGCCCAAGGCATCCCCTTCTTCATCAATAAAAATTCCAGGTTTCTTCCAAACGCTTCATTTTTATTGTTTCATGCACAGTTGTGTTGTTCTTGGAGCGTCTTCTTTTTCGTTTTCGTTTGCTTGGTTTGCTTAGTTTGCTGAATAAATTGGTTGGACCCCCTCTTTCATATATTGGTGTTCAAATAGTTTGGTTTGGTTTGGAAAAGAGTAGGAAAGCTCATGCTTAAGTGGTAAAGCGAGCTTGTTTTTGACTGTGGCCTATCCTTTGTCATGCCATGCTTGATATTGTTTTGGCTTTATGCTTAGTATTCTTTGCTGTAGCATGACTTGTTATAAACAATTGAGATTGCTTAATGTGCCTTGGATGAATCATGTGTTGTTTTAGCATATTAAAGCATAGTATAGTGGTATTCTCCTTTGATGCTTTATTTGGGTTGACTTGGCACATGCTCACACCATGTTATGACTATCTCAGGTCACCATAAGCCTTTATGATCCTTTAGTTTTCAACTTGTAGTATCACTTTATGCTTTGATCAATGATGTTTGTCGCTCTGCATGATTATGGCCATTATTTCTCTCTCGTTTGTCGCTCCCTTACTATTGCTAGCCTTCACTTACACTGAGTATGTTTTACTCAAGTTTCCAACTCCCTAAACCAAATATTACCAAAGTGTCCAACATACCTACCCATTAGCATCATTTTATACTTCCGTGCATATTCAATATGCCTTGTTTTCTTTCGAATAAAATGTTTGCTTGTTATGAGAAAGTTAGTTAGTAAAGCTCTCACGAACCTGATGGCACACTTTATTTTTTGCACTTAATAAACCTGAACCATTGTGAACTCTCCATGAAAGTTATATGCTTGCTAATTATAGACTAGGGATTAGCAGAACCGTGCTGTCACGGGGAACGCTTTCAACACTTGTAAATATATACCCAGTTGATACCTTGCTCTTTTGTTTGCGGATGTCATCGGTGTGACATAAAAGGGGAGCTTGTAAGTCCATGGAGTTATGTATGTGTGTCAGAGAAACGCTTGGGCCGCTGGTCTAATCCATGCTGACATGGTGGAAACCTGCAGCGTAACCATAAAGATATCTATGAAGCATTCTTCTTATAAAAAAAGAGAGATAGCTATTGAGAAAATAAAAAAAAAGAGATTTATGAAAAGAGGAAAGAGAGAAAAAAGCACCATTTTACCATGGTAAATAAGAAGATTGCTGAGATACTCATCGTCTGATTTCCTTGTCATTTTGATATGGGGATTCTTCCGTATCATCGGGCAAGGGGTACCCCGTTGGCGGTTCTCTATGATACACACATACTTACGATGACAAGAACTTACCGGTAACTAAAGTTGAGTAGCATGAGGAGTGGCCCTTGTACTCAAGGGACTTGGGATTTTCATTTTATAGTCTGCCAAGCATATAACTCAGATTGGACCTCACTTTCACCTTAACCACATTAAAGATGCTTATGATAGGGGCAATGAGAGCTCAAAGCTAATGAAGTACCATACTTTCAGCATTTGGAAGCCTTTAAAACTTTTCAAAACCTGTTCATTTCCTTGTTGAGTCTCCACACATTCTATGAGCACTTTCTTGAGAGCATAGTGGCCATTCTTAGTTCTATGTGCATTGTCCCAAGACTTGTTGATTGATGCATACTTTGATATTGCTTATTCTAAACTATTTGTATCTAGTCACTCTTATGAACTTTGAAGGTGTCCTATGCATTTATATTTGCTACTCTATGAGGGACAAGCTGAATGCCACTATGCTATGTTTTCTTTATGTGAAACAAACAAACGTCTTGCAAAGCATTGTTATTCATGAATCTTTTGTTTGTGCCTTTTCATGTTGCAACATAGTTGCTATGTCTTATTGATAGAACTTTGTCTTTCATGTTATGATTGAAGTACTATGATCCGAGCTTTGAATGTTTTGCAAATACCTTGATCAAGTCTTTGATGGTGCATGTCACCTCAAAAATTATTCTTTCTTTTTATCACTTACCTACTCGAGGACGCGCAGGAGTTAAGCTTGGGGATGTTGATACATTTCAAATAAATCTATAATTTTTGATGCTCCATGCTTGGTTTTATCCACTTTCTTGTGTTTTGTCCACACTTTGGAGTACTTTTCATATGATTTCTTGGACTAACCTATTAACAAGAGCCACAGTGCCAGCTGCCTGTTTTCTGCTATTTTTGGTTCCAGGAAAGTCAGAAAATGAATATTCTCGGAATTGGACGGGACAAAAGCCAAAGTGCCTATTTTTCCAGAAGACTCCAGGAGCCAGAATACGAGACGGAGGAGGGCCAGGGGCTGGCCACACCACCCCTAGGCGCGGGCTGGGCCTGGCCGTGCCAGGGCATGGTGTGGTGGCCCCAAGCACCCCCTCGGTCTCCCTCTTCGCCTATAAGAAGCCTTCTGACCTAAAAACTTTGAGGGGTTCGATGTTTTTCTAGAAGGAGTTCCGCTTCGCCGCCACCACCAGATTCCACGAAACAGCACCAGAAACTCCGTTCTGGCACCCTGCCGGGACGGGGAATTGGAGGAGATCATCGCCATCATCATCACCATCGCTTCTCCATCGACCATCCATGTTTCCCCCATCTATGAGTGAGTAATCCCCAGCTGTAGGCTATGGGGATGGTAGGGATTGGATGAGATTGTTCATGTAATGGCATCAGATTGTTAGGGCATGGTGCCTAGTATCTTTTATTAGTGATTTATGACTTTGTTGCGACTTGTTGTGCTTAATGCTTGTCACTAGGGCCCGAGTGCAATGATTTCAGATCTGAACATGTTATTGATTCATTATGATAGTATTGTTCTTGGTCTTATCTACAAGTTGTATACACACGTTGTTATCCGGAACCTATGGCCCCGAAGTGACAGAAATCAGGATAACCGGAAGGGAAAGGCTTTGATGTGAGGATCACATGTGTTCATGGAGTGTTAATGCTTTGCTCCGGTGCTCTATTAAAAGGAGCACCTTAATTTCCAGTAGTTCCCTAGAGGCCCCGCTGCAAACGGGCTGGCAGGACAAAAGATGTGGTGCAAGTTCTCATTGCGAGCACGTATGACTATATATGGAACACATGCCTAGGATTTTCTAGTACTTGGGTGCTTTATCTTATTTATCTGCAATTGCCCTATGTTCTAATTGCTATGTGAATTGTCTTGTCCATGCAACGCCCGTCCATCCATCCCTATGCCTACCGCACTCGAATCCCACTGTTTACTGCTTTTGTTACTACTGTCTTTGCTTTACTACTGGTGCTGCTTTACTATTCCTACTACAAAACTATTGCTACTGATAAACTGCTGTGAGCAAGATTGTTTCCAGGTGCAGCTGAATTGACAACTCAGTTGTTAAGGCTTATAAATATTCTTTGGCTCCCCTTGTGTTGAATCAATAAATTGGGTTTCACTTCCCTCGAAAATACTGCGATACACCCCCTATACTTGTAGGTCATCAATGCATACCTTGATATTGCTTGTTTTAAACTATTTGTATCTAGTCACTCTTATGAACTTTGAAGGTGTCCTATGCATTTATGTTTGCTACTCTATGAGGGACAAGCTGAATACCATTATGCTATGTTTTGTTTATGTGAAACAAACAAACGTCTTGCAAAGCATTGTTATTCATGAATCTTTTGTTTATGCCTTTTCATGTTGCAACATAGTTTCTTTGCCTTATTGCTAGAACTTGTCTTTCATGTTATGATTGAAGTACTATGATCCCAGCTTTGAATGGTTTACAAATACTTTGATCAATTTTATGATGGTGCATGTCACCTCACAAATTATTCTTTCTTTTTATCACTTACCTACTCGAGGACGAGCAGGAGCTAAGCTTGGGGATGTTGATACATTACAAATGTATCTATAATTTTTTATGTTCCATGCTTGGTTTTATCTACTTTCTTGTGTTTTGTCCACACTTTGGAGTACTTTTCATATGATTTCTTGGACTAACCTATTAACAAGAGCCACAGTGCGAGCTGCCTGTTTTCTGCTGTTTTTGGTTCTAGGAAAGTCAGAAAATTAAAATTCTCGGAATTGGACGGGACAAAAGCCAAAGTCATTATTTTACCGGGGGACACTTAGAGCCAGAATACGAGACGGAGAGGGGCTGGGGCCCGGCCACACCACCTAGCCACGCGGCCAGGCCTGGCCTGTGCCAAGGGGTGGTCTAGCCGTCCCAGGCACCCCCTCAGCCTCTCCTTCCGCCTATATATTGCCTTCGGGATGAAAACCCTAAGTACCCGATCAAAAATCCACGAAAGAGTCTGTAGCCGCCGTCATCTCCATCCCTAGATCGGGAGGGATCTGAAGCTCTTCCCGGCACCCTACCGGAGATGGGAATTCACCCTGGAGGCCTTATTCATCACCATGCAAGCCTCTGGTGTGATGCGTGAGTAGTTCATCCTTGGACTATGGATCCATGTAGTAGCTAGATGGCTGGTTCTCCTCCTTTGTGCTTTCATGTCTAGATCTTGTGAGCTCCGTTCATGATCAAGATCATCTATTTGTAATTCTGCATGTTGTGTTTGCGGGGATCCGATGGATATTGAGATGCTATTTCAGATTGATTATTGATTCTATCATGTTATTGTTATTTGTGATCTTGCATGCTTTCCGTTGTTAGTAGCTATCTTGGCCAAGTAGATGCTAGCAACTCCAAGAGTTAGTATTTATGCTCGATAGTGGGTTCGTGCCTCGTAACTGGGAAGTGATGTAAATCTCTAAGGTACTAGATGTGTTGTTGCTACTAGGGAGAAAACAACAATCCTTTGTTCATAGAACAATCGTATTGTTTACTTTACACGCAATTCGTAATGCAATAATCTGTTGCTTGCAACTTAATACTGGAGGGGGTTCAGATGATAACCTGAAGGTGGATTATTAGTCATAGATGCAGTTGGATGACGGTCTATCTATAATGTTGTAATGCCCAATCAAATCTCAAAGGAGTATAGATGATTAGTATATGCTTGTATGCTTTCTCGATGTTTGTCAATTGCCCCGCTATAATTTGTTCACCCAGCATGTTATCTATCTTAAGGAGAGCCACCTCTAGTGAACTATGGACCCCGGTCCTTTCTTTTACATTAAATCTATAAACTGTTTACTGCTTTGTGTTTACTTTCTACAAACTATTACTTCTCTCCATTCGATACGTTTAATCCTTTGTGTTCAGCAAAACCGGTGAGATTAACAACCTCATCACAAGTTGGGGACAGAGTTCTATGGTTGTGTTGTGCAGGTCTCCACGTTGCTGCTGGCACCGATAGTGCGCCCTGCCAAAGTTCAGCTAGCAACACCTTTGGGGTGTTTCCTTGCTCCTACTGGATTGATAACCTTGGTTTCGTACTGAGGGAAAACTTGCTTCTATGCTCATCATACCTTCCTCTTGGGGTTCCCCAACGAGCTCGATATTTTGGGCCAGCATGGTGTAAGGAGCTTACTCATAACAGACGGTGAATCAAGAGCAACATAGGTGTTCAGAACCGTACCTCTCCTTGTAGTGGATGGTAAAATAGGAACCTTGCCATCACGAGACTTACCCATGATGGATGGATGGCAGTGAACAATAGTGATTCCAAGTGAAATTGATAAATAAAGCTATGCTCCCCGGCAACGGCGCTAGAAAATAGTCTTGATGACCCACAAGTATAGGGGGTGTATTGCAGTATTTTCGAGGAAAGTGAAACCCAATTTATTGATTCGACACAAGGGGAGCCAAAGAATATTTATAAGCCTTAACAACTGAGTTGTCAATTCAGCTGCACCTGGAAACAATCTTGCTCACAGAAGTTTATCAGTAGCAATAGCTTTGTAGTAGCAATAGTAAAGTAACAACAGTAGTAAAAGTAAGGACAGTAGTAACAATTGCAACAAACAGTAGGATTAAAGCGAGGTAGGCACAGGGATGGATGGACGGGCGTTGCATGGACAAGACAATTCATATAGAAATCAGAACATAGGGCACTTGCAGATAAATAAGATAAAGCATCCAAGTACTAAATAATCCTAGGCATGTGTTCCATATATAGTCATACGTGCTTGCAATGAGAACTTGCACAACATCTTTTTTCCTGCCAGCCCGTTTGCAGCGGGGCCTCAAGGGAACTACTGGCAATTATGGCGCTCCTTTTAATAGAGCACATGAGCAAAGGATTAACACTCCATGAACACATGTGATCCTCACATCAAAGCCATTCCCTCCGGTTATCCCGATTTCTTCACTTCAGGACCTTTGGTTCCGGACAACAACGTGTGTATACAACTTGCAGGTAAGACCATAAACAATACTATCATAATGAATTAATAACATGTTCAGATCTGAAATCATGGCACTCAGGCCCTAGTGACAAGCATTAAGCATAACATGTTGCAACAAAGTCAAAAAGCACTGATAATAGATACTAGGCACCATGCCCTAACAATCCGATGCCATTACATGAACGATCTCATACAATCCCTACCCTCCCCATAGCCTACAGCGGGGGATTACTCACTCATAGATGGGGGAAACATGGATGGTCGATGGAGAAGCGATGGTGATGATGATGGCGTTGATCTCCCCCAATTCCTCGTCCCAGCAGGGTGCCAGAAGGGAGTTTCTGGTTCCGTTTCACGGAATCTGGTGGTGGCGGCACATCGCAACTCTTTCTAGAAAAACGTCGAACCCCCCTTGGTTTTTAGGTCAAGAGGCAACTTATAGGCGAAGAGGGAGACCGAGGGTGCACGGTGGCAGACCACCCCTGGTGTGGCCTAACTTTCATGGGCCAGTGGTGTGGCCAGGCCCCAGCCCCTCTCCGTCTCGTATTCTGGCTCCTTGAGTCTTCTGGTGAGATAGGATTTTCAGCATATTTTCCGGGATTTTTCCTGATAGTTGATTTTCTGCACAAAAACTAGACACCAAGGTAATTCTGCTAAAAATAGCGTAAGTCCGTGTTAGTTGTATCCAAATCATAGAAGTTTAGAGGAAAAACAAGCAAAAGTGTTCGAGAAAGTAGATACGTTTTGGATGTATCAGGCACCAATATCAAAAAATACATATAAGATGAAATAACATGATCATCATTACCCACATACTCTTATGTGTTCTACCCGTGCAAAACATCTATGCATAGATCAGGCTGTCATACCACTGTTGGGTTCGCAGCATAGAAAACAAAAAATTCCTACGATGTGAACTACTAACCACCAAGATCTATCTACCTAGATACAATAAATAGGTGGATATACATCCATAGAGAACATACCCTTGAAGAGCGACAAAGCGTTACGAGGTTGTACTCGTGGATGATGTAGTCATACACTTGCTGATCTTAAGATCATGATGAAGTCCAGCGAGTCTAGCAAGTCCAACACCAGCAAGTCCAGCACCGCAAAGTAGCGGTGCATCCATGATCACACACATGTTTGGTACCCCGAGAACCTTTGAGTACTCACTCCAACAAAGCAGCGGAAGCCGAAAATCCTTCCAGAAAAAGCCACCGGCAACATGTATCTCGCTAATCCGAGACCATGGGGAATTGCTAGAGGGGGAATAGAACCTTCCCGAGGAGGTGGTGCAAGAGGAGAGGATCCATGGGGCTCCTTTTATAGGGAATGGGGCACAACCCCATGGCCATGTCTGGCTGGCCATGGTGGGTTCCCCCACCTCTCCCTCATTCATGTGGGTGGAGCTTCCACTAAGCCCACTCACATAAATTTCAACTCCACTCACTTGCATTTAATGTCCACTAAATTAAATGCATTTTTATCTTTAAATAAAACACTTTTAGTTGTTTTATTCCGGATTTTGTTAATTACTTTAATTAACAAACATTCACATAAAACCCCTTGCAACATTTTGATATCACATGCAGAACAAATTTCAGCAATTTCACCTAAAACAATTCCGGGGTCCATTCAAAGAATTCTAGCACTTTCATAATCTTTATCTGGTATCTTATTTGCACCAAATGGTGTTGTTATACCTTAAGTGTGTCACCCTATGGTTCGTGAATAATGCATACATGATTGAGACCCCTCGCCGATCAATAATCAGCAGCGGGACCAAGAGATCCGTACTGACTCAGACACATTCAATGATGACTCCAGTGATCTTGTGAACCTTTAATGCGAGTAACTAAATCCCATTGTCTTGTGATATATTACATGTCTGAGATTCGATCATCGGTATCTCCATACCTAGTTTGATCTCGTTAGCGACATGCACTCTTTTCTCATTCCCATGATATAACATTCTAGTGATAAGATCACTTGCTTGCAAGATTATCTCAAGGTGATATCACCGAGAAGGCCTAGAGTATGTCTATCCATCACCGGGATGGAAAGCTCCCACTCTTGATCCATGAGCCTCTACATAACACCTTCGGAGTATCTGAACCCACCTTTATTGTCACCCTGTTATGGTGTGGAATTTGATGTTATCAAGTTACTCTTCCAGTGTTAGGGATTGACATGATCTCATGGTCTAAGGACTATAATTACTTTGTATGATGTTATAGCAATTTAAACACAATGACTTTGATCGTATTGCTATACTTTGGATGAATGTTCATCACATCATTCCACCAATGTTGTGACCTCATTATTAACAACATCCAATGTCTATTATCAGGAAACCTTGAACATCTTGTTAATCAACGAGCTAGCTTATATGAGAGGCATAACAAGGAACTCTTTATTTGTTTATTAAACACACATGTATTAACGTTTCCAATTAATACAATTATAGCATGCAAAATAAACATTTATCGTAAATGAGTAATAAGATAATAACCACTTTATTATTGGCTCTTGGGCATATTCCCTTTATCTATCTCTTTATAGTTCCATTTATGTTTGATAAGCTTAATGCCTTCTGGTGGGTCGACCAAGTATCAAAACTTGATTTTCATACATGGATACTATCCTAGATTTTATGGTGTCTAGCCATTTAACGGAGTCAGGGCCCATCATTGCTTCTTTGTAGTTGTTTCATCATTGTCCAACATTAATGTTTCGTCCTAAAATCTTACTATTTGAGTACAAACTTTACCCAACCTATTTGGTTCAATGGGAACTTCAATTTCTAGGACTACAACATTTTGTAGGCGCGGGAGCCTCGGGCGCCATAGTCGTCTCCGAAACACTTTTCGGTGATGTTCTACTTTGCTCATCTTGCTCAAATTCAATAACCTCATCAAGTTATATTGTCCTCCCAATCAAAAACTTTCATGAGGAACTTCTTTCTCGAGAACTATGTCATACTTGGCGACAAACACTTTTGTCTTTTTTCTTTTAAGGTAGAAGGAATCCCTAGATGTTACCAAGGGATAACCTAAAAAGACACATACATCCTATTTTGGTTTGTAAAGAATTTACATATGCCCAGCATACAATTTTTTTAAGAAAATACATTGGGTTTGATCCCATGCCATAACTCATATGGTGTCATTTCAACGGATTATGATGGCACACTATTCAGTGTAAAGCGGTGGTCTCTAATGCATAATCCACAAAAATATAACGGTAGTTTTATTTGTTTCATCATAGATCCAACCATGTCAAACAAGGTTTGATTACATCTCAAGAACACTCCACACTCTTGTGGTGTTTCTAGAGGTGCAAGTTGTGGAACAATTTCGCAGCTCTTAGATGCTTGCTAAACTCGTAACTCAAATATTTTTCCTCTATGATCCAATCATAGACTCTTGATTTTGTTGTAACGATGATTTTCCACTTCATCCAAAACACTTTTGAACAATTTTCAAATGTCTCATACTTCTTTCTCATGAAATAGATATACCCATATATATCCACTTGAATCATTGGTGAAAGTATATGAAGTAGAAGAATCCACCACGCGCGGCTACAGATAATGGACTACACACATCAACATGTATGATCTCCAACAAGTTAGTTGTTCGTTCAATATTGGCATGTGAACGGAGTTTTAGTCTTTTAGATAAGTCTCACAAGCGTCAATTCATTAAAAGTCAAATGACTCCAAAAGTCCATCATCATGGATTTTCTTCATGTGTTTCTTTCTAATATGACCTAAACGGTGGTATCACAATTAAGTGAAATTCAATCATTGTCTTATGATGTTTAGTGTCAGTGTTATGATGTCTGTATCACCTTCAAGATTTATAATAACTAATACATCCACTATGGATCACAACTTCAAGTTAAACAACTGTTCTCATAAAGCCGGAGCTATGTAACAATTACTAAGCTCTTACAATAAATCTCATAGGCTAGGTAACATGCCGACGATGAACACAATAACACTTTATTTTGTTCTTGGCATGCATCATCACCACATCCTTTTGCTAGTTATTTAGGCCATTGTAGTTCTTGCATTGTGTTGCTTTGTATGACACTTCATACCAACCAATTCGGTATCCAATACCCAAGAATTACATTGTTAACTAGCAAAGAATACATCCATAACTTGTATATCATCTATATACTCCTGAGCTGGACCTTTCTGGTCTTTCTTTTCTACCATATAATTTTACAATTTTTCTTTTGGTTTTTTCCTCTTGTTGCAGAAGAAGCATCCAACATCAATAATGGCGCCAACTTCATTGGCACATGATCGTAGGCGTGTTAGTCAAGCACTAGCACCCATGGAGTAACACTATTGAAGTTGATGTTTTATTCACTATCATCACATGACTAGCGTTCTTCTGGATTCAACTTTTAGCAATCTTTAAGTATAGTAAACAATTTACCCATACCTTTTTATCCATCCCATCATGACTAATTCATGATGAAGCTACTATAGCTTGATAGGAGGGATATGATAACAAGATCGATGCTTCAACTTTTGATTGATTTAGGCACCTAGCATCTTCAATCTTTGCATATACTCATACAATATGAGTACATGTTGCACCTGAATAATTCTCAATCATCTTGCAACAAAACAAGGTTTTAGATATCAAAATATCTTTCACTCCTTGCTTGTTTCTGAAACAATCTTTTCAGTTCCGAGAACACTTAGATTCTCAAAACATCTTTTGAAGATCAAGTTTCATGGAGGCAAGCATGATGTAGATACTAATTGGAACCATTGCTCTTTGCTCAAATTGCATTGAGCACGGGAGGGTTTAACAAAAGGTTGCAATAAGACTCAATCTTTAATTGTCACTCTAACATTACGGTACCAGTCCATAAAGTAAAATTACCAGATATCTATAGTTCTTTATCTCAATTAACAAACTAAGTGTAAGGTGGATAACGAATGCCAATGAATACTATGAACTATGCAAATTCACTTAGATTAATAGTTCATGATTAATGAGCTACTCAAAATTAACAACTTAATTATTTTGTAGCTCCCACTAAAATCAATATCTCTCATGATTGATACTTAGAGAGTCAAGATCCATGAACTTGTTTTCCTGGCACCAATGTTACATCGCGTACCGGGGAACAAGACCGGTAGGTAATCATACCAATCATATCATCATATGATTCTTGTTAATCTTTCGATTCTTGTGTTCCATACTCTAGACGTTCTAGCTAGTATGTCAAGTGAACCTTAGTATACCAGTAGTGCGACAGTTTCGCACCCACATTATGAACGTTGCTAGGTGAATCCATGTTACATGACTCACACCAGTTCGAATCCCATGTTATGTGGTGGCTAACTTAGGTAGAACACATGATACATTGATAATTTTAAGTGAGACATCATCCTATTTATTATGACTACCATGTAACAAATAAAGTACATAAAAGGATTAACATCACATGCAATTCAAATAGTGATATGGTATAGCACTTTGCGTTAACGATCTCCATCATCAACGTCTTCTGGCGGCATGTACTTCTCCACGCGCCTTGGGCATAGCATCGAGTTCCATCATTGCTTGATCATCATCACAAAGTCTTGATTTTACAACTATTACTACTCTAGCTAATAAAGTAAAAACAACTATGGATATTACAATAATATTATGACAATCATCACGGCTCTGGCCACTCATGCCCAACGAGATTACAACATAACACATCTCATACATCACATTGCAAACATCTCATTGCTATACCACATCACTTCCTGTAAAAACAAGTTAGACGCCTCTAACACGCTTTGCTAACTTACATGACTCTATGGTTTCCTAGAGATCCATTCATTACTTATGTGGTAAGTAAGCATCATCATCGGTCGACTTGCTTTTTGACTTGTTCGGGGTATGTCCCCCCTGCACTATAAATAGTACAATAGCTTCACTAGACTTCGTCTATACGCATGACCCCCGTGCGAACTTCACCAAATTCACATAAGCCCAGTGTGCAAAATTTCTCTCAACTATTGCGTAAAAACAGGCACCCGACAAAGTTGTTTTGTGCATCCGAAGTACACTTCACAAACTAGTCTCGATCTGAAGATCGTAAAGTCAGCTCGGGCTACTAATCACACAATACCGCCAAGATCCAAATTGCAATAATTGGGTAGCAAGAACGAGATTAACAATACCGGAATTCAATGATTCCTCTATCCGTACCTGTGCCTACTCATAGACCGCTCTAATACCACTGTTGGGAAACACGCTACGCAAAAAAAATCTAGCGCATAACCAAGATCATATGCATGGGCAGAGGTAATGGATCATACCCTCGAAGACCGAACTAGCATAAGGTTGTCGATGACAAGGTTGGTCGTACGTCGACCCCCGCAAAAAGACTTAGCGAGTCGTGAGGAGATGTATTATCCCACGGACGGCTCCCACGAACATGCACCAATGAATACATCGTTGTTGAAGTAGTTAGTGCATCGATTCCCGCAGCTAGTCAATTAACCGCGAGAAGATTTCTCCTTGTGAAGATCCGCACGATCAAGTGCTCCAAGTGTCGCACCTCCAACGGTATCCACACGTCCAATATAAGCGGCAGCGCATTGAGGTGTGATCAAGAACACATAGCCGAAGCGGGAACATGTCGACAAAGATCCGGCAGCGCTTCCACAGTCCCGTCTAGATTAGATCCAGACAGAGGTAGAACTCGGGCAGCGCTCCTGCATCATAGTAGAAGAAGAACCTAGGGCACGCCCACCCTAGGGTTTGAGTCCTCGACATGGAGGAGGAAGGATGAGAGGGAGGTGGTGGTGCACTAGGTGGCAACGCGGCTAGGGTGCGCGGCAGCGGTGGGCGTAGGGCGGTGGCGGCTAGGGTTTTAGCCAGGAGGAGGCAGCGGATTGGGTGGCTAAGGGCACGACTTGAGTACCTCTTGGGGTGCCCCTTGGTGACCTTTCATAGGTGTCAAGGCCCCTTGGGTCGTCCTTGACCTAGCCCCAAAGTTTGGACGAGATCCGGTAGGTGTAGGTCAATCCAAACCTAGTCAAAAACGGATTCCTTTTGCAGCTCCAAATTTTACTAGTGTATCTTTCCTTGCCCGTTACTTTAACATGGATGCACCTATTATGGAACCTTACGGACATCCTAAGATGACCCGGGTTACCCTGGTACCTTCCGTAACCTTCCATAATCTTTCGGAACCTTCCGCTTCATACAAAACCTTCCATATATGTTCGGAACCATTCTGGACACTCCCGAAACCATTCTGGACATTTCCGGGACCTCTCGGAACCATTCCGAGACCATCCGAGACACTCTCGGAACCGTTCTATCATCTCATTAATGCTCAAAACTTATTTTTAACACTCTCGGCAATATTCTGGATACCTCCGATATATTCTAAGACACTCCGAACACCTTCGGAATTACTTCTCTACTAAATATTCATTCGCACTCATATTCTAAATGCCATTGAACTCTTAAGTGTGTGTGACCCTATGGGTTCAGATATTTCCGGACATGTCCAGAACTCTATCCACGACAATGATTACTATTGGTGTCTTGATACACGTAGTAACCCCCACAGGTAACACGAAGATCTTTATCATGTGAACCGTTATATTATGTCTGATACATATCGTATTGCTTCGTCGATACTTTACATTGACCGAGATGAAAAGCTAGGTTATTATTGTTACCTAGCATGTACTCTTTACTCATACCGGACTATCGATGTTCATGTGTTCAACAACTTGATCATGTGTCTGGCCAGACGATGACGAACACCATAGTACATGAGTGGGCCTAGAGTGTATCTCTCCATCATCAGGAGTAGTAATTCCCGCAAGCACACCATGTGAATAATTAGGATACATCCGGTAAGATAAGTATCAACTTTATAATTACTCCGTTAAGAGCAACATTTGAAGAATCTTGCCATGTCCATATTGTACCCAAGTTCACATGTGTCTCGCGGTCAAACGATATTTAGTAAAGGTAATACATTTTTTATGAGAAACTACCGATAACAATATTGACGATGTGTTTCACGGTAGATCATGTTGGGTCTATCCATCGTCATTGTTCTCCCAACAACTCCGATCTCATATATCACTGGCAACTCCACAACACATTATTGTTTTGCCCATTGTCAGAAAACCAGGACTATCAATGATACATGAACTAGTCTTAGAGGCAAGACTAGGTGTAGCATCCCATCTGTCTAACATCTGTAATGCTACATGGTCTAATAATAAAATGCTACTGCCTACATATATATTGTTGCATCATCATTATATCATGCTCATGTCATCATGCCACCTTGCATTTGAGCATCATATAAAACCCCTTTCCATTTCCTTCTTCTCTCATATGCATTCATATTACTTGTATTTGCCTCTTGATGAATTGTAGTTGCTTCTTGATAAATTGCTTCATGCCCAAGTTGAGTTGAGGACATATCTCTTTAATTCTTTCCACCTATTAACTTGTCAATTTCATCTCTCTTTGGAATCCATTCTAATACCACCATACATGTATATGTGGGCCCTACCATTTTGTTCTTGGTATTTAACTCATGCCCATCCATGTATAGTGTATGGATCCACCAATATTATCCTTGTTTTTGCTCACCTCAAATCTTGTTTTGTTTTCTCTTTTCTTACACTACCACATGCATGCAAGTGCCTCACATGCATGCAATTGTGCATTATTGCATGTGCATGCAATATAAAACCACCTAATCTAGCCACATGAAATATTAGACCCTTTTAACATTTGGTTTTTCTAAAATTCGATTTGGGGTTTTGTTGGCTTTTTGTATGTGTTTCAAACAAGGTTTGGGAAATAAATTTAAACCAAACAAATCTAAAGAGGGAATCCTATCTCTACCATATCCCTAACAATCTTCTCCACCTAAACCCTACATGCTTACATACATATACTAGCTAGCTAATCTCTCCCCCTCTCTATTCTAACCTTGCTTATCCTCACCGTGACCATGCATGTGTGCATACATGTGATATTTTTTTATCTCTTGCTAAACCACCGATGCCATCTTCAGCCTAAACCAAACCAGCCAGCTGACCCCCCTCTTGCAACATCAGCCGTCTCGCGTGACCCTCTCTCCCTCTCGCTGCCTAAAGCGAGCAGCAGCACCCCAGGCACCATCCCCATCCACTCCTTCCCAGATCAGATCGAAAACCTCCTTCCTCTCATCGCCACCTAGCCGAAACCCTACCATGTTGTCACCGTCCATCCCTCTTCACCGCTCATCTATCACGTCGTCGGAGCGAAGCAGCCGGGAGGAGTATCACGAGGAGCTGCTGAAGCTGATCGGTACCTGGAGCATACTGGAGTAGTCCTGGAGCCACTGCAGATCGCTGACGCTGTCCCTACGCGCCCACACGCTCGCCACCGGCCGCGTTCACCGCCGCCGCGCACGCGAGTACGTCGCCACCATCGCCTCGCCACCGACCTTCCCACGGTGAGCAACTCACCTTCCCCCTGCACTCCTTCCCTGGCACGTCGCCGCAGTCACCACATCTTGCCGCCCGCGCACGCGCAGCAGCGCCAGACAGCGCGTAGCAAGACGCTTAGTCTCGATCCCACGCGATAGCTCCGCATCTTTGTTCCCATAGACGCCTCGGCCTCCTCGGTCCAGATCCGGCGCCTCTGAGCACTTGAAGGCGTAGAGGGTACGTCCAGCTCGCCTTAGCAGCTCGCGGCACCCCAAACCATGGACTATAGCTTCGGTAATCTTCCTCAAAAAATCGAACCATGTTCCAGTCCACAGCGCATCGATTTCTGTCAGTTCGAGACCAAGCGCAGCACCTCTGAATCCCTTAAATTTCCAAGCGCTGCAGACTTCTTCTGTCGATTCTCCCTTGATCAAAGTGGTAGATCTTTGATCCCTCTACAAGTTGCTCCTTTACAGCACGACGGTATCTCACTTCAATCTTTTAACATCTTCAATCCAAGACGGGTCCTGCTAGCGGCATTCCGAGCTGTTCTTCGTCAGTGTTGCCTGTGAAATTTTCTTCCTCTGTTCGACGATGTTTTCCGGTCTCTACATCCATCCTCCGGAGACACTTCTTGAAACAAACTTGTAAACCAACCTGTTCTCTACACTTTTGCTTTTTGTTTCGTCGCGAGATCTGCAGCCAAACACTCGCCATCTTCATTCAAAATCGGGTGCAGCTGCTGTTTTTCTCAGACTCTTTTTTTTTTAGTTTTGTCAGCCTCGCGGAGAGTTTTGCGCATAAGCCCCTGAACTTTTTCCTGCCTCCACCCGCGGTCCTCTGAGCCCACCGGTCAGCCGCCGTGCCGTTTTACGAAAAGGCACCCGGACTCCGCCGTTTTTCCCTCCGCACGGACCCGGCTCGCCCACGTGTCCAGCCCCTACTGGTGCACACCCCGCGATACGTTGGCCCCACTGTTCATCTTCTGTATAGCTTCGCCACGGTGAGAAGAAAGCCGCTGCCATCACAAAGACAACGATGCGTCAGGTCCACCCACCCTGTGATGGCTATTATCTCCTATGTAACAAAAGTTCCAGCGACTTTTTCAAAATAAAAATAATTCCAGAAAATTGTTTATATGTTTTTAAAATCCAGAAAATTAATGTCTTTAATTTGATAATTTCAAATAATATATGTTTTTGAATCAGAAAAATATGAAGATTTCAAATATGCCATCCAAAATAATGATGGACTAATTTAAATTTTTGAAATTGTTTAATTTGCAATAAATGCCTTTTTCTCAATTAATTAATAACTTTAATTCTATAACTCCAAATTTAACAAATAATATGTCTAAATCGATCAGCGCGATGAGCCTGTTGTGTTTATGCATTCCATGATATGAATTGAAGCATGCATCATATAAATATTAAGTGGACAGCAAGTGTTATGGGAGCAAAACATGACTAAAAACTTAATAAGATGATTTATTCTTGCCCCCACACCTCACCCTTGCCATGCTATATTATTGTCATATAAATTGTGCATCATTCATCATGGCATGCTTGTTTGCTTGTCGCATTTTATTCATATGCTTGTGCACTTTATTTATGTTGGCCCTTGTTTGTTTGGTTCTTCTTCGAATAGACACCGAGCAGGGGAATTATCAGGAATCCCAGGAGTACTACCCAGATCCACCTCTTGCTTCAACTGAGCTGCCAGGCAAGCACTACCACATGCTTGCATACATATAGTACCTATTGCCTCTATATTATTCTTGCATCATTGAGTCGCGATTGCATTAAATTGAATCCCAAGTACTGCATAGCCTTTACTTTTAAACCCCACCAAGCCTGTTCCTCAATCCCATGAGCCATTACTACAGGAGTTGTTTGAGCCATGCGAGTCGTAGAACAGCATGTATAGGGTATGTGAGTGTCTGTTGGATAACGAGGTACCTAAACAACTTAACCTGAGTAGTAATGGGATCATTAATGAAAGAGGCACCGGTGGGCAATATTTGTTATTTGGTTTTTCCTGCCCACTTGTGTCTCGTAGGACCCTGAGTACTTGATTCCTGTTCCTTGACTATTCACACTACCCACATCAAGGAGGCCTTATGGACCCCCCTGAGCTAGAGCTTGATTCATTTCTATTTCTTGGGGCCACAAACTAGTTTGGGGTTTTATTTACTATCCTGTACTTATGCCATGTTACTGTTTATTTAAGATTGTGCGTGGAGCACCTGTACTATTTTGGATGCGGAGTGTTTTTGCGGTATCGACAAGCCCAGTCACATTTTCGGGTTCCCAGTCGTTTATAGCCATTGACGCAAACCTTGGGTCCGTCTCAGAGTCGGCCAACTTCGTTGCGGGTAGCTTAATGGGGTGGCCCCCTGAAATATTTTATGAATCCTGTGATCGCTTTGTCGTGAATACCTCGTTGGGTTTTGAGTTGGTTTTTCCGAGGTTGATCGAGTGTGTGTTGCTATTTGTGCACCCCTACAGGGTAAATCTTTCTGAAAGCCGTGTCCGCGGTTATGGACGATTTGGAGCACAGTTTCTCGATCATAGACAAGTATAACTAAAGTACCGCTTTTAATTTGACTAAATACCTGACTAGTAAATAGTGCAATACTCATGGAATGGTTAATAAAACTGCCAACGGATGGGTTGTTCGTCTGCTTTCGCTGGTGTTTAGAAGGAGGATGGATCTGTTACTTTATACTGTTATAACTATTGTTCCTAATTAACGGATATCCGTCTATCATTGGTTAGGCGGATGGTTAGCGAGTATCTATAGACTTGTTAGTTATTATCTTTTGCTACAATTGCGTCACCCCAGGTATATGTCCCCTTTAGAGGCATAAAGACTTGCTGAGTACCCCTAGGGTCTCACAGGATAAATTGTTTGATTCAGATGAACAGGTGTATTCGCAAGATGGATACTGGGTGGAGGAGACAGATGATGTTGGCAACGATCACGCGGTGTAGAGATTCCGGGAATGGGGATCCGCGAGATCTGTGGGCGGGATGTGCTTACTTATGTGGCATCTTATGCCGATTTGCTTCTTGTCCGCATCGATCTTGTTCTCGCCCGCTTGATACTCTGATGTTTGATGTATGAGGAGCTATCCTACACTATTATCTCTATCTAGGATATTTGGATCTTGCCATATGGCGTTGCAATATTTCTATTTCTTTTAGATGGTATGGCTTTGAGAACTGTTGTAAGGTAGCTTGCATACATACTCACTTGTGTATGTATTTGATCTCTTCGCCTGTTGCCTACGCCGCTCGCTCTTGTCCCGATGTTCTGGAAGTGGTTAGGACGGCCGACGGGTCTACACGTGGGTGGTCCCTAGGCCCCCGCTATACTATTTTAACCACTTTTGGTTCATCCAGGCTTGAACTTAGAGCGTAGGGTCCGAGGTTGTTACAATTGGTATCAGAGCCATCCCGCCCTTCAGGGTCTCAGCCAAATGGTCGTTGTCAGTCTAGCAAATATTTTGGTAGCTATGTATACTAGGGAAAAACAAAACGCGAGAGTAGGACTGCTTCCACTTTTCTTCTTACCCACCCACCCACCCTTTTCTGGTAAGGAAGTGTAACGTTTTCAATCCTCTTCTAAAATTCAAACTAGGATTCACGTGTTCTGGGTTCCGTAGTACCATAGGTTGTGTGAGTGTGTGTGTGAATTCCTTGTCTATCTGTTGCATCCAACTTGTTGTCGCTATCTGCCTTTTGGTTATCAACTGTTGGTACATTCCATACCGACAGGCTTTTGTAAACCGACACGATCTATCTGATTCGTTGTAAACCGACGCGATCTATCTTACTCTTTGTTATCCGACGCTATCTTGTTTGGGGTGTTTGTTCCGTAGTTGCTAATCTTTAGGTTCATCTTAAGAAAGAAGGAAGTTGGGATATGTGTTTTACTTATTCATGTGCGGAGTAATGATTTGAGTGCGGGATGGAGTCGCGACCATACCACTACTTTTATCATTCGCTCTTGTATATTGAATTGGTAGAGTTACTAATCTTGATTCGTTAAGTGGTTTTGCGCATATAGTGGTATTTTAATGCCGAAAATTGCGGAATTTTTTTCTTTGATAGCTTTGTGTACCACACTCCTTGTTCAGTCGTGTGCGATATTCTTAATATCTTCTAGGTGCTTTGAACTTTGTTGATATTTTAATATCATCTTAGTAATTTGTGTCCTTAATCTTGGTTAATTCCATTTTGGTACTATTTTGGATTATTATTATTCTCCATTATGGTACTGACTTGAGTTTTATATCAATCACAGGATGGCACAACCACGCCGTTCTGAGGAGGACATACCACCTGAACTGGGGGCTGCGTTGGCAAGTATTGCTAATGCCTTGGGAGCAATGCAGTAGAACTAGCAGCGCTTTGAAGAAAGTGTCAGGAGGAATGAGTTTGTTCCGCTACCTCCACCTCCCAAGCGAGGAGACATCAAGAGCTTTCTGAAGTTTAACCCGCGCCACTTTGAGGTGTCTGATCAGCCACTAGATGCTGATGATTGGCTGCGTGAGATGTCAAGGTTGGTGATGACTGCTGATGTTCCTGAGCAAGAATGGGTAAACTGTGCCACTCACCTTCTGAAGGGAGACACAGCTCTATGGTGGGAGAATTACCTGAAGGCAAACCACTCTGGTTTTCAGCATACTTGGGAGCAGTTCACTAGGGCTTTCAAAGAGCAATATCTGTCAGAAATTGTCATGGAAAGGATGAAGGAAGTGTTTCTCAACCTCAAGCAGGGCAATGACAATGTCAACACCTATATCAGAAACTTCATGAATCTTTCTCGGTATGGTGGCGATGAGATCTCTGATGACAAGAAGAAGCAAAAGAGGTTTAGGCAAGGGCTCAATGCATCTATCAAATATGCAATCACTCATGCAAGGCCAGGGTCTTTTCTAGAACTCCAACATACAGCTCTATAGGAGGAAGCAAGTAGGCAAGTGTTCGAGGAGTCCAAGAAACACAGCCGTGAGGCAGCAAGCTCTTTAGCTATGACAGCTCCTTCTAAGCACCGCGTGTGGGTTCCTAATACCGCACCGCCGCTCCCGGCTCCACCAAGACCTTCAAGCTACACGGCAAGGCCACCAAACTCCTTCACCGCGGCTCCTAGGGGCTACAACCACAACTACCCTGGAGCGCCTGGCGGAGTCCCTGGATACGCTGCTTCACGTCCACCTGGTGCTTGCTACACTTGTGGGAACACTGGACATCAACACTGGAGTTGTCCCATGAACAACAAAGCTCTTCCTCCACCACCTCCAAGGCCTGCAGCAAGTTCTTCTATGGTTCGTGCACCTCCACCTCGGGCTCTCAACATCAACACTAAGCCCGGGTCCACTGTTGCTCGTGCCAACTGTGTCAACGTCGCTCAAGCTGAGCATGCACCTGGAGTTGTGATGGGTATGCTTCCTGTTAACTCAGTTCCTGCACGAGTTTTGTTCGATTCTGGTGCATCGCATTCTTTTGTTTCTCACAAGTTTGCAAATGAGAATGAGTTAGCAATGGATGCGCTTCCTAAGAGCTTGATGGTCCTTTCTCCTGGGGTAACAATGGCATCTTGCAAAATCAGCCATGGCAATCAAATTGAGATTGGTGGCTCTTTGTTCCCAGCTTCCTTAATTATTCTGGGCAATTCTGACATTGATGTTATCTTGGGCATGGATTGGTTGATAGCAAATGCAGCTGTGATTGATTATGCTGAACGCTCGGTTTCTCTGAAAATTCTTTAAGGCCATATAGTCTATTCTCCAAGTCTGACTCCCGCAATTCAGCTTTTCTCTTTGGCGGCTCTGAATGATGATGCTATGGATGCTATTTAGAGTGTTCCGGTGGTTTGTGAGTTCCCAGATGTTTTTCCTGAAGAGTTTCCAGGTATGCCTCCTGATCGAGAGGTCGAGTTTGTGATTGAGCTTGAACCTGGAACCGCTCCTATCTCCAAGCGGCCTTATAAAATGGGTCCTGCTGAGTTGGCTGAACTCAAATGTCAGCTTGATGAACAAGAGAAGTTGGGTTTCATTCAGCACAGTACTTCTTCTTGGGGTAGCCCAACCATCTTTGTGAAGAAGCGAGACAAGACTGATAGACTTTGTGTTGACTATCGGGCTCTCAATGCTAAAACCATCAAGAATAAATATCCCCTTCCACGGATTAATGATCTCTTCGATCAGCTAGCTGGAGCTGTGGTATTCTCTAAGCTTGACTTGAGAAGTGGTTATCATCAAATCAAGATTCGCAAGGAAGATGTTCCCAAAACAGCTTTCACCACCCGCTATGGCCTGTACGAGTACACGGTCATGTCCTTCGGTCTCACCAACGCACCTGCCACCTTCTCGAGGCTTATGAACTCGGTTTTCATGGAGTATCTTGATAAGTTTGTCGTGGTCTATCTGGATGATATTCTAGTCTATTCTAAGTCAAAGGAAGAACATGAAGAACACCTTCAGTGTGTCCTAAACAAGCTTCGTGAGAACCGTCTGTATGCACAATTCTCCAAGTGTGAGTTCTGGCTGCCTGAAGTCACCTATCTGAGTCACGTCATCTCCGCCAAGGGCATTGCCGTCAACCCAGAAACTGTTCGGACAATTTTTGACTGGCTTCCACCCAAAAATATCAAAGAAGTCTGGAGTTTCCTTGGTTTGGCTAGTTACTGCCGTCGCTTCGTTCAGAATTTCTCGAAGATTGCGAAGCCTCTTACCGATCTCCTCAAGAAAGGCAAGAAATACCTTTGGTCTCCTGCATGTCAAGCAAGCTTTGAAACACTCAAAGAGAAGCTCACTTCCACACCAGTCTTGATTCCTCCAGATACATCAAAGCCTTTCCAGATATTCTGTGACGCCTCCTTGGAAGGATTGGGTGTGATCCTTATGCAAGAAAAAAAGTTGTTCCTTATGCCTCTCGACAGTTGAAGACGCATGAGATCAACTATCCTACACATGACCTCGAACTCGCATCAGTTGTCTTTGCTTTGAAAGTATGGAGGCACTACTTGCTTGGCAACCGTTGTGAGATCTTTTCTGATCACAGGAGTCTGAAGTATATCTTCACACAACCTGATCTCAACCTTCGTCAGAGGAGGTCGATTGAAGCAATTAATGATTTCGATCTGACCATCAACTACATTCCTGGCAAAGCTAATGTCATGCCCGATGCTCTCAGCCGAAAAGCTTATGTCAACAACCTCATGGTGGAAGAAAAACAGCCTCTCTTGTGCGAGGAATTCCGTCAGCTCAACCTTGAAATTGTGGATCAAGGGTATCTTCTGAACCTTCTGGCAACCCCTCTCTTGGAAGAAAAAGTTCGCTCCATTCAACTTGGTGATCCTTACACTAAAAAGATCATCTCCAACATCCAGCTTCCGAAATATGAGTCCTTCCACGTAGACGACCAAGGCGCTCTATTCTTTGAACACCAGATGTTTGTTCCGAACTACCCGGGTTTGAGAGAGCAAGTTCTTAAAGAAGCTCATGATGCTGTTCTTTCTATCCATCCTGGCAGCACTAAGATGTATATGGACTTGAAAACACAGTATTGGTGGCCTGGACTGAAACGATATTGTGCCAAGTATGTCTCGGAGTGTGATGTTTGCCGCAGAGTTAAAGATGTCCATCAGAGACCTTCCGGTCTTCTACAACCATTGAAGACTCCGGAATGGAAATGGGAGAAAGTAGAGATGGACTTCATAACTGGTTTTCCAAGGTCGCAGAAGGGCAACAATGCAATCTGTGTTGTCATCGACAAGCTTTCTAAAGTGGCTCACTTCTTTCCCGTCAAGGAAACAATTTCTGCAATTCAGTTGGATGAGCTCTATATCAACATAATTGTCTCTCTGTATGGGGTTCCTCTTGAGATCAGCTCAGACCGTGGAAGCATCTTCACTTCCAAGTTCTGGGGAAGTTTCCAAAATGCTTTGGGAAAAAAGTTGAACTTCAGCATAGCTTACCACCCTCAGTCACAAGGACAAGTTGAAAGGATCAATCAGATTCTGGAAGATATGCTCCGTGCTTGCGTCATCTCTTTCGGCATGAAGTGGGAAGAATGCCTTCCTTATGCTGAGTTCTCTTACAACAATAGCTTCTAGAAGAGTCTAAAGATGGCACCATTTGAGGTTCTCTATGGTCGCAAGTGTAGAACTCCGATTGGTTGGTCGGGCGCAGGTGAAAGAACATTGTTTGGCCCCAACATTGTAACTCAAGCAGAGGAGAAGGTTCACATCATTCTGGAAAACCTAAAGGTTGCTCAAAGTCGCCAGAAGAGTAACTATGACGGAAAGCACACGGACATGGAGTATGTCCCTGGTGATCTCGTTTACCTTCGTGTCACTCCCATGAGGGGCACGCACCGGTTTGGTATCAAAGGAAAGCTGGCTCCTAGATACATCGGTCCTTTCAAAGTTCGTGGAAGAAGAGGAGAAGTCGCTTATGCTCTTGAGCTCCCTGAAAAACTCAAGGTCCATGATGTTTTCCATATCTCTCAACTCAAGAAGTGCTTCAAGGATCCTGGTAGGACCATGGACCATGAGCTCATCAATCTCCAAGAAGACCTGTCTTATCAAGAACACCCCCACAAAAATCCTAGAAGTCGCAGAAAGAAGGACTCGCTACAAGTCCATCAAGTTCTGCAAGGTGCAGTGGTCGCACCATTCCGTTGATGAAGCCACTTGGGAACGCGAGGATGAGCTCCGTGCCAAGTATCCTACCCTCTTCGTGTCTTCTTCTTCTTCCTAGAATCTCGGGGCGAGATTCCTGTTTAGTGGGGGAGAGTTGTAGCATCCCATCTGTCTAACATATGTAATGCTACATGGTCTAATAATAAAATGCTACTGCCTACATATATATTGTTGCATCATCATTATATCATGCTCATGTCATCATGCCACCTTGCATTTGAGCATCATATAAAACCCCTTTCCATTTTCTTCTTCTCTCATATGCATTCATATTACTTGTATTTGCCTCTTGATGAATTATAGTTTCTTCTTGATAAATTGCTTCATGCCCAAGTTGAGTTGAGGGCATATCTCTTTAATTCTTTCCACCTATTAACTTGTCAATTTCATCTCTCTTTGGAATCCATTCTAATACCACCATACATGTATATGTGGGCCCTACCATTTTGTTCTTGGTATTTAACTCATGCCCATCCATGTATAGTGTATGGATCCACCAATATTATCCTTGTTTTTGCTCACCTCAAATCTTGTTTTGTTTTCTCTTTTCTTACACTACCACATGCATGCAAGTGCCTCACATGCATGCAATTGTGCATTATTGCATGTGCATGCAATATAAAACCACCTAATCTAGCCACATGAAATATTAGACCCTTTTAACATTTGGTTTTTCTAAAATTCGATTTGGGGTTTTGTTGGATTTTTGTATGTGTTTCAAACAAGGTTTGGGAAATAAATTTAAAACAAACAAATCTAAAGAGGGAATCCTATCTCTACCATAGCCCTAACAATCTTCTCCACCTAAACCCTACATGCTTACATACATATACTAGCTAGCTAATCTCTCCCCCTCTCTATTCTAACCTTGCTTATCCTCACCGTGACCATGCATGTGTGCATACATGTGATATTTTTTCTCTCTTGCTAAACCACCGATGCCATCTTCAGCCTAAACCAAACCATCCAGCTCACCCCCCTCTTGCAACATCGATCCAGTCCAGCCGGACCCCTGAACCCTTCTCTGTTGTCCTATTTTTCTTCTACCTACCAGCTCACGTGCGAGGCAACCAGGACACAGCCGACTCGCGTGACCCTCTCTCCCTCTCGCTGCCTAAAGCGAGCAGCAGCACCCCAGGCACCATCCCCATCCACTCCTTTCCCAGATCAGATCGAAAACCTCCTTCCTCTCGTCGCCACCTAGCCGAAACCCTACCATGTTGTCACCGTCCATCCCTCTTCACCGCTGATCTATCATGTCGTCAGAGCGAAGCAGCCAGGAGGAGTATCACGAGGAGCTGCTGAAGCTGATCGGTACCTGGAGCATACTGGAGTAGTCCTGGAGCCGCTGCAGATCGCCGATGCTGTCCCTGCGTGCCCACACACTCGTCACCGGCCGCGTTCACCGTCGCCGTGCACGCGAGTACGTCGCCATCATCGCCTCGCCACTGACCTTCCCGCGGTGAGCAACTCACCTTCCCCCTGCACTCCTTCCCTGGCACGTCGCCGAAGTCGCCACATCTTGCCGCCACAAGGACGCGATGATAAATACCAGACGCGAAGAAGCACGCCAAGGCTTAGTCTCAGATCCCCACGCGACAAAGATCGCACCTCTGTTCCCGTAGATGCCCCGGCCTCCTCGGTCCAGATCCGGCGCCTCTGAGCACTTGAAGGCGTAGAGGGTATGTCCAGCTCGCCTTAGCAGCTCGTGGCACCCCAAACCGTGGACTATAGCTTCGGTAATCTTCCTCGAAAAATCGAACCATGTTCTAGTCCACAGCGCTTCGATTTCCGTCAGTTCGAGACCAAGCGCAGCACCTCTATATCCCTTAAATTTCCGAGCGATGCAGACTTCTTCTGTCGATTCTCCCTTGATCAAAGTGGTAGATCTTTGACCCCTCTACAAGTTGCTCCTTTACAGCACGGCAGTATCCTGCTTCAATCTTTCAGCATCTTCAATCCAAGACGGGTCCTGCTAGCGGAATTCCGAGCTGTTCTTCGTCAGTGTTGCCTGTGAAATTTTCTTCCTCTGTTCGACGACGTTTTCCGGTCTCTACAGCCATCCTCCGGCGACACTTCTTGAAACAAACTTGTAAACCAACCTGCCCTCTACACTTTTGCGTTTTGTTTCGTCGCGAGATCTGGAGCCAAACTCTCACCATCTTCATTCAAAATCGGGTGCAGCTGCTGTTTTTCTCAGACTTTTTTTCAGTTTCGTCAGCCTCGCGGAGAGTTTTGCACATAATCCCCTGTACTTTTTCCCGCCTCCACCCGTGGTCCTCTGAGCCCACCGGTCAGCCGATACTGTTTCTGAAATGGCACCAGACTATTGTTTTTCCCTTCACTGACCTTTCGTGTCCAGCCTGGCAAGACACGCGTGGCCCCACGATACGTTGGCCCCACTCGTCTATCTCAGTGGCTAGCTTCGGCCACGGTGAGAAAGCCGCTGCACCGTTTACCGCCAGCGCAGCGATGCGTCAGCGTCGGGTCCATCCGTCTGTGACTGCGGCTATCTGTTCCTATGTAACAAAAGTTCCAGTGACTTTTTCAAAATAAAAATAATTCTAGAAAATTGTTTATATGTTTTTAAAATCCAGAAAATTAATGTCTTTAATTTGATAATTTCAAATAATATATGTTTTTGAATCTGAAAAATATGAGGATTTCAAATATGCCATCCAAAATAATGATGGACTAATGTAAATTTTTGAAATTGTTTAATTTGCAATAAATGCCTTTTCTCAATTAATTAATAACTTTAATTCTATAACTCCAAATTTGACAAATAATATGTCTAAATCGATCAGCGCGATGAGCCTGTTCTGTTTATGCATTCCATGATATGAATTGAAGCATGCATCATATAAATATTAAGTGGACAGCAAGTGTTATGGGAGCAAAACATGACTAAAAACTTAATAAGATGATTTATTCTTGCCCCCACACCTCACCCTTGCCATGCTATATTATTGCCATGTAAATTGTGCATCATTCATCATGGCATGCTTGTTTGCTTGTCGCATTTTATTCATATGCTTGTGCACTTTATTTATGTTGGCCCTTGTTTGTTTGGTTCTTCTTCGAATAGACACCGAGCAGGGGAATTATCAGGAATCCCAGGAGTACTACCCAGATCCACCTCTTGCTTCAACTGAGCTGCCAGGCAAGCACTACCACATGCTTGCATACATATAGTACCTATTGCCTCTATATTATTCTTGCATCATTGAGTCGCGATTGCATTAAATTGAATCCCAAGTACTGCATAGCCTTTACTTTTAAACTCCACCGAGCCTGTTCCTCAATCCCATGAGCCATTACTACAGGAATTGTTTGAGCCATGTGAGTCGGTAGGACCCCGAGTACTTGATTCCTGTTCCTTGACTATTCGCACTACCCACATCCGGGAGGCCTTATGGACCCCCCCTGAGCCAGAGCTTGATTCATTTCTATTTCTTGGGGCCACAAACTAGTTTGGGGTTTTATTTACTATCCTGTACTTATGCCATGTTACTGTTTATTTAAGATTGTGCGTGGAGCACGTGTACTGTTTTGGATGCGGAGTGTTTTCGCGGTATCGACAAGCCCAGTCACATTTTCGGGTTCCCAGCCGTTTACAGCCATTGACGCAAACCTTGGGTCCGTCTCGGAGTCGGCCAACTTCGTTGCAGGTAGCTTAATGGGGTGGCCCCCTGAAATATTTTATGAATCCTGTGATCGCTTTGTCGTGAATGGCTCGTTGGGTTTTGAGTTGGTTTTTCCGAGGTTGATTGAGTGTGTGTTGCTATTTGTGCACCCCTGCAGGGTAAATCTTTCTGAAAGCCGTGTCCGCAGTTATGGACGACTTGGAGCACAGTTTCTCGATCATAGACAAGTATAACTAAAGTACCGCTTTTAATTTGACTAAATACCTGACTAGTAAATAGTGCAATACTCATGGAATGGTTAATAAAACTGCCAACAGATGGGTTGTTCGTCTGCTTTCTCGTTGGTAAGCGAGAAGGAGGATGGATCTGCTACTTTATACTGTTATAACTGTTGTTCCTAATTAACGGACATCCGTCTATCATTGGTTAGGCAGATGGTTAGCGAGTATCTATAGACTTGTTAGTTATTATCTTTTGCTGCAATTGCGTCACCCCAGGTATATGTCCCCTTTAGAGGCATAAAGACTTGCTGAGTACCCCTAGGGTCTCACACTTTAAATTGTTTGATTCAGATGAACAGGTGTATTCGCAAGATGGATACTGGGTGGAGGAGACAGATGATGTTGGCAACGACCACGCGGTGTAGAGATTCCGAGGATGGGGATCCGCGGGATTTGTGGGTGGGATGTACTTACTTATGTGGCATCTTATGCTGATTTGCTTCTTGTCCGTACTCGGATCTTGTTCCTGCTTTCGCTTGATACTCTGATGTTTAATGTATGAGGAGCTATCCTACACTATTATCTCTATCTAGGATCTTGCCGTATGGCGTTGCAATATTTCTATTTCTTTTAGATGGTATGGCTCTGAGAACTGTTGTAAGGTAGCTTGCATACATACTCACTTGTGTATGTATTTGATCTCTTCGCCTGTTGCCTACGCCACTCGCTCTTGTCCCGATGTTCTAGAAGTGGTTAGGACGGCCGACGGGTCTACACGTGGGTGGTCCCTGGGCCCCCGCTGTACTATTTTAACCACTTTTGGTTCATCCAGGCTTGAACTTAGAGCGTAGGGTCCGAGGTTGTTACACTAGGGATATCTAAATGGTGTTTATGATTCCACACATGTATTAGGGATTTCCTCCAAATACTCATTACCCAGAACTAATACAATTATAGCATGGAATAATAAACTTAATCATGAATAGGACATATAGAATAATAAAATTTATAATTGCCTCTAGGGCATATTTCCATCAGCGAGTTCACCCAGCCCTGACAGGAAACACATCGCAAAGTCATGTGTGATGATAGGACTTTGGAACGCACCCTCGTGCATAGCTTTCCGTCGTGCCATCCAAACTGCCTACAATGTGACTAGCATCTTTGTAAACTTGGAATGATTCATACACTCATGGCAAAAAGCCACTTCTTAGCTACTGAACAGGTATTCATTGTAATATTCTCTGAGATATCCTCGTCAACAAGAGCCCAAAAACATCTGGCCATGTTGCAATCTAGTAAAGAATGTCTCCAAGAGTTAGTGGTAGCATTGCAAATCTGGCAGTCTGACCTAAGAGCCATATTTCTCGAGTGTAGAACATCAGCAGCCGACAGGCTATTATGTGCCAATCTCCACGCAAACACTCCAATATTGGAAGGTACTTTTTTCCATAACATAGTCCAGTTCTTGGAATCATCTACCACATTCGAGGATGCAGCCCTATGATCTAGCCAATCTTCTCGCTTTTTTGTGTGGTAATCAACATACGAGAAGCGGACTAGACTATAAAGGACCCATTCATCTCAAAGCTCCAAGCCCATCTATCATCATGGCTAACCAAGCTCAAGGGAATCTTCATGATTTCATGTACATCCATAGGAAAAAAGTGTGCATTCAGAACATCCTCCCTCAACCAAGAACTGTTATGATCAATCAACTTGGAGAATTTAACAAGTTCAGAGTCACCTTGGCTTGTAAATGGGCACATAAACTCTTGTCTAGGTATCTAGTTTTTCTCCTAGATCAAGGTCTTCTTACCATCACCAATTCCTTTAATAAGACCTTGTTGCACTATACCCTTTCCCTCATGGATTGCACGCTATACTTTGGAAGGAGAACTCCCTAGTTATGCATTTAGAAAAATCACAGTTTGGGAAGTAGATGGCTGATGACCCACAAGTATAGGGGGTGTATCGCAGTATTTTTGATAAGTAAGAGTGTCGAACCCAACAAGGAGCAGAAGGTGTTGATGAGTGGTTTGGAGCAGGAATTCTCTGTAAATACTTAGCAAACGGATTTTTAGGGGGTTTTGATAATGTAGATAAATAAAGTGCGACTAAATAAAAGACAATAATAATAAATGCAGCGAGTGGCCCAATCCTTTCTTTAGCAAAGGACAAGCCGGTTTTATTACTTAAGATGACCAAACGTTCTCGAGGACACATGGGAATATCTTCAAGTGCTTTCGCTTCATATAGTTGATTAATCTTCTTTAGTTTGACAAGTGTTGTGTGGGTGAACCTATGCTACTGTACCAACCTTCCTAGGACTAATACATACTTGTGATTATACCCCTTGCAAGAATCCGCAAGTACAAGAAAGTAATTAAGATATAAACCTAACCACAGCTTTAAACTCTAAGATCCTGACATCCCTTGTGCAAAGGTTTCCTAATGGGGGTTCAGGTTTCTGTCACTCCGGCAACCCCTACGATTAGAAGCCAAATACACAATGCATTCCCCTAGGCCCATAAAGGTGAAGTGTCATGTAGTCTATGTTCACATGACACCACTAGAAGAATAACACCACAACTTAAATAACAAACTATTGAATCTTTCTCAACACAGTTCCACTACTAACAACATGACTTCTCCCATGTCCTCAAGAACTAAACGAACTAATCACGAGACATCATATGGATCAAGATTAGAGATGATATAATGACAAGTAACAATCTGAACATAACAATAATTCAATGGTTCCACTCAATAGGATCAACTACAACAAGTAATCAACACCGGGAAAGTTTCCCCTAAGAACTATTGAAGATTCAACCCAATTGTTACAGTGGTATGGAGTGGTGATAATGGTGCTGGTGGAATGATGATGGAGATGATGGTGATGATGATCCCGATGAAGTCTAGCTTGATGGTGGTGTTGATGGCGACGATCTCCCCTCTCTAGGAAAGAATTCCCCCGGCAGAATTTTGTCTGCTAGAGAGATCTTTCTCTCTCTGTAGTTTTCTGCCCCGTAGAGGCGGCGAAATCTTTCTGTGGTTGCTCCCTAGGTATTATGTTTTGGTGGGTATAATATATGCCAAAGGGGAGAGACAGGAGTGGGCCAGAGTGGCCACACCACCTGCTGGCACGGCCAAGGGTGGCCCGTGCCAGGGGGTGGTGTGGGCCCCCTGTGGCCCATCTCCACTCCCCCTTTTGGCATCCTTCGTCTTCTGGAAACATAGGATTTTCCATGTATTTTCCCAGATTTTCTGATCTTTGCAAATTTCGCCTCCAAACAGCCCCTTTTCCATCAGAATCCTGACTACAGCGGTCCATCCTCCAAAAGTCATCAACCATGCAAAAACAGATGAAATAACATAAGTATCATCTCTTAATGTGAAATATATCAATGAATAACAGTAAATTATGATATAGAATAATGATGCAAAATGGACGTATCAACTCCCCCCATGCTTAAACTTCACTTGTCCCCAAGCAAAAACTGAGCTCAATAAACATGACCACAGGTTTATGGAGTGAAGAGTCGATAAAAGAATATGGACAAGAGGCATCACATTCATCAATACAGAAATCATAATAGAAGACAACAAACTATTATATAACTTAACTTGCAATAAGTAAAGGAAACACAATAAAGATACGTAAAGTAAATCATAATTGTTAATGGCACACTTAGCTCTTGGTCAAAGAAATAGTTAACAATTTTGCAGGAGTTCAATCATAAAGGGGTTTTCAATGATAGATTTCAAAGTAGTACTCTCTAAGATAAGAGCGATGTGCAAAGCAAGGAACATAAGAAACATGATTGAATAAATCATCATATAAATGAATGAAACACAACAACTCAAAATACTTGCTGAGGTAGAAGGGAATAAGTTTACTGACTCAACTAAAAAGTAAAAGATAGGCCCTTCACAGAGGGAAGTATGGATTTCAAGTTTCATAAAGAGCTTCCAAAAATTATGGTACTTACTAGCTTTCAGCTCTCATTGCCCCTATCATAAGCATCTTGAGGTGATTAAGGTTAAAGTGAACAAATATGAGGATATGCTTGACAAGTCATAAGTTGAGAATCTCATGCCCCATGCTTACGAGTACTGAACCTCATGCTACTCAACTTTAGTCACGAGTAAGTTCTTGTCATTGTAAATACATGAGAATCATGGGGAACCGCCAACAGGGTACCCCTTGCCCGATGATACGGAAGTATTCCCATATCAAAATGACAAGGCAAGCAGACAATGAGCATCTCAGCGATCTTTTTATTTGCTATTTGCATAGGTTTTTATTGAGGATGTTTCATAGAATGCTCATTATGGTTATGCTGCAAGTTTCCACCATGATTAGGCATGGATTAGGCTAGCGGCCCAGGCGTTTCTCTAACACATGTACAAACTCCATGAGCTTACAAGCTCCCCTTTTATTTCACACCGCCGGGATCCATAAGTAAAAGAATCATGATATCAACTAAATAAGTGCAATGTTGAAAGAGTTCCCCATGGTAACATGGTTCTGCTAACTCTCAACTTATAAAGCGCAAGCATATACGCAACATAGATGGGCACAATGGTTCAAGTTTATTAAGTGCAGGAAAGTAAAGTGTGCCTTCAAGTTCGTGAGAGCTTTAATCACTAATTTTCACATAACAAGTTTAATTCGGAAGGTAGATAAAAACATGAATTTACTTGGAAGAGCAATAGTGCTAATAGGTAGGTATGGTGGACACAAATGGCGTAGGTTTTGGTTTAAGGATTGGATGCACGAGAATCATTCCCTCTCAGTATAGGTTTTAGGCTAGCAAGGCTGGGTAGCAAGCATAAGAGTTGAAGGAAACAAACAAACATACAAGTGATAAAAAACAAACATGCAATCTTCCTTGGAAGCACAAAAGATCTTAACCAGAGAATACTAAGCTTATGAGCAAATCAAGAAAGATGATGAAATTATATTTCTTAAGAGTACTTTTATCTTTTTCATTCAATTCTCATAATAGTGTTGCTACTAACCGAGCCAGGTTTGCCAAAACCAACTAAATTAACTCAATGATCCCAAAGTGATACCAATACTAACAACAAGATCAATCATATAACATGAATTGGAAACTAATATAAGATATGCAAAAGAGTAAATGATAGAACTTCTCATTAATATTCCATAATGGCAACTCACAACAAGGGATACATAGATATCTAACGAGAGGGGGATACTTCCATAATGCAAACCATCCTACATGATAACTTCTCTATTCATGATATGACTCTACTAAAAAGGTAAAAAGATAAAAGATAGTGATGTGATACCGTGGCACTCCCCCAAGCTTGGAACAAACCAAGGGGATGCCAAAACCTGATGACGAGTTACTCCTTCAGTGGTGGTGGTGGTGTTCTCTCGATGAGCTTTTCAATCAATTTCCTCAAGTCCTCAATCTCGAAGGTGAGAGTACGAATCAACTCCGAATTTTTCTCAATGCGGTTCATGATAATGTTGGGTTGTGATTCCTAGCTCGTACGATTCTTTCCCCACTCTTCCTCCTTGAAGTCTTCTTTTCCTGCATGGTTAGAACGAGGCATATCCCAATTGGTGGGTAGTTTCTCCTTGGGAATATTTTGGAATTGATGCTCATGGATAAGGGTATGGAAGAGATTCTTGGTGCGTGGAGAAGGTGACCACGAAGCCAAGCGATGAAGCGGAGTCTTCCTTTGCCTCCTCTTCAACTTCACTATTGCTCTCCTCCTCCTGCTCAGAGTCTTGGAGAACTTCCTCCAATGGCTCCTTGCCCTTATCGTTGGCCTAGACCATTGTGATTTTAAACTTTAAGAATAGTTCCTGGCAGAAACAGACGAAACGAAAACACGACGAGAACATGATATACGAACCTCGGGGGATCTGGGGGATTATATATTACAAATTTTTACAACATAAGGAAGGTACTGGGAGAAAACAGGTCGGACATGGAGTCCGAGGTGGCCACACCACCTGCTGGCGCGACCAGGGGGGCCTGCGCCAGGGGGTGGTGTGAGCCACCCTGGCTCCGTTTCCGTCCCTCTTTCGCTTTGTTGCTTTCCTTGTTGGATAAAAACTGCAAAAATATAACTAGACAGATTTTTTGCGGACTTTTCATTACCAGAACTGTCACCTATTCAAAAACGGACTCTACAGGTCTCTAAAATTGGCATATAGTAGATTCTTAGGGATTCACCTCTTGAATAACATCAATATCTTCATCTTCATACACATATTGCTCGAGTCATTTAACCTTTCACTATCTTATTACACCATTTTCTCCAATAACCTGGAAATTTCTTTCACGCAAAACTTCACACAATTCTCATTAGCAACATTAGTGTAAGCGAGGTAATAAACCTTTTAAGTTCAATTTCAACTGGAATCCATCAAAAAATAAGCTACTGAAACAACTCCTTCCGAAAACCCAAAAATAATTCAAAAAGGAAATCGATTTAAGAGGCAAATGCAAGAGTAGCAAAAATTTGTCAAAACAGACCAGCAGGTAAAGATCATTTTTTTAGAAAATCTTCTGTAGCTCAAATAAAAATGTTCAAAACTAATGAAAGTTAAATAATAACCTGGGGCATAAGCACAAAAATTTATAGATCAGTATGACGTACAGAGATTTTTCACGAATTTTTACAGCAAAGCACAAAAATCTGTTTCGGGACAGCAACTTCCCCAAATCTTACTTCTCTCTCATTAGAGGTTGATCTTGACACAAACACCAAATAAAAAGGATAATGATAGGTTATTGCCGAAACAATAACTTCCAAGACTCAAAGAAACAAAAACAAACTGAAATCAAAAATATATTGGGTTGTCTCCTAAAAAACTCTTTCTTTATAGCCATTAAGATGGGCATGATAATTTCAATGATGCTCACATGAGAATATGAATTGAAGGAAAGGAGAGCATCAAGAAGCAAAAATACACACGTTTAAGTCTAACCCACTCCCTATGCAAGGGAATTTTGCAAGCAAACAAGTTGTTGAAACCAGGGACTGTTAGCATAGGAAGGCAAAACAAGTGCAACATAAAAACTTTCAGCATAAAACGGGGAAACTTGATATTATTGAGATGCATTAGAACAGTCTTCCCTCTCTCATAATAACTTTCAGTATCATGCATAAATTTAACGATATAACTATCACAAGAAACATTGTAGCAATGATCACTTATCCTAACAGAAAACATAGGGACACTAGCTCTCATAACACTACTTTGTGAAACAATATTAGAAGTATCTTTAAAGAGGATAGTGTGTCCATCTTCTTCATATTTAGTGATAAAGTCTTTCACATTTGCTACTATAGGTTCAGCATCCACTTGTTCATAAGGTTCAATAGCTTTATTTGTACTTTCATTAACCATACTAGCTATCATAGAGTGTTCCTTTATCTTAACTGGGAAAGGTATTTTCTCAATGTAAGGTTCAGGTAAAACATGATTAGCAGTATAAACTTCAGTATTTCTTGCAGGAACACAATTAGCAATATCTTTATAAGGTTCATGATACTTATTCCACTTCTTTTAGGCACTTCAATATAGGAAGCAAAAGCCTTAAAATAAGTTGCAATAGCTTGAGAGTCTAAACCATAAGCATTTTTAATATTTTGAAAATCATCAGTTCCCATAAAAGACTAAATGCATTCATAATCATAATTTATACCTGACTTTCTTCCTTTATCATTCTCCCATGCTTCAGTATTGTCTTGAATACAGTCTAGAAGATCCCATTTAGCTCCTTCTTCCATACGTGTAAATGATCCAGCACAAGAAGCATCCAATAGATCCTTATCATGAAGAGAAAGCATTGCATAAAAGTTATTGATAATAATATTATTGGGGATCTCATGAATAGGATATTTTAGCAATAGTAACTTCAATCTCCCCCAAGCTTGAGCTGTACTCTATCCATCAAGAGGCCAAAAGTTGTATATTTGATTCCGATCTTTATGAATCTCACTAGGAGGATAAAATTTTGAATAAAAGAGAGGTACTACTTCCTCCCATTCAAGAGCTTGACCATTCTTCAGCAGCTTATACCATTCTTCAGCTCTTCCTTTCAGTGATAATGAGAATAACTTCTTCTTGACTTGATCTGTTGTAATACCTGCACACTTGAACAACCCGCATAATTCGTGTATAAAGAGCAAATGATCACCGGGATGGACAGTTCCATCTCCAAAATAGTAGTTATCCATAACACGATCAATAATTCTTGTAGGTATTTTAAAAGTATCATTCTCAGCAGGTGGTGGTTCATCTACTACCTTAGCAGTGGTAGTAGCATTATGAAATAAGAAACTAAGTGAATTATCCATATTGAAAATAAAGTAACTAACAGAAGTAAACAATACTCATAGTAGAAGTTTCCTTTACCAGTTCCACTCTCCAATAGCGCTTCACTCCCTGGCAACGTCACCATAAAATAGTCTTGATGACCCATATAGGGGGTGTATCGCAGTATTTTCGATAAGTAAGAGTGTCGAACCCAACGAGGAGCAGAAGGTGTTGACGAGTGGCTTGGAGCAGGAACTCTCTATAAATACTTAGCAAACAGATTTTTAGGGGTTTTTGATAATGCAAATAAATAAAGTGCAAGTAAATAAAAGACAATAATAATAAATGCAGTGAGTGGCCCAATCCTTTCTTTAGCAAAGGACAAGCCGGTTGTATTACTTAAGATGACCAAACGTTCTCGAGGACACATGGGACTAACGTCAAGTGCTTTCGCTTCATATAGTTGATTAATCTTCTTTAGTTTGACAAGTGTTGTGTGGGTGAACCTGTGCTAATGTACCGACCTTCCTAGGACTAATACATACTTGTGATTATACCCCTTGCAAGCATCCACAAGTACAAGAAAGTAATTAAGATAGAAACCTAACCACAGTTTTAAACTCTAAGATCCTGACATCCCTTGTGCCAAGGTTTCCTAACAGGGGTTCAGGTTTCTGTCACTCCGGCAACCCCTACGATTAGTAGCCAAATACACAATGGATTCCCCTAGGCCCATAAAGGTGAAGTGTCATGTAGTCGACGTTCACATGACACCACTAGAATAATAACACCACAACTTAAATAACAAACTATTAAATCTTTCTCAACACAATTCCACTACTAACAACATGACTTCTCCCATGTCCTCAAGAACTAAACGAACTACTCACGAGACATCATATGGATCAATATCAGAGATGATATAATGACAAGTAACAATCTGAACATAACAATAATTCAACGGTTCCACTCAATAGCATCAACTACAACAAGTAATCAACATCGGGAAAGTTTTCCCTAAGAACTATGCAAGATTCAACCCAATTGTTATAGCGGTATGGAGTGATGATGATGGTGCTGGTGGAGATGATGATGGAGATGATGGTGATGATGATCCCAATGAAGTCCAGCTTGATGGTGGTGTTTATGGCGACGATCTCCCCTCTCCGGGAAGGAATTCCCCTGGCAGAATTCTGTCTGCCGGAGAGATCTTTCTCTCTCTATAGTTTCTGCCCCGTAGAGGCGGCGGAATTTTTTTGTGGTCGCTCCCCAGGTATTAGGTTATCGTGGGGATAATATACGCCAAAGGGAGAGCCAGGAGTGGGCCAGGGTGGCCACACCACCTGCTAGCGTGGCCAAGGGTGGCCCGCGCCAGGGGGTGGTGTGGGCCCCCTATTGCCCATCTCCACCCCCCTTCTAGCATCCTTCGTCTTCTAGAAAAATAGGATTTTCCATGTATTTTCCCAGATTTTCTGATCTTCACGAATTTCGCCTCCAAACAGCCCCTTTTCCATCAGAATCCTGACTGCAGCGGTCCATCCTCCCAAAGTCATCAACCATGCAAAAACAGATCAAATAACATAAGTATCATCTCTTAATGTGAAATATATCAATGAATAACAGTAAATTATGATATAGAATAGTGATGCAAAATGGACGTATCAATGGCTTTCAGGATCCTTGCACTTAGAGACGAGAATATCATTTTACGGCCCGAAACTTGGGGTGGCCAGGCAACGCGGTACCCGAGTTCCCTGATATCATCCGCGATGACTATAGTTGGCGTGCCAAATACTCAGAGGGTCCTTTTCGGCACGGATTCAACTTTACGTTTCAATACAAAAAATCAGGCTAACGGCCGTCAAGTTGGGTCCCCCTGTCAGCTTTCGCCGTTATGTCGCTGCCGTCGTCGCTGCCATGTAGGGTGCCATGTAGGCTTGCAGCGTTGGCGCATGCCTCCTTTACGCATCTGCTTCTTCCTCCGGGCGGCAATCTATGTCCGCGGCCATGGCGTGGAGCTAGGACTTGGACAAACCTGCTCGTCCCATTCTCCTCCCCGTCTCGAATCGGAGCTCGCCCTCACCATGACCGCACCATTGGCACGGGGCGGGGACGGGAATTCATTCCCTGGTGAGATCTGTACCCTTGTCGACCATGCTCGGTCATGTTGGTCTCCTCCAGAATCCGAGCTCGCCGTCGCTGTGGTCGCACACGCACCAGCCACGGCGCCTTCCTCTCCGAACCCCAAAGCCACATCCACCTAGTTCGGCACAACGCCAACAAGGTGAAAATGCATCAAGTTTTCTTCTTGTGATTGTAGAAAAACATGTATGTACCGTGGCCGTAGCATACTCTAACAATGTACACATATATTGTTTACTAGATTTTCATTTGAAATTACTAGCTCCGTGATGACGAAACATAGAGAACCTAAATGGAATGACGATGACGACCATGTTCTGTACTTTGCATTACATCAACAAGTGCTCGCTGACGAAGCAAGTTACCAAGAGAGTGGAGTTCATCAGCCATTGCCAAAAAATATGTGAACAAATCAATGAGCGATTCAATGCAAATAAGCGTAGAAAATCTAGATCCATGTCATCAATCATCAATAGGTGGCACATTCTAGTGATGCATTCAAATGCGTACACGACGTATCATTTGCTTGAAGTGGTTGTTATCCTGAGGAAAAATGCGTGGTATGCACATTACATTTGTATGTTCTATGGTGCAATTCTGTTGTTATGGGCGTGGAAAGAAAAGCTGGGCTTCACTGAATATTACGCAGTTAGGCCTAACTTATTCTTACACAAATAAGCATATCTTAGTCTTTACACACATAAGCGTAACTAATGATAAAGATAAAGACAAATGGTTCATCGGATCTGCCAGTATGAGCACTAGGTCCCTGGAGCTGGTGGTATCGTCGAAACGAACCAGAATGCTGTGTTTGGCCGTATTTCATTCTCCTTCAAATAGTATGACCCCACTGATGAGCCAATTGTAGGCCCCTCCCCCCGATGTGGATTCGGCTCCAGGTCGGGTCTGGAGTGTCAACATGATAGGCGCGTGAGTGTGCAACAAACACACACGATACGCTATCAACCTTTGGAAGTCGACACCTCAGCAACAACACCAGCATGTTCTTCCTGGACTCCGGCAGCAGCCTCAGCAAGTATTTCGTCAGCTTCACCAGCAGTAGCATTAGCAAGTATTTCGTCAGCTTCACCAGCAGCAGCATCACAAGGTATTTCGTCAGCTTCACCAGGAGCAGTAGCAGCTAGTTCTTCGTCATCTCCACCACCACCAACACCAACACCAACACCACCAGCAACATCAGGGGCCAGGGCTGCCTGAGCAATTACAGGTTCAACAGCTCCAGGGGCTCCGACAAAGAAAGAGTAGTTAATCCCAAGAAACACAGATTGTCCCTTCAGATTGTTGACTCTGCTCCAGACTTGCTCTACTGGGTCTTCGGATGGGCATGCGGACCTCGAGAAAACGTGAGACCACAGCGATGGGTATGAAGAAAGTTGTGTCCCCATATGTTCTATTGTATCACCAACGCTGTTTAGTGCTCCCTTAATATGAATCCACAAGAGTTCATCATGATGTTCCGTGTTGTCTCTGAGAGGTGCCAGGAACCAGCGTCGTGTCCCAAGTTTAGCATCTGCTACTGCATCTTCGATGACCGGAGCTGGAATTATGCGCGGGGCTGCGTGGGTACCTACGTGTTACTAACGGCCAGTAAGCAGAATTTTGAATGGGATTTTACATGCTATATGACACCATGACTCACCCCAAATGGATGGCTCCCAAACACGCACGTCGCCGCTAGGTTCAGTGACCGCATAAATGCGTTGCGATCTGTATGAAGAGCAGTTGTAGGTGAAGATGGCGTCGACATACTTCTCCGGCCGCAGGAAGTCGTCGCACAAGACTGTCCATTCATTGTCTTCTACGCATCTAATGAATGCGATTGCCTTGTCGAACACCGCCAAGAGGTCATATTCCCAGTTCTTCCACGCCCCCTCCCGCGGTCTATGTGGGAGTTGTACCTTCACGAGCTCAAGTTCTGCCATGTTGAACCTGTAAGCGAATTCGGAAATGGGCGGCCACCCTGTTGAATCTTGATAATGCCGACACCCTTCAAAGATGGCACTGCTAGCCTCTTTGATCTGTAGCAATTTTTTAGAGTCCAAGTACTCCCATCCTGGGATAAAAGGACCAGCCACTCGCTGTTGCCACCCACCTAGTTCTGGTCATCTCTCATTTCTGTCTCTTCTTCTTCCATGATATTCACCACTACTGATTCCGACCACTTATCCAGCAGCATCAGTTTTGCATGAATATTCTGCAGAGTTTGTTGTCAGTTGGTACAATCACCTAGCATGGATTCCATTGCAGATACAATTTGACAACTGGACCTTTATATTAAAGTACACAAAATATTGCCTAAATACGAGTGTCTCCTCAGATATCGCCTAAATTGTGTCTGTGTCACTACGAAGATACTCAATATATGGAGTAGGAGCAGAGCCTCCCAGAACAAACTCCTAACGATGATCATAATTAAATAGCTCGGGGCATAACAGCCTTAAATCGTCTAATCTATTTGTTTTTATATTAGGAAACAGAATATCACCTAGCAGCCATTCCATTGCAAAATCGAAATTGACAACTCGTCTATCACCTAGAGTAAGACTGTGTCACTATGAAAATACCAGAATATCAGGTACGAGCAGAGCTTCCGCTGTACAGAATAGTCTTCAATGGTTCGATTTGTTCAAACCGCGCGTGCACACAACACGTTCGACGAAAGGAACATAGGATTCCGATGAGAGTTCAGCACATATGAATCAACGATGACTGAACGAATAAGCTAGACACTGGAACTTACGTGGCCATCGCGGTCGTCTGGCCATTTGCTGTTATCGGGGTAAAGAAGGCCTGGCGTGCCGAACGGTATCTAGGGATGCAGCGAGCGAGGCGGCCGGCTGAGATGATGTCCAACTCCGAGGCGATCCTGTGCACGTTCATGGCGTTGAGGTTCGGCCATCCCCAATCCTCGCGGTAACGGTCGCACTGGCCATCCGCGTCATCGTCGCATGCCTTTCGCTTCAGCCTGCTGCTACCCCAAGCTCTACCCATAGCGGCAAATGGAGTCTAGAATCCGGTGGGTTAATGGAGGCATTGTGATGAGGAGGCGGATGGATTCGAGAGGGGGTGGAATCAGGGATGGGGGCAGTTGTTCGAGTGGGGAGCGAATATGCAAGGAACCGCCGCCGCCGCCGGTTCTCGTCCGCGTGGAAGAAAAGAACGGGGGGCGTAATTATTGAGGGCGGGCACCAGAACCGTCTAAGGAAGTGAAAAAATAAATTGTAAAAGGGAAATGTGCGGCCCTCCTGTCCGTGAGTAAAGGTCGGCACACGTAAACGTGCCTACGTTTGAATTGATTCCACCGCATGCAAGTGGCGCAGAACAAATTTTAGGAAGTGTTAGCATCGACGTGTAAAACCGCCGTTTTTCGCCACCTTCACCCTACTACGAACGGTCGTGCACCATTCCAGATATTGGTAAGGGCGGTTCCAAACTTTCACTTCTCCGTCTCATTTCCTCCTCCACGGCCTCATCGTCTTTCTCCTCCATGGCCTCATCCATTTCCTCCACCACCGCATCACCCTCTTCCTCCGTATCCTTTCCCTCTTACCTATAGTCATGGACGCTCCGGACGTCAAAACGATTTGTGCAAGAAGCGCCGACGCCGAAGTACATGGCGGGAAGAAGATCGATGTCGTCTACACCACCGACCCTCGGACGGTGAGGAACACTCTAAATAATTTCACGAGTTGGCTGCAGTTCGAAGAAAACAGGTTCGTAGGTCTTGACCTCGAGTACAGCCACGATTGCCGTAGGATCGCCGTGGTGCAACTCTCCATGAAGGGGCACGTCCTCGTATACCAGCCTTTTTGCGAGAAGGGGGCTGACGGGATCTGGTAGACTTTGCTATCTTTTTGTTCCTGAACCTTCTGTTTGCAGAAGTTATTGTTATATTATTTATCTGAATTCATTTTCATGCAGGTGGGGAGAAAGCATTAGGGATCTGTTTCATGACTTTCTCGTGAACCAGCACATAACATTTACCAGTGTTAACATCACGAATGATAGTAAACTGCTTGAAAGCCCGACTGTCAACATTAGAATCCCAAAGGAGTGCAGAGTGGACATCCAGGAAATTTACTGGATCCCAGGGACGAAGGGCAGCAAGACCGGGATGGCCGCTCTTGCCTCCGAACTCATAGACCCATGGTACGCTGACATGAAGGACAGATTGCCGAGATGTTCGTGGAGGCGTTTAGGGCACGATTACTGGGAGGATAAGCCACTTTCTGAACCTAATCTGAAGCACGCTGCAATTGACGGGTATGTTAGCCACGAGCTATACCCCCAGATTGTAAAATCTCGTTCCAGGCATCGCATCATTGAACCACCACCAAGGCAGGTTGTTTGTCCTAGATGCCGGATCGTAGATGAATCTACAAACCAGGGCAAGCGACCGAAGGCATCCTAGGATCGGTTGCCTTCTCCAACAGGCTAGGATGTAGACTATTAGTGCATGATTGTTGTGTTTATGAAAACATGTTATTTCATAAGTACACTATGTGAGCAATTACGAACTGGTGTGTATTACCTTTGTCAAACTATAATCTGGTTTATGACTGTATCCTCCTCTATAATCTGGGCTTGGTTATGACTTATGACTGTATCACACCTTATGCATGTCAGTCCTAGATTCTGCCACATGCAAATGGCACAGACAGAATTTGTAAGAATGAATGTTGAGCATACAAAAGGGGAATGTAATTCATACAGGTTAAGTAGCTAATAGCACAGGGATCATATGAGCTTGGTTCTTACACACAGAATGCTTAGAAAATACGGGCGAGATAAAATACAGGCAAGATAAAACTAGGAAGAAAATGCGAAACTAGTAGTGGTAAACAGCACACTCACCCACCCGCCAGATCCTGTTGAGCATCTCGTAGCAGACATACGCGTCCCTGGCTGCGTACTTGATCGCATCGTAATCCAGGTGCCTCCACTCCCATCGCTCGTGCCGGTGCTTCAGGAACTCAATTTTCATGCCGGCGTACTCACGGTCGATGATGTCGGAAGCGAGTCTACCATGCCGGCTTTCCCCGTACCGCCATCTGGGTACCTCCACAAATGTTGGAGATCGAATTGATTAACGACATGAACGAGGAGATACCGTTCTAGCTTTGGAGTGTCGTTCTTGATGTCGACGCTGGCGAAGTAGATCTCCCTCCTGTGTAGGAACTCGCGAAGCTCTGGGCATACAGATTTGGCCCTACATACGTGATATAGTAGGCAGTAGTTGCACATGGACAGCTGCAAAAGCGCCGTCCTCTTCCTATCTCTGGTATACTCGAGGTCAAGGCCGACGATCTTGTACCTATCCATCGGATCTTGTAGCCACCACTCGTACATCGCGATGACCTTGGCCACCTCCGCTGATGCATTTGTGTGGACGACCGTCAGCTTGGTCGTGCCATGGGCGGTGACGGTGTACTCGTCGGTGTAGTCGCTCCCGTCGCCGAACACGTCGTACTCTGCGTCCATGGCAGCAGCTAATGCGGCGGCGGTGGCCTAGTTTCGGTAGTGATGGCTGGAACTGGGCGTGGAGGTGGAGTGATCTGTTACGATGGTATGGCCAGGCGGAGGCGGTGTCTGCGGCAGCGTCGATGGTTCTTGCGGCGCCGGCGGAACGAATGAGTTGGGGATTTTTGCACAGTGATGTGCTGAGGAGACAGAAGGCGATGCTTAAATTCCGTTTACCAATATTCCGGTCATACCCATGGGGAAGCAAGTTTGACCAGGGGAGCACCGATGGTTTCCAATCCTAGCGATTAAATTCGGCGTCCGTCCCGGTAGGCGATGGGACGGGTGTGCGATGTGGCTTTGGCGTGGCAGAGACCGGTCACGTAGACCACCGTCCTGTTGCTGATCCACAGCGGGTACGCGGTGCTGACACGACGTAACGTGATAGGACAGAAGGAAGTGTACAAGTTTAAGAAGTGTAAGCATACACATGGACCTAGCATCCCTACACCCCGGGGCAGCCGCCCAGCCGATCAGGCCTGCCGATTGCGCAAAGCTTGTCCCCAATTTACCAAAATGAAGCTCGTTTGCCCATGCTTATATAAGTTTCTCTGTAGGCCACTTGTGTAAGCATGAACGATCAAGCAACTTTGCAACACACGTGTCGGTGGAAAAGCATTAGGTTTCAACGCACCACATAGTTTAGGGATTTAGAATAGCTACATTGTGGAGCTCTAGCCAAATTGCATGGTAAAGCCAAATTCAGCTTTTTTTAGATTTAGCTATAGCAACATTGTGTCTCGTTTGTCCTCACTTTTGCCCTCCCGATGTTCTGAAGCCCTCACATGCGCTCGGAGGAGGGTGCCGTCTGGTCAAAGGCTTGGCCGTTACGTGCGCCATGACGCCTAAAGTGGCCTTTTTAAAGAGCACCTTTTCCCCTCTCTCTCTAACAGTTGTGTTTTTTTGCCCAAAAAGGTAGGGAATCTAGAGCAGCTTCTCTCTTCATTCATTGTTCCTTTTGCAATCGTTTTACCCCAATCTGGTAGCAAATCTAGAGCAGCAAAACAAACCAGCACCATAAATAAATTCAGTAAATAGAGCAGATGTAGATAAAGCAGCTAATATAGGTTATATAGTATGGTACTTAACGAGGTTCGACAATTAGGCTGCTCGACAGCAGCAGCAACGGACTGCTTCAACACAGACAAGACAAAAGAAGCTGCTTTATAGCAGCAGCAGCAGCTGATCAGTGGCCCCGTGTGGCCTCTGCCAGGAGGGCATCCGCCTCCTCCCTCTGGCGCCTCCTCCACTTCTTGCTGCCCAGCCCCTTGACCTTGGGCACCTTGGGTCTGATTGGGGGCATGCGACCCTCCTCGATAGCCACCTTCTGGAGGTTGCGGAGGTGAACACCGAGCGCCTGGTGCTTGGCCCTGAAGCCGTGGACGTTCACGGACTCGCCGCAGGTCCTCACGTCCTCGGCATGCTTCACGAGGGAGTTGAAGTCCGTGCCGCGGAGCCTCCTGGTGGGGAAGAAGGGGCACCTGTACACGTCGCCGGTGAAAAAGTTGTTGTACTGACCGGACTTCAGCCTCCTCGGCACATGACGAGTCTTGGTGTCCTGCGACTCGTCGTCACTGCGGAGGTCGCTTCTATCCTCCTGTTGGAAAAACAGAAGAGTGAAATAAGGACATGATTGAGATACTTTGATTATCGGGATTGATTTTTTGCATAAATTATCCGAATGAGATCTCCCGATTATTCCCCAAATCTCAAACCAAATCCAATACCGATCCTATCTACGAACAGGGGGATTCATCAAAAATCGAGATCTAACACAATAGGAGTAGCTACTGTAAAAAATACGAACAGCCGAGCCCTAATAACATACGATCTAGCATCCAACAATGGGAACGGGGAAAGAACAAGGGAAGGGGAGAAACCCCTGGTTACCTCAGACCACGGGTCGGCGATGCTGGTGTCGTAGGGGTTCTCCAGCCTTATGTAGACAACCTCCTCGTAGGGGTCCCAACCGAGCGGGATCTGTCCGAGACCGGCGGGGGCCTCCTCGCCGGAGGCTACGGCGGATGCGGGGACGGGGACGGGGGGCTCCTCGCCGGCTGCCTTGGAGGCACCGATGGCCACCGCGCCGATCTTCTCCATCGCCGGCATGGTTGGGGTTTTGTTGGGCGTTTGCAGAAGGTGATGGGACAGTGGAAACGGTTGAGTGAGCGAGTGCGTGATGAGTGGGAGTGGGAGTGGGAAGGCCTCTATTAAAGGAGAAGGGAAGCGGCTTTTCGTTGCACTACCGTGCACCGCGTAGGCTAATGCACCGTGCATGGCCACACGTGTCCGCTACCGCCCCGTGCACCGCACACGCGTACCGTGAGTCACGTTTTTTCCCTCGTGTCTAACCATGGCAATTCAGTTGTACTCAGTTTTGCCCACCAACCGTTGATCCTCTATGATCTAGCGGACAGGATAACCTTATATCTGTCGGGGGCACCCCTATATCCATGCAAAATAACGAGTATGGCACCGGAACTTTAACAACATAAACAGATGAACTTGAATATATTTTGAAGGGTACGAAAATAGAAATCCACATAGTTTAAGGGTCTAGATACGGTAAGAGAACTTGCCATAAGCAGCGTGCTTAGCCTTGGTCGCTGACTTGTGTTTACTAGCCGGGCTTTTACCAATGCCAACCGCATGCGGAATCAAGCTGGCAATCCTCGGGTTGACTCCTTTCTTACAGAAAGGGCACCTGTGCTCCCCAAGTCGAGTGCGGAAAGGGATTATCCCGCTCTTGAGCTTCTTCATGACATGGCGGCTCTTGTTGTCCCTGGTCTCCTTGTCAGAGTCCATCTCACTTGAATACACCTGTAATGTATGGAATACAAACCGAAATGAGCAAAATAATAAATATATATTCCTTCCACCATTCCAAGTTACTTTCGATGCAACAACATGTCTATCTGAGGTTCAGCAGTTCATTCTGGCCGTCTCCCGGCTCTCCTAAATTAATGTGGTTTGTGTTCTTGGTAACTTATTAATAAATAAATAATGTGGATTCATTCAGAATAGACTAGATCTCTCCATGTACCGGTTCGTACGTTGCATCTAATCATTAGGACTAGATTTTTTATGGCCTTTGGATAGATTAAGCTCGAGCAAAAAATATGAAACATGTAGAAATAGATGTACCTCTTGGTACCTGGCGGGCGTGTTCGTCGAACTCCACGCCCTCATCGGCGCCTCCGAAGTCGTCAGCACCGGCGTGCACATGGTCCCCCAAGAGGTTGAACTGCACATCCTCCTCGGCCTGTGCTGCGTGATGCTCCTCCAGATCTGTCGCGTGAAGCACCACCCCGGCGGCGAGGCCTGGACACTCACCCCCACGCACTGGTTTCATGGAGAAGGTTCATGCAAGTACGTTCAAGATTGTGGTGTTTTGCTGGATAGGGAAGAGAGAGTAGTGGATGAGTGCGAATGGAGGACCCGATAGGCTGGGTTTTTAATGCGGGGACGTTTAGGCCTCCTCGAGGGCCCCGGTTGATAGCTCTTCTGGCTACGGCTGCCGCGTGGAAGGTTCGTGTGGTGGGGGCCTGACGGAAGTGAGAGTGCAGGCCCGCTGTGTAGTAAAAATGGTATAGCCGGTGGTCCGTGGATGACCAGTTTCCGTGTAGTAAACTTGTAGCCTTTGCATACTAGATTAAACATGACATGACCACTCGACCACTTTTCCCATGGACGGCATCGTGTTCCTTCTTGTAGAAGTATCGTTGAGGGAGACGTCCGTGCTGTCTCATGTTGTCCTGTGAAGGGAACGACGTGTGCAACGAGCCTCGTTGGATCACACAGGATCAACGGTTGGTGCGCACGATCCACGTGACAGCTGTGACAACCAATCAGGGCGTAGTAGACAGAGTGGGCACAGGTTTGGGCTTCTACAAGAGAGAGAGAGAGAGAGAGGATGTTTGTTCTTATACTAAAACCACAAACAAACATGGATCAACCAGTAGAGTCATTACATGTGTGTTCTTATACTAAAACCATCATGGATCCACCAGTGGTCATTGCATGTGTGTTCTTTCCACAAACCACACATGGATCCATCAGTGGTCATTGCATGTGTGTTCTTTCCACAAACCACATATGGATCAACCAGAGTCATTGCATGTGTGTTATTTCAACAAACCACACATGGATCAACCACTAGAGTCATTGCATTTTGTTCTTATACTAAAACCACAAACCAACGCTAGAGTCATTGCATGTGTGTTCTTTTCCACACCACACATGGATCCACCAGTGGTCATTGCATGTGTGTTCTTTCCACAAACCACATATGGATCAACCACTAGTCATTGCATGTGTGTTCTTTCCACAAACCACACATGGATCAACCACTAGAGTCATTGCATGTTTGTTCTTATACTAAAACCACAAACCAGCACTAGAGTCATTGCATGTGTGTTCTTTTCCACAAACCACACATGGATCCACCACTAGAGTCATTGCATGTGTGTTCTTTCCACAAACCACATATGGATCAACCAGAGTCATTGCATGTGTGTTCTTTCCACAAACCACACATGTGGACCCACCAGTGGTCATTGCATGTGTGTTATTTCCACAAACCACACATGGATCAACCACTAGAGTCATTGCATGTGTGTTCTTTCCACAAACCACATATGGATCAACCACTAGAGTCATTGCATGTGTGTTCTTATACTAAAACCAACACTAGAGTCATTGCATGTGTGTTCTTTTCACAAACCACACATGAATCAACCACTAGAGTCATTGCATGTGTGTTATTTCCACAAACAAACATGGATCAACCACTAGAGTCATTGCATTTGTCTTCTTATACTAAAACCAACATGGATCCACCAGTGGTCAGTGCATGTGTGTTCTTTCCACAAACCACACATGGATCAACCACTAGAGTCATTGCATGTGTGTTATTTCCACAAACCACACATGGATCAACCACTAGAGTCATTGCATGTGTGTTCTTATACTAAAACCAACACTAGAGTCATTGCATGTGTGTTCTTTTTCACAAACCACACATGGATCAACCACTAGAGTCATTGCATGCGTGTTATTTCCATAAACAAACATGGATCAACCACTAGAGTCATTGCATGTGTGTTCTTATACTAAAACCAACATGGATCCACCAGTGGTCATTGCATGTGTGTTCTTTCCACAAACCACACATGGATCAACCACTAGAGTCATTGCATGTGTGTTATTTCCACAAACCACACATGGATCAACCACTAGAATCATTGCATGTATGTTCTTATACTAAAACCACAAACCAGTACTAGAGTCATTGCATGTGTGTTCTTTTCACAAACCACGCATGGATCAACCACTAGAGTCATTGCATGTGTGTTCTTATAATAAAACCACAAACCAGTACTAGAGTCATTGCATGTGTGTTCTTATACTAAAACCACAAACCAGTAGTAGAGTCATTGCATGTGTGTTCTTATACTAAAACCACAAACCAGTACTAGAGTCATTGCATGTGTGTTCTTTTCCACAAACCACACATGGATCCACCAGTGGTCATTGCATGTGTGTTCTTTTCCACAAACCACACATGGATCCACCAGTGGTCATTGCATGTGTGTTCTTTCCACAAACCACAGATGGATCAACCACTAGAGTCATTGCATGTTTGTTCTTATAATAAAACCACAAACCAGTAGTAGAGTCATTGCATGTGTGTTCTTTTCCACAAACCACACATGGATCCACCACTAGAGTCATTGCATGTTTGTTCTTATAATAAAACCACAAACCAGCACTAGAGTCATTGCATGTGTGTTCTTTTCCACAAACCACACATGGATCCACCACTAGAGTCATTGCATGTGTGTTCTTTCCACAAACCACATATGGATCAACCAGAGTCATTGCATGTGTGTTCTTTCCACAAACCACACATGTGGACCCACCAGTGGTCATTGCATGTGTGTTATTTCCACAAACCACACATGGATCAACCACTAGAGTCATTGCATGTGTGTTCTTTCCACAAACCACATATGGATCAACCACTAGAGTCATTGCATGTGTGTTCTTATACTAAAACCAACACTAGAGTCATTGCATGTGTATTCTTGTCACAAACCACACATGGATCAACCACTAGAGTCATTGCATGTGTGTTATTTCCACAAACAAACATGGATCAACCACTAGCGTCATTGCATGTGTGTTCTTATACTAAAACCAACATGGATCCACCAGTGGTCATTGCATGTGTGTTCTTTCCACAAACCACACATGGATCAACCACTAGAGTCATTGCATGTGTGTTCTTATACTAAAACCACAAACCAGTACTAGAGTCATTGCATGTGTGTTCTTATACTAAAACCACAAACCAGTACTAGAGTCATTGCATGTGTGTTCTTTTCCACAAACCACACATGGATCCACCAGTGGTCATTGCATGTGTGTTCTTTCCACAAACCACATATGGATCAACTAGAGTCATTGCATGTGTGTTCTTTCCACAAACCACACATGGATCAACCACTAGAGTCATTGCATGTTTGTTCTTATACTAAAACCACAAACCAGCACTAGAGTCATTGCATGTGTGCTCTTTTCCACAAACCACACATGGATCCACCAGTGGTCATTACATGTGTGTTATTTCCACAAACCACACACGGATCAACCACTAGAGTCATTGCATGTGTGTTCTTTCCACAAACCACATATGGATCAACCACTAGAATCATTGCATGTGTGTTCTTATACTAAAACCAACACTAGAGTCATTGCATGTGTGTTCTTATACTAAAACCAACACTAGAGTCATTGCATGTGTGTTCTTTTCACAAACCACACATGGATCAACCACTAGAGTCATTGCATGTGTGTTATTTCCACAAACAAACATGGATCAACCACTAGAGTCATTGCATGTGTGTTCTTATACTAAAACCAACATGGATCCACCAGTGGTCATTGCATGTGTGTTCTTTCCACAAACCACACATGGATCTACCACTAGAGTCATTGCATGTGTGTTATTTCCACAAACCACACATGGATCAACCACTAGAGTCATTGCATGTGTGTTCTTATACTAAAACCACAAACCAGCACTAGAGTCATTGCATGTGTGTTCTTATACTAAAACCACACATGGATCAACCACTAGAGTCATTGCATGTGCGTTATTTCCACAAACAAACATGGATCAACCACTAGAGTCATTGCATGTGTGTTCTGTTCCACAAACCACACATGGATCCACCAGTGGTCATTGCATGTGTGTTCTTTCCACAAACCACACAGGGATCAACCACTAGAGTCATTGCATGTGTGTTCTTTCCACAAACCACACATGGATCAACCACTAGAGTCATTGCATGTTTGTTCTTATACTAAAAGCACAAACCAGCACTAGAGTCATTGCATGTGTGTTCTTTTCCACAAACCACACATGGATACACCACTAGAGTCATTGCATGTGTGTTCTTTCCACAAACCACATATGGATCTGTTGGGTCCGCAGCATAGAAAACAAAAAATTTCCTACGGTGTGAACTACCCGCCAAGATCTATCTACTAGGTACAAAGCAACGGGTGGACATACATCCAACGAGAACTTACCCTCGTAGACAACGAGCTTTGTTAACGAGTAGGAACTCGTGGTTGATGTAGTCGTACACTTTCCGATCTCAAGATCATGATGAAGTCCAGCAGGTCCGGCTCCAGCACGTCCATCAGATCCAGCTCCAGCACCACCAAGTCCAGCACCGCAAAGCAGCGGTGCATCCGTGATCACACACATGTCCGGTACCCCGACAACCTTCGTCCCTCGCTCCAGCAAAGCAGCGGAAGCAGCAACTCCTTTCCAGATAAAGCCACCGGGAACATGTATCTCGCTAATCTGAGACCATGGGGGAATAATACTAGAGGGGGAGAGAGATCCTTCACAAGGAGGTGTGTGTGAGAAGTGAGGAGGGGGTGGCCTTTTATAGGAGGAGGGGTGAATGTTGGGGAGGTAACCCCGGATAGGGTACATACGGGGAAAGATGAAAGGGTGTTCCCCGTCTAGTTTCCGAGTTACACTCTGAGTCGGCCGAATCCTGTAGAGGTCGGCCGAGATAGGAAAGGACAGGACCCTTATAGTGAGGGCAAGGCATTACCCGGCCGAGATACAGCGTAACTCGGCCGGGATAGCCCAAGTAATCTTGATGCAGGTGAAGGACAAGCCGAAGTTCTGCGAGGCTTGCAGGAGAAGGAGAAACCTAAAGTCAAACTCTAGTAGCAGGCTAGGGAGAATCGGAGCTAAGCCAAGCACTAGGGACAAAGGTGCAGAGCGAAAAAGAGACAGAAGGAGGTCACGGAGGTGATCGTCCTGAAGCCCGAGGCACACAGGAGGGCCCCTCTGGAACCTTGCCGTCATTAGGGGAGCGACAGGGAAAGGGGGGCGCCGAACTACTATATTGGGACAAGCATATTCCTCAAATATGCTTGCCACATCAGCCCTAAAGGAACCCAAGGCTCTCCTTTATAAGGGCAGGCTTGGACCCTGAGGAGGGGATCGACTCATTCTTGGTACCGTTAGGCTGGTAAAGTTCTCTCTTTCTCCTTGTATACAGCTCAAGGAGCACTTGTAACTCAAGGAAGGAGAAATACAGATCTTTGCGTTAGCTTTCTGTGTGTAGAATCCACTACATCTTCCCTCCCCAGATCCCACTAGCATCCATTGGCCCCTAACTTTAGCCTACCCATGGCATCTGCCGTGCCACCACCACGACAGTTGGCGCCCACCGTGGGGCCAGCAGCGGTGCTAGCTGGAGTTATGATCCGGACGGGAAACTTCATCAAGACCGGCGAGCGCGTTGTCTCTGGCTTGGTCCAGAGATTTGGTCTCTGTGACTATGTCAACGATAATGCAGGGAGCTTCAGGAGGAAAGCTCCCCCGCGTAATGGTGTCTTCATCAACCTGGGCGGGCACCAGGTTTACGTCGGCGTCGACATCTCCGGCGTTTATCCTCACCAAGTTGTTGTTGCAGGAGATCCACCTCTTAACGCTGCAGGCCGTCCGCCCGGAGCGCATCCTGCAGGTAGCGTCGAGGTAATGGTCGTGGCCGGGGTGCAAACTGGAGTAGAAGCTGCCGGATCAGGAAGAGAACCCGCCACCGGTGTACAGGCGCCTGCAGACAACACCAATATCCTCTGAGGTAATCCCACCAGCAACCAACCCGACCGAGGTGCAGAACATCACCCCAAAAGCACCAAGAGTAAGAGGGCCACCTCTGGAAAGGCCAGAGAATATTCTTCAGGCGACCATAGAAAGCTTGACTACACCTGTAGCGCCGATACTTAATCCGGCAAATGCTCAGGCAGAGTTAGAGGAAACCAGGCAAAAGGTGCTGATAGAGGCAAAAAAGGTGTCGGCCTTGCGGGAGTCCTTAAACAGGACCCTGCGAGAATATGCCAAAGCAAATAAGCGGCGTCGCGCCCGAACGGGTGGACGAACTAAGATTGAGAGGAAGACCCTCATGGATGACATCAATAAAGAGCATGAAGCTCATAAAGCGAATCGAGGATTTAGGCTTGCCGAGGTACGATGCCGGCAAGAAACCTAAAGCGGCAAATGCCGCAGCATTAGAGTTAGAGGGTTGACCGGTGAGGCCCGGCGAAACAACAAGAAAGAGTAAACGAGCTGGTGCATCGCGAACCAGCAAAAGCGAAATGCTCAAAGCAAACCGGCGAGGCCGGGGCCTCGTGAATGGTTCATTCGGCGGAGCAGCACCAGCCTTATGCGTGGCAGCAGCGTCTTCACCGGAAATAATGCTCGAAGAGACAAAGCGATAACCTCGGGAAAGAGGAAGCATTGTCCCATATGATCCGGCAATGGCGGAAAGGCAAATGAAGCAGAGGCAATGCAAGCCGAGGTAACAGTGGGGAGAGGAACCACGGCCGTGTGGAGAATAGGCGAAGCCGAGGCAGCGAGACCTCGGCGAAGAGAGCCCGCAAGAGGCAATCATGAGAACAATACCCTGGTCGAAGTAAGGAGAGAACGCCACTCAACCCGCAGCCGAGGCATGAACCCGGCGGAAGAGAAACAAGGCCAGCTCGCCACAATCAAATTAATGAGAGATACAATGATGGTTATTCTGAAATGGAATATGCAATCCATGGCGGAAACAACCATTATGGGATCTGAGACAGAGTTACATCTGTAGATTTGCCATCAAATGATGCAAGAGTGAAGCTGGACCGGCTATACAGGTCCGAGTTGTTGGAAGAACAGGGTCCACAGGGGCAGCATGCTTCGGACCACGGATCATGGGCGAACCTCTGTGCGAACTTTCAGGTGGCAAGGGGCGAAAACATACAATGGAAGTACCAAACCACAAGACTGGTTAATTGACTATGCCCTTTGCTGTAAAAATAGCGGATGGGAACCTACGATGGGCAGTACGGTATGTACCACAAATGCTGGAAGGACCAGCTAGAGTGTGGCTGAATAATCTACCAGCCGGCAGTATCAACTGTTGGCTGGATTTTGAGGAAATGTTTGTCGCAACTTTACCAAGACATACAAGAGGCCAAACAGGCCACAACAGTTAGCCATGTGCAACGAGGCGAATAAACAGATAGAGAATTTTTAACTCGGTGGTGCAACCTGAGAAACTCATGTGAAGGAGTCATAGAATCGCAAGCAATAGCGTGGTTCGGCAAGGATCTGTTATGGCAGCGTATGGCAACGTTTGCGAGAGATATGCGACCACACCTTTGGCGAAACTATCAGAATAGCGGACTCCTACGCATTAGGAGACCCAACGCAACCAGAATTAATGTCGGCAGATCATCGCGAGCAACATGACCATTATGCAAGAGATTTGGCCGGGTCATCCAGGCGTGGTGATTTCAGAGGAAGAAGAAGAGAGGAAAGGCCGGATTATAGATATAATTCGGCCCAAGTGGCGTGTAGCACAGACCCACCGGTCATGGAGCAACTCAACGGCAGAAGAATGGTCCTCAACGGTGGACACCAAGAAATGAAGGAAAAGCGGTGGACCCCGAACAAAAGCGATGGCGGGAGAGGTCAAGTACACGTTGAATCTATGTTAGATCAGCCGTGCAAATTTCACACGTCAAACCCATCCGAGCCAACCATACCACCGCCAATGTGCATGGATGAAAAATGCGATGGGAACCCGAGTTCAGCACCCATCAAGTACATCAGCATCAGCCACAGTTGACTGGAGCAAATGCACAGCAACTGATGTTACCGCCTCCTCCCTCGAGGTACGATAACTCTGATCGGAGAGACGCGGTACATCAAGTGATGAACCAAGTCCAGGATGGAAGAACAAATCCGGCGACTACCGGACGCAATGATTACAGAGAACATCATCAGTCTTATTGCGTGTTCACAACGGAACAGCAAGACAAACAGAGTGTGCAACGCCGGCATATGGAAGTAAATGTAGTTATGCCGGCGATACCGAGATATGTGCCTTGGTCTGATCAGGAAGTAACTTGGAGCATAAAGGATCATCCCAAGATAATGCCGAATCCTGGTTCATATGCACTCGTGTTGGATCTGACATTTGTTGGACCAAGCATCAATGTGAAATTCTCAAAGGTACTCATTGACAATGGAAGTAGTATCAACATCATGTACAAAGATACCATGCATAAACTTGGAATATCGCAGAACATGTTGCAGTCCATGAGGACCACTTTCCATGGGATAGTAACAGGACTTTCATGTGAACCCATTGGTAAGGTCCGAGTTGATGTGTTATTCGGCACAAGAGATAACTGCAGAGCAGAAAACTTAGAATTTGAGGTGGTGGATCTAGAGAGTTGTTATCACACTTTACTCGGACGGCCAGCGCTGGCCAAATTCATGGGCAGCTGTCATGTAAGTTATCTGAAAATGAAGCTACCCGGACCACAAGGAGTGATAACGATTCTGAGGATTACAAGAAGTCAATGGAGTGTGCTTCAGCCGGGTCAAATTTGGCTGAGTCATTGGTTATAGCAAGAGAAAAAAGAAGGATTCAGGAGGTAGCAGCCCTCGCTCAGTCGGCACAGCTGAACATGCCGGCACTAGCCAACCCGCATGGCAGTGTTTCTTTTCAGCCGACTAAAGAAACGAAGAAGTTTCAGATAGATGAGCAATACCCGGAGCGTACGGTTACTATTGGTGCAGGCCTGGACGCTAAATAGGAAAGCGAGCTCATCAACTTCCTCCGTGAGAATCGGGACATATTTGCATGGTCAACTCAGGATGCAAGGTGTTCCGAGGGAGTTAGCTGAGCACTCTTTGAATGTAAGGCAGGAGCAAGGCGGTGAAGCAACCTCTCCGCCCGCCGAAGACAGGAGAAAAATAATAGGGGATGAAATAGCTAGGCTCCTCGCCGGGTTCATCATGGAGGTCTGTACCGGATTGGTTGTCGAATCCGGTGCTGGTAGAAAAGAAGAAAGATGATCCCAATGTAGCCGTTGTATGGCGAATGTGTATCGATTACACGAACCTGAACAAGGCGTGTCCAAAAGATCCTTTTCCATTGCCTAGAATAGACCAAGTCATTGATTCGACCGCTGGTTGTGAGTTATTATCATTTGTAGACGCGTACTCTGGTTTCCACGGATACCGTTAAATCAACCGATCAAATAAAGGCGCATTTATTACCCGTCGGGCTTATTGCTATCACACAATGCCATTCGGCCTGCGGAATGCAGGAGCAACATATCAGAGATGCATGCAAAAATGTCTACACGAGCAAATAGGAAAAAATGTACAAGTATATGTAGATGACGTAGTCATTAAAACCAAGGAAAGCAAAACGTTCTTTGGAGGATATACGGCAGACCTTCGCGAACTTGAGAAGGTTCCGAATGAAGCTTAATCCGGACAAGTGCACGTTTGGCGTGCCGGCAGGAAAATTACTCGGTTTTCTTGTATCCAGCCGAGGTATAGAGGCCAACCCAACAAAGATTAAGGCAGTAGAAAGAATGGAATTGCCAAGATGCTTAAATGATGTGCAAAAATTCACGGGTTGTCTAGCCTCGCTCAGCCGATTTGTATGTCGGCTGGGAGAGAAGGCGCTACCATTATATCAGCTGATGAAGAAATCAGATAAATTCGTTTGGACTCCACAAGCGGACAGCGCGTTTCATGAGTTGAAAAAAATGTTGGTCACAGCACCTATTTTGGCTTCTCCATTATCAAAAGAGCCTATGTTACTCTATATAGCGGCTACCAATAGAGTAGTAAGTGTTGTAGTCGTAGTAGAACGACTTGAAGATAATAAGTTGGTACAGAGGCCGGTATATTATTTAAGTGAGGTGTTGTCCACTTCAAAACAGAATTACCCACATTATCAGAAGATGGCTTATGGGGTGTACATGTCGGCAAAAAAGCTTAAACATTACTTCGAAGAGCATCCCATCAGAGTAATCTGTGAAGCGCCCATATCCGACATATTGAGCAACAAAGATGCAAGTGGCCGAATAGCTAAATGGGCAATCGAATTGTCACCATACGCTCCACAATTTGACAGGAGAGATGCAATCAAATCTCAAGCAGTCGCCGACTTTTTCGTGGATTGGGCCGAAGTGCAATACGAGCCACCATTACCAGATCCAAATTATTGGACGATGCATTTCGATGGTTCCAAACTAAGAAATGGTTTGGGGGCGGGAATAGTGTTAACCTCGCCTAAAAGAGACCAGCTAAAATATGTGCTACAAATACATTTTGCCGCATCCAACAACGTAGCCAAATATGAAGCACTGGTTCATGGATTGAAAGTAGCAAAAGAGATTGGCATACGCCGAATCTTATGCTATGGGGACTCGGACCTAGTAGTACAGCAAGTCTCAGGAAATTGGGATGCATTAGATGCTAATATGGCTTTATACAGATTTCATGTGCAAAAGATCAGTGGATACTTTGAAGGATGTGAATTTAGCCACATACCTCGGGCAGAAAATGATGCCACGGATACGTTGTCAAAGCTCGGATCAACCCGGCAGTCAATTCCACCGGGTATTGCCCTGGAACACCTCAGAAAACCATCAATAATCCCTTCACCAGAATCCGAATCTATCTTTATCCCGGCTAGCTTGGCAGCAGACAATGTGCCGATGGAGGTAGACCAGCAATGTAACTCGGAATCCCCCAAGAGGAGGATAGCAGAAGTAAGCACAATTATGGAGAAGGCCGAGGTAGATATGTCGGCAGAAAACATGGAAATAGACAATGAGACCACACCAGAAAAAGTCACACTGCTATGGGCGCAACCCATATTCTCTTACCTTAAAGACGCGGTATTACCAAGCAATGAAGTATTAGCAAGACAAACTGTAAGGAGAGCGAAATCTTATACGATCATAAACAATGAGCTATATAAAAGAAGTGTCACAAGCATATTGCAAAAATGTGTGAGTTCGGCAGAAGGCCGGGATCCTCCTAGATATACATCAAGGAGAGTGTGGACATCATGCCTCATCTCGTGCATTGGTAGCCAAAGCATTCAGGCATGGATTTTATTGGCCGACGGCGTTGAAAGAAGCCAAAGAGTTGGTGGAAAAATGCAATGGTTGCCAGAGATACGCAACCAAAATACATATGCCATCGGCCGAGTTAAAAACAATACCCATCACTTGGCCATTTGCTGTGTGGGGCTTAGATATGGTGGGACCATTTAAGCCGGCCCGAGGGGGAATGACCCACATATTGGTATGGTGGACAAGTTCACAAAATGGATTGAAGTGAAACCAATAAAAAAGTGCGATGGGCCCACAGCAGTAAAATTTCTCAAAGATATTATTTTAAGATATGGGTACCCACACAGTATTATCACAGATAATGGCACAAATTTTGCAGAAGGAGCCTTTGCGGATTCAGAGAAAATACATAAGGTTAGATATTGCCTCTGTGGCTCACCCAACGTCTAATGGGCAAGTGGAAAGGTCTAATGGACTAGTATTGTCAGGAATAAAACCACGACTTGTTGAACCACTGCAAAGGTCGGCAGGATGTTGGATTGAGGAACTCCCAGCCGTGTTATGGAGCCTCAGAACTACTCCAAATAGGTCAACAGGATACACACCATTCTTTCTAGTGTACGGGGCAGAGGCCGTGCTTCCAGCCGACATAATACATGACTCGCCAAGAGTTACCCATTATACAACCTCGGAAGTAAATGAAATAGCTCGGCAAGATACTGTAGACCTGCTAGAAGAAGCCAGAGAACTGGCGCTATCATGATTAGCTATTTATCAGCAGAACCTGTGACGATATCACAGCAAAAAGGTGAATCCAAGGGTATTCAAAGAAGGAGATTTAGTCCTCAGACTGGTGCAGCATACGGCATAAGTTGTCACCTCCATGGGAGGGACCATTCATCGTGAGCAAGGCATTACATAACGATGCCTATTATTTAATCGATGCTCAATCCCCCGGAAGGGACAAGGCATACAAAGCTGGCGAAGAAACGAAGCAGCCATGGAACGTAGCCTTGCTTCGTCCATTTTACTCATATCATAGTATTTCAAGGTCAAGGACCAATGATGTATTAAACCTCGGCATCCAGAGCAGTGACTCGGGGACTGCCATATGTTATTTCAATTTCATGTTATGTATTAAACCTCGGCATCCAGAGCAGTGACTCGGGGACTGCCATATGTTATTTCAATTTCATGTTATGTATTAAACCTCGGCATCCAGAGCAGTGACTCGGGGACTGCAATATGTTATTTCAATTTCATGTTATGTATTAAACCTCGGCATCCAGAGCAGTGACTCGGGGACTGCAATAGATATTTGAAGTTTCAATTTATGTACTAAACCTCGGCAGTCAAAGCAGCAACTAGAAAACTACCATATACCGCCCCAGAGCTATGTTGAGCACCAAACCTTGACGCCCTGAGCAGCGCCTCGGCGGTGGTCTTATATTGTTCCTGAGATTTAGTTTACACACTAGACTTCAGCAGAACAGGCAATCACTCGGGGACTGCCATGTATTGTTCCAAAGTGGCAGTCAATCTTTGATACGGAAAGGGTATCACACTTGGCACTTTCAGATAAGAAGATCAACCCCGTATGATGTTGACTCACACACAGATTACTCGACTAAAATACGAGAAAACAAAGACAAAGATACATCCTAACACCAAAATATGCAGGATACCAAAGCAAGAATTCGGATGGGAACCCACTTAAGCAAAGTTATAATAACTGCAAACTTATATGTCGCAGCAATGTACGGCAAAAGGAGATTCAGGTCATACAGGAAATTAACAAGTATTCCACGGACATCGTACGCCCGGCATACCAGGGATAGGAAATGACTTAAACGTTTTTCACTGGAGAGGCGGCAACCTGGTCAGGGACTGGGGACTCCGAGGTAGGAGGAACTTCGGCCGATGTTACCTCGCCCTCTGTAGACCTAGGTGTAACCTCGGCGAAAGCCGAGGCTCTTGAGGAGCATCAATTTGCGCAGTGGAATGCCCGGTACCCTTGGAGGAGGATTGCGCGTCGCCGTTGTCATCCGATCTCGAACTGGAGTCACCAGAAGTGGCCGAGTCATCTTCATCTCCCCCTTGCTCAGCTGAATCATCTGATGCATCCTCGACTACGACCTCCTCGTCCGGGTTTGAAAGGAAACTCGGCCCTTCATTCCAGGTGTGCACGTCGGCATACTCGACGAGTTGAAAGGCGCGAGCTTGCCGAAGAGCAACAAAGTGGGATCCTCAACCCAACGAGAACCGTGCCAAAATTCCTCGGGATATCAAGAGAAATGTCTTCGTACCATGACATGATAACGGTGAGGCCATATCAGCACCGGCTAAGCAGATTCCCTCCAAAGACTTAGTTGTTTTTCAGAGGCATTCAATCTAGTCACCAGCAATTCGATCTCGCTGATGTTAGGAGTCCCAGAAGTATTCGGCCAGAGAGCACGGTGAGCTCGAATAGCTGCCAGTACCAAGTCCCTACCCATGATTTTCATCGGACCAAGGGCAGCGCCGACAGAAACCAAGAAATCTTCTATTGAATATTCAAAATTCACGTCAACAGGGAGACCTCGGCGAGCAAAGCAGCAAGGACCGCTTTAGAGCTCACGGGCTTAGCTTCAGGAAAATGACCTGCGCAATTCAGGAGGCGTCAGAAGGCAGCAGAAGGAAGAAAGATAATCCGGCTATGTTAAGATGCTTACGATGAATGTAACTCATCATCAGCTGGAGGTCCTTCGCCCAGTCAATCTTGTTCTTCTCAAAGCGAGCAATTTCCTCGCTCATTCCTCGAGTTTTCATCTCGGCAGCCTCAAAGAGCTCTTTATTCTTTTGCAATTCCAAAGCCAGCCGGTTCTTCTCCTCGGAGAACTCCTGATCGACCTTTTCTAGCTCGGATTTCTGAGAAAGCTTAAGGGCCTCCACCTCGGCGCTTAGGCGAGCTATCTCGTCATCTTTTTCTTTTAGCTGCGCCGAATGAGTGGCGCCTTGTTCTAAAAAATGCAGCATTACATCAGGCATGGGCGTATAATTTTGGTGAGATGATGCAAAGGTTCGTATCTCGGCTTTACCAAAGCCAATCAAAGTAAAAGAAACTTAGTGCACGTCTTAGAAAGGGAAAAGTACGAGGTAGATGGAAAACTAACCTTCCAAGCTCTTGACTTTCTTCTCAAGACGAATATTAAGATTATTGATGTTACCTGTTAACCCACAAAGTAAGCCGGCATCCCACAGACAAAACAATGGCAATATTAGAGATGACAAGGAAAATGATCGGCATACCTACTTTTTTCACCACAGGAATAACTTTTTCATATTTCTCTTCCAACTTCTTGTGCGAGAAAAGCAGTCTTTGAAATTCAGCAGTTCGCCGGTCATGTGCAACCTGAGCAATAGAACAAACAATGAATGGATATTCAAAGCCAAAACAGATCCGAGTTAAGCGAAAACTTAACTCAGATCTAGGTGGCTGGATATTCAAAGCCAAAACAGATCCGAGCTAAGCGAAAACTTAACCTGGATCTAGGTGGCTGGATATTCAAAGCCAAAACAGATCCGAGTTAAGAGAAAACTTAACTCAGATCTAGGTGGCTGAATATTCAAAGCCAAAACAGATCCGAGCTAAGAGAAAACTTAACCCGGATCTAGGTGGCTGGATATTCGAAGCTAAAGCAGATCCGAGTTAAGCGAAAACTTAACTCAGATCTAGGTGGCTGGATATTCAAGGCCAAAACAGATCCAAGCTAAGCGAAAACTTAACCCGGATCTAGGTGGCTGGAAATTCGAAGCTAAAGCAGATCCGAGTTAAGCGAGAACTTAACCCAGATCTAGGTGGCTGGATATTCAAAGCCGAAACAGATCCGAGTTAAGCGAAAACTTAACCCAGATCTAGGTGGCTGGATATTCAAAGCCAAACCAGATCCGAGTTAAGCGAAAACTTAACCCAGATCTAGGTGGCTGGATATTCAAAGCCAAAAGTAGATTCGAGTCAGGCGAAAGCTTAACCCAGACCTATGTGGCTAGACATTCAAAGAACAGCTAGATAAAATTTAAGCAAAAGTTTAAGATAGATTTACTCGGATATAGGCTCGAACCCTAAATTAAGTAGAGCTAAGTATAGCACAATAAAAACTTCCAAGCGAATAACAAGTTACTCGTTTGCAAGTTTCGGGGACTAATGTATATATAATAGCATATGGAGAATCAGTCTAAACCCCGAGAAGTAGCAATTACCTTGTTCATCTTGTTGCTATCCAGAATGATCTTGGCAGCTTGATCCAAACGGCTGCTGATGTCGGAAAGTTGAAATGGCTGACTGTTTCGATTGCACTCAAGCTGATCAGCGACATTCAGTTATGAGCATATTCCACCAATGAGCGAGGCTGTTCCCACTAGCCGTCCGGGTTAAGACTTTACCTCGGACATGTTGTGCGACCACTGCGCGTGGGGCTGGTATGAAGAAACAAGTGGGTCTTTGGCGAGGTAACAGAGGCTTTGGTAGGCTGCTATGCGAAGACGTCGGCGATACTCGGTGAGAAGAGCCGGCAAGACCTTTTGGGAAGTGGAAGTTTTAGTGGCAGTTTTTCTTACTATGGAGGCACCGGTGAAGCGATACCTCGGCAATGGGAATGGCGCCCTTAGAAGCGGGGAGGGATCACAGGTGAGCGCCGGGTATTGCGACCACGGCTGAGGCTGGGGTTCTGAGGAGCTACCGAGGTAGAAAGAGGCTCGGTGGATATGCTCGGATTCAGTGGAGGGCAACGGGTTGGAGAAATCTCGAGACACGAATATCGGTATGTCGTGACGAGGGTGACATATGTGGAGCTGGAGGAGGCGTACCCAGCAGGACTAGGAATCCTAGTATCTTCAGCAGGCGGAGACGGCATTGCCGAATCGGGCTGACTAGTCATGCTAGGACTGCCGGGCTTAGCGAAAGCGGAGCAATTGCAAAAATAAGAAAGAAAAAAGGGTGTCGGGATGGAAGCGAAGCAGAAACAAGAAATACGAGCAAAACAAACTTACCCTGCGACCCCAGGCATGGTCTTGCGCCTGGGAGGGTTCGGAGCAGACTTCTTCATTCGCTTCTTGGGGGCCGCCTCTGAAGCACTAGCAGGAGCCCCGCGTTTCCCCGAGGTAACTGGGGGCCGGGATGCAATAGGCTCGGCGTCGTGAACCTGACCGGCCGGATTAGCTGGGAAAGTAGAAGCCGGAAATGCATAAGAAATAGGCATTGCGGCAACTACCTCAAGAGCTTGGACCTCGTCAAATCACCTTCCTCCTCATGGACGAAGTTTTGCCACGGCCGAGCGTAGAAAGGGATCCGACTTAGGGACGAATTCTTCGGAGTCCGGCTCCCCAACGTCCGGGGTATTCCGATCCGCAGTCCACGGAAGCGACAAAACCTCGGCGTCCTCGTCCTTTTGCTCTGCGAACCTCTGTGAGGCGAAAAAGAAGGAAGGTTAGGGAAAAAGGCTATGAAAACAATAGAAAATCAAAGCATTGAGGGTTAAACTTACTGCAGGAGGAGGACGCTCGCGGGTAAACGGTTTCAATCCCCAGGTCCAATCTTCAGGCATCTCCGTCTTAAATATAGCTCGACGCTTGAAGACAAGGTAGTTGTCCAGTTCGACGGTAGAGACTCGGTTGGGGTCAAGTGGACCACTCATGTAGCAAAGTTTGTGCGTCCTTTTCTGGAATGGGCAGATTCGGCTGCTGATGAAGGTAGCCATCAGGTCCTCGCCACGTAATCCGGCCCAAATCAGTTCTTTGAGCCGAGTCTCGAAAAGCTCGGCCAAGACGTGGCTCCTCCTCGGATTGTAAGTCCAATTCACCTTGGAAGGCGGACCAATGGAGAAGGCAGGGAGCCGAATCTTGTCTTCTGTTCCTTTGTTCTTGACGTAAAAGAAGGATTTGTGCCACTTCTTGCACGACTCTAACCCGGTGACGCGAGGAAATACAGACTTCCTCCGAGGTGTAATGGACGCCCCATTGAGTAAGCAGTTTCTCGGAAGGGTGCAGAGACTTGTCAGGGACTACATTAGAACGGATCTGGAAGAACTTCGCCCAGACGTGCACGGACGGCCATAGGCCGAAGTATCCCTCCGAGGCGGAGATGAATGCAGAAAGAGAGCGATGGCATTCGCAGGAAGATGATGCGGCTGAAGGCCGAAGTAGTCGAGAAATTCTCTTGCGAAATCGCTAAGAGGGAGACCGAAGCAGCGCGAGAAATGCGACATAAAAACTACGTACTCTCCCTCACTAATTTCCGGAGATAACTCGTTGCCGGGTAAACGACAAGAGACCTCGGCGGGAATCCTCCGGGTTCGGATGAGCCATTCGATCTCCCGCCGGGTAACTGAGGAGCCCTGCCATGAGCCCCGCTCAGGCCCAGAGGCAGCATCATCGTCCTCTACCAGGGCACCGCTAAAGGAACTAGACATGATTTCACCGGAGAGATCGCCGGAGGAACAACTCGCGGCGGAGGAAAACTTAGAGCTACGAGGCCCCGTCGCAATTATTTAAAAACGGCGCGGGAACGACGGCCTGAACATAGCGCACGAACAAAGAGGAAACGAAGAGATCTAGAGGAAAGCTTAGGTGACAAGACCGAAAAGAGCTCACCGGCGACGACGCCGGAACAAATAAGCAGCGACGAGGCAGACGGAGCCGCGCGGCGGAATCCCCCTCGTCGAAGAACCAGTTGAGCGTGCGGCGGCGGAACCACGAACGAGCACAGAAGCGCGAGGAAGAAGAAGGGTGCGGGCGGCGAAGTGGAAAAAGAAACTCCCAGCGCCACGCCCTCTTTATAACGCTGGCGAGCCGGGCAAGGTAGTGGGATCGTGGGTGTGGCGGTTGGCGGCGCTGGATCGTGCGCAGACGACCACACGTCGCTTGGCGGAACCGCATCAAGGCCACGATTGACCAAGGAGCTCACGATCCCCAACGAGAACGGCGCACGAGGCGTCGCAGCAACGGCAGCCGATGGCTTGTCGATGGCGCTATAGAGGAACAAAAAACTAGAGAAACAATGATGAGAATGACACGTGGGACGAGGCGTGCACTACTAAATACGGTGTTATCACCACGACAATATAACTCGAAAACAATACATAACGAGCATCGTGAAACTGATACGACCCGGCTGAGGTTATCGGCGGGACCGTACCAGCTTCGGGGACTAATGTTGGGGAGGTAACCCCGGATAGGGTAAAGACGGGGAAAGATGAAAGGGTGTTCCCCGTCTAGTTTCCGATTTACACTCTGAGTCGGCCGAATCCTATAGAGGTCGGCCGAGATAGGAAAGGACAGGACCCTTGTAGTGAGGGCAAGGCATTACCCGGCCGAGATACAGCGTAAGTCAGCCGGGTTAGCCCAAGTAATCTTGATGCAGGTGAAGGACAAGCCGGGTTCTGGAGGCGGGGCGAATAATCTGGCTTGCAGGAGAAGGAGAAGCCTAAAGTCAAACTCTAGTAGCAGGCTAGGGAGAATCTGAGCTAAGCCAAGCACTAGGGACAAAGGTGCAGAGCGACAGAGAGACAGAAGGAGGTCATGGAGGTGACAGTCCTGAAGCCCGAGGCACACAGGAGGGCCCCTATGGAACCTTGCCGTCATTAGGGGAGCGACAGGGAAAGGGGGGCGCCGAACTACTATATTGGGACAAGCATATTCCTCGAATATGCTTGCCACATCAGCCCTAAAGGAACCCAAGGCTCTCCTTTATAAGGGCAGGCTTGGACCCTGAGGAGGGGATCGACTCATTCTTGGTACCGTTAGGCTGGTAAAGTTCTCTCTTTCTCCTTGTATACAGCTCAAGGAGCACTTGTAACTCAAGGAAGGAGAAATATAGATCTTTGCGTTAGCTTTCTGTGTGTAGAATCCACTACATTTTCCCTCCCCAGATCCCACTAGCATCCATTGGCCCCTAACTTTAGCCTACCCATGGCATCTTCCGTGCCACCACCACGACAGGGTGTGCCCCTCCTTCATGGCCGGCGCATGGAGGAGGTGACTCTTCACCTCCTCCATTCATGTGGTGGTAACTCCCTCCACATAAATTTGCCCCTTCACATTCTCTTTTAAAGTCTCCACTTTAAATGCATTAAATTTCTCCAAATTTAATGCTCTCTCATTTAATAAAGCTCTTTTATTATTTTTTATTCAGAATTTTGTTAATTACTTTAATTAACAAACATTCACATAAAACCCCCTGCAACATTTCAATATTACATGCAGAACCAATTTCAGCATTTTCACCCAAAAGCAGTTTTGGTGTCTATTGAAATAATTCAGTAGCTTTCTTAAATCTTTATATGAAACATATTTGCTCCAAATGGTGTCGGTATCCCTTAAGTGTGTCACCCTACGGTTGCGAATAATGCAGACATGATCGAGACCCTCTCCGTCAATAATCGGCCAGGACCTAGAGATCCATACTGACTCCTACACATTCAACGATGACTTCTGTGATCGTGAGAACCTTTAACACTAGTAACTAAATCCCTTTGTCTCGCGATATATTACATGTCCGAGATTCGATCATCGGTATCTCCATACCTAGTTTGATCTCGTTACCGACATGCACTCTTTTCTCGTTCCCGTGATATAACATTCTAGTGATCACATCACTTGCTTGCAAGCTATTTCAATGTGATATCACCGAGAGGGCCCAGAGTATATCTATCCGTCATCGAGATGGACAAATCCCACTCTTGATCCATGAGTCTCAACATAACACCTTCGTAATCGAACCCACCTTTATAGTCACCTGCTACGGTGTGACGTTTTATGTTATCAAGATACTCTTCCTGTTAGCAATTAACATGATCTCATGGTCTAAGGACTAAGATTACTTCGTATGATGTTATAGCAATATAAACATAATGACTTTGATCGTAATGCTATACTTGGATGAATTTTCATCACATCATTCCAACAATGGTGTGACCTTGTTATTAACAACATCCAATGTCCATGATCAGGAAACTTTGATCATCTTGTTAATCAACAAGCTAGTCTATAAGAGAGGCATAACTAGGAACCCTTTTTGTTTATTAAACACACATGTATTGATGTTTCCGATCAATACAATTCTAGCATGTAAAATAAACATTTATCATAAACATGGAATAAGATAATAACCACTTTATTATTGCCTCTCGGGCATATTCCCTTGATCTCCCACTTGCACTAGAGTCAATAATCTAGTTTGAAAAACTTTGCGTATTGAACACCTATGGCTTTACGGTGTTGCATATACGCAAATTGCTAGTGGTTAACATAATCTCCGGATCTGCGGTTTCAGGTCCGTGTATTTGCATGTCTTTGCGTCTCACGCATCACTCATTCTCAAATGAGATGGCATTGTATAAATTTGGTCCTCTGGTGAGACCTTTAGTTAGATTCGGTTAAAATATGTTGATATTATTGTCACACAATATATCTTCATAGTATTAGCCCACTTTGAACCACACCTAGTTTGATAACAAACTACTTAACACAAATGCCCTCCTATGCTGCTACTATAGCAGTCATATACTTAGCCTTTTGTTGTAGTATCCGTCACAATATCTCAACTTTGGAACTCATCCAAATCCATCATGGAACATCCTTTCCATTATATTGTGCCACCCATAGTCTAAATTGAGATAAATTTAATTTGTATCTTGTGACAAAACTAGTATCAATGTAACACTTTACAATGAACTACCTTTAACTATTTGTCACTTATACATGATATATTCTTAGTTCTTCCAAAGCTCATAAGAATATCTTTACTATTGTCCAATGATCATCTTATGAATCATTCTGGTATGTGCTCATAACATTTAGAGCATAGGACATTCTGGATATATACATATCATGGTATAATCGATCAAAATCTTCATGTGATTTTACTCACCAAGTGTTGAAACACTTGAATCTTGATACAATCCTTTCCATGAAGCAAGAACCTTTATTGTTGTTTCCATATTGAACCCTTTCAATATCTCATATTGAACCCTTTCAATATCTTATATATGTATGTCTGGCACAACCATATTAGCGCCTTAATCTATCCATATAGATATTGATGCCTAATATTCTGGGTTTGCCCAAGTCTTTCATCGAAATCTTATTTTAAGGAAATCCTTAACTTGTGTCAATTCAAGATACATCATTTCCAATCAACAATATGTTTTCTACATAATGTATTAGAAATATGTCTCAGCGCTCCCACTTAATTTCTTGCAAATGCAAGCATCTTCATCATCTCCGATGAATTTAAACTATTTTAGCAGTTTCATCATGGTGAAGATTCCAACTCCGTTATGCTTACTTTAACTATTGAAGTTTACATGCCCTTTTAGCACCCTTTGAATTAACAAAACCCTTCGGACCATGTCATGTACATGTCCTAGGTTACCGTTCTATTAGAAGAACTTTGTTTTGTTTATTCAACTACCATATACCAAATTATATGTAGTGGTTGCTACATTAATCCGTCAAGACTATATATCGCTATGAAAGATCAAATCTTGTCATAGTCAACTCCTTGAACATTGTCGTAAACTTCTTTCCGACATGTCGACTATTTCATAGATGTTAAACATCCATGTCTTATTTCTTTATAGATCCAAACACGACCGATAGTCTTCACACCTTTCCGGAGGGTCTTCCAAGTTCAGAAACTTGTTTTCTCGTGTATGGATACTATCACGGATTCTATGACTTCTAGTCATTTTATGGAGTCAGGGCCCATCATCGCTTCTTTGCATGTAGTCGGTTCATCATTGTCAAAACAATAACGACTTGCTTATCAAATCTTACTATTTGATTCTTACCAACCCACACGGTTCTATAGGAACTCTAATCTCCGAGATCACACCTTTTGTAATCACGAGAGCCATGAGCATTGTGGCGCCACGGGACACTTTCATTGCGCTACTTAGCACATATAGCTAAGGTTCAACAACCTTATCAAAGTTCTATTGTCCTCCCACTTAACTTTTCACGAAAACTTCCTTCTCAAGAAACTTGACGTTCCAAGCGACAAACTCTTTTGTCCTCGGTGTTATGGAGAAATTCCCAACAAATTCTTTGGGATAACCTACAAAGATGGGCTTATCCGACTTTGGTTGTAAACATTTTACTTATGCATAGCATACCAAAATTTAAGAAAAGACAATTCGGGTTTTATCCCAAACCATAACTCATATGGTGTCATTTCAACGGATCACGATGGTGCTCTTTTTCTGTGTAAAAGCGGTAGTCTCTAAAGCTTCAATCTTTAAAACATAATGGCAGTTTTATAAATGACACCTTTGATCTTACCATGTCAAACATGGTTTGATTTCATCTCTCGAATATGCCATACTCCTATGGTTTATCGGGAAACACAAATCATGGAACAATTCCTCAAGTCTTAGGTGTTTTTGATAAACATGTAACTCAAATATCTTCCTTTATGATCGAATCATAAACTCTTTATTTTCTTGTTACAATGATTTTCCACTTCATCTTGAAAGTCTTTGAACAATTTTCAAATGTTTCATACTTCTTCCTTGTTAAGTAAATATACAGATATATTCACTCAAATTTTCGGAGAAAGCATATGAAGCAAAAAGATCCATCGCATATGGCTACACATAATGGACTATGCACATCAGCATGCACAATTTCCAATAAGCTAGTCATCCGTTCCTCTCTGGCCTATGGACGGAGTTTCAATTATCTCGAGGAAAGTCTCACATGCGTCAATTGATCAAAATCAAAGACTCCAAAAATCCATCAACATGGAATTTCTTCATGTTTTCTTTCAAATATAATTTAAACAGCGATGTCACTTCATAAGTGATCTTTCAATCATCTGTCTTGCGACATTTTAGCAATAGTGTTTATGGATGTGATTTCTCCAACTAGACTTGTAAAAGTTCATCCATCCTTTATGGAATACGGTAATTATTTGAACAGCCATTGTTCTCATGATACCGGAACAAAATAACAATTATTTAAAAAAATCTTGAAGGCTTGGTTTAATGACAACGAAAAACACAATAACACTTTATTTGTTTTCGATGAACATCATCACTTATTCTCTTGCTAGTTACTTAGGCCATTGCAGTTCATGAATTGCGTTGTCCTGTATGACACTTCATACCAACCAATTCGGTATCCAATACCGGTATCCAATACCTCAGAACCACATTGTTTAACAAGCAAGGAATACAACCATAACATGTATATTTTCTATATACCTAAGCTGGACATTTCCAACTTTTTCTTTTCTGCCAAATATTTTATAGATTCTCTTTCAGCAATTCCTTTTCCTTTTAAAAGAATCTATCAACATCAATAGTGGTGTCATTCACATGACACATAGTACAAACCGTATATAGTCAAATACTAATACCTTTGGACTTGCACTTTGAAGTGGATCACCATCATCAAATGTTTGGTATTCTTTCAAAAATCCATTCTTTAGTAATCTATTAGTGTAGTAAACATTTTACTTACATCTTCTATTCATCCTTATCATGAAAACTTTCATGATCAAGCTACTATAGCCTATAAGGAAGAATGACGAGTATAATTTTAGTTCCCAAAACCTTTTGGGAGATTCGGATGCCTAGCATCTCCATCCTTCACAAATTCTCATACAATATGAGAACATGTATTTTTCTAAATTATACTCTATCATAATGCAACCAAAAACATTGTTTCAGATATCACAATATCTTTCACACATGATGGCTTCTGAAACAATTTTCAGCTCCAATATAATCTTGATATTAAAACAACTTTTGAATATCAATAATCATGGAGGCAAACATGATACTTTAGATACTAACATTGGAATTCTTACTCTTGATTTAATACTACTTATTAAACTTCATGGAGTAAATAGAGTTTGCTGAAAGTTTGCAATAGGACTTATAAACTTTAAATTGACATTCAAAACAATACGATACCAGTTCGTAAAGTAAATATCCAGAATTCTATAGTTCTATTATCTCAAATAAAAATTGAGCATAAGGTAGAAAACGAATGCCAATGACTACAACAAACTATGCAAATTCACTTTGATTTAATTTATGACAAATTGAGTTCGACTAATCCAAATTAGAAATGAACTCCCACTCAAAAACGACATCCCTCATGCCTTTTTGGTGATTACATGAACCAAATCCACTACACCAAGTCCGATCATCACGTGAGTCGGTGTAGCTTCAAAGGGGAGCATCAATATGGTCATCACATCAACTATATGACTCATGCTTAACCTTTCGGTCCGTGTTCCGAGGCCCTGTCTGTACATGCTAGGCTCGCCAAGTAAGAACCTTAGTACTCGCATGTGTAAAACTGTCTTACACCCGTTGCATGAAAGCGTAGAGTTGAGAACACCCGATCATCACGTGATGTCTCGAAAACACGATCCATAGAACGGTGCATACTTAAGGAAGAACACATTTTATCTTGATATTTAAATGAGGGATCATCTTACAATGCTATAGAAAGCGCCAAACTAGCAGTATAAGATGCTAACATCTAATGTGTAAAGTGAGATGATATGGTCCATGCATTTGATCTCTATCACTTCTATCGTGGTATGATCTCTATCATTCCTTTGTGTGTAAGGCCAAGGTCTATGGAACTTACACGTTGAGTGTGTTGTAAGAGTATCTATCATACATCTACTTACAACAATACCATATCAATACACTAGCCCAACAACGATCTAAACTAGGCGCCTCTAATTTATCAATTGCAAGTTTTACGTGGCTTAGGGCTTTCGGAGATAGAACCGTTCTTACCTACGAACATGAACCACAACGAGGATAACTAAGTTATTAGCAACTCGTTGTAAATTAGATATTTACTATAGTAGGAGAGACAGACACCCGCCAGCCACTTATGCAAAACAAGTTGCATGTCAGTCGTGGAACCGGTCTCATGTACGATGACATGTAAGGTTGGTCCGGGCCGCTCATCCCACTATGCCACCAATATCCAAAATACATAGAAGATGCAATAACATGATCATCATCGCCCACATATCAACATATGTGTACTACCCGTGCTAAGCACCTACGCATAGATCAGGCTCTAATACCACTGTTGGGTCCGCAACATAGAAAACAAAAAAATTCCTACGGTGTGAACTACACGCCAAGATCTATCTACTAGGTACAAAGCAACGTGTGGACATACATCCAGCGAGAACTTACCCTCGTAGACAACGAGCTTTGTTAGCAGTAGGAACTGCGTGGTTGATGTAGTCGTACACTTGCCGATCTCAAGATCATGATGAAGTCCAGGTCCGGCTCCGGCCGTCCATCGGATCCAGCTCCAGCACCACCAAGTCCAGCACATAAGCGGTGCATCCGTGTTCGCACACATGTCCGGTACCCGACAACCTCCGTCTGTCGCTCCGGCAAAGCAGCGAGCAGCAACTCCTTTCCAGATAAAGCCACCGGGAACATGTATCTCGCTAATCCGAGACCATGGGGGAATAATACTAGAGGGGGAGAGAGATCCTTCACAAGGAGGTGTGTGTGAGAAGTGAGGAGGGGTGGCCTTTTATAGGAGGAGGGGGGTGACCCTCCTTCATGGCCAGCGCATGGAGGAGGTGACTCTTCACCTCCTCCATTCGTGTGGTGGTAACTCCCTCCACATAAATTTGCCCCTTCACATTCTCTTTTAAAGTCTCCACTTTAAATGCATTAAATTTCTCCAAATTTAATGCTCTCTCATCTAATAAAACTCTTTTATTATTTTTTATTCAGAATTTTGTTAATTACTTTAATTAACAAACATTCACATAAAACCCCCTGCAACATTTCAATATTACATGCAGAACCAATTTCAGCATTTTCACCCGAAATAGTTTCGGTGTCTATTGAAATAATTCCAGCGCTTTCTTAAATCTTTATCTGAAACATATTTGCTCCAAATGGTGTCGGTATCCCTTAAGTGTGTCACCCTACGGTTCGCGAATAATGCAGACATGATCGAGACCCCTCTCCGGTTAATAATCAGCAGCGGGACCTAGAGATCCATACTGACTCCTACACATTCAACGATGACTTATGTGATCGTGAGAACCTTTAACACTAGTAACTAAATCCCTTTGTCTCGCGATATATTACATGTCCGAGATTCGATCATCGGTATCTCCATACCTAGTTTGATCTCGTTACCGACATGCACTCTTTTCTCATTCCCGTGATATAACATTCTAGTGATCACATCACTTGCTTGCAAGCTATTTCAATGTGATGTCACCGAGAGGGCCCAGAGTATATCTATCCGTCATCGGGATGGACAAATCCCACTCTTGATCCATGAGTCTCAACATAACACCTTCGTAGTACTGAACCCACCTTTATAGTCACCCTGTTACGGTGTGACGTTTGATGTTATGAAGATACTCTTCCGGTGTTAGCAATTAACATGATCTCATGGTCTAAGGACTAAGATTACTTCGTATGATGTTATAGCAATATAAACATAATGACTTTGATCGTAATGCTATACTTCGGATGAATGTTCATCACATCATTCCACCAATGGTGTGACCTTGTTATTAACAACATCCAATGTCCATGATCAGGAAACCTTGATAATCTTGTTAATCAACAAGCTAGTCTATAAGAGAGGCATAACTAGGAACCCTTTTTGTTTACTAAACACACATGTATTGATGTTTCCGATCAATACAATTCTAGCATGTAAAAGAAACATTTATCATAAACATGGAATAAGATAATAACCACTTTATTATTGCCTCTCGGGCATATTCCCTTCAGGATCAACCACAGTCATTGCATGTGCGTTCTTTCCACAAACCACACATGTGGACCCACCAGTGGTCATTGCATGTGTGTTATTTCCACAAACCACACATGGATTAACCACTAGAGTCATTTCATGCGTGTTCTTTCCACAAACCACATAAGGATCAACCACTAGAGTCATTGCATGTGTGTTCTTATACTAAAACCAACACTAGAGTCATTGCATGTGTGTTCTTTTCACAAACCACACATGGATCAACCACTAGAGTCATTGCATGTGTGTTATTTCCACAAACAAACATGGACCAACCACTAGAGTCATTGCATGTGTGTTCTTATACTAAAACCAACATGGATCCACCAGTGGTCATTGCATGTGTGTTCTTTCCACAAACCACACATGGTTCAACCACTAGAGTCATTGCATGTGTGTTCTTATACTAAAACCACAAACCAGTACTAGAGTCATTGCATGTGTGTTCTTATACAAAAACCAAAAACCAGTACTAGAGTCATTGCATGTGTGTTCTTTTCCACAAACCACACATGGATCCACCAGTGGTCATTGCATGTGTGTTCTTTCCACAAACCACATATGGATCAACCAGAGTCATTGCATGTGTGTTCTTTCCACAAACCACACATGGATAAACCACTAGAGTCATTGCATGTTTGTTCTTATACTAAAACCACAAACCAGCACTAGAGTATTTGTATGAGTGTTCTTTTCCACAAACCACACATGGATCCACCAGTGGTCATTACATGTGTGTTATTTCCACAAACCACACACGGATCAACCACTAGAGTCATTGCATGTGTGTTCTTTCCACAAACCACATATGGATCAACCACTAGAATCATTGCATGTGTGTTCTTATACTAAAACCAACACTGGAGTCATTGCATGTGTGTTCCTATACTAAAAGCAACACTAGAGTCATTGCATGTGTGTTCTTTTCACAAACCACACATGGATCAACCACTAGAGTCATTGCATGTGTGTTATTTCCACAAACAAACATGGATCAACCACTAGAGTTATTGCATGTGTGTTCTTTTCCACAAACCACACATGGATCCACCAATGGTCATTGCATGTGTGTTCTTTTCCACAAACCACACATGGATCCACCAGTGGTCATTGCATGTGTGTTCTTTCCGCAAACCACATATGGATCAACCACTAGAGTCATTGCATGTGTGTTCTTTTCCACGAACAACTTATGGATCAACCAGTGGTCATTGCATGTGTGTTCTTTCCACAAACCACATGTGGACCCATTACAGTCATTGCATGTGTGTTATTTCCACAAACCACACATGGATCAACCACTAGAGCCATTGCATGTGTGTTCTTTTCCACAAACCACACATGGATCCACCAGTGGTCATTGCATGTGTGTTCTTTCCACAAACCACACATGGATCAACAACTAGAGTCATTGCATGTGTGATCTTTCCACAAACCACACATGGATCAACCACTAGAGTCATTGCATGTGTGTTCTTATACTAAAACCACAAACCAGTACTAGAGTCATTGCATGTGTGTTCTTTTCCACAAACCACATATGGATCCACCAGTGGTCATTGCATGTGTGTTCTTTCCACAAACCACATATGGATCAACCAGAGTCATTACATGTGTCTTCTCTCCACAAACCACACATGGATCAACCACTAGAGTCATTGCATGTTTGTTCTTATACTAAAACCACAAACCAACACTAGAGTCATTGCATGTGTGTTCTTTTCCACACCACACATGGATCCACCAGTGGTCATTGCAAGTGTGTTTTTTCCACAAACCACAAATGGATCAACCACTAGAGTCATTGCATGTGTGTTATTTCCACAAACAAACATGGATCAACCACTAGAGTCATTGCATGTGTGTTCTTATACTAAAACCAACATGGATCCACCAGTGGTCATTGCATGTGTGTTCTTTCCACAAACCACACATGGATCAACCACTAGAGTCATTGCATGTGTGTTCTTATACTAAAACCACAAACCAGTACTAGAGTCATTGCATGTGGGTTCTTATACAAAAACCAAAAACCAGTACTAGAGTCATTGCATGTGTGTTCTTTTCCACAAACCACACATGGATCCACCAGTGGTCATTGCATGTGTGTTCTTTCCACAAACCACATATGGATCAACCAGAGTTATTGCATGTGTGTTCTTTCCACAAACCACACATGGATAAACCACTAGAGTCATTGCATGTTTGTTCTTATACTAAAACCACAAACCAGCACTAGAGTATTTGTATGAGTGTTCTTTTCCACAAACCACACATGGATCCACCAGTGGTCATTACATGTGTGTTATTTCCATATACCACACATGGATCAACCACTAGAGTCATTGCATGTGTGTTCTTTCCACAAACCACATATGGATCAACCACTAGAATCATTGCATGTGTGTTCTTATACTAAAACCAACACTAGAGTCATTGCATGTGTGTTCTTATACTAAAACCAACACTAGAGTCATTGCATGTGTGTTCTTTTCACAAACAACACATGGATCAACCACTAAAGTCATTGCATGTGTGTTATTTCCACAAACAAACATGAATCAACCACTAGAGTCATTGCATGTGTGTTCTTTTCCACAAACCACACATGGATCCACCAGTGGTCATTGCATTTGTGTTCTTTTCCACAAACCACACATGGATCCACCAGTGGTCATTGCATGTGTGTTCTTTCCACAAACCACATATGGATCACCAACTAGAGTCATTGCATGTGTGTTCTTTTCCACAAACAACTTATGGATCAACCAGCGGTCATTGCATGTGTGTTCTTTCCACAAACCACATGTGGACCCATTACAGTCATTGCATGTGTGTTATTTCCACAAACCACACATGGATCAACCACTAGAGTCATTGCATATGTGTTATTTCCACAAACCACACATGGATCAACCACTAGAGTCATTGGATGTGTGTTCTTATACTAAAACCAACACTACAGTCATTGCATGTGTGTTCTTTTCACAATCCACACATGGATCAACCACTAGAGTCATTACATGTGTGTTATTTCCACAAAAAAACATGGATCAACCACTAGAGTCATTGCATGTGTGTTCTTTTCCACAAACCACACATGGATCCACCAGTGGTCATTGCATGTGTGTTCTTTCCACAAACCACACATGGATCAACGACTAGAGTCATTGCATGTGTGTTCTTTCCACAAACCACACATGGATCAACCACTAGAGTCATTGCATGTTTGTTCTTATACTAAAACTACCAACCAGCACTAGAGTCATTGCATGTGTGTTCTTTTCCACAAACCACACATGGATCCACCAGTGGTCATTGCATGTGTGTTCTTTCCACAAACCACATATGGATCAACCAGAGTCATTACATGTGTCTTCTCTCCACAAACCACACATGGATCAACCACTAGAGTCATTGCATGTTTGTTCTTATACTAAAACCACAAACCAACACTAGAGTCATTGCATGTGTGTTCTTTTCCACACCACACATGGATCCACCAGTGGTCATTGCATGTGTGTTCTTTCCACAAACCACAAATGGATCAACCACTAGAGTCATTGCATGTGTGTTATTTCCACAAACAAACATAGATCAACCACTAGAGTCATTGCATGTGTGTTCTTATACTAAAACCAACATGGATCCACCAGTGGTCATTGCATGTGTGTTCTTTCCACAAACCACAAATGGATCAACCACTAGAGTCATTGCATGTGTGTTCTTATACTAAAACCACAAACCAGTACTAGAGTCATTGCATGTGGGTTCTTATACAAAAACCAAAAACCAGTACTAGAGTCATTGCATGTGTGTTCTTTTCCACAAACCACACATGGATCCACCAGTGGTCATTGCATGTGTGTTCTTTCCACAAACCACATATGGATCAACCAGAGTCATTGCATGTGTGTTCTTTCCACAAACCACACATGGATAAACCACTAGAGTCATTGCATGTTTGTTCTTATACTAAAACCACAAACCAGCACTAGAGTATTTGTATGAGTGTTCTTTTCCACAAACCACACATGGATCCACCAGTGGTCATTACATGTGTGTTATTTCCACAAACCACACACGGATCAACCACTAGAGTCATTGCATGTGTGTTCTTTCCACAAACCACATATGGATCAACCACTAGAATCATTGCATGTGTGTTCTTATACTAAAACCAACACTGGAGTCATTGCATGTGTGTTCCTATACTAAAACCAACACTAGAGTCATTGCATGTGTGTTCTTTTCACAAACCACACATGGATCAACCACTAGAGTCATTGCATGTGTGTTATTTCCACAAACAAACATGGATCAACCACTAGAGTCATTGCATGTGTGTTCTTTTCCACAAACCACACATGGATCCACCAGTGGTCATTGCATGTGTGTTCTTTTCCGCAAACCACACATGGATCCGCCAGTGGTCATTGCATGTGTGTTCTTTCCACAAACCACATATGCATCACCAACTAGAGTCATTGCATGTGTGTTCTTTTCCACAAACAACTTATGGATCAACCAGCGGTCATTGCATTGTGTTCTTTCCACAAACCACATGTGGACCCATTACAGTCATTGCATGTGTGTTATTTCCACAAACCACACATGGATCAACCACTAGAGTCATTGCATATGTGTTATTTCCACAAACCACACATGGATCAACCACTAGAGTCATTGGATGTGTGTTCTTATACTAAAACCAACACTACAGTCATTGCATGTGTGTTCTTTTCACAATCCACACATGGATCAACCACTAGAGTCATTACATGTGTGTTATTTCCACAAAAAAACATGGATCAAGCACTAGAGTCATTGCATTGTGTTCTTTTCCACAAACCACACATGGATCCACCAGTGGTCATTGCATGTGTGTTCTTTCCACAAACCACACATGGATCAACGACTAGAGTCATTGCATGTGTGTTCTTTCCACAAACCACACATGGATCAACCACTAGAGTCATTGCATGTTTGTTCTTATACTAAAACCACCAACCAGCACTAGAGTCATTGCATGTGTGTTCTTTTCCACAAACCACACATGGATCCACCAGTGGTCATTGCATGTGTGTTCTTTCCACAAACCACATATGGATCAACCAGAGTCATTACATGTGTCTTCTCTCCACAAACCACACATGGATCAACCACTAGAGTCATTGCATGTTTGTTCTTATACTAAAACCACAAACCAACACTAGAGTCATTGCATGTGTGTTCTTTTCCACACCACACATGGATCCACCAGTGGTCATTGCATGTGTGTTCTCTCCACAAACCACAAATGGATCAACCACTAGTCATTGCATGTGTGTTCTTTCCACAAACCACACATGGATCAACCACTAGAGTCATTGCATGTGTGTTCTTTCCACAAACCACATATGGATCAACCACTAGAGTCATTGCATGTGTGTTATTTCCACAAACCACATATGGATCAACCACTAGAGTCATTGAATGTGTGTTCTTATAATAAACCAACATGGATCCACCAGTGGTCATTGCATGTGTGTTCTTTCCACAAACCACACATGGATCAACCACTAGAGTCATTGCATGTGTGTTATTTCCTCAAACCACACATGGATCAACCACTAGAATCATTGCATGTGTCTTCTTATACTAAAACCACAAACCAGTACTAGAGTCATTGCATGTGTGTTCTTATACTAAAACCACAAACCAGTACTAGAGTCATTGCATGTGTGTTCTTTTCCACAAACCACACATGGATCCACCAGTGGTCATTGCATGTGTGTTCTTTCCGCAAACCACATATGGATCACCATTAGAGTCATTGCATGTGTGTTCTTTTCCACAAACAACTTATGGATCAGCCAGTGGTCGTTGCATGTGTGTTCTTTCCACAAACCACATGTGGACCCATTACAGTCATTGCATGTGTGTTATTTCCACAAACCACACATGGATCAACCACTAGAGTCATTGCATATGTGTTATTTCCACAAATCACACATGGATCAACCACTAGAGTCATTGCATGTGTGTTCTTATACTAAAACCAACACTAGATTCATTGCATGTATGTTCTTTTCACAGACCACACATGGATCAACCACTAGATTCATTGCATGTGTGTTATTTCCACAAACAGACATGGATCAACCACTAGAGTCATTGCATGTGTGTTCATTTCTACAAACCACACATGGATCCACCAGTGGTCAATGCATGTGTGTTCTTTCCACAAACCACACATGGATCAACCACTAGAGTCATTGCATGTGTGTTCTTTCGACAAACCACACATGGATCAACCACTAGAGTCATTGCATGTGTGTTCTTTTCCACAAACCACACATGGATCCACCAGTGGTCATTGCATGTGTGTTCTTTCCACAAACCACATATGGATCAACCAGAGTAATTGCATGTGTGTTCTTTCCAAAAACCAGACATGGATCAACCACTAGAGTCATTGCATGTTTGTTCTTATACTAAAACCACAAACCAACACTAGAGTCATTGTATGTGTGTTCTTTTCCACAAACCACACATGGATCCACGACTAGAGTCATTGCATGTGTGTTCTTTCCACAAACCACATATGGATCAACCAGAGTCATTGCATGTGTGTTCTTTCCACAAACCACACATGTGGACCCACCAGTGGTCATTGCATGTGTGTTATTTCCACAAACCACACATGGATCAACCACTAGAGTCATTGCATGTGTGTTCTTTCCACAAACCTCATATTGATCAACCACTAGAGTCACTGCATGTGTGTTCTTATACTAAAACCAACACTAGAGTCATTGCATGTGTGTTCTTTTCACAAACCACAAATGGATCAACCACTAGAGTCACTACATGTGTGTTATTTCCACAAACAAACATGGATCAACCACTAGAGTCATTGCATGTGTGTTCTTATACTAAAACCAACATCGATCCACCAGTGGTCATTGCATGTGTGTTCTTTCCACAAACCACACATGGATCAACCACTAGGGTCATTGCATGTGTGTTATTTCCACAAACCACACATGGATCAACCACTAGAATCATTGCATGTGTGTTCTTATACTAAAACCACAAACCAGTACTAGAGTCATTGTATGTGTGTTATTTCCACAAACCACACATGGATCAGCCACTAGAGACATTACATATGTTTTATTTCCACAAATCACACATGGATCAACCACTAGAGTCATTGCATGTGTGTTCTTATACTAAAACCAACACTAGAGTCATTGCATGTGTGTTCTTTTCATAGACCACACATGGATCAACCACTAGAGTCATTGCATGTGTTTTATTTCCACAAACAAACATGGATCAACCACTAGAGTCATTGCATGTGTGTTCTTTTCTACAAACCACACATGGATCCACCAGTGGTCATTGCATGTGTGTTCTTTCCACAAACCACACATGATCAACGACTAGAGTCATTGCATGTGTGTTCTTTCGACAAACCACACATGGATCAACCACTAGAGTCATTGCATGTTTGTTCTTATACTAAAACCACAAACCAGCACTAGAGTCATTGCATGTGTGTTCGTTTCCACAAACCACACATGGATCCACCAGTGGTCATTGCATGTGTGTTCTTTACACAAACCTCATATGGATCAACCAGAGTCATCGCATGTGTGTTCTTTCCACAGACCACACATGGATCAACCACTAGAGTCATTGCATGTTTGTTCTTATACTAAAACCTCAAACCAACACTAGAGTCATTGCATGTGTGTTCTTTCCACGAACCACACATGGATCCACCACTAGAGTCATTGCATGTGTGTTCTTTCCACAAACCACACATGGATCAACCACTAGAGTCATTGCTTGTGTGTTCTTTCCACGAACCACACATGGATCAACCACTATAGTCATTGCATGTTTGTTCTTATACTAAAACCACAAACCAACACTAGAGTCATTGCATGTGTGTTCTTTCCACGAACCACACATGGATCCACCACTAGAGTCATTGCATGTGTGTTCTTTCCACAAACCACATATGGATCAACCAGAGTCATTGCATGTGTGTTCTTTCCACAAACCACACATGTGGACCCACCAGTGGTCATTGCATGTGTGTTCTTTCCACAAACCACACATGGATCAACCACTAGAGTCATTGCATGTGTGTTCTTTCCATGAACCACACATAGATCAACCTCTAGAGTCATTGCATGTGTGTTCTTATACTAAAACCAACACTAGAGTCATTGCATGTGTGTTGTTTTCACAAACCACAAATGAATCAACCACTAGAGTCATTGCATGTGTGTTATTTCCACAAACAAACATGGATCAACCACTAGAGTCATTGCATGTGTGTTCTTATACTAAAACCAACATGGATCCACCAGTGGTCATTGCATGTGTGTTCTTTCCACAAACCACACATGGATCAACCACTAGAGTCATTGCATGTGTGTTATTTCCACAAACCACACATGGATCAACCACTAGAATCATTGCATGTGTGTTCTTATACTAAAACCACAAACCAGTACTAGAGTCATTGCATGTGTGTTCTTATACTAAAACCACAAACCAGTACTAGAGTCATTGCATGTGTGTTCTTTTCCACAAACCACACATGGATCCACCAGTGGTCATTGCATGTGTGTTCTTTCCACAAACCACATATGGATCAACCAGTGTCATTGCATGTGTGTTCTTTCCACAAACCACACATGGATCAACCACTAGAGTCATTGCATGTTTGTTCTTATACTAAAACCACAAACCAGCACTAGAGTCATTGCATGTGTGTTCTTTTCCACAAACCACACATGGATCCACCAGTGGTGATTGCATGTGTGTTCTTTCGGCAAACCACATATGGATTAACCACTAGAATCATTGCATGTGTGTTCTTTTCCACAAACAACTTATGGATCAACCAGTGGTCGTTGCATGGGTCTTCTTTCCACAAACCACATGTGGACACATTAGTCATTGCATGTGTGTTATTTCCACAAACCACACATGGATCAACCACTAGAGTCATTGCATATGTGTTATTTCCAGAAATCACACATGGATCAACCACTAGAGTCATTGCATGTGTGTTCTTATACTAAAACCAACACTAGATTCATTGCATGTATGTTCTTTTCACAGACCACACATGGATCAACCACTAGAGTCATTGCATGTGTGTTATTTCCACAAACAGACATGGATGAACCACTAGAGTCATTGCATGTGTGTTCATTTCTATAAACCACACATGGATCCACCAGTGGTCAATGCATGTGTGTTCTTTCCACAAACCACACATGGATCAACCACTAGAGTCATTGCATGTGTGTTCTTTCGACAAACCACACATGGATCAACCACTAGAGTCATTGCATGTGTGTTCTTTTCCACAAACCACACATGGATCCACCAGTGGTCATTGCATGTGTGTTCTTTCCACAAACCAAATATGGATCAACCAGAGTCATTGCATGTGTGTTCTTTCCAAAAACTAGACATGGATCAACCACTAGAGTCATTGCATGTTTGTTCTTATACTAAAACCACAAACCAACACTAGAGTCATTGTATGTGTGTTCTTTTCCACAAACCACACATGGATCCACGACTAGAGTCATTGCATGTGTGTTCTTTCCACAAACCACATATGGATCAACCAGAGTCATTGCATGTGTGTTCTTTCCACAAACCACACATGGATCCACCAGTGGTCATTGCATGTGTGTTATTTCCACAAACCAGACATGGATCAACCACTAGAGTCATTGCATGTGTGTTCTTTCCACAAACCTCATATTGATCAACCACTAGAGTCACTGTATGTGTGTTCTTATACTAAAACCAACACTAGAGTCATTGCATGTGTGTTCTTTTCACAAACCACAAATGGATCAACCACTAGAGTCACTGCATGTGTGTTATTTCCACAAACAAACATGGATCAACCACTAGAGTCATTGCATGTGTGTTCTTATACTAAAACCAACATGGATCCACCAGTGGTCATTGCATGTGTGTTCTTTCCACAAACCACACATGGATCAACCACTAGGGTCATTGCATGTGTGTTATTTCCACAAACCACACATGGATCAACCACTAAAATCATTGCATGTGTGTTCTTATACTAAAACCACAAACCAGTACTAGAGTCATTGTATGTGTGTTATTTCCACAAACCAGACATGGATCAGCCAATAGAGACATTACATATGTGTTATTTCCACAAATCACACATGGATCAACCACTAGAGTCATTGCATGTGTGTTCTTATACTAAAACCAACACTAGAGTCATTGCATGTATGTTCTTTTCACAGACCACACATGGATCAACCACTAGAGTCATTGCATGTGTGTTATTTCCACAAACAGACATGGATGAACCACTAGAGTCATTGCATGTGTGTTCATTTCTACAAACCACACATGGATCCACCAGTGGTCAATGCATGTGTGTTCTTTCCACAAACCACACATGGATCAACCACTAGAGTCATTGCATGTGTGTTCTTTCGACAAACCACACATGGATCAACCACTAGAGTCATTGCATGTGTGTTCTTTTCCACAAACCACACATGGATCCACCAGTGGTCATTGCATGTGTGTTCTTTCCACAAACCACATATGGATCAACCAGAGTAATTGCATGTGTGTTCTTTCCAAAAACCAGACATGGATCAACCACTAGAGTCATTGCATGTTTGTTCTTATACTAAAACCACAAACCAACACTAGAGTCATTGTATGTGTGTTCTTTTCCACAAACCACACATGGATCCACGACTAGAGTCATTGCATGTGTGTTCTTTCCACAAACCACATATGGATCAACCAGAGTCATTGCATGTGTGTTCTTTCCACAAACCACACATGTGGACCCACCAGTGGTCATTGCATGTGTGTTATTTCCACAAACCACACATGGATCAACCACTAGAGTCATTGCATGTGTGTTCTTTCCACAAACCTCATATTGATCAACCACTAGAGTCACTGCATGTGTGTTCTTATACTAAAACCAACACTAGAGTCATTGCATGTGTGTTCTTTTCACAAACCACAAATGGATCAACCACTAGAGTCACTACATGTGTGTTATTTCCACAAACAAACATGGATCAACCACTAGAGTCATTGCATGTGTGTTCTTATACTAAAACCAACATCGATCCACCAGTGGTCATTGCATGTGTGTTCTTTCCACAAACCACACATGGATCAACCACTAGGGTCATTGCATGTGTGTTATTTCCACAAACCACACATGGATCAACCACTAGAATCATTGCATGTGTGTTCTTATACTAAAACCACAAACCAGTACTAGAGTCATTGTATGTGTGTTATTTCCACAAACCACACATGGATCAGCCACTAGAGACATTACATATGTTTTATTTCCACAAATCACACATGGATCAACCACTAGAGTCATTGCATGTGTGTTCTTATACTAAAACCAACACTAGAGTCATTGCATGTGTGTTCTTTTCATAGACCACACATGGATCAACCACTAGAGTCATTGCATGTGTTTATTTCCACAAACAAACATGGATCAACCACTAGAGTCATTGCATGTGTGTTCTTTTCTAAACCACACATGGATCCACCAGTGGTCATTGCATGTGTGTTCTTTCCACAAACCACACATGATCAACGACTAGAGTCATTGCATGTGTGTTCTTTCGACAAACCACACATGGATCAACCACTAGAGTCATTGCATGTTTGTTCTTATACTAAAACCACAAACCAGCACTAGAGTCATTGCATGTGTGTTCGTTGCCACAAACCACACATGGATCCACTGGTCATTGCATGTGTGTTCTTTACACAAACCTCATATGGATCAACCAGAGTCATCGCATGTGTGTTCTTTCCACAGACCACACATGGATCAACCACTAGAGTCATTGCATGTTTGTTCTTATACTAAAACCTCAAACCAACACTAGAGTCATTGCATGTGTGTTCTTTCCACGAACCACACATGGATCCACCACTAGAGTCATTGCATGTGTGTTCTTTCCACAAACCACACATGGATCAACCACTAGAGTCATTGCTTGTGTGTTCTTTCCACGAACCACACATGGATCAACCACTATAGTCATTGCATGTTTGTTCTTATACTAAAACCACAAACCAACACTAGAGTCATTGCATGTGTGTTCTTTCCACGAACCACACATGGATCCACCACTAGAGTCATTGCATGTGTGTTCTTTCCACAAACCACATATGGATCAACCAGAGTCATTGCATGTGTGTTCTTTCCACAAACCACACATGTGGACCCACCAGTGGTCATTGCATGTGTGTTATTTCCACAAACCACACATGGATCAACCACTAGAGTCATTGCATGTGTGTTCTTTCCATGAACCACACATAGATCAACCACTAGAGTCATTGCATGTGTGTTCTTATACTAAAACCAACACTAGAGTCATTGCATGTGTGTTGTTTTCACAAACCACAAATGAATCAACCACTAGAGTCATTGCATGTGTGTTATTTCCACAAACAAACATGGATCAACCACTAGAGTCATTGCATGTGTGTTCTTATACTAAAACCAACATGGATCCACCAGTGGTCATTGCATGTGTGTTCTTTCCACAAACCACACATGGATCAACCACTAGAGTCATTGCATGTGTGTTATTTCCACAAACCACACATGGATCAACCACTAGAATCATTGCATGTGTGTTCTTATACTAAAACCACAAACCAGTACTAGAGTCATTGCATGTGTGTTCTTATACTAAAACCACAAACCAGTACTAGAGTCATTGCATGTGTGTTCTTTTCCACAAACCACACATGGATCCACCAGTGGTCATTGCATGTGTGTTCTTTCCACAAACCACATATGGATCAACCAGTGTCATTGCATGTGTGTTCTTTCCACAAACCACACATGGATCAACCACTAGAGTCATTGCATGTTTGTTCTTATACTAAAACCACAAACCAGCACTAGAGTCATTGCATGTGTGTTCTTTTCCACAAACCACACATGGATCCACCAGTGGTGATTGCATGTGTGTTCTTTCGGCAAACCACATATGGATTAACCACTAGAATCATTGCATGTGTGTTCTTTTCCACAAACAACTTATGGATCAACCAGTGGTCGTTGCATGGGTCTTCTTTCCACAAACCACATGTGGACACATTACAGTCATTGCATGTGTGTTATTTCCACAAACCACACATGGATCAACCACTAGAGTCATTGCATATGTGTTATTTCCAGAAATCACACATGGATCAACCACTAGAGTCATTGCATGTGTGTTCTTATACTAAAACCAACACTAGATTCATTGCATGTATGTTCTTTTCACAGACCACACATGGATCAACCACTAGAGTCATTGCATGTGTGTTATTTCCACAAACAGACATGGATGAACCACTAGAGTCATTGCATGTGTGTTCATTTCTATAAACCACACATGGATCCACCAGTGGTCAATGCATGTGTGTTCTTTCCACAAACCACACATGGATCAACCACTAGAGTCATTGCATGTGTGTTCTTTCGACAAACCACACATGGATCAACCACTAGAGTCATTGCATGTGTGTTCTTTTCCACAAACCACACATGGATCCACCAGTGGTCATTGCATGTGTGTTCTTTCCACAAACCAAATATGGATCAACCAGAGTCATTGCATGTGTGTTCTTTCCAAAAACTAGACATGGATCAACCACTAGAGTCATTGCATGTTTGTTCTTATACTAAAACCACAAACCAACACTAGAGTCATTGTATGTGTGTTCTTTTCCACAAACCACACATGGATCCACGACTAGAGTCATTGCATGTGTGTTCTTTCCACAAACCACATATGGATCAACCAGAGTCATTGCATGTGTGTTCTTTCCACAAACCACACATGTGGATCCACCAGTGGTCATTGCATGTGTGTTATTTCCACAAACCAGACATGGATCAACCACTAGAGTCATTGCATGTGTGTTCTTTCCACAAACCTCATATTGATCAACCACTAGAGTCACTGTATGTGTGTTCTTATACTAAAACCAACACTAGAGTCATTGCATGTGTGTTCTTTTCACAAACCACAAATGGATCAACCACTAGAGTCACTGCATGTGTGTTATTTCCACAAACAAACATGGATCAACCACTAGAGTCATTGCATGTGTGTTCTTATACTAAAACCAACATGGATCCACCAGTGGTCATTGCATGTGTGTTCTTTCCACAAACCACACATGGATCAACCACTAGGGTCATTGCATGTGTGTTATTTCCACAAACCACACATGGATCAACCACTAAAATCATTGCATGTGTGTTCTTATACTAAAACCACAAACCAGTACTAGAGTCATTGTATGTGTGTTATTTCCACAAACCAGACATGGATCAGCCAATAGAGACATTACATATGTGTTATTTCCACAAATCACACATGGATCAACCACTAGAGTCATTGCATGTGTGTTCTTATACTAAAACCAACACTAGAGTCATTGCATGTGTGTTCTTTTCACAGACCACACATGGATCAACCACTAGAGTCATTGCATGTGTGTTATTTCCACAAACAAACATGGATCAACCACTAGAGTCATTGCATGTGTGTTCTTTTCTACAAACCACACATGGATCCACCAGTGGTCATTGCATGTGTGTTCTTTCCACAAACCACACATGATCAACCACTAGAGTCATTGCATGTGTGTTCTTTCGACAAACCACACATGGATCAACCACTAGAGTCATTGCATGTTTGTTCTTATACTAAAACCAACACTAGAGTCATTGCATGTGTGTTCTTTTCACAGACCACACATGGATCAACCACTAGAGTCATTGCATGTGTGTTATTTCCACAAACAAACATGGATCAACCACTAGAGTCATTGCATGTGTGTTCTTTTCTACAAACCACACATGGATCCACCAGTGGTCATTGCATGTGTGTTCTTTCCACAAACCACACATGATCAACCACTAGAGTCATTGCATGTGTGTTCTTTCGACAAACCACACATGGATCAACCACTAGAGTCATTGCATGTTTGTTCTTATACTAAAACCACAAACCAGCACTAGAGTCATTGCATGTGTGTTCGTTTCCACAAACCACACATTGATCCACCAGTGGTCATTGCATGTGTGTTCTTTCCATAAACCACACATGGATCAACCACTAGAGTCATTGCATGTTTTTTCTTATACTAAAACCTCAAACCAACACTAGAGTCATTGCATGTGTGTTCTTTCCACGAACCACACATGGATCCACCACTAGAGTCATTGCATGTGTGTTCTTTCCACAAACCACACATGGATCAACCAGTAGAGTCATTGCTTGTGTGTTCTTTCCACGAACCACACATGGATCAACCACAGTCATTGCATGTTTGTTCTTATACTAAAACCACAAACCAACACTAGAGTCATTGCATGTGGGTTCTTTCCACGAACCACACATGGATCCACCACTAGAGTCATTGCATGTGTGTTCTTTCCACAAACCACATATGGATCAACCAGAGTCATTACATGTGTGTTCTTTCCACAAACCACACATGTGGACCCACCAGTGGTCATTGCATGTGTGTTATTTCCACAAACCACACATGGATCAACCACTAGAGTCATTGCATGTGTGTTATTTCCATGAACCACACATGGATCAACCACTAGAGTCATTGCATGTGTGTTCTTATACTAAAACCAACACTAGATTCATTGCATGTGTGTTGTTTTCACAAACCACAAATGAATCAACCACTCGAGTCATTGCATGTGTGTTATTTCCACAAACAAACATGGATCAACCACTAGAGTCATTGCATGTGTGTTCTTATACTAAAACCAACATGGATGCACCAGTGGTCATTGCATGTGTGTTCTTTCCACAAACCACACATGGATCAACCACTAGAGTCATTGCATGTGTGTTATTTCCACAAACCACACATAGATCAACCACTAGAATCATTGCATGTGTGTTCTTATACTAAAACCACAAACCAGTACTAGAGTCATTGCATGTGTGTTCTTATACTAAAACCACAAACCAGTACTAGAGTCATTGCATGTGTGTTCTTTTCCACAAACCACACATGGATCCACCAGTGGTCATTGCATGTGTGTTCTTTCCACAAACCACATATGGATCAACCAGTGTCATTGCATGTGTGTTCTTTCCACAAACCACACATGGATCAACCACTAGAGTCATTGCATGTTTGTTCTTATACTAAAACCACAAACCAGCACTAGAGTCATTGCATGTGTGTTCTTTTCCATAAACCACACATGGATCCACCAGTGGTCATTGCATGTGTGTTCTTTCGGCAAACCACATATGGATTAACCACTAGAATCATTGCATGTGTGTTCTTTTCCACAAACAACTTATGGATCAACCAGTGGTCATTGCATGTGTGTTCTTTCCACAAACCACATGTGGACCCATTACAGTCATTGCATGTGTGTTATTTCCACAAACCACACATGGATCAACCACTAGAGACATTGCATATGTGTTATTTCCACAAATCACACATGGATCAACCACTAGAGTCATTGCATGTGTGTTCTTATACTAAAACCAACACTAGAGTCATTGCATGTGTGTTCTTTTCACAGACCACACATGGATCAACCACTAGAGTCATTGCATGTGTGTTATTTCCACAAACAAACATGGATCAACCACTAGAGTCATTGCATGTGTGTTCTTTTCTACAAACCACACATGGATCCACCAGTGGTCATTGCATGTGTGTTCTTTCCACAAACCACACATGGATCAACCACTAGAGTCATTGCATGTGTGTTCTTTCGACAAACCACACATGGATCAACCACTAGAGTCATTGCATGTTTGTTCTTATACTAAAACCACAAACCAACACTAGAGTCATTGCATGTGTGTTCTTTCCACGAACCACACATGGATCCACCACTAGAGTCATTGCATGTGTGTTCTTTCCACAAACCACACATGGATCAACCACTAGAGTCATTGCTTGTGTGTTCTTTCCACGAACCACACATGGATCAACCACTAGAGTCATTGCATGTTTGTTCTTATACTAAAACCACAAACCAACACTAGAGTCATTGCATGTGTGTTCTTTCCACGAACCACACATGGATCCACCACTATTGTCATTGCATGTGTGTTCTTTCCACAAACCACATATGGATCAACCAGAGTCATTGCATGTGTGTTCTTTCCACAAACCACACATGTGGACCCACCAGTGGTCATTGCATGTGTGTTATTTCCACAAACCACACATGGATCAACCACTAGAGTCATTGCATGTGTGTTCTTTCCATGAACCACACATGCAATGACTCTAGTGGTTGATCCATGTGTGTTCTTGTACTAAAACCAACACTAGAGTCATTGCATGTGTGTTCTTTTCACAAACCACAAATGGATCAACCACTAGAGTCATTGCATGTGTGTTATTTCCACAAACAAACATGGATCAACCACTAGAGTCATTGCATGTGTGTTCTTATACTAAAACCAACATGGATCCACCAGTGGTCATTGCATGTGTGTTCTTTCAACAAACCACACATGGATCAACCACTAGAGTCATTGCATGTGTGTTATTTCCACAAACCACACATGGATCAACCACTAGAATCATTGCATGTGTGTTCTTATACTAAGACCACAAACCAGTACTAGAGTCATTGCATGTGTGTTCTTATACTAAAACCACAAACCAGTACTAGAGTCATTGCATGTGTGTTCTTTTCCACAAACCACACATGGATCCACCAATGGTCATTGCATGTGTGTTCTTTCCACAAACCACATATGGATCAACCAGTGTCATTGCATGTGTGTTCTTTCCACAAACCACACATGGATCAACCACTAGATTCATTGCATGTTTGTTCTTATACTAAAACCACAAACCAGCACTAGAGTCATTGCATGTGTGTTCTTTTCCACAAACCACACATGGATCCACCAGTGGTCATTGCATGTGTGTTCTTTCCGCAAACCACATATAGATCAACCACTAGAATCATTGCATGTGTGTTCTTTTCCACAAACAACTTATGGATCAACCAGTGGTCATTGCATGTGTGTTCTTTCCACACACCACATGTGGACCCATTACAGTCATTGCATGTGTGTTCTTTCCAAAAACCACATATAGATCAACCATTAGTCATTGTATGTGTGTTATTTCAACAAACCACACATGGATCCACCAGTGGTCATTGCATGTGTGTTACTTCCACAAACCACACATGGATCAACCACTAGAGTCATTGCATGTGTGTTCTTTCCACAAACCACATATGGATCAACCACTAGAGTCATTGCATGTGTGTTCTTATACTAAAACCAACACTAGAGTCATTGCATGTGTGTTCTTTTCACAAACCACACATGGATCAACCACTAGAGACATTGCATATGTGTTATTTCCACAAATCACACATGGATCAACCACTAGAGTCATTGCATGTGTGTTCTTATACTAAAACCAACACTAGAGTCATTGCATGTGTGTTCTTTTCACAGACCACACATGGATCAACCACTAGAGTCATTGCATGTGTGTTATTTCCACAAACAAACATGGATCAACCACTAGAGTCATTGCATGTGTGTTCTTTTCTACAAACCACACATGGATCCACCAGTGGTCATTGCATGTGTGTTCTTTCCACAAACCACACATGGATCAACCACTAGAGTCATTGCATGTGTGTTCTTTCGACAAACCACACATGGATCAACCACTAGAGTCATTGCATGTTTGTTCTTATACTAAAACCACAAACCAACACTAGAGTCATTGCATGTGTGTTCTTTCCACGAACCACACATGGATCCACCACTAGAGTCATTGCATGTGTGTTCTTTCCACAAACCACACATGGATCAACCACTAGAGTCATTGCTTGTGTGTTCTTTCCACGAACCACACATGGATCAACCACTAGAGTCATTGCATGTTTGTTCTTATACTAAAACCACAAACCAACACTAGAGTCATTGCATGTGTGTTCTTTCCACGAACCACACATGGATCCACCACTAGAGTCATTGCATGTTTGTTCTTTCCACAAACCACATATGGATCAACCAGAGTCATTGCATGTGTGTTCTTTCCACAAACCACACATGTGGACCCACCAGTGGTCATTGCATGTGTGTTATTTCCACAAACCACACATGGATCAACCACTAGAGTCATTGCATGTGTGTTCTTTCCATGAACCACACATGGATCAACCACTAGAGTCATTGCATGTGTGTTCTTATACTAAAACCAACACTAGAGTCATTGCATGTGTGTTCTTTTCACAGACCACAAATGGATCAACCACTAGAGTCATTGCATGTGTGTTATTTCCACAAACAAACATGGATCAACCACTAGAGTCAATGCATGTGTGTTCATATACTAAAACCAACATGGATCCACCAGTGGTCATTGCATGTGTGTTCTTTCCACAAACCACACATGGATCAACCACTACAGTCATTGCATGTTTGTTATTTCCACAAACCACACATGGATCAACCACTAGAATCATTGCATGTGTGTTCTTATACTAAAACCACAAACCAGTACTAGAGTCATTGCATGTGTGTTCTTATACTAAAACCACAAACCAGTACTAGAGTCATTGCATGTGTGTTCTTTTCCACAAACCACACATGGATCCACCAGTGGTCATTGCATGTGTGTTCTTTCCACAAACCACATATGGATCAACCAGTGTCATTGCATGTGTGTTCTTTCCACAAACCACATATGGATCAACCACTAGAGTCATTGCATGTTTGTTCTTATACTAAAACCACAAACCAGCACTAGAGTCATTGCATGTGTGTTCTTTTCCACAAACCACACATGGATCCACCAGTGGTCATTGCATGTGTGTTATTTCCACAAACCACACATGGATCAACCACTAGAGTCATTGCATGTGTGTTCTTTCCACAAACCACATATGGATCATCCACTAGAGGCATTGCATGTGTGTTCTTATACTAAAACCAACACTAGAGTCATTGCATGTGTGTTCTTTTCACAAACCAGACATGGATCAACCACTAGAGTCATTGCATGTGTGTTATTTCCACAAGCAAACATGGATCAACCACTAGAGTCATTGCATGTGTGTTCTTTTCACAAACCACACATGGATCAACCACTAGAGTCATTGCATGTGTGTTATTTCCACAAACAAACATGGATCAACCACTAGAGTCATTGCATGTATGTTCTTTCCACAAACCACATATGGATCAACCACTAGAGTCATTGCATGTGTGTTCTTATACTAAAACCAACACTAGAGTCATTGCATGTGTGTTCTTTTCACAAACCACACATGGATCAACCACTAGAGTCATTGCATGTGTGTTATTTCCACAAACAAACATGGATCAACCACTAGAGTCATTGCATGTGTGTTCTTTTCACAAACCACACATGGATCAACCACTAGTGTCATTGCATGTGTGTTATTTCCACAAACAAACATGGATCAACCACTAGAGTCATTGCATGTGTGTTCTTTTCCACAAACCACACATTAATCCACCAGTGGTCATTGCATGTGTGTTCTTTCCACAAACCACATATGGATCAACCACTAGTCATTGCGTGTGTGTTCTTTCCACAAACCACACATGGATCAACCACTAGAGTCATTGCTTGTTTGTTCTTATACTAAAACCACAAACCAGCACTAGAGTCATTGCATGTGTGTTCTTTTCCACAAACCACACATGGATCCACCACTAGAGTCATTGCATGTGTGTTCTTTCCACAAACCACATATGGATCAACCAGAGTAATTGCATGTGTGTTCTTTCCAAAAACCACACATGTTGACCCACCAGTGGTCATTGCATGTGTGTTATTTCCACAAACCACACATGGATCAACCACTAGAGTCATTGCATGTGTGTTCTTTCCACGAACCACACATGGATCAACCACTAGAGTCATTGCATGTGTGTTCTTATACTAAAACCAACACTAGAGTCATTGCATGTGTGTTATTTTCACAAACCACACATGGATCAACCACTAGAGTCATTGCATGTGTGTTATTTCCACAAACAAACATGGATCAACCACTAGAGTCATTGCATGTGTGTTCTTTTCACAAACCACACATGGATCAACCACTAGAGTCATTGGATGTGTGTTATTTCCACAAACCACACATGGATCAACCACTAGAGTCATTGCATGTGTGTTCTTTCCACAAACCACACATGGATCAACCACTAGTGTCATTGCATGTGTGTTCTTTCCAGTAACCACACAAGGATCAACCACTAGAGTCATTGCATGTTTGTTCTTATAATAAAACCACAAACCAACACTAGAGTAATTGCATGTGTGTTCTTTTCCACAAACCACACATGGATCCACCACTAGAGTCATTGCATGTGTGTTCTTTCCACAAACCACGTATGGATCAACCACTAAAGACATTGCATGTGTGTTCTTTCCACAAACCACACATGTGGACCCACCAGTGGTCAAACCACACATGGATCAACCAATAGAGTCATTGCATGTGTGTTCTTTCCACAAACCACATATGGATCAACCACTAGAGTCATTGCATGTGTGTTCTTATACTAAAACCAACACTAGAGTCATTGCATGTGTGTTATTTCCACAAACAAACATGGATCAACCACTAGAGTCATTGCATGTGTGTTCGTTTCACAAACCACACATGGATCAACCACTAGAGTCATTGCATGTGTGTTATTTCCACAAACTACACATGGATCAACCACTAGAGTCATTGCATGTGTGTTCTTTCCACAAACCACACATGGATCAACCACTAGAGTCATTGCATGTGTGTTCTTTCCACTAACCACACAAGGATCAACCACTAGAGTCATTGCATGTTTGTTCTTATAATAAAACCACAAACCAACACTAGAGTCATTGCATGTGTGTTCTTTTCCACAAACCACACATGGATCCACCACTAGAGTCATTGCATGTGTGTTCTTTCCACAAACCACGTATGGATCAACCACTAGAGACATTGCATGTGTGTTCTTTCCACAAACCACACATGTGGACCCACCAGTGGTCATTGCATGTGTGTTATTTCTACAAACCACACATGGATCAACCAATAGAGTCATTGCATGTGTGTTCTTTCCACAAACCACATATGGATCAACCACTAGAGTCATTGCATGTGTGTTCTTTCCACAAACCACACATGTGGACCCACCAGTGGTCATTGCATGTGTGTCATTTCCACAAACCACACATGGATCAACCACTAGAGTCATTGCGTGTGTGTTCTTATACTAAAACCACAAACCAGCACTAGAGTCATTGCATGTGTGTTCTTTTCCACAAACCACACATGTATCCACCACTAGAGTCATTGCATGTGTGTTCTTTCCACAAACCACATATGGATCAACCAGAGTCATTGCATGTGTGTTCTTTCCAAAAACCACACATGTGGACCCACCAGTGGTCATTGCATGTGTGTTATTTCCACAAACCACACATGGATCAACCACTAGAGTCATGGCATGTGTGTTCTTTCCACGAACCACACATGGATCAACCACTAGAGTCATTGCATGTGTGTTCTTATACTAAAACCAACACTAGAGTCATTGCACGTGTGTTCTTTTCACAAACCACACATGGATCAACCACTAGAGTCATTGGATGTGCGTTCTTTTCCACAAACCACACATGGATCCACCACTAGAGTCATTGCATGTGTGTTCTTTCCACAAACCACATATGGATCAACCACTAGAGTCATTGCATGTGTGTTCTTTCCACAAACCACACATGTGGACCCACCAGTGGTCATTGCATGTGTGTTATTTCCACAAACCACACATGGATCAACCAATAGAGTCATTGCATGTGTGTTCTTTCCACAAACCACATATGGATCAACCACTAGAGTCATTGCATGTGTGTTCTTTCCACAAACCACACATGTGGACCCACCAGTGGTCAATGCATGTGTGTTATTTCCACAAACCACACATGGATCAACCACTAGAGTCATTGCGTGTGTGTTCTTTCCACAAACCACACATGGATCAACCACTAGAGTCATTGCTCTTTTATTCTTAAACTAAAACCACAAACCAGCACTAGAGTCATTGCATGTGTGTTCTTTTCCACAAACCACACATGGATCCACCACTAGTTTCATTGCATGTGTGTTCTTTCCACAAACCACATATGGATCAACCAGAGTCATTGCATGTGTGTTCTTTCCAAAAACCACACATGTGGACCCACCAGTGGTCATTGCATGTGTGTTATTTCCACAAACCACACATGGATCAACCACTAGAGTCATTGCATGTGTGTTCTTTCCACGAACCACACATGGATCAACCACTAGAGTCATTGCATGTGTGTTCTTATACTAAAACCAACACTAGAGTCATTGCATGTGTGTTCTTTTCACAAACCACACATGGATCAACAACTAGAGTCATTGCATGTGTGTTATTTCCACAAACAAACATGGATCAACCACTAGAGTCATTGCATGTGTGTTCTTTTCACAAACCACACATGGATCAACCACTAGAGTCATTGCATGTCTGTTTTTTCCACAAACCACACATGGATCAACCACTAGAGTCATTGCATGTGTGTTCTTTCCACAAACCACACATGGATCAACCACTAGAGTCATTGCATGTCTGTTTTTTTCCACTAACCACACAAGGATCAACCACTAGAGTCATTGCATGTTTGTTCTTATAATAAAACCACAAACCAACACTAGAGTCATTGCATGTGTGTTCTTTTCCACAAACCACACATGGATCCACCACTAGAGTCATTGCATGTGTGTTCTTTCCACAAACCACGTATGGATCAACAACTGGAGACATTGCATGTGTGTTCTTTCCACAAACCACACATGTGGACCCACCAGTGGTCATTGCATGTGTGTTATTTCCACAAACCACACATGGATCAACCAATAGAGTCATTGCATGTGTGTTCTTTCCACAAACCACATATGGATCAACCACTAGAGTCATTGCATGTGTGTTGTTATACTAAAACCAACACTAGAGTCATTGCATGTGTGTTCTTTTCACAAACCACAAATGGATCACCACTAGAGTCATTGCATGTGTGTTATTTCCACAAACAAGCATGGATCAACCACTAGAGTCATTGCATGTGTGTTCTTATACTAAAACCAACATGGATCCACCAGTGGTCATTGCATGTGTGTTCTTTCCACAAACCACACATGGATCAACCACTAGAGTCATTGCATATGTGTTATTTCCACAAACCACACATGGATCAACCACTAGAATCATTGCATGTCTGTTCTTATACTAAAACCACAAACCAGTACTAGAGTCATTGCATGTGTGTTCTTTTCACAAACCACACATGGATCAACCACTAGAGTCATTGCATATGTGTTATTTCCACAAACAAACATGGATCAACCACTAGAGTCATTGCATGTGTGTTCTTTTCCAAAAACCACATATGGATCAACCACTAGAGTCATTGCATGTGTGTTATTTCCACAAACCACACATGGATCCACTAGTGGTCATTGCATGTGTGTTCTTTCCACAAACCACATATGGATCAACCACTAGTCATTGCATGTGTGTTCTTTCCACAAACCACATATGGATCAACCACTAGAGTCATTGCATGTGTGTTCTTATAATAAAACCACAAACCAGCACTAGAGTCATTGCCTGTGTGTTGCTTTCCACAAACCACACATGGATCCACCACTAGAGTCATTGCATGTGTGTTCTTTCCACAAACCACATATGGATCAACCAGAGTCATTGCATGTGTGTTCTTTCCACAAACCACACCTGTGGACCCACCAGTGGTCATTGCATGTGTGTTATTTCCACAAACCACACATGGATCAACCACTAGAGTCATTGCATATGTGTTCTTTCCACAAATCACATATGGATCAACCACTAGAGTCATTGCATGTGTGTTCTTTCCACAAACCACATATGGATCAACCAGAGTCAATGCATGTGTGTTCTTTCCACAAACCACACATGTGGACCCACTAGTGGTCATTGCATGTGTGTTATTTCCACAAACCACACATGGATCAACCACTAGAGTCATTGCATGTGTGTTCTTTCCACGAACCACACATGGATCAACCACTAGAGTCACTACATGTGTGTTCTTATACTAAAACCAACACTAGAGTCATTGCATGTGTGTTCTTTTCACAAACCACAAATGGATCAACCACTAGAGTCATTGCATGCGTGTTATTTCCACAAACAAACATGGATCAACCACTAGAGTCATTGCATGTGTGTTCTTGTACTAAAACCAACATGGATCCACCAGTGGTCATTGCATGTGTGTTCTTTCCACAAACCACACATGGATCAACCACTAGAGTCATTGCATGTGTGTTATTTCCACAAACCACACATGGATCAACCACTAGAATCATTGCACGTGTGTTCTTATACTAAAACCACAAACTAGTACTAGAGTCATTGCATGTGTGTTCTTATACTAAAACCACAAACCAGTACTAGAGTCATTGCATGTGTGTTCTTATACTAAAACCACAAACCAGTACTAGAGTCATTGCATGTGTGTTATTTCCACAAACCACACATGGATCAACCACTAGAGTCATTGCATGTGTGTTATTTCCACAAACCATACATGGATCTACCACTAGAATCATTGCATGTGTGTTCTTATACTAAAACCACAAACCAGCACTAGAGTCATTGCATGTGTGTTCTTTTCCACAAACCACACATGGATCCACCAGTGGTCATTGCATGTGTGTTCTTTCCACAAACCACACATGGATCAACCACTAGAGTCATTGCATGTGTGTTCTTTCCACAAACCACATATGGATCAACCACTAGAGTCATTGCATGTGTGTTCTTATACTAAAACCAACACTAGAGTCATTGCATGTGTGTTCTTTTCACAAACCACACATGGATCAACCACTAGAGTCATTGCATGTGTGTTATTTCCACAAACAAACATGGATCAACCACTAGAGTCATTGCATGTGTGTTCTTTTCCACAAACCTGGATCCACCAGTGGTCATTGCATGTGTGTTCTTTCCACAAACCACACATGGATCTCTTTCCACAAACCACATATGGATCAACCACTAGTCATTGCATGTGTGTTCTTTCCACAAACCACACATGGATCAACCACTAGAGTCATTGCATGTTTGTTCTTATACTAAAACCACAAACCAGCACTAGAGTCATTGCATGTGTGTTCTTTTCCACAAACGACACATGGATCCACCACTAGAGTCATTGCATGTCTGTTCTTTCCACAAACCACATATGGATCAACCAGAGTCATTGCATGTGTGTTCTTTCCACAAACCACACATGGATCCACCAGTGTCATTGCATGTGTGTTCTTTTCACAAACCACACATGGATCAACCACTAGAGTCATTGCATGTGTGTTATTTCCACAAACCACACATGGATCAACCACTAGAGTCATTGCATGTGTGTTCTTTCAGCAAACCATACATGGATCAACCACTAGAGTCATTGCATGTGTTATTTCCACAAACCACACATGGATCAACCACTAGAGTCATTGCATGTGTGTTCTTTCCACGAACCACACATGGATCAACCACTAGAGTCATTGCATGTTTGTTCTTATAATAAAACCACAAACCAACACTAGAGTCAATGCATGTGTGTTCTTTTCCACAAACCACACATGGATCCACCACTAGAGTCATTGCATGTGTGTTCTTTCCACAAACCACATATGGATCAACCAGAGTCATTGCATGTGTGTTCTTTCCACAAACCACACATGGATCAACCACTAGTGTCATTGCATGTGTGTTATTTCCACAAACAAACATGGATCAACCACTAGAGTCATTGCATGTGTGTTCTTTCCACAAACCACACATGGATCCACCAGTGGTCATTGCATGTGTGTTCTTTCCACAAACCACAAATGGATCAACCACTAGAGTCATTGCATGTGTGTTCTTTCCACAAACCACACATGGATCAACCACTAGAGTCATTGCGTGTGTGTTCATATAATAAAACCACATGGAACCACCACTAGAGTCATTGCATGTGTGTTGTTTGCACACACCACATGGATCAACCACTAGAGTCATTGCATGTGTGTTATTTCCACAAACCACATATGGATCAACCAGAATCATTGCATGTGTTCTTTAGTAAAACCACACAACCCACCAGTGGTCATTTCATGTGTGTTCTTTTCACAAACCACACATGGATCAACCACTAGAGTCATTGCATGTGTGTTCTTTCCACAACTCCACACATGGATCAACCACTAGAGTCATTGCATGTGTGTTCTTATACTAAAACCAACACTAGAGTCATTGCATGTGTGTTCTTTCCATAAACCACAAATGGATCAACCACTAGTCATTTAAGGTGTGTTCTTTCCACAAACAAACATGGATCAACCACTAGAGTCATTGCATGTGTGTTCTTTTCACAAACCACACATGGATCCACCACTAGAGTCATTGCATGTGTGTTATTTCCACAAACCACACATGGATCAACCACTAGAGTCATTGCATGTGTGTTCTTTCCACAAACCACATATGGATCAACCACTAGAGTCAATGCATGTGTGTTCTTTCCACAAACCACACAAGGATCAACCACTAGAGTCATTGCATGTTTGTTATTAATAAAACCACAAACCAACACTAGAGTCATTGCATGTGTGTTCTTTACACAAACCACACATGGATCCACCACTAGAGTCATTGCATGTGTGTTCTTTCCACAAACCACATGGATCAACCACTAAAGTCAATGCATGTGTGTTCTTTCCACAAACCACACATGTGGACCCACTATGTATGTGGTCATTACATGTGTGTTCTTTCCACAAACCACATATGGATCAACCAGAGTCATTGCATGTGTGTTCTGTCCACAAACCACACATGGATCAACCACTAGAGTCACTACATGTGTGTTTTTATACTAAAACCAACACTAGAGTCATTGCATGTGTGTTCTTTTCACAAACCACACATGGATCAACCACTAGAGTCATTACATGTGTGTTATTTCCACAAACAAACATGGATCAACCACTAGAGTCATTGCATGTGTGTTCTTGTACAAAACCAACATGGTTCCACCAGTGGTCATTGCATGTGTGTTCTTTCCACAAACCACACATGGATCAACCACTAGAGTCATTGCATGTGTGTTCTTTCCACAAACCACACATGGATCAACCACTAGAGTCATTGCATGTTTGTTCTTATACTAAAACCACAAACCAACACTAGAGTCATTGCATGTGTGTTCTTTTCCACAAACCACAAATGGATCCACCACTAGAGTCATTGCATGTGTGGTGTTTACCACAAACCACATGGATCAACCACTAGAGTCATTGCATGTGTGCTCTTTCCACAAACCACACATGTAGGTCATTGCATGTGTGTTATTTCCACAAACCACACATGGATCAACCACTAGAGTCATTGCATGTGTGTTCTTTCCACAAACCACATATGGATCAACCACTAGAGTCATTGCATGTGTGTTCTTTTCCACAAACCACACATGGACCCACCAGTGGTCATTGCATGTGTGTTCTTTCCACAAACCACACATGGATCAACCACTAGAGTCATTGCTTGTGTGTTCTTATACTAAAACCACAAACCAGTACTAGAGTCATTGCATGTGTGTTCTTTCCACAAACCACACATGGATCAACCACTAGAGTCATTGCATGTGTGTTATTTCCACAAACAAACATGGATCAACCACTAGAGTCATTGCATGTGTGGTCTTTTTCCAAAACCACACATGTGGATCCACCAGTGGTCATTGCATGTGTGTTCTTTCCACAAACCACACATGGATCAACCACTAGAGTCATTGCATGTGTGTTCTTTCCACAAACCACACATGGATCAACCACTAGAGTCATTGCATGTGTGTTCTTATACTAAAACCAACACTAGAGTCATTGCATGTGTGTTCTTTTCACAAACCACACATGGATCAACCACTAGAGTCATTGCATGTGTTCTTTTCCACAAACCACACATGGATCCACCACTAGAGTCATTGCATGTGTGTTCTTTCCACAAACCACATATGGATCAACCACTAGAGTCATTGCATGTGTGTTCTTTCCACAAACCACACATGTGGACCCACCAGTGGTCATTGCATGTGTGTTATTTCCACAAACCACACATGGATCAACCACTAGAGTCATTGCATGTGTGTTCTTTCCACAAACCACACATGGATCAACCACTAGAGTCATTGCATGTGTGTTCTTTCCACAAACCACACATGGATCCACCAGTAGAGTCACTGCATGTGTGTTATTTCAATAAACCACACATGGATCAACCACTAGAGTCATTGCATGTGTGTTCTTTCCACAAACCATACATGGATCAACCACTAGAGTCATTGCATCTTTGTTCTTATACTAAAACCACAAACCAACACTAGAGTCATTGCATGTGTGTTCTTTCCACAAACCACACATGGATCAACCACTAGAGTCATTGCATGTGTGTTCTTTCCACAAACCACATATGGATCAACCAGAGTCATTGCATGTGTGTTCTTTCCACAAACCACACATGTGGACCCACCAGTGGTCATTGCATGTGTGTTATTTCCACAAACCACACATGGATCAACCACTAGAGTCATTGCATGTGTGTTCTTTCCTGAACCACATGGATCAACCACTAGAGTCATTGCATGTGTGTTCTTATACTAAAACCAACACTAGAGTCATTGCATGTGTGTTCTTTTCACAAACCACACATGGATCAACCACTAGAGTCATTGCATGTGTGTTATTTCCACAAACAAACATGGATCAACCACTAGAGTCATTGCATGTGTGTTCTTTCCACAAACCACACATGGATCAACCACTAGAGTCATTGCATGTCTGTTCTTTCCACAAACCACACATGGATCAACCACTAGAGTCATTGCATGTGTGTTCTTTCCACAAACCACACATGGATCAACCACTAGAGTCATTGCATGTGTGTTCTTTCCACTAACCACACAAGGATCAACCACTAGAGTCATTGCATGTTTGTTCTTATAGTAAAACCACAAACCAACACTAGAGTCATTGCATGTGTGTTCTTTTCCACAAACCACACATGGATCCACCACTAGAGTCATTGCATGTGTGTTCTTTCCACAAACCACATATGGATCAACCACGAGACATTGCATGTGTTTTCTTTCCACAAACCACACATGTGGACCCACCAGTGGTCATTGCATGTGTGTTATTTCCACAAACCACACATGGATCAACCAATAGAGTCATTGCATGTGTGTTCTTTCCACAAACCACATATGGATCAACCACTAGAGTCATTGCATGTGTGTTCTTATACTAAAACCAACACTAGAGTCATTGCATGTGTGTTCTTTTCACAAACCACAAATGGATCACCACTAGAGTCATTGCATGTGTGTTATTTCCACAAACAAGCATGGATCAACCACTAGAGTCATTGCATGTGTTCTTATACTAAAACCAACATGGATCCAATTAGTAGTCATTGCATGCGTGTTCTTTCCACAAACCACACATGGATCAACCACTAGAGTCATTGCATATGTGTTATTTCCACAAACCACACATGGATCAACCACTAGAATCATTGCATGTCTGTTCTTATACTAAAACCACAAACCAGTACTAGAGTCATTGCATGTGTGTTCTTTTCACAAACCACACATGGATCAACCACTAGAGTCATTGCATGTGTATTTTTTCCACAAACAAACATGGATCAACCACTAGAGTCATTGCATGTGTGTTCTTTTCACAAACCACACATGGATCAACCACTAGAGTCATTGCATGTGTGTTCTTTTCCACAAACCACACATGGATCCACTAGTGGTCATTGCATGTGTGTTCTTTCCACAAACCACATATGGATCAACCACTAGTCATTGCATGTGTGTTCTTTCCACAAACCACATATGGATCAACCACTAGAGTCATTGCATGTCTGTTCTTATACTAAAACCACAAACCAGCACTAGAGTCATTGCATGTGTGTTCTTTTCCACAAACCACACATGGATCCACCACTAGAGTCATTGCATGTGTGTTCTTTCCACAAACCACATATGGATCAACCAGAGTCATTGCATGTGTGTTCTTTCCACAAACCACACCTGTGGACCCACCAGTGGTCATTGCATGTGTGTTATTTCCACAAACCACACATGGATCAACCACTAGAGTCATTGCATATGTGTTCTTTCCACGAACCACACATGGATCCACCACTAGAGTCATTGCATGTGTGTTCTTTCCACAAACCACATATGGATCAACCAGAGTCAATGCATGTGTGTTCTTTCCACAAACCACACATGTGGACCCACTAGTGGTCATTGCATGTGTGTTATTTCCACAAACCACACATGGATCAACCACTAGAGTCATTGCATGTGTGTTCTTTCCACGAACCACACATGGATCAACCACTAGAGTCACTACATGTGTGTTCTTATACTAAAACCAACACTAGAGTCATTGCATGTGTGTTCTTTTCACAAACCACAAATGGATCAACCACTAGAGTCATTGCATGCGTGTTATTTCCACAAACAAACATGGATCAACCACTAGAGTCATTGCAGGTGTGTTCTTATACTAAAACCAACATGGATCCACCAGTGGTCATTGCATGTGTGTTCTTTCCACAAACCACACATGGATCAACCACTAGAGTCATTGCATGTGTGTTATTTCCACAAACCACACATGGATCAACCACTAGAATCATTGCACGTGTGTTCTTATACTAAAACCACAAACTAGTACTAGAGTCATTGCATGTGTGTTCTTATACTAAAACCACAAACCAGTACTAGAGTCATTGCATGTGTGTTCTTATACTAAAACCACAAACCAGTACTAGAGTCATTGCATGTGTGTTATTTTCCACAAACCACACATGGATCAACCACTAGAGTCATTGCATGTGTGTTATTTCCACAAACCATACATGGATCTACCACTAGAATCATTGCATGTGTGTTCTTATACTAAAACCACAAACCAGCACTAGAGTCATTGCATGTGTGTTTCTTTCCACAAACCACACATGGATCCACCAGTGGTCATTGCATGTGTGTTCTTTCCACAAACCACACATGGATCAACCACTAGAGTCATTGCATGTGTGTTCTTTCCACAAACCACATATGGATCAACCACTAGAGTCATTGCATGTGTTCTTATACTAAAACCAACACTAGAGTCATTGCATGTGTGTTCTTTTCACAAACCACACATGGATCAACCACTTGAGTCATTGCATGTGTGTTATTTCCACAAACAAACATGGATCAACCACTAGAGTCATTGCATGTGTGTTCTTTTCCACAAACCACACATGGATCCACCAGTGGTCATTGCATGTGTGTTCTTTCCACAAACCACATATGGATCAACCACTAGTCATTGCATGTGTGTTCTTTCCACAAACCACACATGGATCAACCACTAGAGTCATTGCATGTTTGTTCTTATACTAAAAGCACAAACCTGCACTAGAGTCATTGCATGTGTGTTCTTTTCCACAAACGACACATGGATCCACCACTAGAGTCATTGCATGTCTGTTCTTTCCACAAACCACATATGGATCAACCAGAGTCATTGCATGTGTGTTCTTTCCACAAACCACACATGTGGACCCACCAGTGGTCATTGCATGTGTGTTCTTTTCACAAACCACACATGGATCAACCACTAGAGTCATTGCATGTGTGTTATTTCCACAAACCACACATGGATCAACCACTAGAGTCATTGCATGTGTGTTCTTTCCACAAACCACACATGGATCCACCACTAGAGTCATTGCATGTGTGTTCTTTCCACAAACCACACATGGATCAACCACTAGAGTCATTGCTTGTGTGTTCTTTCCACGAACCACACATGGATCAACCACTAGAGTCATTGCATGTTTGTTCTTATACTAAAACCACAAACCAACACTAGAGTCATTGCATGTGTGTTCTTTCCACGAACCACACATGGATCCACCACTAGAGTCATTGCATGTTTGTTCTTTCCACAAACCACATATGGATCAACCAGAGTCATTGCATGTGTGTTCTTTCCACAAACCACACATGTGGACCCACCAGTGGTCATTGCATGTGTGTTATTTCCACAAACCACACATGGATCAACCACTAGAGTCATTGCATGTGTGTTCTTTCCATGAACCACACATGGATCAACCACTAGAGTCATTGCATGTGTGTTCTTATACTAAAACCAACACTAGAGTCATTGCATGTGTGTTCTTTTCACAAACCACAAATGGATCAACCACTAGAGTCATTGCATGTGTGTTATTTCCACAAACAAACATGGATCAACCACTAGAGTCAATGCATGTGTGTTCATATACTAAAACCAACATGGATCCACCAGTGGTCATTGCATGTGTGTTCTTTCCACAAACCACACATGGATCAACCACTACAGTCATTGCATGTTTGTTATTTCCACAAACCACACATGGATCAACCACTAGAATCATTGCATGTGTGTTCTTATAGTAAAACCACAAACCAGTACTAGAGTCATTGCATGTGTGTTCTTATACTAAAACCACAAACCAGTACTAGAGTCATTGCATGTGTGTTCTTTTCCACAAACCACACATGGATCCACCAGTGGTCATTGCATGTGTGTTCTTTCCACAAACCACATATGGATCAACCAGTGTCATTGCATGTGTGTTCTTTCCATAAACCACATATGGATCAACCACTAGAGTCATTGCATGTTTGTTCTTATACTAAAACCACAAACCAGCACTAGAGTCATTGCATGTGTGTTCTTTTCCACAAACCACACATGGATCCACCAGTGGTCATTGCATGTGTGTTATTTCCACAAACCACACATGGATCAACCACTAGAGTCATTGCATGTGTGTTCTTTCCACAAACCACATATGGATCAACCAGAGTCAATGCATGTGTGTTCTTTCCACAAACCACACCTGTGGACCCACCAGTGGTCATTGCATGTGTGTTATTTCCACAAACCACACATGGATCAACCACTAGAGTCATTGCATATGTGTTCTTTCCACGAACCACACATGGATCCACCACTAGAGTCATTGCATGTGTGTTCTTTCCACAAACCACATATGGATCAACCAGAGTCAATGCATGTGTGTTCTTTCCACAAACCACACATGTGGACCCACTAGTGGTCATTGCATGTGTGTTATTTCCACAAACCACACATGGATCAACCACTAGAGTCATTGCATGTGTGTTCTTTCCACGAACCACACATGGATCAACCACTAGAGTCACTACATGTGTGTTCTTATACTAAAACCAACACTAGAGTCATTGCATGTGTGTTCTTTTCACAAACCACAAATGGATCAACCACTAGAGTCATTGCATGCGTGTTATTTCCACAAACAAACATGGATCAACCACTAGAGTCATTGCATGTGTGTTCTTGTACTAAAACCAACATGGATCCACCAGTGGTCATTGCATGTGTGTTCTTTCCACAAACCACACATGGATCAACCACTAGAGTCATTGCATGTGTGTTATTTCCACAAACCGCAGATGGATCAACCACTAGAATCATTGCATGTGTGTTCTTATACTAAAACCACAAACTAGTACTAGAGTCATTGCATGTTTGTTCTTATACTAAAACCACAAACCAGTACTAGAGTCATTGCATGTGTGTTCTTATACTAAAACAACAAACCGGTACTAGAGTCATTGCATGTGTGTTATTTTCCACAAACCACACATGGATCAACCACTAGAGTCATTGCATGTGTGTTCTTTCCACAAACCACATATGGATCAACCACTAGAGTCATTGCATGTGTGTTCTTATACTAAAACCACAAACCAGCACTAGAGTCATTGCATGTGTGTTCTTTTCCACAAACCACACATGGATCCACCAGTGGTCATTGCATGTGTGTTCTTTCCACAAACCACACATGGATCAACCACTAGAGTCATTGCATGTGTGTTCTTTCCACAAACCACATATGGATCAACCACTAGAGTCATTGCATGTGTGTTCTTATACTAAAACCAACACTAGAGTCATTGCATGTGTGTTCTTTTCACAAACCACACATGGATCAACCACTAGAGTCATTGCATGTGTGTTATTTCCACAAACAAACATGGATCAACCACTAGAGTCATTGCATGTGTGTTCTTTTCCACAAACCACACATGGATCCACCAGTGGTCATTGCATGTGTGTTCTTTCCACAAACCACATATGGATCAACCACTAGTCATTGCATGTGTGTTCTTTCCACAAACCACACATGGATCAACCACTAGAGTCATTGCATGTTTGTTCTTATACTAAAAGCACAAACCTGCACTAGAGTCATTGCATGTGTGTTCTTTCCACAAACCACACATGGATCCACCACTAGAGTCATTGCATGTCTGTTCTTTCCACAAACCACATATGGATCAACCAGAGTCATTGCATGTGTGTTCTTTCCACAAACCACACATGTGGACCCACCAGTGGTCATTGCATGTGTGTTCTTTTCACAAACCACACATGGATCAACCACTAGAGTCATTGCATGTGTGTTATTTCCACAAACCACACATGGATCAACCACTAGAGTCATTGCATGTGTGTTCTTTCCACAAACCACACATGGATCCACCACTAGAGTCATTGCATGTGTGTTCTTTCCACAAACCACACATGGATCAACCACTAGAGTCATTGCTTGTGTGTTCTTTCCACGAACCACACATGGATCAACCACTAGAGTCATTGCATGTTTGTTCTTATACTAAAACCACAAACCAACACTAGAGTCATTGCATGTGTGTTCTTTCCACGAACCACACATGGATCCACCACTAGAGTCATTGCATGTTTGTTCTTTCCACAAACCACATATGGATCAACCAGAGTCATTGCATGTGTGTTCTTTCCACAAACCACATGTGGACCCACCAGTGGTCATTGCATGTGTGTTATTTCCACAAACCACACATGGATCAACCACTAGAGTCATTGCATGTGTGTTCTTTCCATGAACCACACATGGATCAACCACTAGAGTCATTGCATGTGTGTTCTTATACTAAAACCAACACTAGAGTCATTGCATGTGTGTTCTTTTCACAAACCACAAATGGATCAACCACTAGAGTCATTGCATGTGTGTTATTTCCACAAACAAACATGGATCAACCACTAGAGTCAATGCATGTGTGTTCATATACTAAAACCAACATGGATCCACCAGTGGTCATTGCATGTGTGTTATTTCCACAAACCACACATGGATCAACCACTAGTCATTGCATGTTTGTTATTTCCACAAACCACACATGGATCAACCACTAGAATCATTGCATGTGTGTTCTTATAGTAAAACCACAAACCAGTACTAGAGTCATTGCATGTGTGTTCTTATACTAAAACCACAAACCAGTACTAGAGTCATTGCATGTGTGTTCTTTTCCACAAACCACACATGGATCCACCAGTGGTCATTGCATGTGTGTTCTTTCCACAAACCACATATGGATCAACCAGTGTCATTGCATGTGTGTTCTTTCCATAAACCACATATGGATCAACCACTAGAGTCATTGCATGTTTGTTCTTATACTAAAACCACAAACCAGCACTAGAGTCATTGCATGTGTGTTCTTTTCCACAAACCACACATGGATCCACCAGTGGTCATTGCATGTGTGTTATTTCCACAAACCACACATGGATCAACCACTAGAGTCATTGCATGTGTGTTCTTTCCACAAACCACATATGGATCATCCACTAGAGGCATTGCATGTGTGTTCTTATACTAAAACCAACACTAGAGTCATTGCATGTGTGTTCTTTTCACAAACCACACATGGATCAACCACTAGAGTCATTGCATGTGTGTTATTTCCACAAGCAAACATGGATCAACCACTAGAGTCATTGCATGTGTGTTCTTTTCACAAACCACACATGGATCAACCACTAGAGTCATTGCATGTGTGTTATTTCCACAAACAAACATGGATCAACCACTAGAGTCATTGCATGTATGTTCTTTCCACAAACCACATATGGATCAACCACTAGAGTCATTGCATGTGTGTTCTTATACTAAAACCAACACTAGAGTCATTGCATGTGTGTTCTTTTCACAAACCACACATGGATCAACCACTAGAGTCATTGCATGTGTGTTATTTCCACAAACAAACATGGATCAACCACTAGAGTCATTGCATGTGTGTTCTTTTCACAAACCACACATGGATCAACCACTAGTGTCATTGCATGTGTGTTATTTCCACAAACAAACATGGATCAACCACTAGAGTCATTGCATGTGTGTTCTTTTCCACAAACCACACATGGATCCACCAGTGGTCATTGCATGTGTGTTCTTTCCACAAACCACATATGGATCAACCACTAGTCATTGCGTGTGTGTTCTTTCCACAAACCACACATGGATCAACCACTAGAGTCATTGCTTGTTTGTTCTTATACTAAAACCACAAACCAGCACTAGAGTCATTGCATGTGTGTTCTTTCCACAAACCACACATGGATCCACCACTAGAGTCATTGCATGTGTGTTCTTTCCACAAACCACATATGGATCAACCAGAGTAATTGCATGTGTGTTCTTTCCAAAAACCACACATGTTGACCCACCAGTGGTCATTGCATGTGTGTTATTTCCACAAACCACACATGGATCAACCACTAGAGTCATTGCATGTGTGTTCTTTCCACGAACCACACATGGATCAACCACTAGAGTCATTGCATGTGTGTTCTTATACTAAAACCAACACTAGAGTCATTGCATGTGTGTTATTTTCACAAACCACACATGGATCAACCACTAGAGTCATTGCATGTGTGTTATTTCCACAAACAAACATGGATCAACCACTAGAGTCATTGCATGTGTGTTCTTTTCACAAACCACACATGGATCAACCACTAGAGTCATTGGATGTGTGTTATTTCCACAAACCACACATGGATCAACCACTAGAGTCATTGCATGTGTGTTCTTTCCACAAACCACACATGGATCAACCACTAGTGTCATTGCATGTGTGTTCTTTCCAGTAACCACACAAGGATCAACCACTAGAGTCATTGCATGTTTGTTCTTATTAATAAAACCACAAACCAACACTAGAGTCATTGCATGTGTGTTCTTTTCCACAAACCACACATGGATCCACCACTAGAGTCATTGCATGTGTGTTCTTTCCACAAACCACGGATGGATCAACCACTATAGTCATTGCATGTGTGTTCTTTCCACAAACCACACATGGAACCTGATGGTCAAACCACACATGGATCAACCAATAGAGTCATTGCATGTGTGTTCTTTCCACAAACCACATATTGATCAACCACTAGAGTCATTGCATGTGTGTTCTTATACTAAAACCAACACTAGAGTCATTGCATGTGTGTTATTTCCACAAACAAACATGGATCAACCACTAGAGTCATTGCATGTGTGTTATTTTCGCAAACCACACATGGATCAACCACCAGAGTCATTGCATGTGTGTTATTTCCACAAACCACACATGGATCAACCACTAGAGTCATTGCATGTGTGTTATTTCCACAAACCACACATGGATCAACCACTAGAGTCATTGCATGTGTGTTCTTTCCACTAACCACACAAGGATCAACCACTAGAGTCATTGCATGTTTGTTCTTAACAAAAAACCAAAATCCAACACAAGAGTCATTGAATGAGTGTTCTTTTCAACAAACCACACATGGATCCACCACTAGAGTCATTGCATGTGTATTCTTTCCACAAACCACGTATGGATCAACCAGAGTCATTGCATGTGTGTTCTTTCCACAAACCACATATGTTGACCCACCAGTGGTCATTGCATGTGTGTTATTTCTACAAACCACACATGGATCAACCACTAGAGTCATTGCATGTGTGTTCTTTGCACAAACCACATATGGATCAACCACTAGAGTCATTGCATGTGTGTTCTTTCCACAAACCACACATGTGGACCCACCAGTGGTCATTGCATGTGTGTCATTTCCACAAACCACACATGGATCAACCACTAGAGTCATTGCGTGTGTGTTCTTATACTAAAACCACAAACCAGCACTAGAGTCATTGCATGTGTGTTCTTTTCCACAAACCACACATGTATCCACCACTAGAGTCATTGCATGTGTGTTCTTTCCACAAACCACATATGGATCAACCAGAGTCATTGCATGTGTGTTCTTTCCAAAAACCACACATGTGGACCCACCAGTGGTCATTGCATGTGTGTTATTTCCACAAACCACACATGGATCAACCACTAGAGTCATGGCATGTGTGTTCTTTCCACGAACCACACATGGATCAACCACTAGAGTCATTGCATGTGTGTTCTTATACTAAAACCAACACTAGAGTCATTGCATGTGTGTTCTTTTCACGAAACCACACATCGATCAACCACTAGAGTCATTGCATGTGCGTTCTTTTCCACAAACCACATATGGATCCACCAATAGAGTCATTGCATGTGTGTTCTTTCCACAAACCACATATGGATCAACCACTAGAGTCATTGCATGTGTGTTCTTTCCACAAACCACACATGTGGACCCACCAGTGGTCATTGCATGTGTGTTATTTCCACAAACCACACATGGATCAACCAATAGAGTCATTGCATGTGTGTTCTTTCCACAAACCACATATGGATCAACCACTAGAGTCATTGCATGTGTGTTCTTTCCACAAACCACACATGTGGACCCACCAGTGGTCAATGCATGTGTGTTATTTCCACAAACCACACATGGATCAACCACTAGAGTCATTGCATGTGTGTTCTTTCCACAAACCACACATGGATCAACCACTAGAGTCATTGCTCTTTTATTCTAATACTAAAACCACAAACCAGGACTAGAGTCATTGCATGTGTGTTCTTTTCCACAAACCACACATGGATCCACCACTAGTTTCATTGCATGTGTGTTCTTTCCACAAACCACATATGGATCAACCACTAGAGTCATTGCATGTGTGTTCTTTCCAAAAACCACACATGTGGACCCACCAGTGGTCATTGCATGTGTGTTATTTCCACAAACCACACATGGATCAACCACTAGAGTCATTGCATGTGTGTTATTTCCACAAACCACACATGAATCAACCACTAGAGTCATTGCATGTGTGTTGTTATACTAAAACCAACACTAGAGTCATTTCATGTGTGTTCTTTTCACAAACCACACATGGATCAACAACTAGAGTCATTGCATGTGTGTTATTTCCACAAACAAACATCGATCAACCACTAGAGTCATTGCATGTGTGTTCTTTCCACAAACCACACATGGATCAACCACTAGAGTCATTGCATGTGTGTTATTTCCACAAACCACACATGGATCAACCACTAGAGTCATTGCATGTGTGTTCTTTCCACAAACCACACATGGATCAACCACTAGAGTCATTGCATGTCTGTTTTTTCCACTAACCACACAAGGATCAACCACTAGAGTCATTGCATGTTTGTTCTTATAATAAAACCACAAACCAACACTAGAGTCATTGCATGTGTGTTCTTTTCCACAAACCACACATGGATCCACCACTAGAGTCATTGCATGTGTGTTCTTTCCACAAACCACATATGGATCAACAACTGGAGACATTGCATGTGTGTTCTTTCCACAAACCACACATGTGGACCCACCAGTGGTCATTGCATGTGTGTTATTTCCACAAACCACACATGGATCAACCAATAGAGTCATTGCATGTGTGTTCTTTCCACAAACCACATATGGATCAACCACTAGAGTCATTGCATGTGTGTTGTTATACTAAAACCAACACTAGAGTCATTGCATGTGTGTTCTTTTCACAAACCACAAATGGATCACCACTAGAGTCATTGCATGTGTGTTATTTCCACAAACAAGCATGGATCAACCACTAGAGTCATTGCATGTGTGTTCTTATACTAAAACCAACATGGATCCACCAGTGGTCATTGCATGTGTGTTCTTTCCACAAACCACACATGGATCAACCACTAGAGTCATTGCATGTGTGTTATTTCCACAAACCACACATGGATCAACCACTAGAATCATTGCATGTGTGTTCTTATACTAAAACCACAAACCAGTACTAGAGTCATTGCATGTGTGTTCTTTTCACAAACCACACATGGATCAACCACTAGAGTCATTGCATGTGTATTTTTTCCACAAACAAACATGGATCAACCACTAGAGTCATTGCATGTGTGTTCTTTTCACAAACCACACATGGATCAACCACTAGAGTCATTGCATGTGTGTTCTTTTCCACAAACCACACATGGATCCACCAGTGGTCATTGCATGTGTGTTCTTTCCACAAACCACATATGGATCAACCACTAGTCATTGCATGTGTGTTCTTTCCACAAACCACATATGGATCAACCACTAGAGTCATTGCATGTGTGTTCTTATACTAAAACCACAAACCAGCACTAGAGTCATTGCATGTGTGTTCTTTTCCACAAACCACACATGGATCCACCACTAGAGTCATTGCATGTGTGTTCTTTCCACAAACCACATATGGATCAACCAGAGTCATTGCATGTGTGTTCTTTCCACAAACCACACATGTGGACCCACCAGTGGTCATTGCATGTGTGTTATTTCCACAAACCACACATGGATCAACCACTAGAGTCATTGCATATGTGTTCTTTCCACAAACCACACATGGATCCACCACTAGAGTCATTGCATGTGTGTTCTTTCCACAAACCACATATGGATCAACCAGAGTCAATGCATGTGTGTTCTTTCCACAAACCACACATGTGGACCCACTAGTGGTCATTGCATGTGTGTTATTTCCACAAACCACACATGGATCAACCACTAGAGTCATTGCATGTGTGTTCTTTCCACGAACCACACATGGATCAACCACTAGAGTCACTACATGTGTGTTCTTATACTAAAACCAACACTAGAGTCATTGCATGTGTGTTCTTTTCACAAACCACAAATGGATCAACCACTAGAGTCATTGCATGCGTGTTATTTCCACAAACAAACATGGATCAACCACTAGAGTCATTGCATGTGTGTTCTTGTACTAAAACCAACATGGATCCACCAGTGGTCATTGCATGTGTGTTCTTTCCACAAACCACACATGGATCAACCACTAGAGTCATTGCATGTGTGTTATTTCCACAAACCACACATGGATCAACCACTAGAATCATTGCATGTGTGTTCTTATACTAAAACCACAAACCAGTACTAGAGTCATTGCATGTGTGTTCTTATACTAAAACCACAAACCAGTACTAGAGTCATTGCATGTGTGTTCTTATACTAAAACCACAAACCAGTACTAGAGTCATTGCATGTGTGTTATTTTCCACAAACCACACATGGATCAACCACTAGAGTCATTGCATGTGTGTTATTTCCACAAACCATACATGGATCTACCACTAGAATCATTGCATGTGTGTTCTTATACTAAAACCACAAACCAGCACTAGAGTCATTGCATGTGTGTTCTTTTCCACAAACCACACATGGATCCACCAGTGGTCATTGCATGTGTTATTTCCACAAACCACACATGGATCAACCACTAGAGTCATTGCATGTGTGTTCTTTCCACAAACCACATATGGATCAACCACTAGAGTCATTGCATGTGTGTTCTTATACTAAAACCAACACTAGAGTCATTGCATGTGTGTTCTTTTCACAAACCACACATGGATCAACCACTAGAGTCATTGCATGTGTGTTATTTCCACAAACAAACATGGATCAACCACTAGAGTCATTGCATGTGTGTTCTTTTCCACAAACCACACATGGATCCACCAGTGGTCATTGCATGTGTGTTCTTTCCACAAACCACATATGGATCAACCACTAGTCATTGCATGTGTGTTCTTTCCACAAACCACACATGGATCAACCACTAGAGTCATTGCATGTTTGTTCTTATACTAAAAGCACAAACCTGCACTAGAGTCATTGCATGTGTGTTCTTTTCCACAAACGACACATGGATCCACCACTAGAGTCATTGCATGTGTGTTCTTTCCACAAACCACATATGGATCAACCAGAGTCATTGCATGTGTGTTCTTTCCACAAACCACACATGTGGACCCACCAGTGGTCATTGCATGTGTGTTCTTTTCACAAACCACACATGGATCAACCACTAGAGTCATTGCATGTGTGTTATTTCCACAAACCACACATGGATCAACCACTAGAGTCATTGCATGTGTGTTCTTTCCACAAACCACACATGGATCAACCACTAGATTCATTGCATGTTTGTTCTTATACTAAAACCACAAACCAGCACTAGAGTCATTGCATGTGTGTTCTTTTCACAAACCACACATGGATCCACAAGTGGTCATTGCATGTGTGTTATTTCCACAAACCACACATGGATCAACCACTAGAGTCATTGCATGTGTGTTCTTTCCACAAACCACATATGGATCAACCACTAGAGTCATTGCATGCGTGTTCTTGTACTAAAACCAACACTAGAGTCATTGCATGTGTGTTCTTTTCACAAACCACACATGGATCAACCACTAGAGTCATTGCATGTGTGCTATTTCCACAAACAAACATGGATCAATCACTAGAGTCATTGCATGTGTGTTCTTGTACTAAAACCAACACTAGAGTCATTGCATGTGTGTTCTTTTCACAAACCACACATGGATCAACCACTAGAGTCATTGCATGTGTGTTATTTCCACAAACAAACATGGATCAACCACTAGAGTCATTGCATGTGTGTTCTTTTCACAAACCACACATGGATCAACCACTAGAGTCATTGCATGTGTGTTACTTCCACAAACAAACATGGATCAACCACTAGAGTCATTGCATGTGTGTTCTTTCCACAAACCACACATGTGGACCCACCAGTGGTCATTGCATGTGTGTTATTTCCACAAACCACACATGGATCAACCACTAGAGTCATTGCTTGTGTGTTCTTTCCACGAACAACACATGGATCAACCACTAGAGTTATTGCATGTTTGTTCTTATAATAAAACCACAAACCAACACTAGAGTCATTGCATGTGTGTTCTTTTCCACAAACCACACATGGATCCACCACTAGAGTCATTGCATGTGTGTTCTTTCCACAAGCCACATATGGATCAACCACTAGAGTCATTGCATGTGTGTTATTTCCATAAACCACACATGTGGACCCACCAGTGGTCATTGCATGTGTGTTATTTCCACAAACCACACATGCATCAACCAATAGAGTCATTGCATGTGTGTTCTTTCCACAAACCACATATGGATCAACCACTAGAGTCATTGCATGTGTGTTCTTTTCACAAACCACACATGGATCCACAAGTGGTCATTGCATGTGTGTTATTTCCACAAACCACACATGGATCAACCACTAGAGTCATTGCATGTGTGTTCTTTCCACAAACCACATATGGATCAACCACTACAGTCATTGCATGTTGGTTCTTGTACTAAAACCAACACTAGAGTCAATGCATGTGTGTTCTTTTCACAAACCACACATGGATCAACCACTAGAGTCATTGCATGTGTGTTATTTCCACAAACAAACATGGATCAACCACTAGAGTCATTGCATGTGTGTTCTTTTCACAAACCACACATGGATCAACCACTAGAGTCATTGCATGTGTGTTATTTCCACAAACAAACATGGATCAACCACTAGAGTCATTGCATGTGTGTTCTTTCCACAAACCACACATGTGGACCCACCAGTGGTCATTGCATGTGTGTTATTTCCACAAACCACACATGGATCAACCACTAGAGTCATTGCTTGTGTGTTCTTTCCACGAACCACACATGGATCAACCACTAGAGTCATTGCATGTTTGTTCTTATAATAAAACCACAAACCAACACTAGAGTCATTGCATGTGTGTTCTTTTCCACAAACCACACATGGATCCACCACTAGAGTCATTGCATGTGTGTTCTTTCCACAAACCACATATGGATCAACCACTAGAGTCATTGCATGTGTGTTCTTTCCACAAACCACACATGTGGACCCACCAGTGGTCATTGCATGTGTGTTATTTCCACAAACCACACATGGATCAACCAATAGAGTCATTGCATGTGTGTTCTTTCCACAAACCACATATGGATCAACCACTAGAGTCATTGCATGTGTGTTCTTATACTAAAACCAACACTAGAGTCATTGCATGTGTGTTCTTTTCACAAACCACAAATGGATTAACCACTAGAGTCATTGCATGTGTGTTATTTCCACAAACAAGCATGGATCAATCACTAGAGTCATTGCATGTGTGTTCTTATACTAAAACCAACACGGATCCACCAGTGGTCATTGCATGTGTGTTCTTTCCACAAACCACACATGGATCAACCACTAGAGTCATTGCATGTGTGTTATTTCCACAAACCACACATGGATCAACCACTACAATCATTGCATGTGTGTTCTTATACTAAAACCACAAACCAGTAGTAGAGTCATTGCATGTGTGTTCTTATACTAAAACCACAAACCAGTAGTAGAGTCATTGCATGTGTGTTCTTATACTAAAACCACAAACCAGCACTAGAGTCATTGCATGTGTGTTCTTTTCACAAACAACACATGGATCCACAAGTGGTCATTGCATGTGTGTTATTTCCACAAACCACACATGGATCAACCACTAGAGTCATTGCATGTGTGTTCTTTCCACAAACCACATATGGATCAACCACTAGAGTCATTGCATGTGTGTTCTTATACTAAAACCAACACTAGATTCATTGCATGTGTGTTCTTTTCACAAACCACACATGGATCAACCACTAGAGTCATTGCATGTGTGTTATTTCCACAAACAAACATGGATCAACCACTAGAGTCATTGCATGTGTGTTCTTATACTAAAACCAACATGGATCCACCAGTGGTCATTGCATGTGTGTTATTTCCACAAACAACACATGGATCAACCACTAGAGTCATTGCATGTGTGTTATTTCCACAAACCACACATGGATCAACCACTAGAATCATTGCATGTGTGTTCTTATACTAAAACCACAAACCAGTACTAGAGTCATTGCATGTGTGTTCTTATACTAAAACCACAAACCAGTACTAGAGTCATTGCATGTGTGTTCTTTTCCACAAACCACACATGGATCCACCAGTGGTCATTGCATGTGTGTTCTTTCCACAAACCACATATGGATCAACCAGAGTCATTGCATGTGTGTTCTTTCCACAAACCACACATGGATCAACCACTAGAGTCATTGCATGTTTGTTCTAATACTAAAACCACAAACCAGCACTAGAGTCATTGCATGTGTGTTCTTTTCCACAAACCACACATGGATCCACTAGAGGTCATTGCATGTGTGTTATTTCCACAAACCACACATGGATCAACCACTAGAGTCATTGCATGTGTGTTCTTTCCACAAACCACATATGGATCAACCACTAGAGTCATTGCATGTGTGTTCTTATACTAAAACCAACACTAGAGTCATTGCATGTGTGTTCTTTTCACAAACCACACATGGATCAACCACTAGAGTCATTGCATGTGTGTTATTTCCACAAACCACACATGGATCTACCACTAGAATCATTGCATGTGTGTTCTTATACTAAAACCACAAACCAGTACTAGAGTCATTGCATGTGTGTTCTTATACTAAAACGACAAATCAGTACTAGAGTCATTGCATGTGTGTTCTTTTACACAAACCACACATGGATCCACTAGTGGTCATTGCATGTGTGTTCTTGCCACAAAGCACATATGGATCAACCAGTGTCATTGCATGTGTGTTCTTTCCACAAACCACACATGGATCAACTACTAGATTCATTGCATGTTTGTTCTTATACTAAAACCATAAACCAGCACTAGAGTCATTGCATGTGTGTTCTTTTCACAAACCACACATGGATCCACAAGTGGTCATTGCATGTGTGTTATTTCCACAAACCACACATGGATCAACAACTAGAGTCATTGCATGTGTGTTCTTTCCACAAACCACATATGGATCAACCACTAGAGTCATTGCATGCGTGTTCTTGTACTAAAACCAACACTAGAGTCATTGCATGTGTGTTCTTTTCACAAACCACACATGGATCAACCACTAGAGTCATTGCATGTCTGCTATTTCCACAAACAAACATGGATCAATCACTAGAGTCATTGCATGTGTGTTCTTTTCACAAACTACACATGGATCAACCACTAGAGTCATTGCATGTGTGTTATTTCCACAAACAAACATGGATCAACCACTAGAGTCATTACATGTGTGTTATTTCCACAAACCACACATGGATCAACCACTACAATCATTGCATGTGTGTTCTTATACTAAAACCACAAACCAGTAGTAGAGTCATTGCATGTGTGTTCTTATACTAAATCCATAAACCAGTACTAGAGTCATTGCATGTGTGTTCTTTTCCACAAACCACACATGGATCCACCAGTGGCCATTGCATGTGTGTTCTTTCGACAAACCACATATGGATCAACCAGAGTCATTGCATGTGTGTTCTTTCCACAAACCACACATGGATCAACCACTAGATTCATTGCATGTTTGTTCTTATACTAAAACCACAAACCAGCACTAGAGTCATTGCATGTGTGTTCTTTTCACAAACAACACATGGATCCACAAGTGGTCATTGCATGTGTGTTATTTCCACAAACCACACATGGATCAACCACTAGAGTCATTGCATGTGTGTTCTTTCCACAAACCACATATGGATCAACCACTAGAGTCATTGCATGTGTGTTCTTATACTAAAACCAACACTAGAGTCATTGCATGTGTGTTCTTTTCACAAACCAGACATGGATCAACCACTAGAGTCATTGCATGTGTGTTATTTCCACAAACAAACATGGATCAACCACTAGAGTCATTGCATGTGTGTTCTTTTCACAAACCACACATGGATCAACCACTAGAGTCATTGCATGTGTGTTATTTCCACAAACAAACATGGATCAACTACTAGAGTCATTGCATGTGTGTTCTTTCCACAAACCACACATGGATCCACCAGTGGTCATTGCATGTGTGTTCTTTCCACAAACCACATATGGATCAACCAGAGTCATTGCATGTGTGTTCTTTCCACAAACCACACATGGATCAACCACTAGAGTCATTGCATGTTTGTTCTAATACTAAAACCACAAACCAGCACTAGAGTCATTGCATGTGTGTTCTTTTCCACAAACCACACATGGATCCACTAGAGGTCATTGCATGTGTGTTATTTCCACAAACCACACATGGATCAACCACTAGAGTCATTGCATGTGTGTTCTTTCCACAAACCACATATGGATCAACCACTAGAGTCATTGCATGTGTGTTCTTATACTAAAACCAACACTAGAGTCATTGCATGTGTGTTCTTTTCACAAACCACACATGGATCAACCACTAGAGTCATTGCATGTGTGTTATTTCCACAAACCACACATGGATCTACCACTAGAATCATTGCATGTGTGTTCTTATACTAAAACCACAAACCAGTACTAGAGTCATTGCATGTGTGTTCTTATACTAAAACCACAAATCAGTACTAGAGTCATTGCATGTGTGTTCTTTTCCACAAACCACACATGGATCCACCAGTGGTCATTGCATGTGTGTTCTTGCCACAAACCACATATGGATCAACCAGTGTCATTGCATGTGTGTTCTTTCCACAAACCACACATGGATCAACCACTAGATTCATTGCATGTTTGTTCTTATACTAAAACCACAAACCAGCACTAGAGTCATTGCATGTGTGTTCTTTTCACAAACCACACATGGATCCACAAGTGGTCATTGCATGTGTGTTATTTCCACAAACCACACATGGATCAACCACTAGAGTCATTGCATGTGTGTTCTTTCCACAAACCACATATGGATCAACCACTAGAGTCATTGCATGTGTGTTCTTGTACTAAAACCAACACTAGAGTCATTGCATGTGTGTTCTTTTCACAAGCCACACATGGATCAACCACTAGAGTCATTGCATGTGTGTTATTTCCACAAACAAACATGGATCAACCACTAGAGTCATTGCATGTGTGTTCTTTTCACAAACCACACATGGATCAACCACTAGAGTCATTGCATGTGTGTTATTTCCACAAACAAACATGGATCAACCACTAGAGTCATTGCATGTGTGTTCTTTTCCACAAACCACACATGGATCCACCAGTGGTCATTGCATGTGTGTTCTTTCCACAAACCACATATGGATCAACCACTAGTCATTGCGTGTGTGTTCTTTCCACAAACCACACATGGATCAACCACTAGAGTCATTGCTTGTTTGTTCTTATACTAAAACCACAAACCAGCACTAGAGTCATTGCATGTGTGTTCTTTTCCACAAACCACACATGGATCCACCACTAGAGTCATTGCATGTGTGTTCTTTCCACAAACCACATATGGATCAACCAGAGTCATTGCATGTGTGTTCTTTCCAAAAACCACACATGTGGACCCACCAGTGGTCATTGCATGTGTGTTATTTCCACAAACCACACATGGATCAACCACTAGAGTCATTGCATGTGCGTTCTTTCCACGAACCACACATGGATCAACCACTAGAGTCATTGCATGTGTGTTCTTATACTAAAACCAACACTAGAGTCATTGCATGTGTGTTCTTTTCACAAACCACACATGGATCAACCACTAGAGTCATTGCATGTGTGTTATTTCCACAAACAAACATGGATCAACCACTAGAGTCATTGCATGTGTGTTCTTTTCACAAACCACACATGGATCAACCACTAGAGTCATTGCATGTGTGTTATTTCCACAAACCACACATGGATTAACCACTAGAGTCATTGCATGTGTGTTCTTTCCACAAACCACACATGGATCAACCACTAGATTCATTGCATGTGTGTTCTTTCCACTAACCACACAAGGATCAACCACTAGAGTCATTGCATGTTTGTTCTTATAATAAAACCACAAACCAACACTAGAGTCATTGCATGTGTGTTCTTTTCCACAAACCACACATGGATCCACCACTAGAGTCATTGCATGTGTGATCTTTCCACAAACCACGTATGGATCAACCACTAGAGTGTAGGGTCCCCAACCTTTAATAAGATTGAGCCCCCTGTGTTTACAATGCTAGTCCCTGGATCAATAGCTAGCATCCACAGTTTAGATGTAATATCAAGAGACAAAGGTCATAATATAACTTTATAACCAGGAATAACATAATTTTATTTCATCTTACATAGCTCATTTGGCTATTACATTACATTGCAGCGGAATAACTATAAGCATGGGGTCCTTCATCTTCAAAGAGCCACAGGCAGATGTTGGTTGTAGACTTTGTAATCCTAATCAATCAATCTTCACTAAAATCAATCAAACCTGCAACATTACAAGTTACATCCACAAGGGTAAATACATCTGAATTGTATTGGAAAGTGATACTTTGGTAGTATAGTGGAGTCTAACATCTATATGCATTTGGCTAAGTGGAGTTGAGGCTTGCATTGCTCAAAATAGATTTTTCCTTATCATTTGAAAACACTAAATTTTTGCTTGACAAAAACTTTCCCAAGGCATCTACCAATCAAAGACTGAAGATCCTTTCCAAGGCATCTACCAATCAAAGACTGAAGATCCTTTAACCCTTGTTCACCCACAAATTTTATTTAGAAATTGGAGTGATGAGATTCTTGAAGCTTCCATGTCTTGATGCTCAAATTGTCCTTTACCAGGGACATGGCTAAGTACTTAGATTTTACACTCTGCAGAGGTGGTGCACTTTCCCCACAAGACTTGGTTTCCCAAGACAAGATCCTTCAGAAGCCTTTCCTTAGTCAAATGGACGCGCTCCAACCTATCATTCCCACTACCACCAACTGTCCAAGAGACTAAGTTCTAGCAACCTAAGATCATGCAGAGCCCATATTGCCAAGTGGTTGCACTTGAAGCTTCTCAACATTTGACATCTCAAATCTCTTTTATTCCTGGGTGGCCATCCACAAGTGAGATACACTAAGGTAAACCATAAACATGGACCTTGTGAACCACTCAACCAAAAACCACCAAGCAAGTCCCATTCCACCCAGGTGATTCATTAACTTAGTTGTTTTATTAATCAAAACACAAGTCCTCAGACTTAGAAATTTTCCATAGCATGAATATATATTCCACCCTTGTTTTCTATTAGCTAAGCTAAGCATGATAGTAATAGGAATCTTGACTTAGGTAATTTTCACTAAGGTTTCCTCTACTAGGTTTTCCCATAGCAAGGTCTATACTTAGCAAATAAAATCCATGCAAGTTTTACTTAGCAAAAACACTAATGCATAGTGAAAATAATGGGACAAAAGATATGAAGCATCACTTGCCTTTTTGGTAGAGGGTATAGGTTCACTCCTTATCCTTGCCACAATCACACTCTTCAAGTCACTACAATTCAATCAAGCAAGGCACAAACTCAATCTACCAATCAATCAAAACAACACACATAAAACTAACAAAGTCAAAGTAGTGCATGCAAGCATGCCAAGCTTTGTTTTGTTTGAAAAAGTGATTCCTAGTGGGTCATAGACATTTGGGTACATCTAATGGTCATTTTGTAAAGTGGCAAAGTCATTTGCAAAAGGTTTCACTACAAAACCATTTTCAAAACAAAGTATCATTTTACTAGGGCATTAACCTATAGGGTTCACCAAGTATGTTTTCAATCACAAAACTTGGGGTTTGGGGTTAGTGAGTTTAAAACAAAACATTTTCCAAAGGTTTTCTTCCAAAACCATTTTTAATAAAATACCACATTTCTATTTGACTAGAAATGGTTTTAAATCAAAGATTCCTTATTTTGTTTCACCAAATGAGTTGCTATTGCAAAACTTGGTGTTTTGGGTCAGTAGGTTTGGTCCAAACCATTTTCTCAAAGTTTTTACTCAAAAACATTTTCATAAACAAAACAATAGTTTTATTTAGCTAGAAATGGACTAAACCAATTAATCCATTCTAAACTTTTCCAAATTCATTTTCCAAATCATGGGTTGGTTCCTAAGGTCAGTAAGGTCACAACAAACCATTTTGCAAAGGTTTTAACCCAAAAATCATTTTTAAACATTTTTTCTAATCTAAACAAGCACACAAAAGAATCTGCAAAAACAAGCAAACTAACAGATACTATTTGCTAAACTAAGGGCATGGTTGGTTAGGTCTTGTTCTCCTGAATCCAACGACATAAAATTTGTAATTTTTGGACGTGTGGATTCAAAGTTACAAGGGTTTGAAAATGGCATCAAAATCTGTTTTCAAATTCTATTTCAGATCGGTCTCTAGGTTGATCGCACGGCACAGGGCGCGTACCCTTTCGCTGTTAAGTGAAACTATCGCGAGCATCAGATCTCGATCCTATGGTGCTGGCGAGTTTGACCTAAAGGTGGCGGCGCTGCGGTGGCTACCGGCGGCGGAGCTGTCGGTCGACGACGGTGCTGATGCTACAGGAGGTGAGGGAGAAAGGGGAGATGCTCACCAGGCTTAGGAGAACACGACGAAGCTCAAGGTACTCGCGGTTGGTCAAGGGGCGCTCGGGGTCTGCGGCAATTCCTCACCGGAGTTCGTTCTGGCGGCGGTTGGCTCTGGTTGAGGTCGAGGACGAAGCTGTCGATCACCCTAAGGCAAAACGAAGGCTCGGTTAGATGCGCAGGATCATGACAAAGCTGTGCGCGTGAACGAGGAGGCTCGGGCGGTCGGAAACTACCTGGGAACGTCGTCGGAGAAGAACCAGACGGCGGTGCTGCAGGTCGTCGTCGAAGCCGAGGATAGGGGGCACCCTAAGACAAACGGAAAGTGCTGTTAGGTTCGTATGAGCTTGGAGATCATCATCGTGTCCACGAGGAGGAGAGGGGAGGTCTGGTTTTACCGGAGATCGTCGCCGTAGTTGGAGCAGACGGCGGCGCTGGCTCGGGGTAGATGTTGCCGACGCTCAAGGACACGCGCGAGCGAGCTGCGACTGCAGAAAGTTCCGCTGGGGGATGCTGATCACAGCAGCGTGCTCGAGGAGGCAGGAGGTGGTGTGTGCTGGCCGGAATCGGCCGGAGACGATGGTCGGAGCAGCGGCGGTACAGAGAGAAATGGAGGCAGCCTGGTGGCTTTCTGTCAGCGGGGTTTGAGGGGAAATGAAGAGGAGAGGGAGGTGATTTAACGAGCGTGGTCATCGGAGGAGTTAACGCAGTAATGAACGCGAATTCAACGCCGGAGTAAATCGGCAGAACGCCGTTGAGGGGAGGGAAGAAAGCGGTGGCGGGTGAAGAGGATGCACAGTGGTGCGGGGCCCGTCTGTCAGCGTTAGTGGAGGAAAGGGAGTTGGGTCCACCAGTCATTGTCTGCGTGGGTCAATTAGTTGGTGCAGACCGTTTTCTTCGGGAGGGAGAGTTGGGCTGCGTGGGGTCGGTTGGTCAGTGGAGTGAGGGAGGGAAAGAGGGTCCACCGGTCATACTCTTTGCGGGTAATTTTCTGAGTGAGAATAGGATGCTTCGGGGAGGAGAACAGGTGGGCTAGGTGGGCTGCTGTTTGGGCTAGTTGGGCCAGATGGTGGGCTACTCTATTTTTTCTGTCTAAATTCTTTTTCTTTTTCTAATTCTATTTTTCTGTTTTAAATTTCAATCAATTATTCAAACATTCAAACCACTCAAACAATTCAAACAATCACTCAACTTTGTACTTTGAATTTGGTTCTGTTTATCAACATAATCCAAATCTCAAAATAAAATAATATTTTTATTCTTTTTAGGATCCATTCAATAATCAAATAAAATGGATCTTTAATTATTTAATAAAATAGGGTTTGATTTAATTAACAAAAAATTTCCAAAATATTTTATTTTCCTTTATTAAATGTTTTATCTTTTTAAATCCCTTTAGGATTTTTTGTTCACCAATTGGTATGGGTTTTTGGTAAGGGCTTTATTAGCTTTGGAAATTCAATTTCCTTATCTTATTATATTCATAAGATTTTATTTATGGTTCCAAACTAAGTGAAACCAATCTCTATGGTCTTACTTGATCCTTTGTGAATATTTGTTGATCAATTTTTGTATGGATCAAATCCATGGATTTGGAGATAATTTGGAAATGGTTTTTATTCCATTAGGGCTTAGGGTTTTGGATTTATTTTCTAAGTGTTCAAATTTCCAGATACATTCATTGAGGAATGCATTTCTCTTGATTTGGATTTGTTGAATTCAAACTTTATCCAAAGTTTGTTCAAGATGGGATTTTAAGTTTCCTTTTAGAAACAAAAGTTTCTTTTCACCCTGATTTTCAACAAATATTTATTTTGTTTATTTATTTTTCACATTACAAGATTTGGAAAATCTTGGGATGTGACAGGCTACCACCCTTAAAATAAATCTTGGCCCAAGATTTGGGGAGGCTAGGGGTTACAAGCAGGTTCAAAACAACTAGGGTACTACCACCCTTCAAATTTTTCAAACAAAAATTACACATTGTCCTTCTTGGGATCCTGGGAAAACTTCTCTAAGAAAACTTTTGCATTGTGTCCTTGGTTTCCATTCTTGACTCATGGGCCAAGGTTGAGTTTCTCCATAGGCTTTATCAACTTATTCTTCATCTTTTCTGGACAGTTGCTTGCATAATGCCCTGGTTCCTTGCAATTGTAACATATCCTTGGCTGATATCTTTCTTTTCCTTTGGTGTCATTGCCTCTTGTTTGTTTCTTTGGTCCATCTTCTTTTCTGGGCATTCATTGGCATAATGTCCCATCTCTTTGCATTTGAAACATTGCACTTGTGTAATATCCTTCTTGCTAGTGTTGGGGCATTTCTTCTTCTTCTTTTTGGGTCTCTCCAAAGCTAGGAGTTCTTATAGTTCTTGTTCTTCATAGGTGGGAGATCTTTCTCTCTTCTTGGGGCATTGATCTTCATGCTCCTTGGATGCATGATCCTTTACTTCATAGATAATGCAAGCTTGGGTTCCTTCTAGAATAACATCTTTGTCATCCTTGTTGTCATTAGCTCTTTGGGAAAAGTTTTCTCTCATGTTGATCATTTGAGTAACCAATCCTTGCAACAATTGGGATTGAAGTTTCAAAATCCTTTGTATGGCTGGGTCTAGTCCATTGTTGTTGTCTAAAAGCTGAGTTGTCTCTTGGCTCAATTGGTTTTGGGTTGCTATGAGCTCTTTCATGCTGGCCTCTTGGTTGTTGTTGTTGTTGTCACCATCATTGATGTTGGAGTTTCTTGGAGAAGTCATCTGTTTGGGGTTGGATTGGGATTAGAATAGGCAAAAGATTTCTAAGGAAAAATTCTATTCACACACATCACAATTCACACAAGCAATGAGCAAGCAATCACAAACATAACATTCCACTCAAACAACAAGTTTCAAGCACATACTTAGGCAATAAAATATTTTTGTTACACCACATAAGTTGGTGGGTTTGACTTAACTAAATATGGTAGTCCATCTATATGGTTCACTTGTGATCTTTCTATCCTTCTTGGTTGATTCTTCTTGAATGAGATTTTTGTATCCTTGGAGAATTCTTGTGTCTTGGTCACAAATCTTCAAAGGTGGTCATGGCTCCTTCTAAGTTGTGTTTCCTTAATCTTCAAGTCTTGAGCAAAATTTCTTGTCTCACTTGTAGTCTTTAGTGATATCCAAGTTGGAAGTCCTTGGTGAATATGCTGAAGATGTTGAAGTCATTAGAGTTGAAGAAGTTGAAGATGTCCTTTTGCACATGGTGAAGTCTTTGGCCATGGGGTAGGCTTTTCCATCAAGTTTGAATATAGATGAGGTGTAGAGTTGAAACCAAAATGGTTGAGGAAAGAGTTTACAAGATTGTTTGTAAATAAGTTGTGGAACAAAACAATTCCTACTTTTCTAAGGGTTTTTGTCCAATCCTAGGGTTACAAATCCTACAGGCAACACAATGCTCTGATACCATTCTGTAGGGTCCCCAACCTTTAATAAGATTGAGCCCCCTGTGTTTACAATGCTAGTCCCTGGATCAATAGCTAGCATCCACAGTTTAGATGTAATATCAAGAGACAAAGGTCATAATATAACTTTATAACCAGGAATAACATAATTTTATTTCATCTTACATAGCTCATTTGGCTATTACATTACATTGCAGCGGAATAACTATAAGCATGGGGTCCTTCATCTTCAAAGAGCCACAGGCAGATGTTGGTTGTAGACTTTGTAATCCTAATCAATCAATCTTCACTAAAATCAATCAAACCTGCAACATTACAAGTTACAGCCACAAGGGTCAATACATATGAATTGTATTGGCAAGTGATACTTTGGTCGTATAGTGGAGTCTAACATCTATATGCATTTGGCTAAGTGGAGTTGAGGCTTGCATTGCTCAAAATAGCTTTTTCCTTATCATTTGAAAACACTAAATTTTTGCTTGACAAAAACTTTCCCAAGGCATCTACCAATCAAAGACTGAAGATCCTTTCCAAGGCATCTACCAATCAAAGACTGAAGATCCTTTAACCCTTGTTCACCCACAAATTTTATTTAGAAATTGGAGTGATGAGATTCTTGAAGCTTCCATGTCTTGATGCTCAAATTGTCCTTTACCAGGGACATGGCTAAGTACTTAGATTTTACACTCTGCAGAGGTGGTGCACTTTCCCCACAAGACTTGGTTTCCCAAGACAAGATCCTTCAGAAGCCTTTCCTTAGTCAAATGGACGCGCTCCAACCTATCATTCCCACTACCACCAACTGTCCAAGAGACTAAGTTCTAGCAACCTAAGATCATGCAGAGCCCATATTGCCAAGTGGTTGCACTTGAAGCTTCTCAACATTTGACATCTCAAATCTCTTTTATTCCTGGGTGGCCATCCACAAGTGAGATACACTAAGGTAAACCATAAACATGGACCTTGTGAACCACTCAACCAAAAACCACCAAGCAAGTCCCATTCCACCCAGGTGATTCATTAACTTAGTTGTTTTATTAATCAAAACACAAGTCCTCAGACTTAGAAATTTTCCATAGCATGAATATATATTCCACCCTTGTTTTCTATTAGCTAAGCTAAGCATGATAGTAATAGGAATCTTGACTTAGGTAATTTTCACTAAGGTTTCCTCTACTAGGTTTTCCCATAGCAAGGTCTATACTTAGCAAATAAAATCCATGCAAGTTTTACTTAGCAAAAACACTAATGCATAGTGAAAATAATGGGACAAAAGCATGAAGCATCACTTGCCTTTTTGGTAGAGGGTATAGGTTCACTCCTTATCCTTTCCACAATCACACTCTTCAAGTCACTACAATTCAATCAAGCAAGGCACAAACTCAATCTACCAATCAAGCAAAACAACACACATAAAACTAACAAGTCAAAGTAGTGCATGCAAGCATGCCAAGCTTTGTTTTGTTTGAAAAAGTGATTCCTAGTGGGTCATAGACATTTGGGTACATCTAATGGTCATTTTGTAAAGTGGCAAAGTCATTTGCAAAGAGGTTTCACTTCAAAACCATTTTCAAAACAAAGTATCATTTTACTAGGGCATTAACCTATAGGGTTCACCAAGTATGTTTTCAAATCACAAAACTTGGTTTTTTGGGGTCAGAGAGTTTAAAACAAAACATTTTCCAAAGGTTTTCTTCCAAAATCATTTTTAATAAAATAACCACATTTCTATTTGACTAGAAATGGTTTTAAATCAAAGATTCCTTATTTTGTTTCACCAAATGAGTTGCTATTGCAAAACTTGGTGTTTGGGTCAGTAGGTTTGGTCCAAAACATTTTCTCCAAAGTTTTTACTCAAAACCATTTTCATAAACAAAACAATAGTTTTATTTAGCTAGAAATGGACTAAACCAATTAATCCATTCTAAACTTTTCCAAATTCATTTTCCAAATCATGGGTTGGTTCCTAAGGTCAGTAAGGTCATAACAAACCATTTTGCAAAGGTTTTAACCCAAAAATCATTTTTAAACAATTTTTCTAATCAAACAAGCACACAAAAGAATCTCCAAAACAAGCAAACTAACAGATACTATTTGCTAAACTAAGGGCATGGTTGGTTAGGTCTTATTCTCCTGAATCCAACGACATAAAATTTGTAATTTTTGGACGTGTGGATTCAAAGTTACAAGGGTTTGAAAATGGCATCAAAATCTGTTTTCAAATTCTATTTCAGATCGTCTGGTGCCACGCGTCATGTTTTAATTCGCCGGTACCGGTCCGGTGTGGATCACCAACGTGGACCGTAGGATCTAGGTTGATCGCACGGCACAGGGCGCGTACCCTTTCGTTGTTAAGTGAAACTATCGCGAGCGTCAGATCTCGATCCTACGGTGCTGGCGAGTTTGACCTAAAGGGGGCGGCGCTGCGGTGGCTACCGGCGGCGGAGCTGTCGGTCGACAACGGTGCTGATGCTACAGGAGGTGAGGGAGAAAGGGGAGATGCTCACCAGGCTCAGGAGAACACGGCGAAGCTCAAGGTACTCGCGGTTGGTCAAGGGGCGCTCGGGGTCTGCGGCAATTCCTCACCGGAGTTTGTTCTGGCGGCGGTTGGCTCTGGTTGAGGTCGAGGACGAAGCTGTCGATCACCCTAAGGCAAAACGAAGGCTCGGTTAGATGCGCAGGATCATGACAAAGCTGTGCGCGTGAACGAGGAGGCTCGGGGCAGTCGGAAACTACCTGGGGACGTCGTCGGAGAAGAACCAGACGGCGGTGCTGCAGGTCATCGTCGAAGCCGAGGATAGGGGGCACCCTAAGACAAACGGAAAGTGCTGTTAGGTTCGTATGAGCTTGGAGATCATCATCGTGTCCACGGGGAGGAGAGGGGAGGTCTAGTTTTACCGGAGATCGTCGCCGTAGTTGGAGCAGACGGCGGCGCTGGCTCGGGGTAGATGTTGCCGACGCTCAAGGACACGCGCGAGCGAGCTGCGATTGCAGAAAGTTCCGCTGGGGGATGCTGATCACAGCAGCGTGCTCGAGGAGGCAGGAGGTGGTGTGTGCTGGCCGGAATCGGCCGGAGACGGTGGTCGGAGCAGCGGCGGTACAGAGAGAAATGGAGGCAGCCTGGTGGCTTTCTGTCAGCGGGGTTTGAGGGGAAATGAAGAGGAGAGGGAGGTGATTTAACGAGCGTGGTCATCGGAGGAGTTAACGCAGTAATGAACGCGAATTCAACGCCGGAGTAAATCAGCAGAACGCCGTTGAGGGGAGGGGAAGAAACGGCTGGCGCGGGTGAAGAGGATGCACAGTGGTGCGGGGCCCGTCTGTCAGCGTTAGTGGAGGAAAGGGAGTTGGGTCCACCAGTCATTGTCTGCGTGGGTCAATTAGTTGGTGCAGACCGTTTTCTTTGGGAGGGAGAGTTGGGCTGCGTGGGGTCGGTTGGTCAGTGGAGTGAGGGAGGGAAAGAGGGTCCACCGGTCATACTCTTTGCGGGTAATTTTCTGAGTGAGAATAGGATGCTTCGGGGAGGAGAACAGGTGGGCTAGGTGGGCTGCTGTTTGGGCTAGTTGGGCCAGATGGTGGGCTACTCTATTTTTTCTCACTAAATTCTTTTTCTTTTTCTAATTCTATTTTTCTGTTTTAAATTTCAATCAATTATTCAAACATTCAAACCACTCAAACAATTCAAACAATCACTCAACTTTGTACTTTGAATTTGGTTCTGTTTATCAACATAATCCAAATCTCAAAATAAAATAATATTTTTATTCTTTTTAGGATCCATTCAATAATCAAATAAAATGGATCTTTAATTATTTAATAAAATAGGGTTTGATTTAATTAACAAAAATTTTCCAAAATATTTTATTTTCCTTTATTAAATGTTTTATCTTTTTAAATCCCTTTAGGATTTTTTGTTCACCAATTGGTATGGGTTTTTGGTAAGGGCTTTATTAGCTTTGGAAATTTAATTTCCTTATCTTATTATATTCATAAGATTTTATTTATGGTTCCAAACTAAGTGAAACCAATCTCTATGGTCTTACTTGATCCTTTGTGAATATTTGTTGATCAATTTTTGTATGGATCAAATCCATGGATTTGGAGATAATTTGGAAATGGTTTTTATTCCATTAGGGCTTAGGGTTTTGGATTTATTTTCTAAGTGTTCAAATTTCCAGATACATTCATTGAGGAATGCATTTCTCTTGATTTGGATTTGTTGAATTCAAACTTTATCCAAAGTTTGTTCAAGATGGGATTTTAAGTTTCCTTTTAGAAACAAAAGTTTCTTTTCACCCTGATTTTCAACAAATATTTATTTTGTTTATTTATTTTTCACATTACAAGATTTGGAAAATCTTGGGATGTGACATAGAGTCATTGCATGTGTGTTCTTTCCACAAACCACACATGTGGACCCACCAGTGGTCATTGCATGTGTGTTATTTCCACAAACCACACATGGATCAACCAATAGAGTCATTGCATGTGTGTTCTTTCCACAAACCACATATGGATCAACCACTAGAGTCATTGCATGTGTGTTCTTATAATAAAACCAACACTAGAGTCATTGCATGTGTGTTCTTTTCACAAACCACAAATGGATCAACCACTAGAGTCATTGCATGTGTGTTATTTCCACAAACAAGCATGGATCAACCACTAGAGTCATTGCTTGTGTGTTCTTTCCACGAACCACACATGGATCAACCACTAGAGTCATTGCATGTTTGTTCTTATAATAAAACCACAAACCAACACTAGAGTCAATGCATGTGTGTTCTTTTCCACAAACCACACATGGATCCACAACTAGAGTCATTGCATGTGTGTTCTTTCCACAAACCACATATGGATCAACCACTAGAGTCATTGCATGTGTGTTCTTTCCACAAACCACGTATAGATCAACCACTAGAGTCATTGCATGTGTGTTCTTTCCACAAACCACACATGTGGACCCACCAGTGGTAATTGCATGTGTGTTATTTCCACAAACCACACATGGATCAACCAATAGAGTCATTGCATGTGTGTTCTTTCCACAAACCACATATGGATCAACCACTAGAGTCATTGCATGTGTGTTCTTATACTAAAACCAACACTAGAATCATTGCATGTGTGTTCTTTTCACAAACCACAGATGGATCAACCACTAGAGTAATTGCATGTGTGTTATTTCCACAAACAAGCATGGATCAGCCACTAGAGTCATTGCATGTGTGTTCTTATACTAAAACCAACATGGATCCACCAGTGGTCATTGCATGTGTGTTCTTTCCACAAACCACACATGGATCAACCACTAGAGTCATTGCATGTGTGTTATTTCCACAAACCACACATGGATCAACCACTAGAATCATTGCATGTGTGTTCTTATACTAAAACCACAAACCAGTACTAGAGTCATTGCATGTGTGTTCTTATACTAAAACCACAAACCAGTACTAGAGTCATTGCATGTGTGTTCTTTTCCACAAACCACACATGGATCCACCAGTGGTCATTGCATGTGTGTTCTTTCCACAAACCACATATGGATCAACCAGAGTCATTGCATGTGTGTTCTTTCCACAAACCACACATGGATCAACCACTAGATTCATTGCATTTTTGTTCTTATACTAAAACCACAAACCAGCACTAGAGTCATTGCATGTGTGTTCTTTTCACAAACCACACATGGATCCACAAGTGGTCATTGCATGTGTGTTATTTCCACAAACCACATATGGATCAACCACTAGAGTCATTGCATGTGTGTTCTTATACTAAAACCAACACTAGAGTCACTGCATGTGTGTTCTTTTCACAAACCACACATGGATCAACCACTAGAGTCATTGCAATAGTGTTATTTCCACAAACAAACATGGATCAACCACTAGAGTCATTGCATGTGTGTTCTTTTCACAAACCACACATGGATCAACCACTAGAGTCATTTCATGTGTGTTATTTCCACAAACAAACATGGATCAACCACTAGAGTCATTGCATGTGTGTTCTTTTCCACAAACCACACATGGATCCACCAGTGGTCATTGCATGTGTGTTCTTACCACAAACCACATATGGATCAACCAGAGTCATTGCATGTGTGTTCTTTCCACAAACCACACATGGATCAACCACTAGAGTCATTGCATGTTTGTTCTAATACTAAAACCACAAACTAGCACAGAGTCATTGCATGTGTGTTCTTTTCCACAAACCACACATGGATCCACTAGAGGTCATTGCATGTGTGTTATTTCCACAAACCACACATGGATCAACCACTAGAGTCATTGCATGTGTGTTCTTTCCACAAACCACATATGGATCAACCACTAGAGTCATTGCATGTGTGTTCTTATACTAAAACCAACACTAGAGTCATTGCATGTGTGTTCTTTTCACAAACCACACATGGATCAACCACTAGAGTCATTGCATGTGTGTTATTTCCACAAACCACACATGGATCAACCACTAGAATCATTGCATGTGTGTTCTTATACTAAAACCACAAACCAGTACTAGAGTCATTGCATGTGTGTTCTTATACTAAAACCACAAACCAGTACTAGAGTCATTGCATGTGTGTTCTGATACTAAAACCACAAACCAGTACTAGAGTCATTGCATGTGTGTTCTTTTCCACAAACCACACATGGATCCACCAGTTGTCATTGCATGTGTGTTCTTTCCACAAACCACATATGGATCAACCAGAGTCATTGCATGTGTGTTCTTTCTACAAACCACACATGGATCAACCACTAGAGTCATTGCATGTTTGTTCTTATACTAAAACCACAAACTAGCACTAGAGTCATTGCATGTGTGTTCATTCCACAAACCACATATGGATCAACCACTAGAGTCATTGCATGTGTGTTCTTTCCACATACCACACATGGATCAACCACTAGAGTCATTGCATGCGTGTTCTTTCCACAAACCACACATGCATCAACCACTAGAGTCATTGCATGTGTGTTCTTATACTAAAACCAACACTAGAGTCATTGCATGTGTGTTCTTTTCACAAACCACACATGGATCAACCACTAGAGAAATTGGATTTGTGTTATTTCCACAAACAAACATGGATCAACCACTAGAGTCATTGCATGTGTGTTCTTTTCCACAAACCACACATGGATCCAGCAGTGGTCATTGCATGTGTGTTCTTTCCACAAACCACACATGGATTAACCACTAGAGTCATTGCATGTGTGTTCTTTCTACAAACCACACATGGATCAACCACTAGAGTCATTGCATGTTTGTTCTTATATTAAAACCACAAACCAGCACTAGAGTCATTGCATGTGTGTTCTTTTCCACAAAGCACACATGGATCCACCACTAGAGTCATTGCATGTGTGTTGTTTCCACAAACCACACATGGATCAACCAGAGTCATTGCATGTGTGTTCTTTCCACAAACCACACATGTGAACCCACCAGTGGTCATTGCATGTGTGTTCTTTTCCACAAACCACACATGGATCAACCACTAGAGTCATTGCAATAGTGTTATTTCCACAAACAAACATGGATCAACCACTAGAGTCATTGCATGTGTGTTCTTTTCACAAACCACACATGGATCAACCACTAGAGTCATTTCATGTGTGTTATTTCCACAAACAAACATGGATCAACCACTAGAGTCATTGCATGTGTGTTCTTTTCCACAAACCACACATGGATCCACCAGTGGTCATTGCATGTGTGTTCTTACCACAAACCACATATGGATCAACCAGAGTCATTGCATGTGTGTTCTTTACACAAACCACACATGGATCAACCACTAGAGTCATTGCATGTTTGTTCTAATACTAAAACCACAAACTAGCACTAGAGTCATTGCATGTGTGTTCTTTTCCACAAACCACACTAGGATCCACTAGAGGTCATTGCATGTGTGTTATTTCCACAAACCACACATGGATCAACCACTAGAGTCATTGCATGTGTGTTCTTTCCACAAACCACATATGGATCGACCACTAGAGTCATTGGATGTGTGTTCTTATACTAAAACCAACACTAGAGTCATTGCATATGTGTTCTTTTCACAAACCACACATGGATCAACCACTAGAGTCATTGCATGTGTGTTATTTCCACAAACGAACATTGATCAACCACTAGAGTCATTGCACGTGTGTTCTTTTCCACAAACCACACATGGATCAACCACTGGAGTCATTGCATGTGTGTTCTTAAACTAAAACACTAGAGTCATTGCATGTGTGTTCTTTTCACAAACCACACATGGATCAACCACTAGAGTCATTGCATGTGTGTTATTTCCACAAACCACACATGGATCAACCACTAGAATCATTGCATGTGTGTTCTTATACTAAAACCACAAACCAGTACTAGAGTCATTGCATGTGTGTTCTTATACTAAAACCACAAACCAGTACTAGAGTCATTGCATGTGTGTTCTGATACTAAAACCACAAACCAGTACTAGAGTCATTGCATGTGTGTTCTTTTCCACAAACCACACATGGATCCACCAGTGGTCATTGCATGTGTGTTCTTTCCACAAACCACATATGGATCAACCAGAGTCATTGCATGTGTGTTCTTTCCACAAACCACACATGGATCAACCACTAGAGTCATTGCATGTTTGTTCTAATACTAAAACCACAAACCAGCACTAGAGTCATTGCATGTGTGTTCTTTTCCACAAACCACACATGGATCCACTAGAGGTCATTGCATGTGTGTTATTTCCACAAACCACACATGGATCAACCACTAGAGTCATTGCATGTGTGTTCTTTCCACAAACCACATATGGATCAACCACTAGAGTCATTGCATGTGTGTTCTTATACTAAAACCAACACTAGAGTCATTGCATGTGTGTTCTTTTCACAAACCACACATGGATCAACCACTAGAGTCATTGCATGTGTGTTATTTCCACAAACCACACATGGATCTACCACTAGAATCATTGCATGTGTGTTCTTATACTAAAACCACAAACCAGTACTAGAGACATTGCATGTATGTTCTTATACTAAAACCACAAATCAGTACTAGAGTCATTGCATGTCTGTTCTTTTCCACAAACCACACATGGATCCACCAGTGGTCATTGCATGTGTGTTCTTGCCACAAACCACATATAGATCAACCACTAGTCATTGCGTGTGTGTTCTTTCCACAAACCACACATGGATCAACCACTAGAGTCATTGCTTGTTTGTTCTTATACTAAAACCACAAGCCAGCACTAGAGTCATTGCATGTGAGTTCTTTTCCACAAACCACACATGGATCCACCACTAGAGTCATTGCATGTGTGTTCTTTCCACAAACCACATATGGATCAACCAGAGTCATTGCATGTGTGTTCTTTCCAAAAACCACACATGTGGACCCACCAGTGGTCATTGCATGTGTGTTATTTCCACAAACCACACATGGATCAACCACTAGAGTCATTGCATGTGTGTTCTTTCCACGAACCACACATGGATCAACCACTAGAGTCATTGCATGTGTGTTCTTTTCACAAACCACACATGGATCAACCACTAGAGTCATTGCATGTGTGTTATTTCCACAAACAAACATGGATCAACCACTAGAGTCATTGCATGTGTGTTCTTTTCACAAACCACACATGGATCAACCACTAGAGTCATTGCATGTGTGTTATTTCCACAAACCACACATGGATCAACCACTAGAGTCATTGCTTGTGTGTTCTTTCCACGAACCACACATGGATCAACCACTAGAGTCATTGCATGTTTGTTCTTATAATAAAACCACAAACCAACACTAGAGTCATTGCATGTGTGTTCTTTTCCACAAACCACACATGGATCCACCACTAGAGTCATTGCATGTGTGTTCTTTCCACAAACCACGTATGGATCAACCACTAGAGTCATTGCATGTGTGTTCTTTCCACAAACCACACATGTGGACCCACCAGTGGTAATTGCATGTGTGTTATTTCCACAAACCACACATGGATCAACCAATAGAGTCATTGCATGTGTGTTCTTTCCACAAACCACATATGGATCAACCACTAGAGTCATTGCATGTGTGTTCTTATACTAAAACCAACACTAGAGTCATTGCATGTGTGTTCTTTTCACAAACCACAAATGGATCAACCACTAGAGTCATTGCATGTGTGTTATTTCCACAAACAAGCATGGATCAACCACTAGAGTCATTGCATGTGTGTTCTTATACTAAAACCAACATGGATCCACCAGTGGTCATTGCATGTGTGTTATTTCCACAAACAACACATGGATCAACCACTAGAGTCATTGCATGTGTGTTATTTCCACAAACCACACATGGATCAACCACTAGAATCATTGCATGTGTGTTCTTATACTAAAACCACAAACCAGTACTAGAGTCATTGCATGTGTGTTCTTATACTAAAACCACAAACCAGTACTAGAGTCATTGCATGTGTGTTCTTTTCCACAAACCACACATGGATCCACCAGTGGTCATTGCATGTGTGTTCTTTCCACAAACCACATATGGATCAACCAGAGTCATTGCATGTGTGTTCTTTCCACAAACCACACATGGATCAACCACTAGATTCATTGCATTTTTGTTCTTATACTAAAACCACAAACCAGCACTAGAGTCATTGCATGTGTGTTCTTTTCACAAACCACACATGGATCCACAAGTGGTCATTGCATGTGTGTTATTTCCACAAACCACACATGGATCAACCACTAGAGTCATTGCATGTGTGTTCTTTCCACAAACCACATATGGATCAACCACTAGAGTCATTGCATGTGTGTTCTTGTACTAAAACCAACACTAGAGTCATTGCATGTGTGTTCTTTTCACAAACCACACATGGATCAACCACTAGAGTCACAAACATGGATCAACCACTAGAGTCATTGCATGTGTGTTCTTTTCACAAACCACACATGGATCAACCACTAGAGTCATTGCATGTGTGTTATTTCCACAAACAAACATGGATCAACCACTAGAGTCATTGCATGTGTGTTCTTTCCACAAACCACACATGTGGACCCACCAGTGGTCATTGCATGTGTGTTCTTTCCACAAACCACATATGGATCAACCAGAGTCATTGCATGTGTGTTCTTTTCACAAACCACACATGGATCAACCACTAGAGTCATTGCTTGTTTGTTCTTATACTAAAACCAGCACTAGAGTCATTGCATGTGTGTTCTTTTCCACAAACCACACATGGATCCACCACTAGAGTCATTGCATGTGTGTTCTTTCCACAAACCACACATGGATCAACCACTAGAGTCATTGCATGTGTGTTCTTTCCACAAACCACACATGGATCAACCACTAGAGTCATTGCATGTGTGTTCTTTCCACAAACCACACATGGATCAACCACTAGAGTCATTGCATGTGTGTTCTTATACTAAAACCAACACTAGAGTCATTGCATGTGTGTTCTTTCCACAAACCACACATGGATCAACCACTAGAGTCATTGCATGTGTGTTATTTCCACAAACCACACATGGATCAACCACTAGAGTCATTGCATGTGTGTTCTTTCCACAAACCACACATGGATCAACCACTAGAGTCATTGCATGTGTGTTCTTATACTAAAACCACAAACCAGTACTAGAGTCATTGCATGTGTGTTCTTTTCCACAAACCACACATGGATCCACTAGTGGTCATTGCATGTGTGTTATTTCCACAAACCACACATGGATCAACCACTAGAGTCATTGCATGTGTTCTTTCCACAAACCACACATGGATCAACCACTAGAGTCATTGCATGTGTGTTCTTATACTAAAACCAACACTAGAGTCATTGCATGTGTGTTCTTTTCACAAACCACACATGGATCAACCACTAGTCATTGCATGTGTGTTATTTCCACAAACAAACATGGATCAACCAGAGTCATTGCATGTGTGTTCTTTCCACAAACCACACATGGATCCACCAGTGGTCATTGCATGTGTGTTCTTTCCACAAACCACATATGGATCAACCACTAGAGTCATTGCATGTGTGTTCTTTCCACAAACCACACATGGATCAACCACTAGAGTCATTGCATGTTTGTTCTTATACTAAAACCACAAACCAGCACTAGAGTCATTGCATGTGTGTTCTTTTCACAAACCACACATGGATCCACCACTAGAGTCATTGCATGTGTGTTCTTTCCACAAACCACACATGGATCAACCACTAGAGTCATTGCATGTGTGTTCTTTCCACAAACCACACATGTGGACCCACCAGTGGTCATTGCATGTGTGTTCTTTCCACAAACCACACATGGATCAACCACTAGAGTCATTGCATGTGTGTTCTTTCCACAAACCACACATGGATCAACCACTAGAGTCATTGCATGTGTGTTCTTATACTAAAACCAACACTAGAGTCATTGCATGTGTGTTCTTTTCACAAACCACAAATGGATCAACCACTAGAGTCATTGCATGTGTGTTATTTCCACAAACAAACATGGATCAACCACTAGAGTCATTGCATGTGTGTTCTTATACTAAAACCAACATGGATCCACCAGTGGTCATTGCATGTGTGTTCTTTCCACAAACCACACATGGATCAACCACTAGAGTCATTGCATGTGTGTTATTTCCACAAACCACACATGGATCAACCACTAGAATCATTGCATGTGTGTTCTTATACTAAAACCACAAACCAGTACTAGAGTCATTGCATGTGTGTTCTTATACTAAAACCACAAACCAGTACTAGAGTCATTGCATGTGTGTTCTTTTCCACAAACCACACATGGATCCACCAGTGGTCATTGCATGTGTGTTCTTTCCACAAACCACATATGGATCAACCAGAGTCATTGCATGTGTGTTCTTTCCACAAACCACACATGGATCAACCACTAGAGTCATTGCATGTTTGTTCTTATACTAAAACCACAAACCAGCACTAGAGTCATTGCATGTGTGTTCTTTTCACAAACCACACATGGATCCACAAGTGGTCATTGCATGTGTGTTATTTCCACAAACCACACATGGATCAACCACTAGAGTCATTGCATGTGTGTTCTTTCCACAAACCACATATGGATCAACCACTAGAGTCATTGCATGTGTGTTCTTATACTAAAACCAACACTAGAGTCATTGCATGTGTGTTCTTTTCACAAACCACACATGGATCAACCACTAGAGTCATTGCATGTGTTATTTCCACAAACAAACATGGATCAACCACTAGAGTCATTGCATGTGTGTTCTTATACTAAAACCAACATGGATCCACCAGTGGTCATTGCATGTGTGTTATTTCCACAAACCACACATGGATCAACCACTAGAGTCATTGCATGTGTGTTATTTCCACAAACCACACATGGATCAACCACTAGAGTCATTGCATGTGTGTTCTTATACTAAAACCAACACTAGAGTCATTGCATGTGTGTTCTTTTCACAAACCACACATGGATCAACCACTAGAGTCATTGCATGTGTGTTATTTCCACAAACCACACATGGATCAACCACTAGAGTCATTGCATGTGTGTTCTTTACTAAAACCACAAACCACCACTAGAGTCATTGCATGTGTGTTCTTATACTAAAACCACAAACCAGCACTAGAGTCATTGCATGTGTGTTCTTATCCAAAAACCACACATGGATCAACACATGGTCATTGCATGTGTGTTATTTCCACAAACCACACATGGATCAACCACTAGAGTCATTGCATGTGTGTTCTTTCCACAAACCACACATGGATCAACCACTAGAGTCATTGCATGTTTGTTCTTATACTAAAACCACAAACCAGAACTAGAGTCATTGCATGTGTGTTATTTTCCCAAACCACACATGGATCCACTAGAGGTCATTGCATGTGTGTTATTTCCACAAACCACACATGGATCAACCACTAGAGTCATTGCATGTGTGTTCTTTCCACTAACCACATATGGATCAACCACTAGAGTCATTGCATGTGTGTTCTTATACTAAAACCAACACTAGAGTCATTGCATGTGTGTTCTTTTCACAAACCACATGGATCCACCAGTGGTCATTGCATGTGTGTTCTTTCCACAACCCACACACAGATCAACCACTAGAGTCATTGCATGTGTGTTCTTTCCACAAACCACACATGGATCAACCACTAGAGTCATTGCATGTGTGTTCTTATACTAAAACCAACACTAGAGTCATTGCATGTGTGTTCTTTTCACAAACCACACATGGATCAACCACTAGAGTCATTGCATGTGTGTTCTTTCCACAAACCAACAAGGATCTACCAAGCGAGTCATTGCATTTGTGTTCTTTCCACAAACCACATGGATCCACCACTAGGTCATTGCATGTGTGTTATTTCCACAAACCACCCATGGATCAACCACTAGAGTCATTGCATGTGTGTTCTTTCCACAAACCACACATGGATCAACCACTAGAGTCATTGATTGTGTTCTTATACTAAAACCACAAACCAACAATAGAGTCATTGTATGTGTGTTCTTTTCCACAAACCACACATGGATCCACTAGTGGTCATTGCATGTGTGTTATTTCCACAAACCACACATGGATCAACCACCAGAGTCATTGCATGTGTGTGTTTTCCGCAAACCACATATGGATCAACCAGTAGAGTCATCGCATGTGTGTTCTTATAGTAAAACCAACACTAGAGTCGTTGCATGTGTGTTCTTTTCACAAACCACACATGGATCAACCACTAGAGTCATTGCATGTGTGTTATTTCCACAAACAAACATGGATCAACCACTAGAGTCATTGCATGTGTGTTCTTTTCCACAAACCACACATGGATCCACCAGTGGTCATTGCATGTGTGTTCTTTCCACAAACCACACATGGATCAACCACTAGAGTCATTGCATGTGTGTTCTTTCCACAAACCACACATGGATCAACCACTAGAGTCATTGCATGTTTGTTCTTATACTAAAACCACAAACCAGCACTAGAGTCATTGCATGTGTGTTCTTTTCACAAACCACACATGGATCAACACTAGAGTCATTGCATGTGTGTTCTTTCCACAAACCACACATGGATCAACCACTAGAGTCATTGCATGTTTGTTCTTATCCTAAAACCACAAACCACACATGTGGACCACCAGTGGTCATTGCATGTGTGTTATTTCCACAAACCACACATGGATCAACCACTAGAGTCATTGCATGTGTGTTCTTTCCACAAACCACACATGGATCAACCACTAGAGTCATTGCATGTGTGTTCTTATACTAAAACCAACACTAGAGTCATTGCATGTGTGTTCTTTTCACAAACCACACATGGATCAACCACTAGAGTCATTGCATGTGTGTTATTTCCACAAACAAACATGGATCAACCACTAGAGTCATTGCATGTGTGTTCTTATACTAAAACCAACATGGATCCACCACTGGTCATTGCATGTGTGTTCTTTCCACAAACCACACATGGATCAACCAGAGTCATTGCATGTGTGTTCTTTCCACAAACCACACATGGATCAACCACTAGAGTCATTGCATGTGTGTTCTTATACTAAAACCACAAACCAGTACTAGAGTCATTGCATGTGTGTTCTTATACTAAAACGACACATGGATCAGCCACTAGAGTCATTGCATGTGTGTTCTTTCCACAAACCACACATGGATCCACCATGTGTGTTCTTTCCAAAAACCACATATGGATCAACCAGAGTCATTGAATGTGTGTTCTTTCCACAAACCACACATGGATCAACCACTAGAGTCATTGCATGTTTGTTCTTATACTAAAACCACCAAACTAGCACTAGAGTCATTGCATGTGTGTTCTTTTCCACAAACCACACATGGATCCACCAATGGTCATTGCATGTGTGTTATTTCCACAAATCACACATGGATCAACCACTAGAGTCATTGCATGTGTGTTCTTTCCACAAACCACATATGGATCAACCACTAGAGTCATTGCATGTGTGTTCTTATACTAAAACCAACACTAGAGTCATTGCATGTGTGTTCTTTTCACAAACCACACATGGATCAACCACTAGAGTCATTGCATGTGTGTTATTTCCACAAACAAACATGGATCAACCACTAGAGTCATTGCATGTGTGTTCTTATACTAAAACCACATGGATCAACAGTGGTCATTGCATGTGTGTTATTTCCACAAACCACATGGATCAACCACTAGAGTCATTGCATGTGTGTTCTTTCCACAAACCACACATGGATCAACCACTAGAGTCATTGCATGTGTGTTCTTTTCACAAACCACACATGGATCAACCACTAGAGTCATTGCATGTGTGTTATTTCCACAAACCACACATGGATCAACCACTAGAGTCATTGCATGTGTGTTCTTTCCTCAAACCACATGGATCAGTACTAGAGTCATTGCATGTGTGTTCTTTACTAAAACCACACATGGATCGACCACTAGAGTCATTGCATGTTTGTTCTTTCCACAAACCACACATGGATCCACCAGTGGTCATTGCATGTGTGTTCTTTCCACAAACCACATGGATCAACCACTAGAGTCATTGCATGTGTGTTCTTTCCACAAACCACACATGGATCAACCACTAGAGTCATTGCATGTTTGTTCTAATACTAAAACCACAAACCAGCACTAGAGTCATTGCATGTGTGTTCTTTTCCACAAACAACACATGGATCCACTAGAGGTCATTGCATGTGTGTTATTTCCACAAACCACACATGGATCAACCACTAGAGTCATTGCATGTGTGTTCTTTCCACAAACCACATGGATCGAGTCATTGCATGTGTGTTCTTTTCACAAACCACACATGTATACCCAACAGTGGTCAATGCATGTGTGTTATTTCCACAAACCACATATGGATCAACCACTAGAGTCATTGCATGTGTGTTCTTTCCACAAACCACAAATGGATCAACCACTAGAGTCATTGCATGTGTGTTCTTATACTAAAACCAACACTAGAGTCATTGCATGTGTGTTCTTTTCACAAACCACACATGGATCAACCACTAGAGTCATTGCATGTGTGTTATTTCCACAAACAAACATGGATCAACCACTAGAGTCATTGCATGTGTGTTCTTTTCCACAAACCACACATGGATCAACCACTAGAGTCATTGCATGTGTGTTATTTCCACAAACCACACATGGATCAACCACTAGAGTCATTGCTTGTGTGTTCTTTCCACGAACCACACATGGATCAACCACTAGAGTCATTGCATGTTTGTTCTTATAATAAAACCACAAACCAACACTAGAGTCATTGCATATGTGTTCTTTTCCACAAACCACACATGGATCCACCACTAGAGTCATTGCATGTGTGTTCTTTCCACAAACCACGTATGGATCAACCACTAGAGTCATTGCATGTGTGTTCTTTCCACAAACCACACATGTGGACCCACCTTGTGGTAATTGCATGTGTGTTATTTCCACAAACCACACATGGATCAACCAATAGAGTCATTGCATGTGTGTTCTTTCCAAAAACCACATATGGATCAACCACTAGAGTCATTGCATGTGTGTTCTTATACTAAAACCAACACTAGAGTCATTGCATGTGTGTTCTTTTCACAAACCACAAATGGATCAACCACTAGAGTCATTGCATGTGTGTTATTTCCACAAACAAGCATGGATCAACCACTAGAGTCATTGCATGTGTGTTCTTATACTAAAACCACCATGGATCCACCAGTGGTCATTGCATGTGTGTTCTTTCCACAAACCACACATGGATCAACCACTAGAGTCATTGCATGTGTGTTATTTCCACAAACCACACATGGATCAACCACTAGAATCATTACATGTGTGTTCTTATATTAAAACCACAAACCAGTACTAGAGTCATTGCATGTGTGTTCTTATACTAAAACCACAAACCAATACTAGAGTCATTGCATGTGTGTTCTTTTCCACAAACCACACATGGATCCACCAGTGGTCATTGCATGTGTGTTCTTTACACAAACCACACATGGATCAACCACTAGATTCATTGTATTTTTGTTCTTATACTAAAACCACAAACCAGCACTAGAGTCATTGCATGTGTGTTCCTTTCACAAACCACACATGGATCCACAAGTGGTCATTACATGTGTGTTATTTCCACAAACCAAACATGGATCAACCACTAGAGTCATTGCATGTGTGTTCTTTCCACAAACCACATATGGATCAACCACTAGAGTCATTGCATGTGTGTTCTTATACTAAAACCAACACTAGAGTCACTGCATGTGTGTTCTTTTCACAAACCACACATGGATCAACCACTAGAGTCATTGCAATAGTGTTATTTCCACAAACAAACATGGATCAACCACTAGAGTCATTGCATGTGTGTTCTTTTCACAAACCACACATGGATCAACCACTAGAATCATTTCATGTGTGTTATTTCCACAAACAAACATGGATCAACCACTAGAGTCATTGCATGTGTGTTCTTTTCCACAAACCACACATGGATCCACCAGTGGTCATTGCATGTGTGTTCTTACCACAAACCACATATGGATCAACCAGAGTCATTGCATGTGTGTTCTTTCCACAAACAACACATGGATCAACCACTAGAGTCATTGCATGTTTGTTCTAATACTAAAACCACAAACCAGCACTAGAGTCATTGCATGTGTGTTCTTTTCCACAAACCACACATGGATCCACTAGAGGTCATTGCATGTGTGTTATTTCCACAAACCACACATGGATCAACCACTAGAGTCATTGCATGTGTGTTCTTTCCACAAACCACATATGGATCAACCAGAGTCATTGCATGTGTGTTCTTATACTAAAACCAACACTAGAGTCATTGCATGTGTTCTTTTACTAGAGTCATTGCATGTGTTGGATCAACCACTAGAATCATTGCATGTGTGTTCTTTCTTTTCAAACCACACATGGATCCACTGGTCATTGCATGTGTTCTTTCCACAAACCACATATGGATCAACCAGAGTCATTGCATGTGTGTTCTTTCTACAAACCACACATGGATCAACCACTAGAGTCATTGCATGTTTGTTCTTATACTAAAACCACAAACCAGCACTAGAGTCATTGCATGTGTGTTCATTCCACAAACCACATATGGATCAACCACTAGAGTCATTGCATGTGTGTTCTTTCCACAAACCACACATGGATCAACCACTAGAGTCATTGCATGTTTGTTCTTTCCACAAACCACACATGCATCAACCACTAGAGTCATTGCATGTTTTTTCTAATACTAAAACCACAAACCAGCACTAGGGTCATTGCATGTGTGTTCTTTTCCACAAACAACACATGGATCCACTAGAGGTCATTGCATGTGTGTTATTTCCACAAACCACACATGGATCAACCACTAGAGTCATTGCATGCGTGTTCTTTCCACAAACCACATATGGATCAACCACTAGAGTCATTGCATGTGTGTTCTTATACTAAAACCAACACTAGAGTCATTGCTTGTGTGTTCTTTTCACAAACCACACATGGATCAACCACTAGAGAAATTGGATTTGTGTTATTTACACAAACAAACATGGATCAACCACCAGAGTCATTGCATGTGTGTTCTTTTCCACAAACCACACATGGATCCACCAGTGGTCATTGGATGTGTGTTCTTTCCACAAACCACACATGGATTAACCACTAGAGTCATTGCATGTGTGTTCTTTCCACAAACCACACATGGATCAACCACTAGAGTCATTGCATGTTTGTTCTTATATTAAAACCACAAACCAGCACTAGAGTCATTGCATGTGTGTTCTTTTCCACAAACCACACATGGATCCACCACTAGAGTCATTGCATGTGTGTTCTTTCCACAAACCACACATGGATCAACCAGAGTCATTGCATGTGTGTTCTTTCCACAAACCACACATGTGGACCCACCAGTGGTCATTGCATGTGTGTTCTTTTCCACAAACCACACATGGATCAACCACTAGAGTCATTGCATGTGTGTTCTTTCCATGAACCACACATGGATCAACCACTAGAGTCATTGCATGTGTGTTCTTATACTAAAACCAACACTAGAGTCATTGCATGTGTGTTCTTTTCACAAACCACAAATGGATCAACCACTAGAGTCATTGCATGTGTGTTATTTCCACAAACAAACATGGATCAACCACTAGAGTCATTGCATGTGTGTTCTTATACTAAAACCAACATGGATCCACCAGTGGTCATTGCATGTGTGTTCTTTCCACAAACCACACATGGATCAACCACTAGAGTCATTGCATGTGTGTTATTTCCACAAACCACACATGGATCAACCACTAGAATCATTGCATGTGTGTTCTTATACTAAAACCACAAACCAGTACTAGAGTCATTTCATGTGTGTTCTTATACTAAAACCACAAACCAGTACTAGAGTCATTGCATGTGTGTTCTTTTCCACAAACCACACATGGATCCACCAGTGGTCATTTTCACAAACCACATATGGATCAACCAGTGTCATTGCATGTGTGTTCTTTCCACAAACCACACATGGATCAACCACTAGAGTCATTGCATGTTTGTTCTTATACTAAAACCACAAACTAGCACTAGAGTCATTGCATGTGTGTTATTTTCCACAAACCACACATGGATCCACCAGTGGTCATTGCATGTGTGTTATTTCCACAAACCACACATGGATCAACCACTAGAGTCATTGCATGTGTGTCCTTTCCACAAACCACATATGGATCAACCACTAGAGTCATTGCTTGTATGTTCTTAAACTAAAACCAACACTAGAGTCATTGCATGTGTGTTCTTTTCACACACCACACATGGATCAACCACTAGAGTCATTGCATGTGTGTTATTTCCACAAACAAACATGGATCAACCACTAGAGTCATTGCATGTGTGTTCTTATACTAAAACCAACATGGATCCAACAGTGGTCATTGCATGTGTGTTCTTTCCAAAACCACACATGGATCAACCACTAGAGTCATTGCATGTGTGTTCTTTCCACAAACCACAGATGGATCAACCACTGGAGTCATTGCATGTGTGTTCTTATACTAAAACCAACACTAGAGTCATTGCATGTGTGTTCTTTTCACAAACCACACATGGATCAACCACTAGAGTTATTGCATGTGTGTTATTTCCACAAACCACACATGGATCAACCACTATAGTCATTGCAAGTGTGTTCTTATACTAAAACCACAAACCAGTACTAGAGTCATTGCATGTGTGTTCTGATACTAAAACCACAAACCAGTACTAGAGTCATTGCATGTGTGTTCTTTTCCACAAACCACACATGGATCCACCAGTGGTCATTGCATGTGTGTTCTTTCCACAAACCACACATGGATCAACCACTAGAGTCATTTCATGTTTGTTCTTTCCACAAACCACACATGCATCAACCACTAGAGTCATTGCATGTTTGTTCTAATACTAAAACCACAAACCAGCACTAGAGTCATTGCATGTGTGTTCTTTTCCACAAACCACACATGGATCCACTAGAGGTCATTGCATGTGTGTTATTTCCACAAACCACACATGGATCAACCACTAGAGTCATTGCATGTGTGTTCTTTCCACAAACCACATATGGATCAACCACTAGAGTCATTGCATGTGTGTTCTTATACTAAAACCAACACTAGAGTCATTTTATGTGTTCTTTCCATGTGTCTCCACAACCACACATGTGGACCCACCAGTGGTCATTGCATGTGTGTTATTTCCACAAACCACACATGGATCAACCACTAGAGTCATTGCATGTGCGTTCTTTCCACGAACCACACATGGAACAACCACTAGAGTCATTGCATGTGTGTTCTTATACTAAAACCAACACTAGAGTCATTGCATGTGTGTTCTTTTCACAAACCACACATGGATCAACCACTAGAGTCATTGCATGTGTGTTATTTCCACAAACAAACATGGATCAACCACTAGAGTCATTGCATGTGTGTTCTTTTCACAAACCACACATGGATCACCCAAATATGTTTTCAAATCACAAACTGTGTTATTTCCACAAACCACACATGGATCAAACAAGAGTCATTGCTTGTGTGTTCTTTCCAAAACCACTTTTACATGGATAAACCACTAGAGTCATTGCATGTTTGACTAGAAATGGTTTTAAATCAAAGAATCATTATTTTATTTCACCAAATACATTTTTGAGTCCACAAAGTGTTTCCTATGGTCATTAGGTTTGATCCAAAACATTTTCCCCAAAGTTTTTACTCAAAACCATTTTTATAACAAAACAATAGTTTTGTTTGGCTAGAAATGGACTAAACTAATTAATCCATTCTAAACTTTTCCAAATCCATTTTCCAAACCATGGGTTGATTCCTAGGGTCAGTAAGTTCTTCAAAAACCATTTTGCAAAGGTTTTAACCCAAAAATCATTTTTAAACAATTTTTCTACTCTAAACAAGCTCACAAAAGAATCTGCAAAAACAAGCAAACTAACAGATACTATTTGCTAAACTAAAGGCATGGTTGGCTAGGGCTTGCTCTCCTGAATCCAACGACATAAAATTTGTAATTTTTGGACGTGTGGATCTAGAGTTATAAGGGTTTGAAAATTCACAAAATATTCTGTTTTCAAATCTGTTTTTAAACAGAACAGTGACACGCGGCGCTTCGCTATTCGCGGGTACCGGTTCGGTTGGATCGCGGCTGTAGGGCATTGGATCTGATCGATCGCACGGTCCTGGACGCGTAACCCTTCGCGGTTAAGTTAAACTATCGTGAGCGTCAGATTAAGATCCTACGGTCTGCAGCACTCGACCAAAGTTTGGCGGCGCTCGGCGGCTTGTCAGTGGCGTCGTCGGCGTTACAGGAAGCGAGAAGAAGGGAGAGGATGCTCACCTGGTTCGCTAAACGTTGCTGATGCTCAACATGCTCTCGGGAAAGCAGGGGGCGTACGAGGGTGGCGTTAATTCCTCGCCAGAGTTGCTGCACGGCAGTGCACGCAGACGTCGTTGGAGGCGAGGCTGTGGTCCTCGAGGAGACAAACGGAAAGCACTGTAAGACGCGCAAAGGTACAGCGGTGATGCGAGCGTGAAGGAGGAGGAGAGGGGCGGTCGGATACTACCTGTGGACATCGTCGGAGAGGAGCCAGACGGCAGCGATGCTGGAGGTTGTCGAGGGCGAGGATAGGGGGCACCCTAGGACAAACAGGAGGCACTGTTAGATTCGCAAGAGCATGGCCATCATCATCGTGTCCACGGAGAAGAGAGGGAAGGTCTGGTTTTACCGGGGAACGTCGCCGTAGTTGGAGCAGACGGCGGCGCTCGCTCGGGGTAGATGTTGCCGACTCTCAAGGACACTGGCAGCGAAGGCCGCAGAAAGTTCATTGGGGATCGAGCACTGCATGCTCGAGGAGGTAGGAGGTGGTGTGTGCTGGCCGGAATCGGCGAGGAGGGTCGTCGGAGACCGAGGGGTTCGAGGAGGAATTGGGGCGGCCTGAGGGCGTGCTTGGGGTAGGAGACAGAGGGGAAGTGGAGAGGAGTCACAGGCGTTTAAAGGGGCATGGTCATTGCGAGGAATCAAAGCCTCCTTCATGCGTAATCAACGCCGGAGTAATCTCACTGTAACGGCAGGGCGACGGGGTCTCGTTGAAGACGATGAACAGAGAAAGGTGGGTCCTACTGTGCGAGAGGAAGTGAGGGAATAAGGTCCACCATCGCTGACTTAGCGGGTAGCTTGCGGTGGAGAAAAGCGGTTCAGGCGAGGTGAAACTATGAACAGGCGAGTGGGTCCGCTTGGTAGTGAAAGAAAGGGAGTGGGGGTGGGGTCCAGTTGTCACTCTCTATGCGGGTAAGTTTCTGAGTGAGAAAAGAATGCTTCGGGGAAGAGAACAGGTGGGCTAGGTGGGCTGTTGTTGGGCCAGAGGGTGGGCTGTTCTATTTATTTTTTCGGTCTAAAACATTTTTCCTTTTCTATTTCTATTTTTCTGTTTTGAAATTCATTCAACTATTCAAACAACATTCAAATTGATTCAAACAATCACCAAACTTCACAACTTTGAACTTGGTTCTGTTTATAAACCAAATTCTAAAAATAAAATAATATTTTTATTCTTTTTAGGATCTATTTAATATTTAAATAAAATAGCCCTTTAGTTATTTAATCAAAATAGGATTGATTTATTTAATAAAAACTCCATTTGAAAACCAAATATTTTCAAAACCAAATCAGTAGGTTTTATTTGAAAATAAAGAATACTTGGGAAAACTTGTTTAAAACAAAATAACCTTTTACTCTAGGTTCCATTAATAATTAAATAGAATGGACCTTAGTTATTAAATCAAATAGGATTTGTTTTAATAAAATAATTATTTTGAAATCCAAAATAAAACCAAAACACTTTAGTAGGTTTTATTTTGAGAATATAAAATACTTGGGAAAACTTATTTTAAATAAATAAATAAGTTTTGATGTTTTGGAAAATAGTAAAACCTTTATTAATAAAACTTGGATATTTAATTCCTTTTTTATTTTATTTTAAATAAACCTCTACTATTTTAATCAAAGCAAAACCTTTTTGTTTCAAAGTCTTGGCCAAGGTTTAATTTGGCTTTATAAAATAATCTTTATCTAAAATATTTCTTTTCATTTTGAGAACCAAATCCTTTGGAAAACTTATTAAAATAAAATAATAAGTTTTAGTGTTTATTTAAAAAGAAAAAGCCTTTACTTTAATAAAATTGGATATTTAAATCCTTATTATTTTATTTAAATAAACCTTTACTCATTTTATCAAAACAAAATATTTTAATATAAAAGCTTGGCCAAAATTAATTTGGCTCTCTAAAATAATCTTTATTTATAAATCTACCTTTTCTTTTGAAAACCAAAACTCTTTATTTAAAGATCCAAAATAGTATTTCCAAAATCTTTTATTTTCCTTTATTAAATGTTTTATCTTTTTAAATCCCTTTAGGATTTTATTTGATCCAAATTGGTTTGAAGTCCCAATTGAAATCAAAAAGTTTCTTCTGGCCTTGAAAATCAAACAAAGTTTTATTTTATTCATTTATTTTCACATTACAAGATTTGGAAAATCTTGGGATGTGACATGGACCCACCAGTGGTCATTGCATGTGTGTTATTTCCACAAACCACACATGGATCAACCACTAGAGTCATTGCATGTGTGTTCTTTCCACAAACCACATATGGATCAACCACTAGAGTCATTGCATGTGTGTTCTTATACTAAAACCAACACTAGAGTCATTGCATGTGTGTTATTTCCACAAACAAACAAGGATCCACAACTAGAGTCATTGCACGTGTGTTCTTTCCACAAACCACACATGGATCCACCAGTGGTCATTGCATGTGTGTTCTTTTCCACAAACCACACATGGATCCACCAGTGGTCATTGCATGTGTGTTCTTTCCACAAACCACATATGGATCAACCACTAGTCATTGCATGTGTGTTCTTTCCACAAACCACACATGGATCAACCACTAGAGTCATTGCATGTTTGTTCTTATACTAAAACCACAAACCAACACTAGAGTCATTGCATGTGTGTTCTTTTCCACAAACCACACATGGATCCACAAGTGGTCATTGCATGTGTGTTCTTTCCACAAACCACATATGGATCAACCAGAGTCATTGCATGTGTGTTCTTTCCACAAACCACACCTGGATCAACCACTAGAGTCATTGCATGTTTGTTCTAATACTAAAACCACAAACCAGCACTAGAGTCATTGCATGTGTGTTCTTTTCCACAAACCACACATGGATCCACTAGAGGTCATTGCATGTGTGTTATTTCCACAAACCACACATGGATCAACCACTAGAGTCATTGCATGCGTCTTCTTTCCACAAACCACATATGGATCAACCACTAGAGTCATTGCATGTGTGTTCTTATACTAAAACCAACACTAGAGTCATTGCATGTGTGTTCTTTTCACAAACCACACATGGATCAACCACTAGAGAAATTGCATTTGTGTTATTTCCACAAACAAACATGGATCAACCACTAGAGTCATTGCATGTGTGTTCTTTTCCACAAACCACACATGGATCCACCAGTGGTCATTGCATGTGTGTTCTTTTCCACAAACCACACATGGATCCACCAGTGGTCATTGCATGTGTGTTCTTTCCACAAACCACATATGGATCAACCACTAGTCATTGCATGTGTGTTCTTTCCACAAACCACACATGGATCAACCACTAGAGTCATTGCATGTTTGTTCTTATATTAAAACCACAAACCAGCACTATAGTCATTGCATGTGTGTTCTTTTCCACAAACCACACATGGATCCACCACTAGAGTCATTGCATGTGTGTTCTTTCCACAAACCACACATGGATCAACCAGAGTCATTGCATGTGTGTTCTTTCCACAAACCACACATGTGGACCCACCAGTGGTCATTGCATGTGTGTTCTTTTCCACAAACCACACATGGATCAACCACTAGAGTCATTGCATGTGTGTTCTTTCCATGAACCACACATGGATCAACCACTAGAGTCATTGCATGTGTGTTCTTATACTAAAACCAACACTAGAGTCATTGCATGTGTGTTCTTTTCACAAACCACAAATGGATCAACCACTAGAGTCATTGCATGTGTGTTATTTCCACAAACAAACATGGATCAACCACTAGAGTCATTGCATGTGTGTTCTTATACTAAAACCAACATGGATCCACCAGTGGTCATTGCATGGGTGTTCTTTGCACAAACCACACATGGAGCAACCACTAGAGTCATTGCATGTGTGTTATTTCCACAAACCACACATGGATCAACCACTAGAATCATTGCATGTGTGTTTTGATACTAAAACCACAAACCAGTACTAGAGTCATTGCATGTGTGTTCTTATACTAAAACCACAAACCAATACTAGAGTCATTGCATGTGTGTTCTTTTCCACAAACCACACATGGATCCACCAGTGGTCATTGCATGTGTGTTCTTTCCACAAACCACATATGGATCAACCAGTGTCATTGCATGTGTGTTCTTTCCACAAACCACACATGGATCAACCACTAGAGTCATTGCATGTTTGTTCTTATACTAAAACCACAAACCAGCACTAGAGTCATTGCATGTGTGTTATTTTCCACAAACCACACATGGATCCACCAGTGGTCGTTGCATGTGTGTTATTTCCACAAACCACACATGGATCAACCACTAGAGTCATTGCATGTGTGTCCTTTCCACAAACCACATATGGATCAACCACTAGAGTCATTGCATGTGTGTTCTTAAACTAAAACCAACACTAGAGTCATTGCATGTGTGTTCTTTTCACACACCACACATGGATCAACCACTAGAGTCATTGCATGTGTGTTATTTCCACAAACAAACATGGATCAACCACTAGAGTCATTGCATGTGTGTTCTTACACTAAAACCAACATGGATCCAACAGTGGTCATTGCATGTGTGTTCTTTCCAAAACCACACATGGATCAACCACTAGAGTCATTGCATGTGTGTTCTTTCCACAAACCACATATGGATCAACCACTGGAGTCATTGCATGTGTGTTCTTATACTAAAACCAACACTAGAGTCATTGCATGTGTGTTCTTTCCACAAACCACACATGGATAAACCACTAGAGTCATTGCATGTTTGTTCTTTCCACAAACCACACATGGATCAACCACTAGAGTCATTGCATGTTTGTTCTAATACTAAAACCACAAACCAGCACTAGAGTCATTGCATGTGTGTTCTTTTCCACAAACCACACATGGATCCACTAGAGGTCATTGCATGTGTGTTATTTCCACAAACCACATATGGATCAACCACTAGAGTCATTGCATGTGTGTTCTTTCCACAATCCACATATGGATCAACCACTAGAGTCATTGCATGTGTGTTCTTATACTAAAACCAACACTAGAGTCATTGCATGTGTGTTCTTTTCACAAACCACACATGGATCAACCACTAGAGTCATTGCATGTGTGTTATTTCCACAAACAAACATTGATCAACCACTAGAGTCATTGCATGTGTGTTCTTTTCCACAAACCACACATGGATCCACCAGTGGTCATTGCATGTGTGTTCTTTTCCACAAACCACACATGGATCCACCAGTGGTCATTGCATGTGTGTTATTTCCACAAACCACATATGGATCAACCACTAGTCATTGCATGTGTGTTCTTTCCACAAACCACACATGGATCAACCACTAGAGTCATTGCATGTTTGTTCTTATACTAAAACCACAAACCAGCACTAGAGTCATTGCATGTGTGTTCTTTTCCACAAACCACATATGGATCCACCACTAGAGTCATTGCATGTGTGTTCATTCCACAAACCACATATGGATCAACCACTAGAGTCATTGCATGTGTGTTCTTTCCACAAACCACATATGGATCAACCACTAGAGTCATTGCATGTGTGTTCTTATACTAAAACCAACACTACAAGATTTGCATGTGTGTTCTTTTCACAAACCACACATGGATCAACCACTAGAGTCATTGCATGTGTGTTATTTCCACAAACAAACATGGATCAACCACTAGAGTCATTGCATGTGTGTTCTTTTCACAAACCACACATGGATCAACCACTAAAGTCATTGCATGTGCGTTATTTCCTCAAACAAACATGGATCAACCACTAGAGTCATTGCATGTGTGTTCTTTTCCACAAACCACACATGGATCCACCAGTGGTCATTGCATGTGTGTTCTTTCCACAAACCACACATGGATCAACCACTAGAGTCATTGCATGTGTGTTCTTTCCACAAACCACACATGGATCAACCACTAGAGTCATTGCATGTTTGTTCTTATACTAAAACCACAAACCAGCACTAGAGTCATTGCATGTGTGTTCTTTTCCATAAACCACACATGGATCCACCACTAGAGTCATTGCATGTGTGTTCTTTCCACAAACCATATATGGATCAACCAGAGTCATTGCATGTGTGTTCTTTCCACAAACCACACATGTGGACCCACCAGTGGTCATTGCATGTGTGTTATTTCCACAAACCACACATGGATCAACCACTAGAGTCATTGCATGTGTGTTCTTTCCACAAACCACATATGGATCAACCACTAGAGTCATTGCATGTGTGTTCTTATACTAAAACCAACACTAGAGTCATTGCATGTGTGTTCTTTTCACAAACCACACATGGATCAACCACTAGAGTCATTGCATGTGTGTTATTTCCACAAACAAACATGGATCAACTACTAGAGTCATTGCATGTGTGTTCTTTTCACAAACCACACATGGATCAACCACTAGAGTCATTGCATGCGCGTTATTTCCACAAACAAACATGGATCAACCACTAGAGTCATTGCATGTGTGTTCTTTTCCACAAACCACACATGGATCCACCAGTGGTCATTGCATGTGTGTTCTTTCCACAAACCACACATGGATTAACCACTAGAGTCATTGCATGTGTGTTCTTTCCACAAACCACACATGGATCAACCACTAGAGTCATTGCATGTTTGTTCTTATACTAAAACCACAAACCAGCACTAGAGTCATTGCATGTGTGTTCTTTTCCACAAACCACACATGGATCCACCACTAGAGTCATTGCATGTGTGTTCTTTCCACAAACCACACATGGATCAACCAGAGTCATTGCATGTGTGTTCTTTCCACAAACCACACATGTGGACCCACCAGTGGTCATTGCATGTGTGTTATTTCCACAAACCACACATGGATCAACCACTAGAGTCATTGCATGTGTGTTCTTTCCACAAACCACATATGGATCAACCACTGGAGTCATTGCATGTGTGTTCTTATACTAAAACCAACACTAGAGTCATTGCATGTGTGTTATTTCCACAAACAAACATGGATCAACAACTAGAGTCATTGCACGTGTGTTCTTTCCACAAACCACACATGGATCCACCAGTGGTCATTGCATGTGTGTTCTTTTCCACAAACCACACAAGGATCCACCAGTGGTCATTGCATGTGTGTTCTTTCCACAAACCACATATGGATCAACCACTAGTCATTGCATGTGTGTTCTTTCCACAAACCACACATGTATCAACCACTAGAGTCATTGCATGTTTGTTCTTATACTAAAACCACAAACCAGCACTAGAGTCATTGCATGTGTGTTCTTTTCCACAAACCACACATGGATCCACCAGTGGTCATTGCATGTGTGTTCTTTCCACAAACCACATATGGATCAACCAGAGTCATTGCATGTGTGTTCTTTCCACAAACCACACATGGATCAACCACTAGAGTCATTGCATGTTTGTTCTTATACTAAAACCACAAACCAACACTAGAGTCATTGCATGTGTGTTCTTTTCCACAAACCACACATGGATCCACCACTAGAGTCATTGCATGTGTGTTCTTTCCACAAACCACATATGGATCAACCAGAGTCAGTGCATGTGTGTTCCTTCCACAAACCACACATGTGGACCCACCAGTGGTCATTGCATGTGTGTTATTTCCACAAACCACACATGGATCAACCACTAGAGTCATTGCATGTTTGTTCTTATACTAAAACCACAAACCAACACTAGAGTCATTGCATGTGTGTTCTTTCCACGAACCACACATGGATCCACCACTAGAGTCATTGCATGTGTGTTCTTTCCACAAACCACATATGGATCAACCAGAGTCATTGCATGTGTGTTCTTTCCACAAACCACACATGTGGACCCACCAGTGGTCATTTCATGTGTGTTATTTCCACAAACCATACATGGATCAACCACTAGAGTCATTGCATGTGTGTTCTTTCCATGAACCACACATGGATCAACCACTAGAGTCATTGCATGTGTGTTCTTATACTAAAACCAACACTAGAGTCATTGCATTAGTGTTCTTTTCACAAACCACAAATGGATCAACCACTAGAGTCATTGCATGTGTGTTATTTCCACAAACAAACATGGATCAACCACTAGAGTCATTGCATGTGCGTTCTTATACTAAAACCAACATGGATCCACCAGTGGTCATTGCATGTGTGTTCTTTCCACAAACCACACATGGATCAACCACTAGAGTCATTGCATGTGTGTTATTTCCACAAACCACACATGGATCAACCACTAGAATCATTGCATGTGTGTTCTGATACTAAAACCACAAACCAGTACTAGAGTCATTGCATGTGTGTTCTTATACTAAAACCACAAACCAGTACTAGAGTCATTGCATGTGTGTTCTTTTCCACAAACCACACATGGATCCACCAGTGGTCATTGCATGTGTGTTCTTTCCACAAACCACATATGGATCAACCAGTGTCATTGCATGTGTGTTCTTTCCACAAACCACACATGGATCAACCACAAGAGTCATTGCATGTTTGTTCTTATACTAAAACCACAAACCAGCACTAGAGTCATTGCATGTGTGTTATTTTCCACAAACCACACATGGATCCACCAGTGGTCATTGCATGTGTGTTATTTCCACAAACCACACATGGATCGACCACTAGAGTCATTGCATGTGTGTCCTTTCCACAAACCACATATGGATCAACCACTACAGTCATTGCATGTGTGTTCTTATACTAAAACCAACACTAGAGTCATTGCATGTGTGTTCTTTTCACAAACCACACATGGATCAACCACTAGAGTGATTGCATGTGTGTTATTTCCACAAACAAACATGGATCAACCACTAGAGTCATTGCATGTATGTTCTTTCCACAAACCACATATGGATCAACCACTAGAGTCATTGCATGTGTGTTCTTATACTAAAACCAACACTAGAGTCATTGCATGTGTGTTCTTTTCACAAACCACACATGGTTCAGCCACTAGAGTCATTGCATGTGTGTTATTTCCACAAACAAACATGGATCAACCACTAGAGTCATTGCATGTGTGTTCTTTTCACAAACCACACATGGATCAACCACTAGTGTCATTGCATGTGTGTTATTTCCACAAACAAACATGGATCAACCACTAGAGTCATTGCATGTGTGTTCTTTTCCACAAACCACACATGGATCCACCAGTGGTCATTGCTGTTATTTCCACAAACCACACATGGATCAACCACTAGAGTCATTGCATGTGTGTTCTTTCCAAAAACCACATATGGATCAACCACTAGAGTAATTGCATGTGTGTTCTTATACTAAAACCAACACTAGAGTCATTGCATGTGTGTTCTTTTCACAAACCACACATGGATCAACCACTAGAGTCATTACATGTCTATTTTTTCCACAAACAAACATGGATCAACCACAAGAGTCATTGCATGTGTGTTCTTTTCACAAACCACACATGGATCAACCACTAGAGTCATTGCATGTGTGTTCTTTTCCACAAACCACACATGGATCCACCAGTGGTCATTTCATATGTGTTCTTCCCACAAACCACATATGGATCAACCACTAGTCATTACATGTGTGTTCTTTCCAAAAACCACATATGGATCAACCACTAGAGTCATTGCATGTGTGTTATTTCCACAAACCACACATGGATCAACCACTAAAATCATTGCATGTTTGTTCTTATACTAAAACCACAAACCAGTACTAGAGTCATTGCATGTGTGTTCTTATACTAAAACCACAAACCAGTACTAGAGTCATTGCATGTTTGTTCTTATACTAAAACCACAAACCAGCACTAGAGTCATTGCATGTGTGTTCTTTTCCACAAACCACACAGGGATCCACCACTAGAGTCATTGCATGTGTGTTCTTTCCACAAACCACATATGGATCAACCAGAGTCATTGCATGTGTGTTCTTTCCACAAACCACACATGTGGACCCACCAGTGGTCATTGCATGTGTGTTATTTCCACAAACCACACATGGATCAACCACTAGAGTCATTGCATGTGTGTTCTTTCCACGAACCACACATGGATCCACCACTAGAGTCATTGCATGTGTGTTCTTTCCACAAACCACATATGGATCAACCAGAGTCTTTGCATGTGTGTTCTTTCCACAAACCACACATGTGGACCCACCAGTGGTCATTGCATGTGTGTTATTTCCACAAACACACATGGATCAACCACTAGAGTCATTGCATGTGTGTTCTTTCCACGAACCACACATGGATCAACCACTAGAGTCAGTACATGTGTGTTCTTATACTAAAACCAACACTAGAGTCATTGCATGTGTGTTCTTTTCACAAACCACAAATGGATCAACCACTAGAGTCATTGCATGTGTGTTATTTCCACAAACAAACATGGATCAACCACAAGAGTCATTGCATGTGTGTTCTTTCCACGAACCACACATGGATCCACCACTAGAGTCATTGCATGTGTGTTCTTTCCACAAACCACATATGGATCAACCAGAGTCATTGCATGTGTGTTCTTTCCACAAACCACACATGTGGACCCACCAGTGGTCATTTCATGTGTGTTATTTCCACAAACCATACATGGATCAACCACTAGAGTCATTGCATGTGTGTTCTTTCCATGAACCACACATGGATCAACCACTAGAGTCATTGCATGTGTGTTCTTATACTAAAACCAACACTAGAGTCATTGCATTAGTGTTCTTTTCACAAACCACAAATGGATCAACCACTAGAGTCATTGCATGTGTGTTATTTCCACAAACAAACATGGATCAACCACTAGAGTCATTGCATGTGCGTTCTTATACTAAAACCAACATGGATCCACCAGTGGTCATTGCATGTGTGTTCTTTCCACAAACCACACATGGATCAACCACTAGAGTCATTGCATGTGTGTTATTTCCACAAACCACACATGGATCAACCACTAGAATCATTGCATGTGTGTTCTGATACTAAAACCACAAACCAGTACTAGAGTCATTGCATGTGTGTTCTTATACTAAAACCACAAACCAGTACTAGAGTCATTGCATGTGTGTTCTTTTCCACAAACCACACATGGATCCACCAGTGGTCATTGCATGTGTGTTCTTTCCACAAACCACATATGGATCAACCAGTGTCATTGCATGTGTGTTCTTTCCACAAACCACACATGGATCAACCACAAGAGTCATTGCATGTTTGTTCTTATACTAAAACCACAAACCAGCACTAGAGTCATTGCATGTGTGTTATTTTCCACAAACCACACATGGATCCACCAGTGGTCATTGCATGTGTGTTATTTCCACAAACCACACATGGATCGACCACTAGAGTCATTGCATGTGTGTTCTTTCCACAAACCACACATGGATCAACCACTAGAGTCATTGCATGTGTGTTATTTCCACAAACCACACATGGATCAACCACTAGAATCATTGCATGTGTGTTCTTATACTAAAACCACAAACTAGTACTAGAGTCATTGCATGTGTGTTCTTATACTAAAACCACAAACCAGTACTAGAGTCATTGCATGTGTGTTCTTTTCCACAAACCACACATGGATCCACCAGTGGTCATTGCATGTGTGTTCTTTCCACAAACCACATATGGATCAACCAGTGTCATTGCATGTGTGTTCTTTCCACAAACCACACATGGATCAACCTCTAGAGTCATTGCATGTGTGTTCTTATACTAAAACCAACACTAGAGTCATTGCATGTGTGTTCTTTTCACAAACCACACATGGTTCAGCCACTAGAGTCATTGCATGTGTGTTATTTCCACAAACAAACATGGATCAACCACTAGAGTCATTGCATGTGTGTTCTTTTCACAAACCACACATGGATCAACCACTAGTGTCATTGCATGCGTGTTATTTCCACAAACAAACATGGATCAACCACTAGAGTCATTGCATGTGTGTTCTTTTCCACAAACCACACATGGATCCACCAGTGGTCATTGCTGTTATTTCCACAAACCACACATGGATCAACCACTAGAGTCATTGCATGTGTGTTCTTTTCCACAAACCACACATGGATCCACCAGTGGTCATTGCTGTTATTTCCACAAACCACACATGGATCAACCACTGGAGTCATTGCATGTGTGTTCTTTCCAAAAACCACATATGGATCAACCACTAGAGTAATTGCATATGTGTTCTTATACTAAAACCAACACTAGAGTCATTGCATGTGTGTTCTTTTCACAAACCACACATGGATCAACCATGTAACTACCTCGGTGAATTACGCTCTTAGTTACAAGCCTGGATGAGCGGAAATGGTTAAAATAGTACGGTGGGGCCAAATGCCACTCACAGTTAGACCTTTCGGCCGTCCTAACCATTTCCTAATATCGGAACAAGAACGAGCGGCGTAATCGGCAGGCGAAGGGATCAACTACATACACAAATGAGTATGTATGCAAGCCACCATACAACAGTCCTCAGAGCCATTCCATCTAAAAGAAATAGAAATATTGCAACGCCATACGGCAAGATCCAAATATCCTAGATAGATATAATAGTTTAGGATATCTCCTCATACATCAAACATCAGAGTATCAGGCGGAAGCGGAAAACAAGATCCGAGTACGGATAAGAAGCAAATCGGCATAAGATGCCCCATAAATAAACACATCCCGCCCACAGATCTCACGGATCCCCGTTCCCGGAATCTCTACACCGAATGATCGTTGCCCACATCGTCCGTCTCCTCCACCCAGTATCCATCTTGCGAGTTTACCTGTTCATCTGAATCAAACAATTTATCGTGTGAGACCCTAGGGGTACTCAGCAAGTCTTTATGCCTCTAAAGGGGACACAACCTGGGTGACACAATAGCGACAAGGATAATACCTAACAATTCTATAGATGCTCGCTAACCATCCGCCTAACCATAGATAGGCGGATGTCCGTGAATTAATAACAATAGTTATAACAGTAATGTTAATGATCCATCCTCCTCCTCGCTACCAACGAGGAAGCGGACAACGACCCCATCCGTTGGCGGTTTTATTATCCATTCCATGAGTGTTGCACTATTACTAGTCGGTACTTAGTCAAATTAAAAGCGGTACTTTAGTTATACTTGTCTATGATCGAAACTGTGCTCCAAGTCGTCCATAACGCGGACATGGCTTTGAAAGATTTACCTGCGGTGCACAAATAGCAACACACACTCGATCAACCTCGGAAAAACCAAATCAAAACCCAACGAGGCATTCACGACAAAGCGATCACAGGATTCAGAAATGTTTCAGGGGGCCACCCCATTAAGCTACCCGCAACGAAGTTGGCCGGCTCCGAGACGGACTCAAGGTTTGTGTGGACGGCTGTAAACAACTGGGAACCCGAAAGTGTGACTGGGCTTGTCGATACAGCGAAAACGTGTCACGATCCTAAACAGTACAGGTGCTCCTCGCACAATCGTAAATAAAGCAGTAAAGCATGGCATAAGTACAGGATAGTAATAAAGCCCCAAACTAATTGTGGCCCCAAGAAATAAGAATGAATCAAGCTCTGGCTCAGGGGCGTTCATAAGCCTCCCGGATGTGGATAGCGAATATTCAAGGAACAGGAATCAAGTACTCGGGGTCCTACGGGACACAAGTGAGCATGAAAAACCAAATAGCAAATATTGCTCACCGGTGCCACTTTCATTAGTTATCCCAATACTACTCAGGTTAAGTTGTTTAGGTACCTCGTTATCCATCAGACACTCACATACCCTACACATGCTGTTCTACGACCCGCATGGCTCAAACAACTCCTGTAGTAATGGCTCATGGGATGGAGGAACAAGCTTCGGTGGGGTTTAAAAGTAAAGGCTATGCAGTACTTGGGATTCAGTTTAATGCAATCGCGACTCAATGATGCAAGAATAAGATAGAGGCAATAGGTACTATATGTATGCAAGCATGTGGTAGTGCTTGCAGCAGCTCGATTGAAGCGAGAGAAGGATCCGGGTAGTGCTCACGGTTTCTTGATATATCCCCGTCGGCGTCTATTCGAAGAAGAACCAAACAAACAAGGGCCAACATAAATAAAGTGCACAAGCATATGAATAAAATGCGACAAGCAAACAATCATGCCATGATGAATGATGCACAATTTGGCAATAATGTAGCATGGCATGGGTGAGGTGTGGGGTACAAGAATAAGGCATTTTATGGAGTTTTAGTCACATTTTATACTCTAATAAGTTGCTGTATACTTTATATTTATATGATGCATGCTGCAATTCAGAACATGGAATGCATAAACAGAAAGGTCTCGTCGAGCTGATCATTTTAGACATATTATTTGTCAAATTTGGAGTTATAAAACAAAAGTTATTAATTAATTAAGGCAAAGGGCATTTTATTGTAATTTTAATCAACTCGAAATTTAAAGTGTTCAAAATATATTTTGGATGGCATATTTGAAATCCTCACATTTTTCTGATTTCAAAACATATATTATTTGTATTATTTGGATTTACAAATTAAAAGTTATTAAAAACAAAATTAAATTCGTATTTAAACATTTCTGGAAAACATTTTATTTAAACAGAAAAACATACGGACTTTTTATACCCAGAGGCAGCTAGCCCCAGACGCAGACGGGTGGGACCAGAGCTGACTGGGCGGAACTGCGCGCCAGGGCTTTTCTCACCGCGAGCTACTCTAGCCACAGTGGGTGACAGGCGGGCCTCCAGGCGGCGGGGCCACAGCGCGCGCGCAGCCAGTGGGCAGCTGACACGTGGGCGATCCAGGGCGTGGGGGGCCTGTTCGTGCTGGACACAACCTGCCAAGGGGTTTCTTGCAAAAAAAAACACCGAGGCTGACAGGTGGGCTTCTGGGACTGCGGGTTTAGGCGGGAAAAAGGGGAGGGGGTCAAGTGCAAAACGTCCACGGCTGCTGCTGCGCTCTGACGGACACGGCTCTGACGGCGGCGGATCCGGCCGTCTTCCGGCGACGGTGGCGACGCCTCCGCTGGACGAAACGTGTCGCCCCAAAAACAAAAAATGAAGAGGAATCCACGGGCTACAACTTTCGTTCATAGAACTTGCACGGAGGTGGTCTACAGCGCGCGGAAAACCTAGGGGAACCGAGGCAGCAGATGGGCTGCAGACGCGACGGAAGCGCGCGCCGACGGTGACTGCGGCGGCACGCGTGCACGCGGGGTGCTCGACGCAGGGCGGCGGTGCTACGGTGCAAGATAGGGCAGGGGGACATGTCTGGGAGGTGCAGGAGCTCACCGTGGTGTCGCCGGCGTGGTCAGGTCGTGCGGAGGTGGAGGGGATCTGGCGCCGGGCGGCGAGGTACCGAGCAGCGTCCATGGCGGCTACGGCGGTGACGCGTCCACTCCGGCGACTCCCAGCGTCGCCCCGGTCTAGGTCGACGAAGAGGTAGCCCAGGGAGTCCCTGGCGCCTTGCAACGGCGTGGCGGCCACTAGCTCGAGCTGGCACAGAGGGGAGGCCGATCTAGGGTTTTGGGGATTGCATGATGGCCATGGCTTAGGGAGGTGGCAGGGAGAGGAGGAAGAAGGGATCTGGGCGCCTCCTGGGTAGCTCTGAGGTGGTTAGATGAGGGAGGAGGGAAGAGCACATGGGGTGGTAACCTTTTTGGCAAAGTAGGGGAAGGCCTCGGTGATCTTTCTCTCCTCTCTCTCTTGTTGCCTTGCTAAGAGAGGAAGGGAGGGGACCAGGGGGAGAGGGGCATGTGCTGAACGTGGTGGTGCTGGTTGTTGGCTGCTGGTGGACCAAGGTGAGGGGAAAGAGAAGAGAGGGGTGAGCTAGCTCGGGTTAGCTATGGCTAGGGTTAGGAGAGGTGGTCTCGGGTTAGGGGGTGGCTCGGTTTAGCTAGAGGGGGTGGTATGGTATATGGTGATAGTGGGGTAGGTGATTAGGGTTAGGGTTTGAAGAGAGAGGAAAGGAGATAGAGATAGGAAGAGAGGGTTTTGGGCAAGAACAGAAACTAAAGGCAAACAAAAGGGTGGGGTTTGGGTGATGGATAGAGGTGAGGTGGAAGAGAAAAGAGTGGTTTAGGTTTGCTTCAACTCATGTAAAACCAAATGACATAAAAAGGAGAGAAATGGAAGGGTGGAAACAAAAGTGCATGGCCCATGCATGTTAATTCATTGCCATGTTTTATTCTTGTGACAACAATAATAATACAACATGGCATTGTATACATGCATTCCAAAATATGGAATAAAGCCAAGCAAAAGAATTTCTAGGATTAGATCCATCCTATCTCCCATGAGCTAGATTAAATACCAAAAGAAAATAAAATACAAGTTCATGGATAATGGGATGGTGGAATTATAAGGTGGTGAAAGAAAGGGTGGTGGAGTGGAATAAAAGATATGCCCCCAACTCAACTTGGGCATTTAAACAATATATCAATAACCAAATACAATATCAAGAGGCAAATACAATTAATGATGCATATGAGAGGAGATCCAAATTGAAAAGGGTTTTATATGATGCTCAAATGCAAGGTGGCATGATGACATGAGCATGATATAATTATGATGCAACAATTATATATAGGAAGTAGCATTTATATAGACTAGGCTAGTAGCATTGCAATTGTTAGACAATTGGGATGCTACAACTCTCCCCCACTAAACAAGAATCTCGCCTCGAGATTCCTAGGAAAAGGAAAACAACACAAGGAGAGGCGGGTGTTCGAACGAAGGTGACCCTCACGTTCCCAAGTTGATGAACAACGGAATGGTGCGACCACTACACCTTGCAAAACTTGCTAGACTTTTTGTGAGTCTTGCGTTTTGCTTGAGAAACAACGGGTTAGAAGAATTGAAGGATTGTCGTGAGACAAGAAGGATAGGATGGACATAGCTCCGGTTTTCTCAAGAAACATGATAAAAGAATAGATCCACTTGTGAAAGAAAGGACAAGATGATGTATCATGGATAAAGAAAGACACACCATTAAGATTAAAGATTTACCGATACTAGAGAGGATGAATCTTTGTCTCGCCGGAAGAAAAGAGCTAGGTTGGAGAGGTTTGAACCACTATGACAATAGCATCGTATCTTCTCTCGGATTTGAGAAATGAAGTTCGGAAACAATATTGCCTTCAAACAATAGAGTCCCTTGATATCAACAGAAAGATTTAGTTAGACGTCGTCGGATTAGATTCTTGTTGCGCCGGTAAGACCCAAAGGATCACGCAATTGAGGTGCGCGGATATAACTTCTAGAGACGGATGTGAAGCCAGATCATGGTGGAATCCCGAGAAGCAAAGAATATGGAGGATCTGGAGTTTATTGTAGATATACTTATTGCTTTCTTTAGCCTTGAGGCTAACGCAATAGATTTGCGACTGATGGCCTCAACCATAATTGGCTTTACCACAGAAAAAGAATTGATGAAACAAAGAGAGAGATAGTTTCCTTTCGTCTTGTTTGGGGATGTCGAGCATCGGTAGAATGACGAGGATAGAAAAGAGTTTGCGTTTGTTTCCACCAGATAATTGAAGATTTTCCTCCATCTAGAATAGACAGACCACCAACAAGAGATTATTGATTACTTTCTTCGAGAGAGCACTCCGGAGAAACAAAGACGGAAGTAAAAGTATCAAGGGATAAAGGCCACTTCTAACTTCCGTGGAATGAGTGAAATCACATTAATTCACCAATTCAATGTACAAGAGCGAATGATAAGAGTAGGGTATGGTAGCTACTCCATCCCGCACTCAAAGCATTACTCCGCACATGAATAAGAAAACCATGCGACCCAACTACCGAAACAGACTGAAGGTATTGATAAGAAGAGGTCATGGAACTCCGTTAGAAAACAAGGATAGATGTAAACGATTCACCGGATTCATAGATAGATAAAGATGATGATGTTGTCGTCATATCTGAAGTACCAAGCCACCAGAAAGATATGAAGGAAGATTACGGAGAAGAACTGCAAGATTCAACAGCTACAGAAAAGATAGCACCAACTTGAACAGAAGGAATACAAGATCTGGAAGATCTTCATGGCCTCCGGTGGATTGAGCATAGATGATAGAACGAGAGGGTTTCAAGAGATTACTTGACGCGACTGAGGTGAAAAGAACTCCATGTTGTTCTTGAAAAGATTGAGAGAGATTTAGCAGTCTTGAGGAAAATCTTCGGCGGAACGACGATGATAACTCGCCAACAAGGAAAACTCCGGGTTTGATTGAAGATGGAAGATGGAATTAACAATGGACTTGCTGATTCCAGAGTGGAAGCGATCTATTTAGCAGAAGGACGTGGCCGAGATAGGTGACTTCAAAAAGTCAGAATTCTCACTTTGAGACTTTGCACACAGGCAGTGCTCACGAAGCTTGAGAGAAAGAGACACAGATGATCTTCCATGTCCTTCCATTGATATCAAATAGGCAAGCATATTATCAACATATACCACCATGGATTAACAAGATATTCCCAGAATATCGGGTTCAAAAGGCGAGAGGAACGAACAAATGCTCGAACACTTCCTGAGCTCAATGCTCTTAGAAAGATCAATATTAAGAGCACGGGTTCGTGTTGAAGAAGATGCACTAGAAGAATAGATTATCTGGTCCTTCGGAAGAAAAAGAGATGTCACCTGGTTCACATTGTCGATTGGATCACCGGTTACAAAGATAAAGAGATCTTGGATAAAGAAACGATGATAGCTCATACCTCAAGCAAAGCTACCAGAGACGAAAAGATGCAATTCCCTCGTCTCAAAGAGAATTTTGCAGATATGGAGTTCCAAAAAGATGTGCAGCATGATGGACAGATGATAGACCGCCGTAGTGCCTTGAGAAACTCCGGATTGCCAAAGATGCTTGACTATGCATAGATATGATCACGGTGTACTCAAAATCACAGGAGATAACCGTCACCATTTGGAGGATAGTGTGATTGCATTTTCCATATTCCACTCATGATAAGTGTCATATAGCTATGCCGAGAACCAAATTACAATCACCAGCATCGGATCGACACATGCTATGTAATTAGCCCAAGAGAATTGGAGATGAAAAGAAACTCCAGGATTAAGCGCCGGTGACAAAAGAATGAGTTAGCATGGACATGCTGATAAAAGGGAGATAGATAATGTTTCACACACGACTGAAAAGGAGTGTGGAAGCACAGATGTATCAAAGAAAATTTTTCCACATTTTTCGGCATTAAAATACCAATAGATGTGCAAAATCACTTATCAGGTAGAGATTAGCAACTGATGGTTTCACAGAATGTGGAGTTGCTAGAAGGAAGGACACCCTTAAGAAGATGGCACCGGTTAACAAGGAGTCAGATAGATCGCGCCGGTTTTCAAAAGCCTGTCAGTATGGAATGTACCAACAGTTGATAACCAAAGGCAGATTGTGATAACAAATTGGATGCAACAGATAGACAAGGAATTACACACACACACACACACACACACTTCCTATGGTACTACGGAAACCCAGAACACGTGAATCCTAGTTTGAATTTTAAGAAGAGGATTCAAAATGTTACACTTCCTTACCAGAAAAGGATGGGTGGGTGGGTAAGAAGAAAAGTGGAAGCAGTCCTACTCTCGCGTTTTGTTTTTCCCTAGTATACATAGCTACCAAAATATTTGCTAGACTGACAACGACCATTTGGCTGAGACCCTGAAGGTCGGGATGGCTCTGATACCAATTGTAACTACCTCGGTGAATTACGCTCTTAGTTACAAGCCTGGATGAGCGGAAATGGTTAAAATAGTACGGTGGGGCCAAATGCCACTCACAGGTAGACCTTTCGGACGTCCTAACCATTTCCTAACATCGGAACAAGAACGAGCGGCGTAATCGGCAGGCGAAGGGATCAACTACATACACAAATGAGTATGTATGCAAGCCACCATACAACAGTCCTCAGAGCCATTCCATCTAAAAGAAATAGAAATATTGCAACGCCACACGGCAAGATCCAAATATCCTAGATAGATATAATAGTTTAGGATATCTCCTCATACATCAAACATCAGAGTATCAGGCGGAAGCGGAAAACAAGATCCGAGTACGGATAAGAAGCAAATCGGCATAAGATGCCCCATAAATAAACACATCCCGCCCACAGATCTCACGGATCCCCGTTCCCGGAATCTCTACACCGAGTGATCGTTGCCCACATCGTTGCGAGTTTACCTGTTCATCTGAATCAAACAATTTATCGTGTGAGACCCTAGGGGTACTCAGCAAGTCTTTATGCCTCTAAAGGGGACACAACCTGGGGTGACGCAATTGCAGCAAAGGATAATACCTAACAATTCTATAGATACTCGCTAACCATCCGCCTAACCATAGATAGACGGATGTCCGTGAATTAATAACAACAGTTATAACAGTAATGTTAACAGATCCATCCTCCTCCTCGCTTACCAACGAGGAAGCGGACAATGTTCCCCCATCCGTTGGCAGTTTTATTATCCATTCCATGAGTGTTGCACTATTACTAGTCAGGTACTTAGTCAAATTAAAAGCGGTACTTTAGTTATACTTGTCTATGATCGAGAAACTGTGCTCCAAGTCGTCCATAACCGCGGACACGACTTTCAGAAAGATTTACCCTGCAGGGGTGCACAAATAGCAACACACACTCGATCAACCTCGGAAAAACCAAATCAAAACCCAACGAGGCATTCACGACAAAGCGATCACAGGATTCAGAAATGTTTTAGGGGGCCACCCCATTAAGCTACCCGCAACGAAGTTGGCCGGCTCCGAGACGGACTCAAGGTTTGTGTGGACGGCTGTAAACGACTGGGAAAATGTGTCACGATCCTAAACAGTACAGGTGCTCCACGCACAATCGTAAATAAAGCAGTAAAGCATGGCATAAGTACAGGATAGTAATAAAGCCCCAAACTAATTGTGGCCCCAAGAAATAAGAATGAATCAAGCTCTGGCTCAGGGGGGTTCATAAGCCTCCCGGATGTGGATAGCGCGAATATTCAAGGAACAGGAATCAAGTACTCCGGTCCTACGGGACACAAGTGAGCATGAAAACCAAATAGCAGATATTGCTCACCGTGCCACTTTCATTAGTTATCCCAATACTACAGGTTAAGTTGTTTAGGTACCTCGTTATCCATCAGACACTCACATACCCTACACATGTTGTTCTACGACCCGCATGGCTCAAACAACTCCTGTAGTAATGGCTCATGGGATGGAGGAACAAGCTTCGGTGGGGTTTAAAAGTAAAGGCTATGCAGTACTTGGGATTCAGTTTAATGCAATCGCGACTCAATGATGCAAGAATAAGATAGAGGCAATAGGTACTATATGTATGCAAGCATGTGGTAGTGCTTGCCTGGCAGCTCAGTTGAAGCGAGAGAAGGGTCTGGGTAGTGCTCCTGGGTTTCTTGATATATCCCCTGCCAAATCTATTCAAGAAGAACCAAACAAACAAGGGCCAACATAAATAAAGTGCACAAGCATATGAATAAAATGCGACAAGCAAACAATCATGCCATGATGAATGATGCACAATTTGCATGGCAATAATGTAGCATGGCATGGGTGAGGTGTGGGGTACAAGAATAAGGCATTTTATGGAGTTTTAGTCACATTTTATACTCTAATAAGTTGCTGTATACTTTATATTTATATGATGCATGCTGCAATTCAGAACATGGAATGCATAAACAGAAAGGTCTCGTCGAGCTGATCATTTTAGACATATTATTTGTCAAATTTGGAGTTATAAAACAAAAGTTATTAATTAATTAAGGCAAAGGGCATTTTATTGTAATTTTAATCAACTCGAAATTTAAAGTGTTCAAAATATATTTTGGATGGCATATTTGAAATCCTCACATTTTTCTGATTTCAAAACATATATTATTTGTATTATTTGGATTTACAAATTAAAAGTTATTAAAAACAGAATTAAATTCATATTTAAACATTTCTGGAAAACATTTTATTTAAACAGAAAAACATACGGACTTTTTATACCCAGAGGCAGCTAGCCCGCATACAGACGGTGGGACCAGAGCCGGAATCAAGGCCTGTGGCTTTTCTCACCATGAGCTACTCTAGCCTGATGGGTGACAGTGGGCCTCTCAGCGGGGCCAGCCATACAAGGCCGGGCAGCTGACACGTGGGCGATCCAGGGCGTGGGGGGGTCTGTTCATGCTGGACACAACTTGCCAAGGGGTTTCTTGCAAAAAAACACCGAGGCTGACAGGTGGGCTTCTGGGACTGCGGGTTTAGGCGGGAAAAAGGGGAGGGGTCTGGCAAAACGCCCACGGCCGCTTTGCTCTGACGGACACGGCTCTGACGGCGGCGGATCCGGCCGTCTTCCGGCGACGGTGGCGACGCCTCCGCTGGACGAAACGTGTCGCCCCAAAAACGAAAAACAAAGAGGAATCCACGGGCTACAACTTTCGTTCATAGAACTTGCATGGAGGTGGTCTACAGCGCGAGAAAAACCTAGGGGAACCGAGGCAGCAGATGGGCTGCAGACGCGACGGAAGCGCGCGCCGACGGTGATCGGTGGCACGCTGCACGCGGGTGCTCGACGAGGCGGTGCTACGGTGCAAGATAGGGTGGGACATGTCGAGGTGCGAGGAGCTCACCGTGGTGTCGCCGGGCGTGGTCGTCGTGCGGAGGTGGAGGATCTGGCGCCGGCATGGAGGGCCGATCTAGGGTTTTGGGGATTGCATGATGGCCATGGCTTAGGGAGGTGGCAGGGAGAGGAGGAAGAAGGGATCTGGGCGCCTCCTGGGTAGCTCTGAGGTGGTTAGATGAGGGAGGAGGGAAGAGCACATGGGGTGGTAACCTTTTTGGCAAAGTAGGGGAAGGCCTCGGTGATCTTTCTCTCCTCTCTCTCTTGTTGCCTTGCTAAGAGAGGAAGGGAGGGGACCAGGGGGAGAGGGGCATGTGCTGAACATGGTGGTGCTGGTTGTTGGCTGCTGGTGGACATGGGTGAGGGGGAAGAGAAGAGAGGGGTGAGCTAGCTCGGGTTAGCTATGGCTAGGGTTAGGAGAGGTGGTCTCGGGTTAGGGGGTGGCTCGGTTTAGTTAGAGGGGGTGGTATGGTATATGGTGATAGTGGGGTAGGTGATTAGGGTTAGGGTTTGAAGAGAGAGGAAAAGAGATAGAGATAGGAAGAGAGGGTTTTGGGCAAGAACAGCAACTAAAGGCAAACAAAAGGGTAGGGTTTGGGTGATGGATAGAGGGTGAGGGTGGAAGAGAGAAAAGAGTGGTTTAGGTTTGCTTCAACTCATGTAAAACCAAATGACATAAAAAGGAGAGAAAAGGAAGGGTGGAAACAAAAGTGCATGGCCCATGCATGTTAATTCATTGCCATGTTTTATTCTTGTGACAACAATAATAATACAACATGGCATTGTATACATGCATTCCAAAATATGGAATAAAGCCAAGCAAAAGAATTTCTAGGATTAGATCCATCCTATCTCCCATGAGCTAGATTAAATACCAAAAGAAAATAAAATACATGCTCATGGATAATGGGATGGTGGAATTATAAGGTGGTGAAAGAAAGGGTGGTGGAGTGGAATAAAAGATATGCCCCCAACTCAACTTGGGCATTTAAACAATATATCAATAACCAAATACAATATCAAGAGGCAAATACAATTAATGATGCATATGAGAGGAGATCCAAATTGAAAAGGGTTTTATATGATGCTCAAATGCAAGGTGGCATGATGACATGAGCATGATATAATTATGATGCAACAATTATATATAGGAAGTAGCATTTATATAGACTAGGCTAGTAGCATTGCAATTGTTAGACAATTGGGATGCTACAAACCACTAGAGTCATTACATGTCTATTTTTTCCACAAACAAACATGGATCAACCACAAGAGTCATTGCATGTGTGTTCTTTTCACAAACCACACATGGATCAACCACTAGAGTCATTGCATGTGTGTTCTTTTCCACAAACCACACATGGATCCACCAGTGGTCATTGCATATGTGTTCTTTCCACAAACCACATATGGATCAACCACTAGTCATTACATGTGTGTTCTTTCCACAAACCACATATGGATCCACCACTAGATTCATTGCATGTGTGTTCTTTCCACAAACCACATATGGATCAACCAGAGTCATTGCATGTGTGTTCTTTCCACAAACCACACCTGTGGACCCACCAGTGGTCATTGCATGTGTGTTATTTACACAAACCACACATGGATCAACCACTAGAGTCATTGCATGTGTGTTCTTTCCACGAACCACACATGGATCCACCACTAGAGTCATTGCATGTGTGTTCTTTCCGCAAACCACATATGGATCAACCAGAGTCATTGCATGTGTGTTCTTTCCGCAAACCACACATGTGGACCCACCAGTGGTCATTGCATGTGTGTTATTTCCACAAACCACACATGGATCAACCACTAGAGTCATTGCTTGTGTGTTCTTTCCACGAACCACACATGGATCAACCACTAGAGTCATTGCATGTTTGTTCTTATAATAAAACCACAAACCACCACTAGAGTCATTGCATGTGCGTTCTTTTCCACAAACCACACATGGATCCACCACTAGAGTCATTGCATGTGTGTTCTTTCCACAAACCACATATGGATCAACCACTAGAGTCATTGCATGTGTGTTCTTTCCACAAACCACACATGTGGACCCACCAGTGGTCATTGCATGTCTGTTATTTCCACAAACCACACATGGATCAACCACTAGAGTCATTGCATGTGTGTTCTTTCCAAAAACCACATATGGATCAACCACTAGAGTAATTGCATGTGTGTTCTTATACTAAAACCAACACTAGAGTCATTGCATGTGTGTTCTTTTCACAAACCACACATGGATCAACCACTAGAGTCATTACATATCTATTTTTTCCACAAACAAACATGGATCAACCACAGGAGTCATTGCATGTGTGTTCTTTTCACAAACCACACATGGATCAACCACTAGAGTCATTGCATGTGTGTTCTTTTCCACAAACCACACATGGATCCACCAGTGGTCATTGCATATGTGTTCTTCCCACAAACCACATATGGATCAACCACTAGTCATTACATGTGTGTTCTTTCCACAAACCACATATGGATCAACCACTAGAGTCATTGCATGTGTGTTATTTCCACAAACCACACATGGATCAACCACTAGAATCATTGCATGTGTGTTCTTATACTAAAACCACAAACCAGTACTAGAGTCATTGCATGTGTGTTCTTATACTAAAACCACAAACCAGTACTAGAGTCATTGCATGTTTGTTCTTATACTAAAACCACAAACCAGCACTAGAGTCATTGCATGTGTGTTCTTTTCCACAAACCACAGATGGATCCACCACTAGAGTCATTGCATGTGTGTTCTTTCCACAAACCACATATGGATCAACCAGAGTCATTGCATGTGTGTTCTTTCCACAAACCACACATGTGGACTCACCATCGGTCATTGCATGTGTGTTATTTCCACAAACCACACATGGATCAACCACTAGAGTCATTGCATGTGTGTTCTTTCCACGAACCACACATGGATCCACCACTAGAGTCATTGCATGTGTGTTCTTTCCACAAACCACATATGGATCAACCAGAGTCATTGCATGTGTGTTCTTTCCACAAACCACACATGTGGACCCACCAGTGGTCATTGCATGTGTGTTATTTCCACAAACCACACATGGATCAACCACTAGAGTCATTGCATGTGTGTTCTTTCCACGAACCACACATGGATCAACCACTAGAGTCAGTACATGTGTGTTCTTATACTAAAACCAACACTAGAGTCATTGCATGTGTGTTCTTTTCACAAACCACAAATGGATCAACCACTAGAGTCATTGCATGTGTGTTATTTCCACAAACAAACATGGATCAACCACAAGAGTCATTGCATGTGTGTTCTTATACTAAAACCAACATGGATCCACCAGTGGTCATTGCATGTGTGTTCTTTCCACAAACCACACATGGATCAACCACTAGAATCATTGCAAGTGTGTTCTTATACTAAAACCACAAACCAGTACTAGAGTCATTGCATGTGTGTTCTTATACTAAAACCACAAACCAGTACTAGAGTCATTGCATGTGTGGTATTTCCACAAACCACACATGGATCCACCACTAGAGTCATTGCATGTGTGTTCTTTCCACAAACCACATATGGATCAACCAGTGTCATTGCATGTGTGTTCTTTCCACAAACCACACATGGATCAACCACTAGAGTCATTGCATGTGTGTTCTTATACTAAAACCAACACTAGAGTCATTGCATGTGTGTTCTTTTCACAAACCACACATGGTTCAGCCACTAGAGTCATTGCATGCGTGTTATTTCCACAAACAAACATGGATCAACCACTAGAGTCATTGCATGTGTGTTCTTTTCACAAACCACACATGGATCAACCACTAGTGTCATTGCATGCGTGTTATTTCCACAAACAAACATGGATCAACCACTAGAGTCATTGCATGTGTGTTCTTTTCCACAAACCACACATGGATCCACCAGTGGTCATTGCTGTTATTTCCACAAACCACACATGGATCAACCACTAGAGTCATTGGATGTGTGTTCTTTCCAAAAACCACATATGGATCAACCACTAGAGTAATTGCATATGTGTTCTTATACTAAAACCAACACTAGAGTCATTGCATGTGTGTTCTTTTCACAAACCACACATGGATTAACCACTAGAGTCATTACATGTCTATTTTTTTGTAGCGTCCTCAACCTTAAATAAGATTGAGTCCCCTGTGTTTACAATGCTAGTCCCTGGATCAATAGCTAGCATCCACAGTTCAGATGTAATATCAAGAAACAAAGGTCATAATACAACTTTATAACCAGGAATAACATAATTTTATTATATCAAACATAGCTCATTGGCTATTTACATTACATTGCAGCGGAATAACTATAGTCATGGGTCCTTCATCTTCAAAGTGCCACAGTGCATATGTTGGTTGTAGACTTTGTAATCCTAATCAATCATTCTTCACTAAAACAATCAAACCTGCAACATAATAAGTTACAGCCACAAGGGTCAATACATTTGAATTGTATTGGCAAGTGATACTTTGGTAGTATAGTGGAGTCTATCATCTATATGCATTTGGCTAAGTGGAGTTGAGGCTTTGCATTGCTCAAAATAGATTTTTCCCTATCATTTGAAAATAAGTTTTGTTTGGCAAAAACTTTCCAAGACATCTACCAATCAAAGACTGAAGATCCACTCAGGGCATCTACCAATCAGAGACTGAAGATTTACTTGGCAAAACAAATTCTCAACCAATGATTGAAGATCCTCTCAAGGCATCTACCAATCAAAGATTTAAGATTTCACACAACCCTTGTTCACCCACAAGTTTTAATTTAGAAATTGGAATGATGAGATTCTTGATTGCTTCCATGTCTTGATGCTCAAATTGTCCTTTACCAGGGACATGGCTAAGTACTTAGGTTTTACACTCTGCAGGTGGTGCACTTTCCCCACAAGTCTTGGTTTCCCAAGAATGATCCTTCAGTAGCCTTTCCTTAGTCAAATGGACGCGTTCCAACCTATCAATCACTACCACCCACTGTCCAAAAGACTAAGTTCCAGCATCCTAAGATCATGGCAGAGCCCATAATGCCAAGTGGTTGCACTTGAAGTTTCTCAACATTTGACATCTCAAATCTCTTTGTTTCCTGGGTGGCCATCCACAAGTGAGATACACTAAGGTAAACCATAAACATGGGCCTTGTGAACCACTCAACCAAAAACCACCATGCAAGTCCCATTCCACCCAGGAGATTCATTAACTTAGTTGTTTTGTTAAATAAAACACAAGTCCATAGACTTAGAAATTTTCATAGTGTGAATATATTCCACCCAAGTTTTCTATTAGCTAGGCTAAGCTTGGTAGTAATAGGATTCTTAACTTAGGAAATTCCTACTAAGGATTCATCTACTAGATTTCCTATAGCAAGGTCTATACTTAGCAAAATAAAAACCATGCAAGTTTTACTTAGCAAAAACACTAATGCATAGTGAAAATAGTGGGACATAAGATATGAAGCATCACTTGCCTTTTTGGTAGAGGGTATAAGTTCACTCCTTGTCCTTGCAACACTCACACTCTTCAAGTCACTACAATCAATCAAGCAAGGCACAAACTCAATCTACCAATCAAGCAAATCAACACACATAAAATAACAAAGTCAAAGAAATGCATGCAAGCATGCCAAGCTTTGCTTTGTTTGCAAAAGTGGTTCCTAGTGGGTCATAGACATTTGGGTACACTTAATGGTCATTTTTGTAAAGTGGCAAAGTCATGCATAGGCATGCAAAGGTTGGTTCTAATGTAGGGATGGTCCTCACTAGGCTTCTAAACTTTGTAAGTTCCAAATTGGTCATTTATCAAAATGGCAAAGTCATTTGCAAAAGGGTTTCTATTAGATTCCTAAACTTTGTAAGATCCAAATTGGTCATTTACCAAAGTGGCAAAGTTGTTAGCAAAAGGTTTCACCTCAAAAACCAATTTCAAACAAGGCACCTATTTGGTTATTTTATGTGGTGAAGAAATATGTCTACTAGGGTTTTAGTCTATAGGGTTCACCAAATGAGTTGCTATTGCAAAACTTGGTGTTTTGGGTCAGTAGGTTTGGTCCAAACATTTTCTCAAGGTTTTCTTTATGAAAGCATTTTCATAAACAAAACAAATAGTTTTAGTTAGCTAGAAATGGACTAAACTAATTAATCCATTCTATTCTTTTCCAAATTCACTTTCCAAACTATGGGTTGGTTCCTATGGTCAGCAAGGTCATAACAAACTAATTGGCAAGGGTTTTAACCTAAATATCATTTTTAAATGATTTTTCTAATGTTAGCAAGCATACAAAAGAATCTGCAAAGTTAAACAAGTTAACAGATACTATTTGCTAAACTAAGGGTAGGGTTGGTTAGGGCTTGTCTTGCTGATTCCAACGACATCAAATTTGTAAAATTTGGACGTGTGGATCAAAAGATACAAAGGTTTGAAGTTTGCAAAAGTTTCTGTTTTCTAATTCTGTTTTTAAACAGATAGGTGACACGCGGCAGGATTCTATTCGTCGGTACCGGTTCGGTGTGGATCGGCAACGTGGAGCGTTGGATCAAGTTTGATCGTGCGGCTTAGGTAGCGTACCTCTTCGGCGTTTAAGTGAACTAATCGTGGCCGATGGATCTGCATCTAACGGTAGCTAGGCGTTTGACCACTAGCAATGGCCGCTGGCGGCGCGCGGCGAGTGATCGGTCATTGGCGCGGCATGAAGCGAGGGAGAGAGAGGAGATGCTCACCAGGCTCAGGGGGTCACGGCGAAGCTCAAGGTACTGACGGTTCGACGAGGGGCGCTCTGGTTCGTCTGCGATTGCTCGCCGGAGTAGAGGACGGCGTCGGGCGGCTCTGTCCGCGGTTGAAGACGTTGCTGTGGTTCACCTCAAAGCGCAAAGACGACACGGTTAGATGCGCAAGATCCAGACAGAGTCGTGTGCATGAACGAGAGGGGTCGGGGCGGTCTAGGCTTACCGGGAAACGTTGCCGGAGAAGAAGCAGACACGGCGGCGCTCTGTGCTTGTCGGAGTCGTCGCTACAGATCACGAGAAGAACAACCGAGGGTTGGGTTAGACGCAGGAGATCATGTCGAAGTTGTGGGCGTAAACGAGAGGGCTCGGGGTGGTCTGTACCTACCGGAGAAACTTGACGGAGACGAGGCAGACGGCGGCGCTTCGCAGTCGTCGTTGCCGACGCCTGGGCGCCCATGGGTGAGCTGCACTGCAAGATGCGTTGGGAAATGATGAGCACATGCGTGATCGAGGAGTCGAGAGGCGTGTCTGGCTGGAATCGGCCGAGACGGTGGTGAGCGGTGAGGGTGCGGCCGATTGAGGGCAGCCCGAAGAGAGGGAGTGGCGGTGAGGGAAAGGAGGAGGAACTGGCGCTTATAAGGGCGAAGTCACGGCGAGGTTTAATGCACGGCTTTACTGCGAATTAAGCCGGAGGAATCAAAGCAGAAAACGGCGACGAGAGGAGGAAGAACTGGTCGCGGGGTGGGGAAGGAGAACAGTGGAAAGGGGGTCCAGCGGTCAGTGGGAAAGGGAGAGGGAGCGGGGTCCACTTGTCAATCACTCTGCGGGTTAGATCGAGTGTGAGGAAAACGGTTCGGGGCGAGTGGGTCCGCTTGGCAGTGAAAGAAAAGGGAGTGGGAGTGGGGTCCAGATGTCATTCTCTGTGCGGGTAGGTTTCTTAGTGAGAAGAGATTTCTTCGGGGAGAGGGAGAAGACTGGGCTGGTCTAGGCCTATTGGGCTGAGTCTGTTTTCTTATTATTTTTTTCTGTCTAAGCCTTTTTCTTTTTCTAATTCTTTTTCTGTTTTGAATTTCAAACAAATATTCACACAATTTCAAACAACACTCAATCAATTCAAACAGCAAACTTTTCATTTGAATTTGGTTCTGTTTGGCAACATAATCCAAATCTCAAAATGAAATATTATTTTTATTTATTTTAGGATCCATTTAATAATTAAATAAAATGGATCTTTAGTTTATTAATAGGGTTTTGATTTATTTAATAAAATTTCCATTTGAATTCCAATTATTTTCAAAACCAAACCAGAATGTTTAATTTGAAACATAAAAGAATACTTGGAAACTTATTTAAATAAATAAATAAGTTTTGGTGTTTAATTAAAATGGGAAAGCCTTTACTTAAATAAAATTGGATATTTAATCCTTATTATTTTATTTAAATAATCCTTTACTCATCTTAATCAAAGCAAAACCTTTTAATAAAAGATTTCAAAGTAGTAATAAAATACTTGGTGTTCATTTAAAATGGGAAAAGCTTTTACTTAAATAAAATTGGATATTTAGATCCTTTATTTTATTTAAATAAACCTTTACTCATTTTATCAAAACAAAATATTTTATTTCAAAAGCTTGGCCAAAATTAATTTGGCTTATCTTTTCATTTGAAACCAAAGTCTTTTATTAAAAGATCTAAAACAGTGTTTCCAAAACAATTTATTTTCCTTTGATAAATGTTTATTTTTTTGATCCTTTTAGGAATTCTGATTCACCAATTGGTGTGGCTTTTTGGTAAGGGCTTTATTGACTTTGGAAATTCAATTTCCTTATCTTATTATATTCACAAGATCTTGTTTATGGTTCCAAACTAAGTGAAACTAATCTCTAAGGTCTTTCTTGATCCTTTGTGAAAATTTGTTGATCAACTTGGTATGGATCAAATCCATGGATTTGGAGATACTTTGGAAAATGATTTCCTTCCATTAGGGTTTAGGGTTTTGGATTTCTTTCCAAATGTTCAAATTTCCAGATACATTCATTGAGGAATGCATTTCCCTTGATTTGAATTTGTTGAATTCAAACTTCTACCAAAGTTTGTTCAAGATGGGATTTTAAGTCTCCTTTTAGAAACAAAAGTTTCTTTTCACCCTGATTTTCAACAAAAATTTATTTTGTTTATTTATTTTTTTCACATTACAAGATTTGGAAAATCTTGGGATGTGACATTTTTCCACAAACAAACATGGATCAACCACAAGGGTCATTGCATGTGTGTTCTTTTCACAAACCACACATGGATCAACCACTGGAGTCATTGCATGTGTGTTCTTTTCCACAAACCACACATGGATCCACCAGTGGTCATTGCATATGTGTTCTTTCCACAAACCACATATGGATCAAACACTAGTCATTACATATGTGTTCTTTCCACAAACCACATATGGATCAACCATTAGAGTCATTGCATGTCTGTTCTTATACTAAAACAACAAACCAGCACTAGAGTCATTGCATGTGTGTTCTTTTCCACAAACCACACATGGATCCACCACTAGAGTCATTGCATGTGTGTTCTTTCCACAAACCACATATGGATCAACCAGAGTCATTGCATGTGTGTTCTTTCCACAAACCACACCTGTGGACCCCCAGTGGTCATTGTATGTGTGTTATTTCCACAAACCACACATGGATCAACCACTAGAGTCATTGCATGTGTGTTCTTTCCACAAACCACATATGGATCAACCACTAGAGTCATTGCATGTGTGTTCTTGTACTAAAACCAACACTAGAGTCATTGCATGTGTGTTCTTTTCACAAACCACACATGGATCAACCACTAGAGTCATTGCATGTGTGTTATTTCCACAAACAAACATGGATCAACCACTAGAGTCATTGCATGTGTGTTCTTTTCACAAACCACACATGGATCAACCACTAGAGTCATTGCATGTGTGTTATTTCCACAAACAAACATGGATCAACTACTAGAGTCATTGCATGTGTGTTCTTTCCACAAACCACACATGTGGACCCACTAGTGGTCATTGCATGTGTGTTATTTCCACAAACCACACATGGATCAACCACTAGAGTCATTGCATGTGTGTTCTTTCCACGAACCACACATGGATCAACCACTAGAGTCATTGCATGTTTGTTCTTATAATAAAACCACAAACCACCACTAGAGTCATTGCATGTGCGTTCTTTTCCACAAACCACACATGGATCCACCACTAGAGTCATTGCATGTGTGTTCTTTCCACAAACCACATATGGATCAACCACTAGAGTCATTGCATGTGTGTTCTTTCCACAAACCACACATGTGGACCCACCAGTGGTCATTGCATGTGTGTTATTTCCACAAACCACACATGGATCAACCAATAGAGTCATTGCATGTGTGTTCTTTCCACAAACCACATATGGATCAACCACTAGAGTCATTGCATGTGTGTTCTTATACTAAAACCAACACTAGAGTCATTGCATGTGTGTTCTTTTCACAAACCACAAATGGATTAACCACTAGAGTCATTGCATGTGTGTTATTTCCACAAACAAGCATGGATCAATCACTAGAGTCATTGCATGTGTGTTCTTATACTAAAACCAACATGGATCCACCAGTGGTCATTGCATGTGTGTTCTTTCCACAAACCACACATGGATCAACCACTAGAGTCATTGCATGTGTGTTATTTCCACAAACCACACATGGATCAACCACTAGAATCATTGCATGTGTGTTCTTATACTAAAACCACAAAGCAGTACTAGAGTCATTGCATGTGTGTTCTTATACTAAAACCACAAACCAGCACTAGAGTCATTGCATGTGTGTTCTTATACTAAAACCACAAACCAGTACTAGAGTCATTGCATGTCTGTTCTTATACTAAAACCACAAACCAGCACTAGAGTCATTGCATGTGTGTTCTTTTCCACAAACCACACATGGATCCACCACTAGAGTCATTGCATGTGTGTTCTTTCCACAAACCACATATGGATCAACCAGAGTCATTGCATGTGTGTTCTTTCCACAAACCACACCTGTGGACCCACCAGTGGTCATTGCATGTGTGTTATTTCCACAAACCACACATGGATTAACCACTAGAGTCATTGCATGTGTGTTCTTTCCACGAACCACACATGGATCCACCACTAGAGTCATTGCATGTGTGTTCTTTCCACAAACCACATATGGATCAACCAGAGTCATTGCATGTCTGTTCTTTCCACAAACCACACATGTGGACCCACCAGTGGTCATTGCATGTGTGTTATTTCCACAAACCACACATGGATCAACCACTAGAGTCATTGCACGTGTGTTCTTTCCACGAACCACACATGGATCAACCACTAGAGTCACTACATGTGTGTTCTTATACTAAAACCAACACTAGAGTCATTGCATGTGTGTTCTTTTCACAAACCACAAATGGATCAACCACTAGAGTCATTGCATGTGTGTTATTTCCACAAACAAACATGGATCAACCACTAGAGTCATTGCATGTGTGTTCTTATACTAAAACCAACATGGATCCACCAGTGGTCATTGCATGTGTGTTCTTTCCACAAACCACACATGGATCAACCACTAGAGTCATTGCATGTGTGTTATTTCCACAAACCACAGATGGATCAACCACTAGAATCATTGCATGTTTGTTCTTATACTAAAACCACAAACTAGTACTAGAGTCATTGCATGTGTGTTCTTATACTAAAACCACAAACCAGTACTAGAGTCATTGCATGTGTGTTCTTTTCCACAAACCACACATGGATCCACCAGTGGTCATTGCATGTGTGTTCTTTCCACAAACCACATATGGATCAACCAGTGTCATTGCATGTGTGTTCTTTCCACAAACCACACATGGATCAACAACTAGAGTCATTGCATGTTTGTTCTTATACTAAAACCACAAACCAGCACTAGAGTCATTGCATGTGTGTTCTTATACTAAAACCACAAACCAGTACTAGAGTCATTGCATGTGTGTTATTTTCCATAAACCACACATGGATCCAGCAGTGGTCATTGCATGTGTGTTCTTTCCACAAACCACATATGGATCAACCAGTGTCATTGCATGTGTGTTCTTTCCACAAACCACACATGGATCAACCACTAGATTCATTGCATGTTTGTTCTTATACTAAAACCACAAACCAGCACTAGAGTCATTGCATGTGTGTTCTTTTCACAAACCACACATGGATCCACAAGTGGTCATTGTATGTGTGTTATTTCCACAAACCACACATGGATCAACCACTAGAGTCATTGCATGTGTGTTCTTTCCACAAACCACATATGGATCAACCACTAGAGTCATTGCATGTGTGTTCTTGTACTAAAACCAACACTAGAGTCATTGCATGTGTGTTCTTTTCACAAACCACACATGGATCAACCACTAGAGTCATTGCATGTGTGTTATTTCCACAAACAAACATGGATCAACCACTAGAGTCATTGCATGTGTGTTCTTTTCACAAACCACACATGGATCAACCACTAGAGTCATTGCATGTGTGTTATTTCCACAAACAAACATGGATCAACCACTAGAGTCATTGCATGTGTGTTCTTTTCACAAACCACACATGGATCAACCACTAGAGTCATTGCATGTGTGTTATTTCCACAAACAAACATCGATCAACCACTAGAGGTCATTGCATGTGTGTTATTTCCACAAACCACACATGAATCAACCACTAGAGTCATTGCTTGTGTGTTCTTTCCACGAACCACACATGGATCAACCACTAGAGTCATTGCATGTTTGTTCTTATAATAAAACCACAAACCACCACTAGAGTCATTGCATGTGCGTTCTTTTCCACAAAACACACATGGATCCACCACTAGAGTCATTGCATGTGTGTTCTTTCCACAAACCACATATGGATGAACCACTAGAGTCATTGCATGTGTGTTCTTTCCACAAACCACACATGTGGACCCACCAGTGGTCATTGCATGTGTGTTATTTCCACAAACCACACATGGATCAACCAATAGAGTCATTGCATGTGTGTTCTTTCCACAAACCACATATGGATCAACCACTAGAGTCATTGCATGTGTGTTCTTATACAAAAACCAACACTAGAGTCATTGCATGTGTGTTCTTTTCACAAACCACAAATGGATTAACCACTAGAGTCATTGCATGTGTGTTATTTCCACAAACAAGCATGGATCAATCACTAGAGTCATTGCATGTGTGTTCTTATACTAAAACCAATATGGATCCACCAGTGGTCATTGCATGTGTGTTCTTTCCACAAACCACACATGGATCAACCACTAGAGTCATTGCATGTGTGTTATTTCCACAAACCACACATGGATCAACCACTAGAATCATTGCATGTGTGTTCTTATACTAAAACCACAAAGCAGTACTAGAGTCATTGCATGTGTGTTCTTATACTAAAACCACAAACCAGCACTAGAGTCATTGCATGTGTGTTCTTATACTAAAACCACAAACCAGTACTAGAGTCATTGCATGTCTGTTCTTATACTAAAACCACAAACCAGCACTAGAGTCATTGCATGTGTGTTCTTTTCCACAAACCACACATGGATCCACCACTAGAGTCATTGCATGTGTGTTCTTTCCACAAACCACATATGGATCAACCAGAGTCATTGCATGTGTGTTCTTTCCACAAACCACACCTGTGGACCCACCAGTGGTCATTGCATGTGTGTTATTTCCACAAACCACACATGGATCAACCACTAGAGTCATTGCATGTGTGTTCTTTCCACGAACCACACATGGATCCACCACTAGATTCATTGCATGTGTGTTCTTTCCACAAACCACATATGGATCAACCAGAGTCATTGCATGTGTGTTCTTTCCACAAACCACACATGGATCAACCACTAGAGTCATTGCACGTGTGTTCTTTCCACGAACCACACATGGATCAACCACTAGAGTCACTGCATGTGTGTTCTTATAATAAAACCAACACTAGAGTCATTGCATGTGTGTTCTTTTCACAAACCACAAATGGATCAACCACTAGAGTCATTCAATGTGTGTTATTTCCACAAACAAACATGGATCAACCACTAGAGTCATTACATGTGTGTTCTTATACTAAAACCAACATGGATCCACCAGTGGTCATTGCATGTGTGTTCTTTCCACAAACCACACATGGATCAACCACTAGAGTCATTGCATAACAAACATGGATCAACCACTAGAGTCATTGCATGTGTGTTCTTTTCCACAAACCACACATGGATCCACCAGTGGTCATTGCATGTGTGTTCTTTCCACAAACCACATATGGATCAACCACTAGTCATTGTGTGTGTGTTCTTTCCACAAACCACACATGGATCAACCACTAGAGTCATTGCTTGTTTGTTCTTATACTAAAACCACAAACCAGCACTAGAGTCATTGCATGTGTGTTCTTTTCCACAAACCACACATGGATCCACCACTAGTTTCATTGCATGTGTGTTCTTTCCACAAACCACATATGGATCAACCAGAGTCATTTCATGTGTGTTCTTTCCAAAAACCACACATGTGGACCCACCAGTGGTCATTGCATGTGTGTTATTTCCACAAACCACACATGGATCAACCACTAGAGTCATTGCATGTGTGTTCTTTCCACAAACCACACATGGATCAACCACTAGAGTCATTGCATGTGTGTTCTTATACTAAAACCAACACTAGAGTCATTGCATGTGTGTTCTTTTCACAAACCACACATGGATCAACCACTAGAGTGTTATTTCCACAAACAAACATGGATCAACCACTAGAGTCATTGCATGTGTGTTCTTTTCACAAACCACACATGGATCAACCACTAGAGTCATTGCATGTGTGTTATTTTCACAAACCACACATGGATCAACCACTAGAGTCATTGCATGTGTGTTCTTTCCACGAACCACACAAGGATCAACCACTAGAGTCATTGCATGTTTGTTCTTATAATAAAACCACAAACCAACACTAGAGTCATTGCATGTGTGTTCTTTTCCACAAACCACACATGGATCCACCACTAGAGTCATTGCATGTGTGTTCTTTCCACAAACCACGTATGGATCAACCACTAGAGTCATTGCATGTGTGTTCTTTCCACAAACCACACATGTGGACACACCAGTGGTAATTGCATTGTGTTATTTCCACAAACCACGTGGGGATCAACCACTAGAGTCATTGCATGTGTGTTCTTTCCACAAACCACACATGTGGACCCACCAGTGGTCATTGCATGTGTGTTCTTTCCACAAACCACATATGGATCAACCACTAGAGTCATTGCATGTGTGTTCTTATACTAAAACCAACACTAGAGTCATTGCATGTTTGTTCTTTTCACAAACAAACATGGATCAACCACTAGAGTCATTGCATGTGTGTTCTTTTCCACAAACCACACATGGATCCACCAGTGGTCATTGCATGTGTGTTCTTTCCACAAACCACATATGGATCAACCAGAGTGATTGCATGTGTGTTCTTTCCACAAACCACACATGGATCAACCACTAGAGTCATTGCATGTTTGTTCTAATACTAAAACCACAAACCAGCACTAGAGTCATTGCATGTGTGTTCTTTTCCACAAACCACACATGGATCCACTAGAGGTCATTGCATGTGTGTTATTTCCACAAACCACACATGGATCAACCACTAGAGTCATTGCATGTGTGTTCTTTCCACAAACCACATATGGATCAACCACTAGAGTCATTGCATGTGTGTTCTTATACTAAAACCAACACTAGAGTCATTGCATGTGTGTTCTTTTCACAAACCACACATGGATCAACCACTAGAGTCATTGCATGTGTGTTATTTCCACAAACCACACATGGATCAACCACTAGAATCATTGCATGTGTGTTCTTATACTAAAACCACAAACCAGTACTAGAGTCATTGCATGTGTGTTCTTATACTAAAACCACAAATCAGTACTAGAGTCATTGCATGTGTGTTCTTTTCCACAAACCACACATGGATCCACCAGTGGTCATTGCATGTGTGTTCTTTCCACAAACCACATATGGATCAACCAGTGTCATTGCATGTGTGTTCTTTCCACAAACCACACATGGATCAACCACTAGATTCATTGCATGTTTGTTCTTATACTAAAACCACAAACCAGCACTAGAGTCATTGCATGTGTGTTCTTTTCACAAACCACACATGGATCCACAAGTGGTCATTGCATGTGTGTTATTTCCACAAACCACACATGGATCAACCACTAGAGTCATTGCATGTGTGTTCTTTCCACAAACCACACATGGATCAACCACTAGAGTCATTGCATGTGTGTTCTTATACTAAAACCAACACTAGAGTCATTGCATGTGTGTTCTTTTCACAAACCACACATGGATCAACCACTAGAGTCATTGCATGTGTGTTATTTCCACAAACAAACATGGATCAACCACTAGAGTCATTGCATGTGTGTTCTTATACTAAAACCACACATGGATCCACTAGTGGTCAGTGCATGTGTGTTCTTTCCACAAACCACATATGGATCAACCAGAGTCATTGCATGTGTGTGCTTTCCACAAACCACACATGGATCAACCACTAGAGTCATTGCATGTTTGTTCTAATACTAAAACCACAAACCAACACTAGAGTAATTGCATGTGTGTTATTTCCACAAACCACACATGGATCCACTTGAGGTCATTGCATGTGTGTTATTTCCACAAACCACATGGATCAACCACTAGAGTCATTGTATGTGTTCTTTCCACAAACCACATATGGATCAACCACTAGAGTCATTGCATGTGTGTTCTTATACTAAAACCAACACTAGAGTCATTGCATGTGTGTTCTTTTCATAAACCACACATGGATCAACCACTAGAGTCATTGCATGTGTGTTATTTCCACAAACCACACATGGATCAACCACTAGAATCATTGCATGTGTGTTCTTATACTAAAACCACAAACTAGTACTAGAGTCATTGCATGTGTGTTCTTATACTAAAACCACAAACCAGTACTAGAGTCATTGCATGCGTGTTCTTTTCCATCAACCACACATGGATCCACTAGTGGTCATTGCATGTGTGTTCTTTCCACAAACCACATATGGATCAACCAGTGTCATTGCATGTGTGTTCTTTCCACAAACCACACATGGATCAACCACTAGATTCATTGCATGTTTGTTCTTATCCTAAAACCACAAACCAGCACTAGAGTCATTGCATGTGTGTTCTTTTCACAAACCACACATGGATCCACAAGTGGTCATTGCATGTGTGTTATTTCCACAAACCACACATGGATCAACCACTAGAGTCATTGCATGTGTGTTCTTTCCACAAACCACATATGGATCAACCACTAGAGTCATTGCATGTGTGTTCTTATACTAAAACCAACACTAGAGTCATTGCATGTGTGTTCTTTTCACAAACCACACATGGATCAACCACTAGAGTCATTGCATGTGTGTTATTTCCACAAACAAGCATGGATCAACCACTAGAGTCATTGCATGTGTGTTCTTTTCCACAAACCACACATGGATCCACCAGTGGTCATTGCATGTGTGTTATTTCCACAAACCACATATGGATCAACCACTAGTCATTGCATGTGTGTTCTTTCCACAAACCACACATGGATCAACCACTAGAGTCATTGCATGTTTGTTCTTATACTAAAACCACAAACCAGCACTAGAGTCATTGCATGTGTGTTCTTTTCCACAAACCACACATGGACTCACCACTAGAGTCATTGCATGTGTGTTCTTTCCACAAACCACATATGGATCAACTAGAGTCATTGCATGTGTGTTCTTTCCACAAACCCCACATGTGGACCCACCAGTGGTCATTGCATGTGTGTTATTTCCACAAACCACACATGGATCAACCACTAGAGTCATTGCATGTGTTCTTTCCACGAACCACACATGGATCAACCACTAGAGTCATTGCATGTGTGTTCTTATACTAAAACCAACACTAGAGTCATTGCATGTGTGATCTTTTCACAAACCACACATGGATCAACCACTAGAGTCATTACATGTGTGTTATTTCCACAAACAAACATGGATCAACCACTAGAGTCATTGCATGTGTGTTCTTTTCACAAACCACACATGGATCAACCACTAGAGTCATTGCATGTGTGTTATTTTCACAAACCACACATGGATCAACCACTAGAGTCATTGCATGTGTGTTCTTTCCACGAACCACACATGGATCAACCACTAGAGTCATTGCATGTGTGTTCTTATAATAAAACCACAAACCAACACTAGACTCATTGCATGTGTGTTCTATTACACAAACCACACATGGATCCACCACTAGAGTCATTGCATGTGTGTTCTTTCCACAAACCACACATGGATCAACCACTAGAGTCATTGCATGTGTGTTCTTTCCACAAACCACACATGTGGACCCACCAGTGGTCATTGCATGTGTGTTCTTTCCACAAACCACATATGGATCAACCACTAGAGTCATTGCATGTGTGTTCTTATACTAAAACCAACACTAGAGTCATTGCATGTTTGTTCTTTTCACAAACAAACATGGATCAACCACTAGAGTCATTACATGTGTGTTCTTTTCCACAAACCACACATGGATCCACCAGTGGTCATTGCATGTGTGTTCTTTCCACAAACCACATATGGATCAACCAGTGTCATTGCATGTGTGTTCTTTCCACAAACCACACATGGATCAACCACTAGAGTCATTGCATGTTTGTTCTAATACTAAAACCACAAACCAGCACTAGAGTCATTGCATGTGTGTTCTTTTCTACAAACCACACATGGATCCACTAGAGGTCATTGCATGTGTGTTATTTCCACAAACCACACATGGATCAACCACTAGAGTCATTGCATGTGTGTTCTTTCCACAAACCACATATGGATCAACCACTAGAGTCATTGCATGTGTGTTCTTATACTAAAACCAACACTAGAGTCATTGCATGTGTGTTCTTTTCACAAACCACACATGGATCAACCACTAGAGTCATTGCATGTGTGTTATTTCCACAAACCACACATGGATCAACCACTAGAATCATTGCATGTGTGTTCTTATACTAAAACCACAAACCAGTACTAGAGTCATTGCATGTGTGTTCTTATACTAAAACCACAAATCAGTACTAGAGTCATTGCATGTGTGTTCTTTTCCACAAACCACACATGGATCCACCAGTGGTCATTGCATGTGTGTTCTTTCCACAAACCACATATGGATCAACCAGTGTCATTGCATGTGTGTTCTTTCCACAAATCACACATGGATCAACCACTAGATTCATTGCATGTTTGTTCTTATACTAAAACCACAAACCAGCACTAGAGTCATTGCATGTGTGTTCTTTTCACAAACCAGACATGGATCCACAAGTGGTCATTGCATGTGTGTTATTTCCACAAACCACACATGGATCAACCACTAGAGTCATTGCATGTGTGTTCTTTCCACAAACCACATATGGATCAACCACTAGAGTCATTGCATGTGTGTTCTTATACTAAAACCAACACTAGAGTCATTGCATGTGTGTTCTTTTCACAAACCACACATGGATCAACCACTAGAGTCATTGCATGTGTGTTATTTCCACAAACAAACATGGATCAACCACTAGAGTCATTGCATGTGTGTTCTTTTCACAAACCACACATGGATCAACCACCAGAGTCATTGCATGTGTGTTATTTCCACAAACCACACATGGATCAACCACTAGAGTCATTGCATGTGTGTTCTTTCCACGAACCACACAAGGATCAACCACTAGAGTCATTGCATGTTTGTTCTTATAATAAAATCACAAACCAACACTAGAGTCATTGCATGTGTGTTCTTTTCCACAAACCACACATGGATCCACCACTAGAGTCATTGCATGTGTGTTCTTTCCACAAACCACGTATGGATCAACCACTAGAGTCATTGCATGTGTTCTTTCCACAAACCACACATGGATCAACCACTAGATTCATTGCATGTTTGTTCTTATACTAAAACCACAAACCAGCACTAGAGTCATTGCATGTGTGTTCTTTTCACAAACCACACATGGATCCACAAGTGGTCATTGCATGTGTGTTATTTCCACAAACCACACATGGATCAACCACTAGAGTCATTGCATGTGTGTTCTTTCCACAAACCACATATGGATCAACCACTAGAGTCATTGCATGTGTGTTCTTATACTAAAACCAACACTAGAGTCATTGCATGTGTGTTCTTTTCACAAACCACACATGGATCAACCACTAGAGTCATTGCATGTGTGTTATTTCCACAAACAACAAACAAACATGGATCAACCACTAGAGTCATTGCATGTGTGTTCTTATACTAAAACCACACATGGATCCCCTAGTGGTCAGTGCATGTGTGTTCTTTCCACAAACCACATATGGATCAACCAGAGTGATTGCATGTGTGTTCTTTCCACAAACCACACATGGATCAACCACTAGTGTCATTGCATGTTTGTTCTAATACTAAAACCACAAACCAGCACTAGAGTCATTGCATGTGTGTTCTTTTCCACAAACCACACATGGATCCACTAGAGGTCATTGCATGTGTGTTATTTCCACAAACCACACATGGATCAACCACTAGAGTCATTGCATGTGTGTTATTTCCACAAACCACATATGGATCAACCACTAGAGTCATTGCATGTGTGTTCTTATACTAAAACCAACACTAGAGTCATTGCATGTGTGTTCTTTTCACAAACCACACATGGATCAACCACTAGAGTCATTGCATGTGTGTTATTTCCACAAACCACACATGGATCAACCACTAGAATCATTGCATGTGTGTTCTTATACTAAAACCACAAACTAGTACTAGAGTCATTGCATGTGTGTTCTTATACTAAAACCACAAATCAGTACTAGAGTCATTGCATGTGTGTTCTTTTCCACAAACCACACATGGATCCACCAGTGGTCATTGCATGTGTGTTCTTTCCACAAACCACATATGGATCAACCAGTGTCATTGCATGTGTGTTCTTTCCACAAACCACACATGGATCAACCACTAGATTCATTGCATGTTTGTTCTTATACTAAAACCACAAACCAGCACTAGAGTCATTGCATGTGTGTTCTTTTCACAAACCACACATGGATCCACAAGTGGTCATTGCATGTGTGTTATTTCCACAAACCACACATGGATCAACCACTAGAGTCATTGCATGTGTGTTCTTTCCACAAACCACATATGGATCAACCACTAGAGTCATTGCATGTGTGTTCTTATACTAAAACCAACACTAGAGTCATTGCATGTGTGTTCTTTTCACAAACCACACATGGATCAACCACTAGAGTCATTGCATGTGTGTTATTTCCACAAACAAACATGGATCAACCACTAGAGTCATTGCATGTGTGTTCTTTTCACAAACCACACATGGATCAACCACTAGAGTCATTGCATGTGTGTTATTTCCACAAACCACACATGGATCAACCACTAGAGTCATTGCATGTGTGTTCTTTCCACGAACCACACAAGGATCAACCACTAGAGTCATTGCATGTTTGTTCTTATAATAAAACCACAAACCAACACTAGAGTCATTGCATGTGTGTTCTTTTCCACAAACCACACATGGATCCACCACTAGAGTCATTGCATGTGTGTTCTTTCCACAAACCACGTATGGATCAACCACTAGAGTCATTGCATGTGTGTTCTTTCCACAAACCACACATGTGGACCCACCAGTGGTCATTGCATGTGTGTTCTTTCCACAAACCACATATGGATCAACCACTAGAGTCATTGCATGTGTGTTCTTATACTAAAACCAACACTAGAGTCATTGCATGTTTGTTCTTTTCACAAACAAACATGGATCAACCACTAGAGTCATTACATGTGTGTTCTTTTCCACAAACCACACATGGATCCACCAGTGGTCATTGCATGTGTGTTCTTTCCACAAACCACATATGGATCAACCAGAGTGATTGCATGTGTGTTCTTTCCACAAACCACACATGGATCAACCACTAGAGTCATTGCATGTTTGTTCTAATACTAAAACCACAAACCAGCACTAGAGTCATTGCATGTGTGTTCTTTTCCACAAACCACACATGGATCCACTAGAGGTCATTGCATGTGTGTTATTTCCACAAACCACACATGGATCAACCACTAGAGTCATTGCATGTGTGTTCTTTCCACAAACCGCATATGGATCAACCACTAGAGTCATTGCATGTGTGTTCTTATACTAAAACCAACACTAGAGTCATTGCATGTGTGTTCTTTTCACAAACCACACATGGATCAACCACTAGAGTCATTGCATGTGTGTTATTTCCACAAACCACACATGGATCAACCACTAGAATCATTGCATGTGTGTTCTTATACTAAAACCACAAACCAGTACTAGAGTCATTGCATGTGTGTTCTTATACTAAAACCACAAATCAGTACTAGAGTCATTGCATGTGTGTTCTTTTCCACAAACCACACATGGATCCAGCAGTGGTCATTGCATGTGTGTTCTTTCCACAAACCACATATGGATCAACCAGTGTCATTGCATGTGTGTTCTTTCCACAAATCACACATGGATCAACCACTAGATTCATTGCATGTTTGTTCTTATACTAAAACCACAAACCAGCACTAGAGTCATTGCATGTGTGTTCTTTTCACAAACCAGACATGGATCCACAAGTGGTCATTGCATGTGTGTTATTTCCACAAACCACACATGGATCAACCACTAGAGTCATTGCATGTGTGTTCTTTCCACAAACCACATATGGATCAACCACTAGAGTCATTGCATGTGTGTTCTTATACTAAAACCAACACTAGAGTCATTGCATGTGTGTTCTTTTCACAAACCACACATGGATCAACCACTAGAGTCATTGCATGTGTGTTATTTCCACAAACAAACATGGATCAACCACTAGAGTCATTGCATCTGTGTTCTTTTCACAAACCACACATGGATCAACCACCAGAGTCATTGCATGTGTGTTATTTCCACAAACCACACATGGATCAACCACTGGAGTCATTGCATGTGTGTTCTTTCCTAAACCACACATGGATCAACCACTAGAGTCATTGCATGTTTGTTCTTATAATAAAATCACAAACCAACACTAGAGTCATTGCATGTGTGTTCTTTTCCACAAACCACACATGGATCCACCACTAGAGTCATTGCATGTGTGTTCTTTCCACAAACCACGTATGGATCAACCACTAGAGTCATTGCATGTGTGTTCTTTCCACAAACCACACATGGATCAACCACTAGATTCATTGCATGTTTGTTCTTATACTAAAACCACAAACCAGCACTAGAGTCATTGCATGTGTGTTCTTTTCACAAACCACACATGGATCCACAAGTGGTCATTGCATGTGTGTTATTTCCACAAACCACACATGGATCAACCACTAGAGTCATTGCATGTGTGTTCTTTCCACAAACCACATATGGATCAACCACTAGAGTCATTGCATGTGTGTTCTTATACTAAAAGCAACACTAGAGTCATTGCGTGTGTGTTCTTTTCACAAACCACACATGGATCAACCACTAGAGTCATTGCATGTGTGTTATTTCCACAAACAACAAACAAACATGATCAACCACTAGAGTCATTGCATGTGTGTTCTTATACTAAAACCACACATGGATCCACTAGTGGTCAGTGCATGTGTGTTCTTTCCACAAACCACATATGGATCAACCAGAGTGATTGCATGTGTGTTCTTTCCACAAACCACACATGGATCAACCACTAGTGTCATTGCATGTTTGTTCTAATACTAAAACCACAAACCAGCACTAGAGTCATTGCATGTGTGTTCTTTTCCACAAACCACACATGGATCCACTAGAGGTCATTGCATGTGTGTTATTTCCACAAACCACACATGGATCAACCACTATAGTCATTGCATGTGTGTTATTTCCACAAACCACATATGGATCAACCACTAGAGTCATTGCATGTGTGTTCTTATACTAAAACCAACACTAGAGTCATTGCATGTGTGTTCTTTTCATCAACCACACATGGATCAACCACTAGAGTCATTGCATGTGTGTTATTTCCACAAATCACACATGGATCAACCACTAGAATCATTGCATGTGTGTTCTTATACTAAAACCACAAACTAGTACTAGAGTCATTGCATGTGTGTTCTTATACTAAAACCACAAATCAGTACTAGAGTCATTGCATGTGTGTTCTTTTCCACAAACCACACATGGATCCACAAGTGGTCATTGCATGTGTGTTCTTTCCACAAACCACATATGGATCAACCAGTGTCATTGCATGTGTGTTCTTTCCACAAACCACACATGGATCAACCACTAGATTCATTGCATGTTTGTTCTTATACTAAAACCACAAACCAGCACTAGAGTCATTGCATGTGTGTTCTTTTCACAAACCACACATGGATCCACAAGTGGTCATTGCATGTGTGTTATTTCCACAAACCACACATGGATCAACCACTAGAGTCATTGCATGTGTGTTCTTTCCACAAACCACATATGGGTCAACCACTAGTGTCATTGTGTGTGTTCTTATACTAAAACCAACACTAGAGTCATTGCATGTGTGTTCTTTTCACAAACCACACATGGATCAACCACTAGAGTCATTGCATGTGTGTTATTTCCACAAACAAACATGGATCAACCACTAGAGTCATTGCATGTGTGTTCTTTTCACAAACCACACATGGATCAACCACTAGAGTCATTGCATGTGTGTTATTTCCACAAACAAACATGGATCAACCACTAGAGTCATTGCATGTGTGTTCTTTTCCACAATCCACACATGGATCCACCAGTGGTCATTGCATGTGCGTTCTTTCCACAAACCACATATGGATCAACCACTAGTCATTGTGTGTGTGTTCTTTCCACAAACCACACATGGATCAACCACTAGAGTCATTGCTTGTTTGTTCTTATACTAAAACCACAAACCAGCACTAGAGTCATTGCATGTGTGTTCTTTTCCACAAACCACAGATGGATCCGCCACTAGTGTCATTGCATGTATGTTCTTTCCACAAACCACATATGGATCAACCAGAGTCATTTCATGTGTGTTCTTTCCAAAAACCACACATGTGGACCCACCAGTGGTCATTGCATGTGTGTTATTTCCACAAACCACACATGGATCAACCACTAGAGTCATTGCATGTGTGTTCCTTTCACAAACCACACATGGATCAACCACTAGAGTCATTGCATGTGTGTTATTTCCACAAACAAACATGGATCAACCACTAGAGTCATTGCATGTGTGTTCTTTTCACAAACCACACATGGATCAACCACTAGAGTCATTGCATGTGTGTTATTTTCACAAACCACACATGGATCAACCACTAGAGTCATTGCATGTGTGTTCTTTCCACGAACCACACAAGGATCAACCACTAGAGTCATTGCATGTTTGTTATTATAATAAAACCACAAACCAACACTAGAGTCATTGCATGTGTGTTCTTTTCCACAAACCACACATGGATCCACCACTAGAGTCATTGCATGTGTGTTCTTTCCACAAACAACGTATGGATCAACCACTAGAGTCATTGCATGTGTGTTCTTTCCACAAACCACACATGTGGACCCACCAGTGGTCATTGCATGTGTGTTCTTTCCACAAACCACATATGGATCAACCACTAGAGTCATTGCATGTGTGTTCTTTTCCACAAACCACACATGGATCCACCAGTGGTCATTGCATGTGTGTTCTTTCCACAAACCACACATGGATCAACCACTAGAGTCATTGCATGTTTGTTCTAATACTAAAACCACAAACCAGCTGTAAGATCCCTCCTTATTAAAGGAAAAGATCCCTGTGATTGCAATGCTAGTCCCTGGATCATTGCTAGCATCCACAGTTTAAGATGAAGTACACAGATACAAAGGTCGTTTATTACAGTCATTCCAGAGATAAAACATAGTCTTTTACAACTCATGACCAAAGGCCTAGTACAAGAGTTTATGGAATATGTAAATAAACATAAGTCTTCATCTTCATGTGCCACAGGCAAGCATGTTGAGTGTAGACTCATGACTCCTAATCATCATCAGAGTAACCTGCAACATCATAAGTTACAGCCGCAAGGGTCAATACTTTGGAATAGTATTGGCAAGTGATACCTTAGTATATATTTAAGTGGACTATAATACTATATGCATTTGGCTGGTGGAGCTTAGGCTTGCATTGCTCAAAATAGATTTTTCCTTAACTTTTTGAAAACACTAAGTTTTTGCTTGACAAAGTCCATCCCAAGGTATCTACCAATCAGAGACTGAAGATCCACTCCGGGCATCTACCAATCAAAGACTGAAGATCCTTTAACCCTTGTTCACCCATAAGTTTTATTTAGAAATTGGAGTGATGAGATTCTTGAAGTTTCCATGTCTTGATGCTCAAATTGTCCTTTACCAGGGACATGGCTAAGTACTTAGGTTTTACACTCTGCAGAGGTGGTGCACTTTCCCCACAAGTCTTGGTTTCCCAAGAATGATCCTTCAGTAGCCTTTCCTTAGTCAAATGGACGCGTTCCAACCTATCATCCCATCTACCACCCTCTGTCCAAAAGACTAAGTTCCAGCATCCTAAGATCATGGCAGAGCCCATAATGCCAAGTGGTTGCACTTGAAGCTTCTCAACATTTGACAACTCAAATCTCTTTGTTTCCTGGGTGGCCATCCACAAGTGAGATACACTAAGGTAAACCATAGACATGGGCCTTGTGAACCACTCAACCAAAAACCACCAAGCAAGTCCCATTCCACCCAGGAGATTCATTAACTTAGTTGTTTTGTTAAATAAAAACAAGTCCTTAGACTTAGAATAATTTTCAAAGTGTGAATATATAAACCACCCTTGTTTTCTAGTAGCTAGGCTAAGCATGGCATGGCAACTTGTCCTTAGGGAATTTCCTAGCAATTCTAGCATTCTATTCTAAATAGGATTTCCCATCATTAGTTGACAAAAGTAGCATGCAAGTCCTAACAAAATATATCTAATGCAAGTATAAAATATAGGTAGGGAATATTCATGAAGATATCACTTGCCTTGGTAGTGTGGAGAGTAGCACTCGTCACAATCACAATCACTAGCAAAATCTACACACAAAGTTGTAGCATACAATTACACACACAAATATATACAAACAAAAGTATTATGAATGCATGCATGCATGAATCTACCAAGTGATGATTTTTGAAAACTTCAACCAAGCAAGTGCATGAATACAGAAACTAAAACAAGTCACAAAAATAGCCAAGGCAACTTATTTAGCTCTAAACAAAAATACTAAACTAAATCTATACTCAAAAAGACCTCAAACAAGTCTCTGCATTTTAAACACATCTAATGGTTACTATATGCTATATAAAGAGGATAGGCAGAAAGGTCTTGTTTTTCTGAATCCAACGGTATAAAGTTTGCAAAATTCCAACGTGGGGTTCAAAAGATATAGGCATTTGAATTTGGGTCAAATTTCTGTTTTAAATTCTATTTTCAGATCAGCTCCTAGCCACGCGTCATGTTCCTATTCGCCCGTACCGGTTCGCGCTGGATCGAGCTCCACAGCCGTAGGATCTAAATGAAATCTGGCGGCTCAGATCGCGTACCGCTTCGGGGTTAAGTGATCTATCGTAGGCGTTCGATCCAGATCTAACGGCTGCTACTGCCTGGCCAAGAACTGGCGGCGCTGCGCGGTGGCTACCGGCGGCGGAACCGTCGGTCAACGACGTTGCCGATGATGCAGACGGCGAGGAAGAAGGAGGAGTGGCTTACCGGGCTCAGGAGGTCACGGCGAAGCTCGTCGTACTCGCGGTTGGTCAAGGGGCGCTCTGTCACGGCTGCGATTCCTCACCGGAGTTCGCGGCGTCTGCGTCGGGTGGTCGTCGGGGCGTCGCTGGATTACCCCAGGCAAGGCGAGACACGATTAGATTCACCGAGGTGAACCTGAGTGAGCATGAACTAGGAGGCGAGGCGGTCTGGACTTACAGGGTTCGCGGAGTTTGCGGCGTCGGTGGCGGCTAGTCGATGATGTTGAGCTACGGTCCATGCGAGAACAAACGGAATGTGTTAAAAGCGCAGAGGCTTTGAATCAGTTTGCAAGATCGAGAGGCGAAGGGAGCACAGACTCACTGGAATCGCCGGCTTGATGCGTCGGCGGCGAGGCTGAGAGTAATACGCGCACTGGTGGCACTGCAGGTTCGGGGTTTGAGGAGAAGAGAGGAGAGAGGTTCTTATAGCCTGGTCGCGAGAATCACTCGTCCAATAAATCGAATTGACGTCGCGATTTAAACGAAGCCGCGCGTTGATTTGGGGATGAACGGTCGGGCGGGTGGAGACGACGGTGGCGTGGAGAAGGCCCGCTGTCGGCGAGGCGAGTGCAGGTGGGGTCGGGCTGTCATTGGCAGGGCTATGCGGCGTGAGAGAAGAAAAGGAGAACCCGGGTGGGCTTGTTGGCTGGATCCTGGGCTTGCTGGGCCGGACTTTTCTTTTCTTTAAGCTTTTTCTTTTTCTAATTCTATTTTCTGGATGGAATTTGATATGAATTCAAATCCTTTTGAATTCAAACTTCTTTGGGGATTTTTGCAGGGTTCTTGTGGGTTCAAATGCAGTCAAATAACCATGTGGTCACCTTGCAAGGCTTGGTCAAGCTTGGGTCTTTGAAATAAACAGAGACTTTGTCTCTTTGCAAATATTTGAGAATAGGGTTTTGAAACTATTTCTAAATTTTGAATCTTGGGTCAAAAGCTTCTCCTAGCTTTTCCAACCATGGAGGCAAGCAAATAAGATCAAGAACAAACAAATCCCAAAGGGTGATGGCCATTTGAGATAAATTGCCCACATGAAATCATAGCCAAAGTGTATGCTCCTAAATGATTTTGAGAAAAACCCTATATGAATGAATGATGCAAAGATGATATGAATGAGTTTTGAAACATGATTTTTAGGGATGTTACAATCTAACCCCCTTAAAATGAATCTCGCCCTCGAGATTCGGATTGGCTAGCAAAATAGGTGTGGGTGGTCTTTCCGAAGATCATCTTCTCTTTCCCATGTTGCTTCTTCTTCGGAATGATGATTCCATTGTACTTTGCAAAACTTGATAGTCTTTGTTCTTGTGACTCTTTCTGTGGTCTCAAGAATCTTGACAGGCTTTTCTTCATAGGTGAGATCACTTTCTAGTTGAACTTCTTCCAAAGATATGGTATCCCTCAAAGTTGTTTCTTCCATTTCTGGGTGACATTTCTTAAGCTGGCTTACATGAAAAACATTATGGACTGCTGATAGATTTGCTGGTAATTCAATTTCATATGCAACTTCTCCCTTGCGACTTAGAATGTTAAATGGTCCAACATATCTTGGTGCCAACTTTCCTTTGACTCCAAATCTTTTCACTCCACGAAGTGGTGATACTCTAAGATAAGCTTTATCCCCAACTTCGTAAGTGACTTCTCTACGCTTAGCATCTGCGTAGCTTTTCTGTCTAGACTGTGCTATCTTCAATCTGTCTCTAACCAATTTGACCTTTTCTTCGGCGTCTTTGATAAGATCTGGTCCAAACAAACTTCTTTCTCCTACACCATTCCATAGCAATGGGGTGGTACACTTCCTTCCATATAGAAACTCGAATGGTGCCATCCCAATACTAGATTGGTGACTGTTGTTGTAAGAGAACTCTGCGTAAGGCAGACTTTCATCCCAACTTGCTCCATAGTCTAGGGCACATGCCCTCAACATATCTTCAAGAATTTGATTAGTCCTTTCTGTTTGTCCATCAGTTTCAGGATGAAAAGCGCTTTGAATTCCAATCTCGTTCCTAAAGATTCATGAAGCTGTCTCCAAAAGTGAGAAGTGAACTGAGTTCCTCTATCAGACACAATACTCTTAGGTACACCGTGAAGGCATACAATTCTGCTCATGTAGATTTTGGCTAACTTGGCACTAGTATAAGTTGTCTTTACGGGAATAAAATGAGCCACTTTAGTTAGGCGATCTACTACTACCCATATGGAATCATACCCTGACCTGGTCCTTGGTAATCCGGTAATGAAGTCCATACCAATATTTTCCCACTTCCATTCAGGAATAGGCATTGGTTGAAGCAAACCTGCTGGTTTCTGATGCTCCGCTTTCACTCTACTACACACGTCACACAAGGCAATGTGTTCGGCGATGTCTCTTTTGAGATTGTTCCACCAAAATCTTTCTTTCATATCCATGTACATTTTGGTGTTTCCCGGGTGAATAGAATACGGAGAGTTATGGGCTTCTTGTAAAATCAGTTTCCGCAATTCCGGATCTTGTGGAACACAAATACGTTTCTCATGCCATAAAGTACCTTGTTCGTCCACATGGAAACTTTTAGCTTTCCCTTGGCTAATCCTTTCCTTAATCTCTTCGATTTCTTTATCCGTCTTTTGGGCTTCTTTAATCTTATCCAACAGAGTGGGTTGAACATCCAAAGACATGAGATGTCCTTCTGGCACAATCTCCAACCTGAGTTCCTTGAATTGCTTACACAAGTCATCTGGCAATTCACCTTTGGTAAGACCGTTTACAAACGCTTTACGACTTAGAGCATCTGCTACTACATTTGCTTTACCGGGGTGGTATTGCAAACTCAAGTCGTAATCCTTGATAAGTTCTAGCCATCTTCTTTGTCTCATATTGATCTCCTTCTGGGTGAAGATATACTTCAAACTCTTATGATCGGTGAATACTTCACAATGTTTTCCCAAAAGGTAATGTCTCCATGTTTTGAGTGCATGGACAACAGCGGCTAACTCTAAATCATGAGTAGGATAGTTTACTTCATGAGTTTTGAGTTGTCTCGAGGCATAAGCCACAACTTTTCCGCCTTGCATAAGTACGGCTCCTAATCCTTGATGCGAAGCATCACAATACACTTGGAAATCCTTTTCCAAATCTGGTAGGCACAGAACAGGTGCTGACACAAGTCTCTTCTTTAATTCCTGAAAGCTGAGTTCACATCCTTCAGACCAAGCAAATTTCTTATCTTTCTTTAATAATTCCGTCATTGGTTTAGCAACCTTAGAAAAATTTTCAATGAACCTTCTGTAGTAACCTGCTAACCCAAGGAAACTACGAACCTCTTTTACATTCTTAGGAGATTCCCATTCTGTTACGGCTGAAACCTTAGCAGGGTCAACTGCTACACCATCCTTTGTCATAACATGACCAAGAAATCCAACTTCCTCTAACCAAAACTCACACTTGCTAAACTTGGCATAAAGTTTATGTTCCCTTAGTTTCTCAAGTATCAAGCGTAGATGTCTTTCATGTTCCTCCTTGCTCTTGGAGTAGACCAAGATGTCATCGATGAAAACGACAATGAACTTGTCGAGAAATTCCATGAACACTTTGTTCATCATATTCATGAAGTATGCTGGAGCATTGGTTAATCCAAAAGGCATCACAGTGTACTCATACAATCCATACCTTGTGGTAAATGCTGTTTTAGGTATGTCTTGCTCTCTTATCTTGAGTTGAAAATAGCCTGACCGAAGGTCAATATTTGAGAACACACAAGCTCCTTCTAGCTGATCAAACAAGTCATTGATTCTTGGCAAAGGATATTTGTTCTTGATGGTTACCTCGTTGAGAGAACGGTAATCTATGCATAACCTCTGAGTTCTGTCTCTCTTTTCTACGAACAAAACTGGAGCTCCCCAAGATGAAGAACTTGGCTGGATGAATCCTTTCTGCAATTGTTCTCCAAGTTGTTTCTTGAGTTCCTTAAGTTCGTCAACTGACATTTTATAAGGCCTCTTTGCCCTTGGTCCAGAACCTGGTACCAAATCTATTATAAACTCCACATCTCTATCTGGTGGCATTCACAGTAACTCTTAGGAACACATCCGGATACTCACACACAATTGGCACCGTGTCCATGCTAACCCCCTTAAGAGAATTTAGCTTACTCCCTTTAGATCTAAAGTTGGACTTGAATATTATCCTCTTACCTTCAGGGGTCGTGAGTGAAATTGTACGATTTGCACAATCTAGTACTCCCTCATATTTAGCCATCCAATCCATTCCCAAAATTACATCCAATCCTTGGGAATTCAGGATTATTAGGTTTACTGGAAACTTATGTTTTCCGATTTCTATGACTAGATCATGGCATCCTGAGTTTACTATCATTTCTCCACCAGGAGAACTTACTCTTATAGGACACCCAAGGGTTTCTACGGTAGTTCATTTCTTTCGACAAATGCTTTAGATATGAATGAATGAGATGCACGGTGTCAAAGAGAACAAATGCTGAGATGGAATTGAGTCTGAACTTACGGCAGCGACATCGGGCTCTTCATAGACCTCCTCCACATTGATGTGGTTAACCTGTCCTTTCGAAAAGGATTTGGCTTGTTAGGTCCTTCAACTTTCTTTTCGGTGCACTCATTAGCATAATGCCTAGCTTCGTGCATTTGAAGCATTCAACCTGACTGATGTCCCTCTTAGACTGACTTCCACTTCCACTTCCACCTCCACTATGGTGGCTCTTATATCCACTCTTGTGGTTCTTGTACTTATCATTGTCATGACTGCGATGATGCTTGTTGTCATGACGGTTGTGGTTGTGGTGCTTGTTAAACTTCCCATGCTTGTGGGATCCTGAGCTGACATTATCATCATAGTGAGATCGTTTATGAGACGATCCCGAGCTGTGCTTGTCGGAGTGTTTCCTCTTCTTACTCTCGACTTGCTTCATTTTATTCTCCACAATAACAGCCTTGTCACGATGGTGATAAGTGGGAACATACGCCATTGACATTTGCAGATTTAACTCATCATTCAAGCCTTCTAGAAACTTTTCCTTCCTTTTGGCATCGATTATCAACCTCATCCGGTGCATAAGCGCGATTGTTGAACTCTTCAATATATTCACCCTTTGTGGTGGCGCTGCTTCAGGTTGTGAAATTCCTTCTTTTTCAGGCTCATCATACCTGGTGAGATATGAGTGGTGCGAAAACCATCTTCAAATATTGCCCAAGTCACCTCATCAATAGGCGTGGTAATCTGGAAGTTGTCCCACCATGCGGCGGCTGGTCCTTCCAACAGATGTGCTGCAAACCTGACTTTTTCAGCATCTGTGCATCCTACGGTCACTAAGTCTTTGTTCACAGAACGTAGCCAATCATTGGCCACCATGGGATCAGTTGTTCCCGAAAACTTAGCTGGCCTTAGACGCAGAAATCTGGTGAGCATATCAAAACCTGGAGGGTTGTTGTTGTTATTGTTGTTGTTGTTGTTGGGATTGGGGTTGTTGTTGTTGTTGTTATTCTGGTTCTGGATGAACGTCGTCATCATTTGCATAAGCTGTGTCTGCGCATTCATCATTTGTTGCATTTCTGGGGTAATGTTGGGGTTGGGGTTGGTGTTTGCGCGACGGGGAGGCATCTGTGGTTTATTCATATAGAGATAAGAATGAGATACCCTTATATGATTTATGCACAATACATCACACATGCAACACATAGCAAAGCAACACTAGGATAAAATCTAAACAACAAAAATTCTCAAAGTACAATCACACAAGTAGCAAGCCATCCACATGTCGGATGGTCCAACAATCAGTTCATAAATAACAAGTGAGGTAAATAAAGATAACTGAGTAGTCAAATCTACTCGTCGGCATCAATCTCCTCCTCGACAAAGGTAAGACCTGCGTTCTCCATTGCGGTCTTGTTCTCCTCGATGGTAGTGGTCAAAGAGTCGATCTTGGCCTTGAGAGCCCTCTTCTGGGATCGAAGCCTCTCAATCACTGTCTGCTGCTGCTCTAACTCGAAGTCCTTGGACTGTAGTTCCTCGGTCATATCACGAATCCTCTTGTTCCTATCCTGGACACGCTTCTCTTGACTCTTGAACTTACGGTCTTGGGTCTCGAACTTTGCCTCCATCTCCTTGACTATCTCGTCCTGCTGCGCGAAGAGCTTGTCCTTCTCGCGAAGCTGCACCTGGAGCTCGTCATTACTAAGCATGACGTTGGTCCTATCGGTATCCACGTGCCTAATAAGAGTCTCTAAGTCCTGGAGGTACAGGCGTATCGGCTCTGCTGTGACCCTCGAGTCGTCCTCAAAGTCGATGGACTCTCCGTCATCGTCACGCCTTAAAAGCGTGGAAGTGAGTGCCTCTAACCTGTCGGGAGTGACGGCTTGATGCGTCCTATCAGATCCTGCATGACAACCTCCATGCCTCTCCCTGTCATCGTGCATAAGCTTGAAGACGATGGCCTCCGTAGTAGGCTCTGCCTGGCGTCCTGGCTGGTTCACCTTGAAGCCCCAAAGGTCCTTCCTCTCAAACTTGGTGAGTGGGTGCACCGTAATGATAGGAAGAGGGAGATCGAGTAAAGTAGTAAGCTCTACGATACGAGGACCAAAGCAGGTAACTGGAACTCCTCAACAGTGCTGATGGCAATAGGCATCTATTTATAAGATTGAAAAGTTAGAACAACACAATTTAAATTAAACAAGACAACATTCTAGCATAACCATGGAACACAAAATCACACAAGTCATGCATACATAAATCCATTACACAACCAAGGTTCAAACTTTTAAGGTATCATTTTTTTTTTTTGAAAATAAGGTGATAGGTGGTGGTCCAACTAACGAAGTGCGCTTACAATCCTATCTCATTGGATCTGGTGGCTAACACAATGTTCCTAGTGGCAATCACCCTTTCTTGTTCACATGCTTCTATCACTAAGTCTATGATATCTCCTCTTAAGGATTGGTTGGTGATTTCCAACTCTTGGGTATGTTCCTTCTCTTTCTCTAAGTCTTTTTGGAGGTTGAGCATCTTGCATTTGACTCTAGCACTTAGTTCTTTGATAGTCTTCCAAGCTGCTTCTTTTGCTGACTCAAAGAATGTGGTGTGCATAAAAGTGTTGGTGTACATGCAAAAGCCCTTCTCTTTGTGGTTGTCTTCCTTGTTCTTGTACAAGTGAAGTTGCACCCACCAATACTCCACTCCATCCTCCATTACTGGAAAGCCCTTGTACACTGCTGCACCATGTACTCCCATGGTCTCCATGAGGTCCTTGAGAATCTTGGGAAACTCAGTCTCACACTCCAAGGTCATGGTCATGAGTGGTCCTTTCTTCACGGCTTCGTTGACGGAGTTCATCTACAAATAGAGATGAGAAGAAGAAGATTAGAAAAGTTTACGAGAAGAATAGACAAGTGTAGAAGAAGTTAAAAAATTTCCTTAATGGTTTCCAATCCTAGGGTCATAATCCTACAGGCAACACAGTGCTCTGATACCATCTGTAAGATCCCTCCTTATTAAAGGAAAAGATCCCTGTGATTGCAATGCTAGTCCCTGGATCATTGCTAGCATCCACAGTTTAAGATGAAGTACACAGATACAAAGGTCGTTTATTACAGTCATTCCAGAGATAAAACATAGTCTTTTACAACTCATGACCAAAGGCCTAGTGCAAGAGTTTATGGAATATGTAAATAAACATAAGTCTTCATCTTCATGTGCCATAGGCAAGCATGTTGAGTGTAGACTCATGACTCCTAATCATCATCAGAGTAACCTGCAACATCATAAGTTACAGCCGCAAGGGTCAATACTTTGGAATAGTATTGGCAAGTGATACCTTAGTATATATTTAAGTGGACTATAATACTATATGCATTTGGCTGGTGGAGCTTAGGCTTGCATTGCTCAAAATAGATTTTTCCTTAACTTTTGAAAACACTAAGTTTTTGCTTGACAAAGTCCATCCCAAGGTATCTACCAATCAGAGACTGAAGATCCACTCCGGGCATCTACCAATCAAAGACTGAAGATCCTTTAACCCTTGTTCACCCATAAGTTTTATTTAGAAATTGGAGTGATGAGATTCTTGAAGTTTCCATGTCTTGATGCTCAAATTGTCCTTTACCAGGGACATGGCTAAGTACTTAGGTTTTACACTCTGCAGAGGTGGTGCACTTTGCCCACAAGTCTTGGTTTCCCAAGAATGATCCTTGATAGCCTTTCCTTAGTCAAATGGACGCTCCAACCTATCATCCCATCTACCACCCTCTGTCCAAAGACTAAGTTCCAGATCCTAAGATCATGGCAGAGCCCATAATGCCAAGTGGTTGCACTTGAAGCTTCTCAACATTTGACAACTCAAATCTCTTTGTTTCCTGGGTGGCCATCCACAAGTGAGATACACTAAGGTAAACCATAGACATGGGCCTTGTGAACCACTCAACCAAAACCACCAAGCAAGTCCCATTCCACCGGAGATTCATTAACTTAGTTGTTTTGTTAAATAAAACAAGTCCTTAGACTTAGAATAATTTTCAAAGTGTGAATATATAAACCACCCTTGTTTTCTAGTAGCTAGGCTAAGCATGGCATGGCAACTTGTCCTTAGGGAATTTCCTAGCAATTCTAGCATTCTATTCTAAATAGGATTTCCATCATTAGTTGACAAAAGTAGCATGCAAGTCCTAACAAAATATATCTAATGCAAGTATAAAATATAGGTAGGGAATATTCATGAAGATATCACTTGCCTTGGTAGTGTGGAGAGTAGCACTCGTCACAATCACAATCACTAGCAAAATCTACACACAAAGTTGTAGCATACAATTACACACACAAATATATACAAACAAAAGTATTATGAATGCATGCATGCATGAATCTACCAAGTGATGATTTTTGAAAACTTCAACCAAGCAAGTGCATGAATACAGAAACTAAAACAAGTCACAAAAATAGCCAAGGCAACTTATTTAGCTCTAAACAAAAATACTAAACTAAATCTATACTCAAAAAGACCTCAAACAAGTCTCTGCATTTTAAACACATCTAATGGTTACTATATGCTATATAAAGAGGATAGGCAGAAAGGTCTTGTTTTTCTGAATCCAACGGTATAAAGTTTGCAAAATTCCAACGTGGGGTTCAAAAGATATAGGCATTTGAATTTGGGTCAAATTTCTGTTTTAAATTCTATTTTCAGATCAGCTCCTAGCCACGCGTCATGTTCCTATTCGCCCGTACCGGTTCGCGCTGGATCGAGCTCCACAGCCGTAGGATCTAAATGAAATCTGGCGGCTCAGATCGCGTACCGCTTGAGTTAAGTGATCTATCGTGGCGTTCGATCGAATCTAACGTTTGCTACTCTGGCCAAGAACGGCGGCGGCATGGCTACCGGTGGTGGACCGTCGGTCAACGACGTTGCCGATGATGCAGACGGCGAGGAAGAAGGAGGAGTGGCTTACCGGGCTCAGGAGGTCACGGCGAAGCTCGTCGTACTCGCGGTTGGTCAAGGGGCGCTCTGTCACGGCTGCGATTCCTCACCGGAGTTCGAGGCGGCGTCGGGTGCGTCGGGTGGTCGTCGGGGACGTCGCTGTGGATTACCCCAAGGCAAGGCGAGGACACAGTTAGATTCACCGAGTGAACACGATGGTGAGCATGAACTAGGGCGGCGGCGATCGGACTTAGGGTTCGCCGGGTTACGTAGATACGGGGCGTCGGTGGCGGCTAGTCGATGATGTTGCGAAGCTACGGTCCATGCGAAAACGGAATGTGTTAAAAAGCCTTGAGGCTCACTGAATCAGTTTGCAAGATCGAGAGGCGGAGGCCCTGGACTCACCGGAATTCGCGGCGCATCGCCGGAGACGGGGCTACAGAGAGTAATACGCGCTGGTGGCACTGGGTTCGGGGTTTGGTGAGAAGAGAGAGGAGAGAGGGGTTCTTATAGCCTGGTCGCGAGCGAGAATCACTCGTCCAATAAATCGAATTGACGTCGCGATTTAAACACAGAAACGCCCGCGTTGATTTGGGGATGAACGGGTCGTGCGGGTGGAGACGACGGTGACGTGGAGAAGGCCGCTTTGTCGGCGAGGAGCGAGTGCAGGTGGGGCTGTCGTAATTTAGCGTGTGCTTGTGCGTGAGAAGAAAAAGGAGAACCCGGGTGGGCTTGTTGGCTGGATCCGCTGGGCGGATTCGGCAGCTGACTTTTTCTTTTCTTTAAGCTTTTTCTTTTTCTAATTCTATTTTCTGGATGGAATTTGATATGAATTCAAATCCTTTTGAATTCAAACTTCTTTGGGGATTTTTGCAGGGTTCTTGTGGGTTCAAATGCAGTCAAATAACCATGTGGTCACCTTGCAAGGCTTGGTCAAGCTTGGGTCTTTGAAATAAACAGAGACTTTGTCTCTTTGCAAATATTTGAGAATAGGGTTTTGAAACTATTTCTAAATTTTGAATCTTGGGTCAAAAGCTTCTCCTAGCTTTTCCAACCATGGAGGCAAGCAAATAAGATCAAGAACAAACAAATCCCAAAGGGTGATGGCCATTTGAGATAAATTGCCCACATGAAATCATAGCCAAAGTGTATGCTCCTAAATGATTTTGAGAAAAACCCTATATGAATGAATGATGCAAAGATGATATGAATGAGTTTTGAAACATGATTTTTAGGGATGTTACACCAGCACTAGAGTCATTGCATGTGTGTTCTTTTCTACAAACCACACATGGATCCACTAGAGGTCATTGCATGTGTGTTATTTCCACAAACCACACATGGATCAACCACTAGAGTCATTGCATGTGTGTTATTTCCACAAACCACACATGGATCAACCACTAGAGTCATTGCATGTGTGTTCTTTCCACAAACCGCATATGGATCAACCACTAGAGTCATTGCATGTGTGTTCTTATACTAAAACCAACACTAGAGTCATTGCATGTGTGTTCTTTCATAAACCACATATGGATCCATTGGTCATTGCATGTGTGTTATTTCCACAAACCACACATGGATCAACCACTAGAGTCATTGCATGTGTGTTATTTCCACAAACCACACATGGATCAACCACTAGAGTCATTGCATGTGTGTTATTTCCACAAACCACACATGGATCAACCACTAGAGTCATTGCATGTGTGTTCTTTCCACAAACCACACATGTATCAACACTAGAGTCATTGCATGTGTGTTCTTTCCACAAACCACACATGGATCAACCACTGGTCATTTAATGTGTGTTATTTTCAAAAAACCACATGGATCCACCAGTGGTCATTACATGTGTGTTCTTTCCACAAACCACATGGATCAACCAGAGTCATTGCATGTGTGTTCTTTCCACAAACCACACATGGATCAACCACTAGAGTCATTGCATGTTTGTTCTTATACTAAAACCACAAACCAGCACTAGAGTCATTGCGTGTGTTCTTTTCCACAAACCACATGGATCCACTAGACTCATTGCATGTGTGTTCTTTCCACAAACAACTTATGGATCAACCACTGAGTCATTGCATGTGTGTTCTTTCCACAAACCACATGGACCCACTAGAGTCATTGCATGTGTGTTCTTATACTAAAACCAACACTAGAGTCATTGCATGTGTGTTCTTTCACAAACCACATGAATCCACCACTAGAGTCATTGCATGTGTGTTCTTTCCACAAACCACACATGGATCAACCACTAGAGTCATTGCATGTGTGTTCTTTCCACAAACCACATATGGATCAACCAGTGGTAATTGCATGTGTGTTCTTTCCACAAACCACTTATGGATCCATTAGAGTCATTGCATGTGTGTTATTTTCACAAACCACACATGGATCAACCACTAGAGTCATTGCATGTGTGTTATTTCCACAAACCACATATGGATCAACCACTAGAGTCATTGCATGTGTATTCTTTCCACAAACCACACATGGATCCACCACTAGAGTCATTGCATGTGTGTTCTTATACAAACCACACATGGATCAACCACTAGAGTCATTGCATGTGTGTTCTTTCCACAAACCACATATGGATCAACCAGAGTCATTGCATGTGTGTTCTTTCCACAAACCACACATGGATCCACCACTAGAGTCATTGCATGTGTGTTCTTTCCACAAACCACATATGGATCAACCACTAGAGTCATTGCATGTGTGTTCTTTCCACAAACCACACATGGATCAACCACTAGAGTCATTGCATGTGTGTTCTTATCCAAAAACCACTTATCGATCCACTAGAGTCATTGCATGTGTGTTCTTTTCCACAAACCACACATGGATCCACTAGACTCATTGCATGTGTGTTCTTTTCCACTAACAACTTATGGATCAACTAGTGGTCATTGCATGTGTGTTATTTCCACAAACCACACATGGATAAACCACTAGAGTCATTGCATGTGTGTTATTTCCATAAACCACACATGGATCCACCACTTTCATTGAATGTGTGTTCTTTCCACAAACCAGACATCGATCAACCACTAGAGTCATTGCATGTGTGTTCTTTCCACAAACCACATATGGATCAACTAGTGGTCATTGCATGTGTGTTCTTTTCCATAAACCACTTATGGATCCATTACAGTCATTGCATGTGTGTTATTTCCACAAACCACACATGGATCAACCACTAGAGTCATTGCATGTGTGTTATTTCCACAAACCACACATGGATCAACCACTAGAGTCATTGCATGTGTGTTCTTTTCCACAAACCACACATGGATCCACCACTAGAGTCATTGCATGTGTGTTCTTATACTAAAACCAACACTAGAGTCATTGCATGTGTGTTCTTTCCACAAACCACACATGGATCAACCAGTGGTCATTGCATGTGTGTTCTTTTCCACAAACCACACATGGATCCACTAGTGGTCATTGCATGTGTGTTCTTTCCACAAACCACATATGGATCAACCAGAGTCATTGCATGTGTGTTCTTTCCACAAACCACACATGGATCAACCACTAGAGTCATTGCATGTTTGTTCTTATACTAAAACCACAAACCAACACTAGAGTCATTGCATGTGTGTTCTTTTCCACAAACCACACATGGATCCACTAGACTCATTGCATGTGTGTTATTTTCCACAAACAACTTATGGATCAACCAGTGGTCATTGCATGTGTGTTCTTTTCACAAACCACATGTGGACCCACTAGAGTCATTGCATGTGTGTTCTTATACTAAAACTAGCACTAGAGTCATTGCATGTGTGTTCTATCCATAAACCACACATGGATCCACCACTGTCATTGCATGTGTGTTCTTTCCACAAACCACACATGGATCAACCACTAGAGTCATTGCATGTGTGTTCTTTCCACAAACCACATATGGATCAACTAGTGGTCATTGCATGTGTGTTCTTTTCCATAAACCACTTATGGATCCATTACAGTCATTGCATGTGTATTATTTCCACAAACCACACATGGATCAACCACTAGAGTCATTGCATGTGTGTTATTTCCACAAACCACACATGGATCAACCACTAGAGTCATTGCATGTGTGTTATTTCCACAAACCACACATGGATAAACCACTAGAGTCATTGCATGTGTGTTCTTATACTAAAACCAACACTAGAGTCATTGCATGTGTGTTCTTTCCACAAACCACACATGGATCAACCAGTGGTCATTGCATGTGTGTTCTTTTCCACAAACCACACATGGATCCACCAGTGGTCATTGCATGTGTGTTCTTTCCACAAACCACATATGGATCAACCAGAGTCATTGCATGTGTGTTCTTTCCACAAACCACACATGGATCAACCACTAGAGTCATTACATGTTTGTTCTTATACTAAAACCACAAACCAGCACTAGAGTCATTGCATGTGTGTTCTTTTCCACAAACCACACATGGATCCACTAGACTCATTGCATGTGTGTTCTTTTCCACAAACAACTTATGGATCAACCAGTGGTCATTGCATGTGTGTTCTTTTCACAAACCACATGTGGACCCACTAGAGTCATTGCATGTGTGTTCTTATACTAAAACTAGCACTAGAGTCATTGCATGTGTGTTCTATCCATAAACCACACATGGATCCACCACTGTCATTGCATGTGTGTTCTTTCCACAAACCACACATGGATCAACCACTAGAGTCATTGCATGTGTGTTCTTTCCACAAACCACATATGGATCAACTAGTGGTCATTGCATGTGTGTTCTTTTCCATAAACCACTTATGGATCCATTACAGTCATTGCATGTGTGTTATTTCCACAAACCACACATGGATCAACCACTAGAGTCATTGCATGTGTGTTATTTCCACAAACCACACATGGATCAACCACTAGAGTCATTGCATGTGTGTGTTCTTTTCCACAAACCACACATGGATCCACCACTAGAGTCATTGCATGTGTGTTCTTATACTAAAACCAACACTAGAGTCATTGCATGTGTGTTCTTTCCACAAACCACACATGGATCAACCAGTGGTCATTGCATGTGTGTTCTTTTCCACAAACCACACATGGATCCACCAGTGGTCATTGCATGTGTGTTCTTTCCACAAACCACATATGGATCAACCAGTGGTCATTGCATGTGTGTTCTTTCCACAAACCACACATGGATCAACCACTAGAGTCATTACATGTTTGTTCTTATACTAAAACCACAAACCAACACTAGAGTCATTGCATGTGTGTTCTTTTCCACAAACCACACATGGATCCACTAGACTCATTGCATGTGTGTTCTTTTCCACAAACAACTTATGGATCAACCAGTGGTCATTGCATGTGTGTTCTTTTCACAAACCACATGTGGACCCACTAGAGTCATTGCATGTGTGTTCTTATACTAAAACTAGCACTAGAGTCATTGCATGTGTGTTCTATCCATAAACCACACATGGATCCACCACTGTCATTGCATGTGTGTTCTTTCCACAAACCACACATGGATCAACCACTAGAGTCATTGCATGTGTGTTCTTTCCACAAACCACATATGGATCAACTAGTGGTCATTGCATGTGTGTTCTTTTCCATAAACCACTTATGGATCCATTACAGTCATTGCATGTGTATTATTTCCACAAACCACACATGGATCAACCACTAGAGTCATTGCATGTGTGTTATTTCCACAAACCACACATGGATCAACCACTAGAGTCATTGCATGTGTGTTATTTCCACAAACCACACATGGATAAACCACTAGAGTCATTGCATGTGTGTTCTTATACTAAAACCAACACTAGAGTCATTGCATGTGTGTTCTTTCCACAAACCACACATGGATCAACCAGTGGTCATTGCATGTGTGTTCTTTTCCACAAACCACACATGGATCCACCAGTGGTCATTGCATGTGTGTTCTTTCCACAAACCACATATGGATCAACCAGAGTCATTGCATGTGTGTTCTTTCCACAAACCACACATGGATCAACCACTAGAGTCATTGCATGTTTGTTCTTATACTAAAACCACAAACCATCACTAGAGTCATTGCATGTGTGTTCTTTTCCACAAACCACACATGGATCCACTAGACTCATTGCATGTGTGTTCTTTTCCACAAACAACTTATGGATCAACCAGTGGTCATTGCATGTGTGTTCTTTTCACAAACCACATGTGGACCCACTAGAGTCATTGCATGTGTGTTCTTATACTAAAACTAGCACTAGAGTCATTGCATGTGTGTTCTATCCATAAACCACACATGGATCCACCACTGTCATTGCATGTGTGTTCTTTCCACAAACCACACATGGATCAACCACTAGAGTCATTGCATGTGTGTTCTTTACACAAACCACATATGGATGACCTAGTGGTCATTGCATGTGTGTTCTTTTCCATAAACCACTTATGGATCCATTACATGCATTGCATGTGTGTTATTTCCACAAACCACATATGGATCAACCACTAGAGTCATTGCATGGGTGTTATTTCCACAAACCACACATGGATCAACCACTAGAGTCATTGCATGTGTGTTATTTTCCACAAACCACACATGGATCCACCACTAGAGTCATTGCATGTGTGTTCTTATACTAAAACCAACACTAGGGTCATTGCATGTGTGTTCTTTCCACAAACTACACATGGATCAACCAGTGGTCATTGCATGTGTGTTCTTTTCCAATAACCACACATGGATCCACCAGTGGTCATTGCATGTGTGGTCTTTCCACAAACAACATATGGATCAACCAGAGTCATTGCATGTGTGTTCTTTCCACAAACCACACATGGATCAACCACTAGAGTCATTGCATGTTTGTTCTTATACTAAAACCACAAACCATCACTAGAGTCATTGCATGTGTGTTCTTTTCCACAAACCACACATGGATCCACTAGACTCATTGCATGTGTGTTCTTTTCCACAAACAACTTATGGATCAACCAGTGGTCATTGCATGTGTGTTCTTTTCACAAACCACATGTGGACCCACTAGAGTCATTACATGTGTGTTCTTATACTAAAACTAGCACTAGAGTCATTGCATGTGTGTTCTATCCATAAACCACACATGGATCCACCACTGTCATTGCATGTGTGTTCTTTCCACAAACCACACATGGATCAACCACTAGAGTCATTGCATGTGTGTTCTTTCCACAAACCACATATGGATCAACTAGTGGTCATTGCATGTGTGTTCTTTTCCATAAACCACTTATGGATCCATTACAGTCATTGCATGTGTATTATTTCCACAAACCACACATGGATCAACCACTAGAGTCATTGCATGTGTGTTATTTCCACAAACCACACATGGATCAACCACTAGAGTCATTGCATGTGTGTTATTTCCACAAACCACACATGGATCCACCACTAGAGTCATTGCATGTGTGTTCTTATACTAAAACCAACACTAGAGTCATTGCATGTGTGTTCTTTCCACAAACCACACATGGATCAACCAGTGGTCATTGCATGTGTGTTCTTTTCCACAAACCACACATGGATCCACCAGTGGTCATTGCATGTGTGTTCTTTCCACAAACCACATATGGATCAACCAGAGTCATTGCATGTGTGTTCTTTCCACAAACCACACATGGATCAACCACTAGAGTCATTACATGTTTGTTCTTATACTAAAACCACAAACCAGCACTAGAGTCATTGCATGTGTGTTCTTTTCCACAAACCACACATGGATCCACTAGACTCATTGCATGTGTGTTCTTTTCCACAAACAACTTATGGATCAACCAGTGGTCATTGCATGTGTGTTCTTTTCACAAACCACATGTGGACCCACTAGAGTCATTGCATGTGTGTTCTTATACTAAAACTAGCACTAGAGTCATTGCATGTGTGTTCTATCCATAAACCACACATGGATCCACCACTGTCATTGCATGTGTGTTCTTTCCACAAACCACACATGGATCAACCACTAGAGTCATTGCATGTGTGTTCTTTCCACAAACCACATATGGATCAACTAGTGGTCATTGCATGTGTGTTCTTTTCCATAAACCACTTATGGATCCATTACAGTCATTGCATGTGTATTATTTCCACAAACCACACATGGATCAACCACTAGAGTCATTGCATGTGTGTTATTTCCACAAACCATACCATGGATCAACCACTAGAGTCATTGCATGTGTGTTAATTCCATGAACCACAAATGGATCAACCACTAGAGTCATTGCATGTGTCTAGAGTCATTGCATGTGTGTTCTTTTCCACAAACCACACATGGATCCACCACTAGAGTCATTGCATGTGTGTTCTTATACTAAAACCAACAATAGAGTCATTGCATGTGTGTTCTTTCCACAAACCACACATGGATCAACCAGAGTCATTGCATGTGTGTTCTTTTCACAAACCACACATGGATCCACCAGTGGTCATTGCATGTGTGTTCTTTCCACAAACCACATATGGATCAACCAGAGTCATTGCATGTGTGTTCTTTCCACAAACCACACATGGATCAACCACTAGAGTCATTGCATGTTTGTTCTTATACTAAAACCACAAACCAGCACTAGAGTCATTGCATGTGTGTTCTTTTCCACAAACCACACATGGATCCACTAGACTCGTTGCATGTGTGTTCTTTTCCACAAACAACTTATGGATCAACCAGTGGTCATTGCATGTGTGTTCTTTTCACAAACCACATGTGGACCCACTAGAGTCATTGCATGTGTGTTCTTATACTAAAACTAGCACTAGAGTCATTGCATGTGTGTTCTATCCACAAACCACACATGGATCCACCACTGTCATTGCATGTGTGTTCTTTCCACAAGCCACACATGGATCAACCACTAGAGTCATTGCATGTGTGTTCTTTACACAAACCACATATGGATGACCTAGTGGTCATTGCATGTGTGTTCTTTTCCATAAACCACTTATGGATCCATTACATGCATTGCATGTGTGTTATTTCCACAAACCACACATGGATCAACCACTAAAGTCATTGCATGTGTGTTATTTCCACAAACCACACATGGATCAACCACTAGAGTCATTGCATGTGTGTTATTTTCCACAAACCACACATGGATCCACCACTAGAGTCATTGCATGTGTGTTCTTATACTAAAACCAACACTAGAGTCATTGCATGTGTGTTCTTTCCACAAACCACACATGGATCAACCAATGGTCATTGCATGTGTGTTCTTTTCCACAAACAACACATGGATCCACCAGTGGCCATTGCATGTGTGTTCTTTCCAGAAACAACACATGGATCCACTAGTGGTCATTTCATGTGTGTTCTTTCCACAAACCACACATGGATCAACCACTAGAGTCATTACATGTTTGTTCTTATACTAAAACCACAAACCAACACTAGAGTCATTGCATGTGTGTTCTTTTCCACAAACCACTCATGGATCCACTAGACTCATTGCATGTGTGTTATTTTCCACAAACAACTTATGGATCAACCAGTGGTCATTGCATGTGTGTTCTTTTTTCACAAACCACATGTGGACCCACTAGAGTCATTGCATGTGTGTTCTTATACTAAAACTAGCACTAGAGTCATTGCATGTGTGTTCTATCCATAAACCACACATGGATCCACCACTGTCATTGCATGTGTGTTCTTTCCACAAACCACACATCGATCAACCACTAGAGTCATTGCATGTGTGTTCTTTCCACAAACCACATATGGATCAACTAGTGGTCATTGCATGTGTGTTCTTTTCCATAAACCACTTATGGATCCATTACAGTCATTGCATGTGTATTATTTCCACAAACCACACATGGATCAACCACTAGAGTCATTGCATGTGTGTTATTTCCACAAACCAGACATGGATCAACCACTAGAGTCATTGCATGTGTGTTATTTCCACAAACCACACATGGATAAACCACTAGAGTCATTGCATGTGTGTTCTTATACTAAAACCAACACTAGAGTCATTGCATGTGTGTTCTTTCCACAAACCACACATGGATCAACCAGTGGTCATTGCATGTGTGTTCTTTTCCACAAACCACACATGGATCCACCAGTGGTCATTGCATGTGTGTTCTTTCCACAAACCACATATGGATCAACCAGAGTCATTGCATGTGTGTTCTTTCCACAAACCACACATGGATCAACCACTAGAGTCATTGCATGTTTGTTCTTATACTAAAACCACAAACCATCACTAGAGTCATTGCATGTGTGTTCTTTTCCACAAACCACACATGGATCCACTAGACTCATTGCATGTGTGTTCTTTTCCACAAACAACTTATGGATCAACCAGTGGTCATTGCATGTGTGTTCTTTTCACAAACCACATGTGGACCCACTAGAGTCATTGCATGTGTGTTCTTATACTAAAACTAGCACTAGAGTCATTGCATGTGTGTTCTATCCATAAACCACACATGGATCCACCACTGTCATTGCATGTGTGTTCTTTCCACAAACCACACATGGATCAACCACTAGAGTCATTGCATGTTTGTTCTTTCCACACACCTCATATGTTTCAACCAGTGGTCATTTGATTTGTGTTCTTTTCCATAAACCACTTATGGATCCATTACAGTCATTGCATGTGTATTATTTCCACAAACCACACATGGATCAACCACTAGAGTCATTGCATGTGTGTTATTTCCACAAACCAGACATGGATCAACCACTAGAGTCATTGCATGTGTGTTATTTCCACAAACCACACATGGATCAACCACTAGAGTCATTGCATGTGTGTTCTTATACTAAAACCAACACTAGAGTCATTGCATGTGTGTTCTTTCCACAAACCACACATGGATCAACCAGTGGTCATTGCATGTGTGTTCTTTTCCACAAACCACACATGGATCCACCAGTGGTCATTGCATGTGTGTTCTTTCCACAAACCACATATGGATCAACCAGAGTCATTGCATGTGTGTTCTTTCCACAAACCACACATGGATCAACCACTAGAGTCATTGCATGTTTGTTATTAAAAAAAAACCACAAACCATCACTAGAGTCATTGCATGTGTGTTCTTTTCCAAAAACCACACATGGATCCACTAGACTCATTGCATGTGTGTTCTTTTCCACAAACAACTTATGGATCAACCAGTGGTCATTGCATGTGTGTTCTTTTCACAAACCACATGTGGACCCACTAGAGTCATTGCATGTGTGTTCTTTCCACAAACCACACATGGATCAACCACTAGAGTTATTGCATGTGTGTTCTTTCCACAAACCACATATGGATCAACCAGTGGTCATTGCATGTGTGTTCTTTTCCATAAAACACTTATGGATCCATTACAGTCATTGCATGTGTGTTATTTCCACAAACCACATATGGATCAACCACTAGAGTCATTGCATGTGTGTTATTTCCACAAACCACATATGGATCAACCACTAGAGTTATTGCATGTGTGTTATTTTCCACAAACCACACATGGATCCACCACTAGAGTCATTGCATGTGTGTTCTTATACTAAAACCAACAGTAGAGTCATTGCATGTGTGTTCTTTCCACAAACCACACATGGATCAACCAGTGGTCATTGCATGTGTGTTCTTTCCACAAACCACACATGGATCCACTGGATCCACCAGTGGTCATTGCATGTGTGTTCTTTCCACAAACCACATATGGATCAACCAAAGTCATTGCATGTGTGTTCTTTCCACAAACCACATATGGATCAACCACTAGAGTCATTACATGTTTGTTCTTATACTAAACCACAAACCAGCACTAGAGTCATTGCATGTGCGTTGTTTTCCACAAACCACACATGGATCCACTAGACTCATTGCATGTGTGTTCTTTTCCACAAACAACTTCTAGATCAGCAGTGGTCATTGCATGTGTGTTCTTTTCACAAACTACATGTGGACCCACTAGAGTCATTGCATGTGTGTTCTTATACTAAAACTAACACTAGAGTCATTGCATGTGTGTTCTATCCACAAACCACACATGGATCCAACACTGTCATTGCATGTGTGTTCTTTCCACAAACCACACATGGATCAACCACTAGAGTCATTGCATGTGTGTTCTTTCCACAAACCACATATGGATAACCCAGTGGTCATTGCATGTGTGTTCTTTTCCATAAACCACTTATGGATCCATTACAGTCATTGCATGTGTGCTATTTCCACAAACCACATATGGATCAACCACTAGAGTCATTGCATGTGTGTTATTTCCACAAACCACACATGGATCAACCACTAGAGTCATTGCATGTGTGTGTTATTTTCCACAAACCACACATGGATCCACCACTAGAGTCATTGCATGTGTGTTCTTATACTAAAACCAACAGTAGAGTCATTGCATGTGTGTTCTTTCCACAAACCACACATGGATCAACCAATGGTCATTGCATGTGTGTTCTTTTCCACAAACAACACATGGATCCACCAGTGGTCATTGCATGTGTGTTCTTTCCACAAACCACATATGGATCAACCAGAGTCATTGCATGTGTGTTCTTTCCACAAACCGCACATGGATCAACCACTAGAGTCATTACATGTTTGTTCTTATACTAAAACCACAAACCAGCACTAGAGTCATTGCATGTGTGTTCTTTTCCACAAACCACTCATGGATCCACTAGACTCATTGCATGTGTGTTATTTTCCACAAACAACTTATGGATCAACCAGTGGTCATTGCATGTGTGTTCTTTTTTCACAAACCACATGTGGACCCACTAGAGTCATTGCATGTGTGTTCTTATACTAAAACTAGCACTAGAGTCATTGCATGTGTGTTCTATCCATAAACCACACATGGATCCACCACTGTCATTGCATGTGTGTTCTTTCCACAAACCACACATCGATCAACCACTAGAGTCATTGCATGTGTGTTCTTTCCACAAACCACATATGGATCAACTAGTGGTCATTGCATGTGTGTTCTTTTCCATAAACCACTTATGGATCCATTACAGTCATTGCATGTGTATTATTTCCACAAACCACACATGGATCAACCACTAGAGTCATTGCATGTGTGTTATTTCCACAAACCAGACATGGATCAACCACTAGAGTCATTGCATGTGTGTTATTTCCACAAACCACACATGGATAAACCACTAGAGTCATTGCATGTGTGTTCTTATACTAAAACCAACACTAGAGTCATTGCATGTGTGTTCTTTCCACAAACCACACATGGATCAACCAGTGGTCATTGCATGTGTGTTCTTTTCCACAAACCACACATGGATCCACCACTAGAGTCATTGCATGTGTGTTCTTATACTAAAACCAACAATAGAGTCATTGCATGTGTGTTCTTTCCACAAACCACACATGGATCAACCAGTGGTCATTGCATGTGTGTTCTTTTCCACAAACCACACATGGATCCACTAGTGGTCATTGCATGTGTGTTCTTTCCACAAACCACATATGGATCAACCAGAGTCATTGCATGTGTGTTCTTTCCACAAACCACACATGGATCAACCACTAGAGTCATTACATGTTTGTTCTTATACTAAAACCACAAACCAACACTAGAGTCATTGCATGTGTGTTCTTTTCCACAAACCACTCATGGATCCACTAGACTCATTGCATGTGTGTTCTTTTCACAAACAACTTATGGATCAAACAGTGGTCATTGCATGTGTGTTCTTTTCACAAACCACATGTGGACCCACTAGAGTCATTGCATGTGTGTTCTTATACTAAAACTAGCACTAGAGTCATTGCATGTGTGTTCTATCCATAAACCACACATGGATCCACCACTGTCATTGCATGTGTGTTCTTTCCACAAACCACACATGGATCAACCACTAGAGTCATTGCATGTGTGTTCTTTCCACAAACCACATATGGATCAACTAGTGGTCATTGCATGTGTGTTCTTTTCCATAAACCACTTATGGATCCATTACAGTCATTGCATGTGTATTATTTCCACAAACCACATGGATCAACCACTAGAGTCATTGCATGTGTGTTATTTCCACAAACCAGACATGGATCAACCACTAGAGTCATTGCATGTGTGTTATTTCCACAAACCACACATGGATCAACCACTAGAGTCATTGCATGTGTGTTCTTATACTAAAACCAACACTAGAGTCATTGCATGTGTGTTCTTTCCACAAACCACACATGGATCAACCAGTGGTCATTGCATGTGTGTTCTTTTCCACAAACCACACATGGATCCACCAGTGGTCATTGCATGTGTGTTCTTTCCACAAACCACATATGGATCAACCAGAGTCATTGCATGTGTGTTCTTTCCACAAACCACACATGGATCAACCACTAGAGTCATTACATGTTTGTTCTTATACTAAAACCACAAACCATCACTAGAGTCATTGCATGTGTGTTCTTTTCCACAAACCACACATGGATCCACTAGACTCATTGCATGTGTGTTCTTTTCCACAAACAACTTATGGATCAACCAGTGGTCATTGCATGTGTGTTCTTTTCACAAACCACATGTGGACCCACTAGAGTCATTGCATGTGTGTTCTTATACTAAAACTAGCACTAGAGTCATTGCATGTGTGTTCTATCCATAAACCACACATGGATCCACCACTGTCATTGCATGTGTGTTCTTTCCACAAACCACACATTGATCAACCACTAGAGTCATTGCATGTGTGTTCTTTCCACAAACCACATATGGATCAACTAGTGGTCATTGCATGTGTGTTATTTTCCATAAACCACTTATGGATCCATTACAGTCATTGCATGTGTATTATTTCCACAAACCACACATGGATCAACCACTAGAGTCATTGCATGTGTGTTATTTCCACAAACCAGACATGGATCAACCACTAGAGTCATTGCATGTGTGTTATTTCCACAAACCACACATGGATAAACCACTAGAGTCATTGCATGTGTGTTCTTATACTAAAACCAACACTAGAGTCATTGCATGTGTGTTCTTTCCACAAACCACACATGGATCAACCAGTGGTCATTGCATGTGTGTTCTTTTCCACAAACCACACATGGATCCACCAGTGGTCATTGCATGTGTGTTCTTTCCACAAACCACATATGGATCAACCAGAGTCATTGCATGTGTGTTCTTTCCACAAACCACACATGGATCAACCACTAGAGTCATTGCATGTTTGTTCTTATACTAAAACCACAAACCATCACTAGAGTCATTGCATGTGTGTTCTTTTCCACAAACCACACATGGATCCACTAGACTCATTGCATGTGTGTTCTTTTCCACAAACAACTTATGGATCAACCAGTGGTCATTGCATGTGTGTTCTTTTCACAAACCACATGTGGACCCACTAGAGTCATTGCATGTGTGTTCTTATACTAAAACTAGCACTAGAGTCATTGCATGTGTGTTCTATCCACAAACCACACATGGATCCACCACTGTCATTGCATGTGTGTTCTTTCCACAAACCACACATGGATCAACCACTAGAGTCATTGCATGTGTGTTCTTTCCACAAACCACATATGGATCAACCAGTGGTCATTGCATGTGTGTTCTTTTCCATAAACCACTTATGGATCCATTACAGTCATTGCATGTGTGTTATTTCCACAAACCACATATGGATCAACCACTAGAGTCATTGCATGTGTGTTATTTCCACAAACCACACATGGATCAACCACTAGAGTCATTGCATGTGTGTTATTTTCCACAAACCACACATGGATCAACCACTAGAGTCATTGCATGTGTGTTATTTTCCACAAACCACACATGGATCCACCACTAGAGTCATTGCATGTGTGTTCTTATACTAAAACCAACAGTAGAGTCATTGCATGTGTGTTCTTTCCACAAACCACACATGGATCAACCAATGGTCATTGCATGTGTGTTCTTTCCACAAACCACACATGGATCCACCAGTGGTCATTGCATGTGTGTTCTTTCCACAAACCACATATGGATCAACCAGAGTCATTGCATGTGTGTTCTTTCCACAAACCACACATGGATCAACCACTAGAGTCATTACATGTTTGTTCTTATACTAAAACCACAAACCAGCACTAGAGTCATTGCATGTGTGTTCTTTCCACAAACCACACATGGATCAACCACTAGAGTCATTGCATGTGTGTTCTTATACTAAAACCACAAACCAGCACTAGAGTCATTGCATGTGTGTTCTTTCCATAAACCACACATGGATCCACCACTGTCATTGCATGTGTGTTCTTTCCACAAACCACACATGGATCAACCACTAGAGTCATTGCATGTGTGTTCTTTCCACAAACCACATATGGATCAACTAGTGGTCATTGCATGTGTGTTCTTTTCCATAAACCACTTATGGATCCATTACAGTCATTGCATGTGTATTATTTCCACAAACCACACATGGATCAACCACTAGAGTCATTGCATGTGTGTTATTTCCACAAACCAGACATGGATCAACCACTAGAGTCATTGCATGTGTGTTATTTCCACAAACCACACATGGATAAACCACTAGAGTCATTGCATGTGTGTTCTTATACTAAAACCAACACTAGAGTCATTGCATGTGTGTTCTTTCCACAAACCACACATGGATCAACCAGAGTCATTGCATGTGTGTTCTTTCCACAAACCACACATGGATCCACCACTAGAGTCATTGCATGTGTGTTCTTATACTAAAACCAACAATAGAGTCATTGCATGTGTGTTCTTTCCACAAACCACACATGGATCAACCAATGGTCATTGCATGTGTGTTCTTTCCACAAACCACATATGGATCAACTAGTGGTCATTGCATGTGTGTTCTTTCCACAAACCACATATGGATCAACTAGAGTCATTGCATGTGTGTTCTTTCCACAAACCACACATGGATCAACCACTAGAGTCATTACATGTTTGTTCTTATACTAAAACCACAAACCAACACTAGAGTCATTGCATGTGTGTTCTTTTCCACAAACCACACATGGATCCACTAGACTCATTGCATGTGTGTTATTTTCCATAAACAACTTATGGATCAACCAGTGGTCATTGCATGTGTGTTCTTTTCACAAACCACATGTGGACCCACTAGAGTCATTGCATGTGTGTTCTTATACTAAAACTAGCACTAGAGTCATTGCATGTGTGTTCTATCCACAAACCACACATGGATCCACCACTGTCATTGCATGTGTGTTCTTTCCACAAACCACACATGGATCAACCACTAGAGTTATTGCATGTGTGTTCTTTCCACAAACCACACATCGATCAACCACTAGAGTCATTGCATGTGTGTTCTTTCCACAAACCACATATGGATCAACTAGTGGTCATTGCATGTGTGTTCTTTTCCATAAACCACTTATGGATCCATTACAGTCATTGCATGTGTATTATTTCCACAAACCACACATGGATCAACCACTAGAGTCATTGCATGTGTGTTATTTCCACAAACCACACATGGATCAACCACTAGAGTCATTGCATGTGTGTTATTTCCACAAACCACACATGGATAAACCACTAGAGTCATTGCATGTGTGTTCTTATACTAAAACCAACACTAGAGTCATTGCATGTGTGTTCTTTGCACAAACCACACATGGATCAACCAGTGGTCATTGCATGTGTGTTCTTTTCCACAAACCACACATGGATCCACCACTAGAGTCATTGCATGTGTGTTCTTATACTAAAACCAACAATAGAGTCATTGCATGTGTGTTCTTTCCACAAACCACACATGGATCAACCAGTGGTCATTGCATGTGTGTTATTTCCACAAACCAGACATGGATCCACTAGTGGTCATTTCATGTGTGTTCTTTCCACAAACCACATATGGATCAACTAGAGTCATTGCATGTGTGTTCTTTCCACAAACCACACATGGATCAACCACTAGAGTCATTACATGTTTGTTCTTATACTAAAACCACAAACCATCACTAGAGTCATTGCATGTGTGTTCTTTTCCACAAACCACACATGGATCCACTAGACTCATTGCATGTGTGTTCTTTTCCACAAACAACTTATGGATCAACCAGTGGTCATTGCATGTGTGTTCTTTTCACAAACCACATGTGGACCCACTAGAGTCATTGCATGTGTGTTCTTATACTAAAACTAGCACTAGAGTCATTGCATGTGTGTTCTATCCATAAACCACACATGGATCCACCACTGTCATTGCATGTGTGTTCTTTCCACAAACCACACATGGATCAACCACTAGAGTCATTGCATGTGTGTTCTTTCCACAAACCACATATGGATCAACTAGTGGTCATTGCATGTGTGTTCTTTTCCATAAACCACTTATGGATCCATTACAGTCATTGCATGTGTATTATTTCCACAAACCACACATGGATCAACCACTAGAGTCATTGCATGTGTGTTATTTCCACAAACCACACATGGATCAACCACTAGAGTCATTGCATGTGTGTGTTATTTTCCACAAACCACACATGGATCCACCACTAGAGTCATTGCATGTGTGTTCTTATACTAAAACCAACACTAGAGTCATTGCATGTGTGTTCTTTCCACAAACCACACATGGATCAACCAATGGTCATTGCATGTGTGTTCTTTTCCACAAACAACACATGGATCCACCAGTGGCCATTGCATGTGTGTTCTTTCCACAAACCACATATGGATCAACCAGAGTCATTGCATGTGTGTTCTTTCCACAAACCGCACATGGATCAACCACTAGAGTCATTACATGTTTGTTCTTATACTAAAACCACAAACCAGCACTAGAGTCATTGCATGTGTGTTCTTTTCCACAAACCACTCATGGATCCACTAGACTCATTGCATGTGTGTTATTTTCCACAAACAACTTATGGATCAACCAGTGGTCATTGCATGTGTGTTCTTTTTTCACAAACCACATGTGGACCCACTAGAGTCATTGCATGTGTGTTCTTATACTAAAACTAGCACTAGAGTCATTGCATGTGTGTTCTATCCATAAACCACACATGGATCCACCACTGTCATTGCATGTGTGTTCTTTCCACAAACCACACATCGATCAACCACTAGAGTCATTGCATGTGTGTTCTTTCCACAAACCACATATGGATCAACTAGTGGTCATTACATGTGTGTTCTTTTCCATAATCCACTTATGGATCCATTACAGTCATTGCATGTGTATTATTTCCACAAACCACACATAGATCAACCACTAGAGTCATTGCATGTGTGTTATTTCCATAAACCAGACATGGATTAACCACTAGAGTCATTGCATGTGTGTTATTTCCACAAACAACACATGGATAAACCACTAGAGTCATTGCATGTGTGTTCTTATACTAAAACCAACACTAGAGTCATTGCATGTGTGTTCTTTCCACAAACCACACATGGATCAACCAGTGGTCATTGCATGTGTGTTCTTTTCCACAAACCACACATGGATCCACCACTAGAGTCATTGCATGTGTGTTCTTATACTAAAACTAGCACTAGAGTCATTGCATGTGTCTTCTATCCATAAACCACACTTGGATCCACCACTGTCATTGCGTGTGTGTTCTTTCCACAAACCACACATGGATCAACCACCAGATTCATTGCATGTGTGTTCTTTCCACAAACCACATATGGATCAACTAGTGGTCATTGCATGAGTGTTCTTTTTCATAAACCACTTATGGATCCATTACAGTCATTGCATGTGTATTATTTCCACAAATCACACATGGATCAACGACTAGAGTCATTGCATGTGTATTATTTCCACAAACCAAACATGGATCAACCACTAGAGTTATTGCATGTGTGTTAATTCCACGAACCACACATGGATCAACCACTAGAGTCATTGCATGTGTGTTCTTATACTAAAACCAACACTAGAGTCATTGCATGTGTGTTCTTTCCACAAACCACACATGGATCAACCAGTGGTCATTGCATGTGTGTTCTTTTCCACATACCACACATGGATCCACCAGTGGTCATTGCATGTGTGTTCTTTCCACAAACCACATATGGATCAACCAGAGTCATTGCATGTGTGTTCTTTCCACAAACCACACATGGATCAACCACTAGAGTCATTGCATGTTTGTTCTAATAATAAAACCACAAACCATCACTAGAGTCATTGCATGTGTGTTCTTTTCAACAAACCACACATGGATCCACTAGACTCATTGCATGTGTGTTCTTTTCCACAAACAACTTATGGATCAACCAGTGGTCATTGCATGTGTGTTCTTTTCACAAACCACATGTGGACCCACTAGAGTCATTGCATGTGTGTTCTTATACTAAAACTAGCACTAGAGTCATTGCATGTGTGTTCTATGCACAAACCACACATGGATCCACCACTGTCATTGCATGTGTGTTCTTTCCACAAACCACACATGGATCAACCACTAGAGTTATTGCATGTGTGTTCTTTCCACAAACCACATATGGATCAACCAGTTGTCATTGCATGTGTGTTCTTTTCCATAAAACACTTATGGATCCATTACAGTCATTGCATGTGTGTTATTTCCACAAGCCACATATGGATCAACCACTAGAGTCATTGCATGTGTGTTATTTCCACAAACCACACATGGATCAACCACTAGAGTCATTGCATGTGTGTTATTTTCCACAAACCACACATGGATCAACCACTAGAGTCATTGCATGTGTGTGTTATTTTCCACAAACCACACATGGATCCACCACTAGAGTCATTGCATGTGTGTTCTTATACTAAAACCAATAGTAGAGTCATTGCATGTGTGTTCTTTCCACAAACCACACATGGATCAACCAATGGTCATTGCATGTGTGTTCTTTTCCACAAACAACACATGGATCCACCAGTGGCCATTGCATGTGTGTTCTTTCCACAAACCACATATGGATCAATGAGAGTCATTGCATGTGTGTTCTTTCCACAAACCACACATGGATCAACCACTAGATTCATTGCATGTGTGTTCTTTCCACAAACCACATATGGATCAACTAGTGGTCATTGCATGAGTGTTCTTTTTCATAAACCACTTGTGGATCCATTACAGTCATTGCATGTGTATTATTTCCACAAATCACACATGGATCAACAACTAGAGTCATTGCATGTGTGTTATTTCCACAAACCAAACATGGATCAACCACTAGAGTTATTGCATGTGTGTTAATTCCACGAACCACACATGGATCAACCACTAGAGTCATTGCATGTGTGTTCTTATACTAAAACCAACACTAGAGTCATTGCATGTGTGTTCTTTCCACAAACCACACATGGATCAACCAGTGGTCATTGCATGTGTGTTCTTTTCCACATACCACACATGGATCCACCAGTGGTCATTGCATGTGTGTTCTTTCCACAAACCACATATGGATCAACCAGAGTCATTGCATGTGTGTTCTTTCCACAAACCACACATGGATCAACCACTAGAGTCATTGCATGTTTGTTCTAATAATAAAACCACAAACCATCACTAGAGTCATTGCATGTGTGTTCTTTTCAACAAACTACACATGGATCCACTAGACTCATTGCATGTGTGTTCTTTTCCACAAAAAACTTATGGATCAACCAGTGGTCATTGCATGTGTGTTCTTTTCACAAACCACATGTGGACCCACTAGAGTCATTGCATGTGTTCTTATACTAAAACTAGCACTAGAGTCATTGCATGTGTGTTCTATGCACAAACCACACATGGATCCACCACTGTCATTGCATGTGTGTTCTTTCCACAAACCACACATGGATCAACCACTAGAGTTATTGCATGTGTGTTCTTTCCACAAACCACATACGGATCAACCAGTTGTCATTGCATGTGTGTTCTTTTCCATAAAACACTTATGGATCCATTACAGTCATTGCATGTGTGTTATTTCCACAAGCCACATATGGATCAACCACTAGAGTCATTGCATGTGTGTTATTTCCACAAACCACACATGGATCAACCACTAGAGTCATTGCATGTGTGTTATTTTCCACAAACCACACATGGATCAACCACTAGAGTCATTGCATGTGTGTGTTATTTTCCACAAACCACACATGGATCCACCACTAGAGTCATTGCATGTGTGTTCTTATAATAAAACCAATAGTAGAGTCATTGCATGTGTGTTCTTTCGACAAACCACACATGGATCAACCAATGGTCATTGCATGTGTGTTCTTTTCCACAAACAACACATGGATCCACCAGTGGCCATTGCATGTGTGTTCTTTCCACAAACCACATATGGATCAACGAGAGTCATTGCATGTGTGTTCTTTCCACAAACCGCACATGGATCAACCACTAGAGTCATTACATGTTTGTTCTTATACTAAAACCACAAACCAGCACTAGAGTCATTGCATGTGTGTTCTTTCCACAAACCGCACATGGATCAACCACTAGAGTCATTACATGTTTGTTCTTATACTAAAACCACAAACCAGCACTAGAGTCATTGCATGTGTGTTCTATCCATAAACCACACATGGATCCACCACTGTCATTGCATGTGTGTTCTTTCCACAAACCACACATCGATCAACCACTAGAGTCATTGCATGTGTGTTCTTTCCACAAACCACATAGGGATCAACTAGTGGTCATTGCATGTGTGTTCTTTTCCATAAACCACTTATGGATCCATTACAGTCAGTGCATGTGTATTATTTCCACAAACCACACATGGATCAACCACTAGAGTCATTGCATGTGTGTTATTTCCACAAACCAGACATGGATCAGCCACTAGAGTCATTGCATGTGTGTTATTTCCACAAACCACACATGGATAAACCACTAGAGTCATTGCATGTGTGTTCTTATACTAAAACCAACCCTAGAGTCATTGCATGTGTGTTCTTTCCACAAACCACACATGGATCAACCACTAGAGTTATTGCATGTGTGTTAATTCCACGAACCACACATGGATCAACCACTAGAGTCATTGCATGTGTGTTCTTATACTAAAACCAACACTAGAGTCATTGCATGTGTGTTCTTTCCACAAACCACACATGGATCAACCAGTGGTCATTGCATGTGTGTTCTTTTCCACATACCACACATGGATCCACCAGTGGTCATTGCATGTGTGTTCTTTCCACAAACCACATATGGATCAACCAGAGTCATTGCATGTGTGTTCTTTCCACAAACCACACATGGATCAACCACTAGAGTCATTGCATGTTTGTTCTAATAATAAAACCACAAACCATCACTAGAGTCATTGCATGTGTGTTCTTTTCAACAAACTACACATGGATCCACTAGACTCATTGCATGTGTGTTCTTTTCCACAAACAACTTATGGATCAACCAGTGGTCATTGCATGTGTGTTCTTTTCACAAACCACATGTGGACCCACTAGAGTCATTGCATGTGTGTTCTTATACTAAAACTAGCACTAGAGTCATTGCATGTGTGTTCTATGCACAAACCACACATGGATCCACCACTGTCATTGCATGTGTGTTCTTTCCACAAACCACACATGGATCAACCACTAGAGTTATTGCATGTGTGTTCTTTCCACAAACCACATATGGATCAACCAGTTGTCATTGCATGTGTGTTCTTTTCCATAAAACACTTATGGATCCATTACAGTCATTGCATGTGTGTTATTTCCACAAGCCACATATGGATCAACCACTAGAGTCATTGCATGTGTGTTATTTCCACAAACCACACATGGATCAACCACTAGAGTCATTGCATGTGTGTTATTTTCCACAAACCACACATGGATCAACCACTAGAGTCATTGCATGTGTGTGTTATTTTCCACAAACCACACATGGATCCACCACTAGAGTCATTGCATGTGTGTTCTTATACTAAAACCAATAGTAGAGTCATTGCATGTGTGTTCTTTCCACAAACCACACATGGATCAACCAATGGTCATTGCATGTGTGTTCTTTTCCACAAACAACACATGGATCCACCAGTGGCCATTGCATGTGTGTTCTTTCCACAAACCACATATGGATCAACGAGAGTCATTGCATGTGTGTTCTTTCCACAAACCACACATGGATCAACCACTAGAGTCATTGCATGTGTGTTCTTTCCACAAACCACATAGGGATCAACTAGTGGTCATTGCATGTGTGTTCTTTTCCATAAACCACTTATGGATCCATTACAGTCAGTGCATGTGTATTATTTCCACAAACCACACATGGATCAACCACTAGAGTCATTGCATGTGTGTTATTTCCACAAACCAGACATGGATCAGCCACTAGAGTCATTGCATGTGTGTTATTTCCACAAACCACACATGGATAAACCACTAGAGTCATTGCATGTGTGTTCTTATACTAAAACCAACCCTAGAGTCATTGCATGTGTGTTCTTTCCACAAACCACACATGGATCAACCAGTGGTCATTGCATGTGTGTTCTTTTCCACAAACCACACATGGATCCACCAGTGGTCATTGCATGTGTGTTCTTTCCACAAACCACATATGGATCAACCAGAGTCATTGCATGTGTGTTCTTTCCACAAACCACACATGGATCAACCACTAGAGTCATTGCATGTTTGTTCTAATAATAAAACCACAAACCATCACTAGAGTCATTGCATGTGTGTTCTTTTCAACAAACTACACATGGATCCACTAGACTCATTGCATGTGTGTTCTTTTCCACAAAAAACTTATGGATCAACCAGTGGTCATTGCATGTGTGTTCTTTTCACAAACCACATGTGGACCCACTAGAGTCATTGCATGTGTTCTTATACTAAAACTAGCACTAGAGTCATTGCATGTGTGTTCTATGCACAAACCACACATGGATCCACCACTGTCATTGCATGTGTGTTCTTTCCACAAACCACACATGGATCAACCACTAGAGTTATTGCATGTGTGTTCTTTCCACAAACCACATACGGATCAACCAGTTGTCATTGCATGTGTGTTCTTTTCCATAAAACACTTATGGATCCATTACAGTCATTGCATGTGTGTTATTTCCACAAGCCACATATGGATCAACCACTAGAGTCATTGCATGTGTGTTATTTCCACAAACCACACATGGATCAACCACTAGAGTCATTGCATGTGTGTTATTTTCCACAAACCACACATGGATCAACCACTAGAGTCATTGCATGTGTGTGTTATTTTCCACAAACCACACATGGATCCACCACTAGAGTCATTGCATGTGTGTTCTTATACTAAAACCAATAGTAGAGTCATTGCATGTGTGTTCTTTCCACAAACCACACATGGATCAACCAATGGTCATTGCATGTGTGTTCTTTTCCACAAACAACACATGGATCCACCAGTGGCCATTGCATGTGTGTTCTTTCCACAAACCACATATGGATCAACGAGAGTCATTGCATGTGTGTTCTTTCCACAAACCGCACATGGATCAACCACTAGAGTCATTACATGTTTGTTCTTATACTAAAACCACAAACCAGCACTAGAGTCATTGCATGTGTGTTCTTTCCACAAACCGCACATGGATCAACCACTAGAGTCATTACATGTTTGTTCTTATACTAAAACCACAAACCAGCACTAGAGTCATTGCATGTGTGTTCTATCCATAAACCACACATGGATCCACCACTGTCATTGCATGTGTGTTCTTTCCACAAACCACACATCGATCAACCACTAGAGTCATTGCATGTGTGTTCTTTCCACAAACCACATAGGGATCAACTAGTGGTCATTGCATGTGTGTTCTTTTCCATAAACCACTTATGGATCCATTACAGTCAGTGCATGTGTATTATTTCCACAAACCACACATGGATCAACCACTAGAGTCATTGCATGTGTGTTATTTCCACAAACCAGACATGGATCAGCCACTAGAGTCATTGCATGTGTGTTATTTCCACAAACCACACATGGATAAACCACTAGAGTCATTGCATGTGTGTTCTTATACTAAAACCAACCCTAGAGTCATTGCATGTGTGTTCTTTCCACAAACCACACATGGATCAACCACTAGAGTTATTGCATGTGTGTTAATTCCACGAACCACACATGGATCAACCACTAGAGTCATTGCATGTGTGTTCTTATACTAAAACCAACACTAGAGTCATTGCATGTGTGTTCTTTCCACAAACCACATATGGATCAACCAGAGTCATTGCATGTGTGTTCTTTCCACAAACCACACATGGATCCACTAGTGGTCATTGCATGTGTGTTCTTTCCACAAACCACATATGGATCAACCAGAGTCATTGCATGTGTGTTCTTTCCACAAACCACACATGGATCAACCACTAGAGTCATTACATGTTTGTTCTTATACTAAAACCACAAACCAACACTAGAGTCATTGCATGTGTGTTCTTTTCCACAAACCACTCATGGATCCACTAGACTCATTGCATGTGTGTTCTTTTCCACAAACAACTTATGGATCAACCAGTGGTCATTGCATGTGTGTTCTTTTCACAAACCACATGTGGACCCACTAGAGTCATTGCATGTGTGTTCTTATACTAAAACTAGCACTAGAGTCATTGCATGTGTGTTCTATGCACAAACCACACATGGATCCACCACTGTCATTGCATGTGTGTTCTTTCCACAAACCACACATGGATCAACCACTAGAGTTATTGCATGTGTGTTCTTTCCACAAACCACATATGGATCAACCAGTTGTCATTGCATGTGTGTTCTTTTCCATAAAACACTTATGGATCCATTACAGTCATTGCATGTGTGTTATTTCCACAAGCCACATATGGATCAACCACTAGAGTCATTGCATGTGTGTTATTTCCACAAACCACACATGGATCAACCACTAGAGTCATTGCATGTGTGTTATTTTCCACAAACCACACATGGATCAACCACTAGAGTCATTGCATGTGTGTGTTATTTTCCACAAACCACACATGGATCCACCACTAGAGTCATTGCATGTGTGTTCTTATACTAAAACCAATAGTAGAGTCATTGCATGTGTGTTCTTTCCACAAACCACACATGGATCAACCAATGGTCATTGCATGTGTGTTCTTTCCACAAACCACATATGGATCAACTAGAGTCATTGCATGTGTGTTCTTTCCACAAACCACATATGGATCAACTAGAGTCATTGCAGGTGCGTTCTTTCCACAAACCGCACATGGATCAACCACTAGAGTCATTACATGTTTGTTCTTATACTAAAACCACAAACCAGCACTAGAGTCATTGCATGTGTGTTCTTTCCACAAACCGCACATGGATCAACCACTAGAGTCATTACATGTTTGTTCTTATACTAAAACCACAAACCAGCACTAGAGTCATTGCATGTGTGTTCTATCCATAAACCACACATGGATCCACCACTGTCATTGCATGTGTGTTCTTTCCACAAACCACACATCGATCAACCACTAGAGTCATTGCATGTGTGTTCTTTCCACAAACCACATAGGGATCAACTAGTGGTCATTGCATGTGTGTTCTTTTCCATAAACCACTTATGGATCCATTACAGTCAGTGCATGTGTATTATTTCCACAAACCACACATGGATCAACCACTAGAGTCATTGCATGTGTGTTATTTCCACAAACCAGACATGGATCAGCCACTAGAGTCATTGCATGTGTGTTATTTCCACAAACCACACATGGATAAACCACTAGAGTCATTGCATGTGTGTTCTTATACTAAAACCAACCCTAGAGTCATTGCATGTGTGTTCTTTCCACAAACCACACATGGATCAACCAGTGGTCATTGCATGTGTGTTCTTTTCCACAAACCACACATGGATCCACCACTAGAGTCATTGCATGTGTGTTCTTATACTAAAACCAACAATAGAGTCATTGCATATGTGTTCTTTCCACAAACCACACATGGATCAACCAGTGGTCATTGCATGTGTGTTCTTTTCCAGAAACCACACATGGATCCACTAGTGGTCATTTCATGTGTGTTCTTTCCACAAACCACATATGGATCAACCAGAGTCATTGCATGTGTGTTCTTTCCACACACCACACATGGATCAACCACTAGAGTCATTACATGTTTGTTCTTATACTAAAACCACAAACCAACACTAGAGTCATTGCATGTGTGTTCTTTTCCACAAACCACTCATGGATCCACTAGACTCATTGCATGTGTGTTATTTTCCACAAACAACTTATGGATCAAACAGTGGTCATTGCATGTGTGTTCTTTTCACAAACCACATGTGGACCCAGTAGAGTCATTGCATGTGTGTTCTTATACTAAAACTAGCACTAGAGTCATTGCATGTGTGTTCTATGCACAAACCACACATGGATCCACCACTGTCATTGCATGTGTGTTCTTTCCACAAACCACACATGGATCAACCACTAGAGTTATTGCATGTGTGTTCTTTCCACAAACCACATATGGATCAACCAGTTGTCATTGCATGTGTGTTCTTTTCCATAAAACACTTATGGATCCATTACAGTCATTGCATGTGTGTTATTTCCACAAGCCACATATGGATCAACCACTAGAGTCATTGCATGTGTGTTATTTCCACAAACCACACATGGATCAACCACTAGAGTCATTGCATGTGTGTTATTTTCCACAAACCACACATGGATCAACCACTAGAGTCATTGCATGTGTGTGTTTTTTTCCACAAACCACACATGGATCCACCACTAGAGTCATTGCATGTGTGTTCTTATACTAAAACCAATAGTAGAGTCATTGCATGTGTGTTCTTTCCACAAACCACACATGGATCAACCAATGGTCATTGCATGTGTGTTCTTTTCCACAAACAACACATGGATCCACCACTGTCATTGCATGTGTGTTCTTTCCACAAACCACATATGGATCAACTAGAGTCATTGCATGTGTGTTCTTTCCACAAACCGCACATGGATCAACCACTAGAGTCATTACATGTTTGTTCTTATACTAAAACCACAAACCAGCACTAGAGTCATTGCATGTGTGTTCTTTCCACAAACCGCACATGGATCAACCACTAGAGTCATTACATGTTTGTTCTTATACTAAAACCACAAACCAGCACTAGAGTCATTGCATGTGTGTTCTATCCATAAACCACACATGGATCCACCACTGTCATTGCATGTGTGTTCTTTCCACAAACCACACATCGATCAACCACTAGAGTCATTGCATGTGTGTTCTTTCCACAAACCACATAGGGATCAACTAGTGGTCATTGCATGTGTGTTCTTTTCCATAAACCACTTATGGATCCATTACAGTCATTGCATGTGTATTATTTCCACAAACCACACATGGATCAACCACTAGAGTCATTGCATGTGTGTTATTTCCACAAACCAGACATGGATCAGCCACTAGAGTCATTGCATGTGTGTTATTTCCACAAACCACACATGGATAAACCACTAGAGTCATTGCATGTGTGTTCTTATACTAAAACCAACCCTAGAGTCATTGCATGTGTGTTCTTTCCACAAACCACACATGGATCAACCAGTGGTCATTGCATGTGTGTTCTTTTCCACAAACCACACATGGATCCACCACTAGAGTCATTGCATGTGTGTTCTTATACTAAAACCAACAATAGAGTCATTGCATATGTGTTCTTTCCACAAACCACACATGGATCAACCAGTGGTCATTGCATGTGTGTTCTTTTCACAAACCACACATGGATCCACTAGTGGTCATTTCATGTGTGTTCTTTCCACAAACCACATATGGATCAACCAGAGTCATTGCATGTGTGTTCTTTCCACAAACCACACATGGATCAACCACTAGAGTCATTACATGTTTGTTCTTATACTAAAACCACAAACCAACACTAGAGTCATTGCATGTGTGTTCTTTTCCACAAACCACTCATGGATCCACTAGACTCATTGCATGTGTGTTCTTTTCCACAAACAACTTATGGATCAACCAGTGGTCATTGCATGTGTGTTCTTTTCACAAACCACATGTGGACCCACTAGAGTCATTGCATGTGTGTTCTTATACTAAAACTAGCACTAGAGTCATTGCATGTGTGTTCTATGCACAAACCACACATGGATCCACCACTGTCATTGCATGTGTGTTCTTTCCACAAACCACACATGGATCAACCACTAGAGTTATTGCATGTGTGTTCTTTCCACAAACCACATATGGATCAACCAGTTGTCATTGCATGTGTGTTCTTTTCCATAAAACACTTATGGATCCATTACAGTCATTGCATGTGTGTTATTTCCACAAGCCACATATGGATCAACCACTAGAGTCATTGCATGTGTGTTATTTCCACAAACCACACATGGATCAACCACTAGAGTCATTGCATGTGTGTTATTTTCCACAAACCACACATGGATCAACCACTAGAGTCATTGCATGTGTGTGTTATTTTCCACAAACCACACATGGATCCACCACTAGAGTCATTGCATGTGTGTTCTTATACTAAAACCAATAGTAGAGTCATTGCATGTGTGTTCTTTCCACAAACCACACATGGATCAACCAATGGTCATTGCATGTGTGTTCTTTTCCACAAACAACACATGGATCCACCAGTGGCCATTGCATGTGTGTTCTTTCCACAAACCACATATGGATCAACTAGAGTCATTGCATGTGTGTTCTTTCCACAAACCGCACATGGATCAACCACTAGAGTCATTACATGTTTGTTCTTATACTAAAACCACAAACCAGCACTAGAGTCATTGCATGTGTGTTCTTTCCACAAACCGCACATGGATCAACCACTAGAGTCATTACATGTTTGTTCTTATACTAAAACCACAAACCAGCACTAGAGTCATTGCATGTGTGTTCTATCCATAAACCACACATGGATCCACCACTGTCATTGCATGTGTGTTCTTTCCACAAACCACACATCGATCAACCACTAGAGTCATTGCATGTGTGTTCTTTCCACAAACCACATAGGGATCAACTAGTGGTCATTGCATGTGTGTTCTTTTCCATAAACCACTTATGGATCCATTACAGTCATTGCATGTGTATTATTTCCACAAACCACACATGGATCAACCACTAGAGTCATTGCATGTGTGTTATTTCCACAAACCAGACATGGATCAGCCACTAGAGTCATTGCATGTGTGTTATTTCCACAAACCACACATGGATAAACCACTAGAGTCATTGCATGTGTGTTCTTATACTAAAACCAACCCTAGAGTCATTGCATGTGTGTTCTTTCCACAAACCACACATGGATCAACCAGTGGTCATTGCATGTGTGTTCTTTCCACAAACCACACACGGATCAACCACTAGAGTCATTGCATGTGTGTTCTTATACTAAAACCAACATTAGAGTCATTGCATGTGTGTTCTTTCCACAAACCACATATGGATCAACCAGTGGTCATTCCATGTGTGTTCTTTTCCACAAACCACACATGGATCCACAAGTGGTCATTGCATGTGTGTTCTTTCCACAAACCACATATGGATCAACCAGAGTCATTGCATGTGTGTTCTTTCCACAAACCACACATGGATCAACCACTAGAGTCATTACATGTTTGTTCTTATACTAAAACCACAAACCAACACTAGAGTCATTGCATGTGTGTTCTTTTCCACAAACCACTCATGGATCCACTAGACTCATTGCATGTGTGTTATTTTCCACAAACAACTTATGGATCAAACAGTGGTCATTGCATGTGTGTTCTTTTCACAAACCACATGTGGACCCACTAGAGTCATTGCATGTGTGTTCTTATACTAAAACTAGCACTAGAGTCATTGCATGTGTGTTCTATGCACAAACCACACATGGATCCACCACTGTCATTGCATGTGTGTTCTTTCCACAAACCACACATGGATCAACCACTAGAGTTATTGCATGTGTGTTCTTTCCACAAACCACACATCGATCAACCACTAGAGTCATTGCATGTGTGTTCTTTCCACAAACCACATATGGATCAACTAGTGGTCATTGCATGTGTGTTCTTTTCCATAAACCACTTATGGATCCATTACAGTCATTGCATGTGTGTTATTTCCACAAACCACACATGGATCAACCACTAGAGTCATTGCATGTGTGTTATTTCCACAAACCACACATGGATCAACCACTAGAGTCATTGCATGTGTGTTATTTCCACAAACCACACATGGATAAACCACTAGAGTCATTGCATGTGTGTTCTTATACTAAAACCAACACTAGAGTCATTGCATGTGTGTTCTTTCCACAAACCACACATGGATCAACCAGTGGTCATTGCATGTGTGTTCTTTTCCACAAACCACACATGGATCCACCACTAGAGTCATTGCATGTGTGTTCTTATACTAAAACCAACAATAGAGTCATTGCATGTGTGTTCTTTCCACAAACCACACATGGATCAACCAGTGGTCATTGCATGTGTGTTCTTTTCCACAAACCACACATGGATCCACTAGTGGTCATTGCATGTGTGTTCTTTCCACAAACCACATATGGATCAACTAGAGTCATTGCATGTGTGTTCTTTCCACAAACCACACATGGATCAACCACTAGAGTCATTACATGTTTGTTCTTATACTAAAACCACAAACCAACACTAGAGTCATTGCATGTGTGTTCTTTCCACAAACCACACATGGATCCACTAGACTCATTGCATGTGTGTTCTTTTCCACAAACAACTTATGGATCAACCAGTGGTCATTGCATGTGTGTTCTTTTCACAAACCACATGTGGACCCACTAGAGTCATTGCATGTGTGTTCTTATACTAAAACTAGCACTAGAGTCATTGCATGTGTGTTCTATCCATAAACCACACATGGATCCACCACTGTCATTGCATGTGTGTTCTTTCCACAAACCACACATGGATCAACCACTAGAGTCATTGCATGTGTGTTCTTTCCACAAACCACATATGGATCAACTAGTGGTCATTGCATGTGTGTTCTTTTCCATAAACCACTTATGGATCCATTACAGTCATTGCATGTGTGTTATTTCCACAAACCACACATGGATCAACCACTAGAGTCATTGCATGTGTGTTATTTCCACAAACCACACATGGATCAACCACTAGAGTCATTGCATGTGTGTGTTATTTTCCACAAACCACACATGGATCCACCACTAGAGTCATTGCATGTGTGTTCTTATACTAAAACCAACACTAGAGTCATTGCATGTGTGTTCTTTCCACAAACCACACATGGATCAACCAATGGTCATTGCATGTGTGTTCTTTTCCACAAACCACACATGGATCCACCAGTGGTCATTGCATGTGTGTTCTTTCCACAAACCACATATGGATCAACTAGAGTCATTGCATGTGTGTTCTTTCCACAAACCACACATGGATCAACCACTAGAGTCATTACATGTTTGTTCTTATACTAAAACCACAAACCAACACTAGAGTCATTGCATGTGTGTTCTTTCCACAAACCACACATGGATCCACTAGACTCATTGCATGTGTGTTATTTTCCACAAACAACTTATGGATCAACCAGTGGTCATTGCATGTGTGTTCTTTTCACAAACCACATGTGGACCCACTAGAGTCATTGCATGTGTGTTCTTATACTAAAACTAGCACTAGAGTCATTGCATGTGTGTTCTATCCATAAACCACACATGGATCCACCACTGTCATTGCATGTGTGTTCTTTCCACAAACCACACATTGATCAACCACTAGAGTCATTGCATGTGTGTTCTTTCCACAAACCACATATGGATCAACTAGTGGTCATTGCATGTGTGTTCTTTTCCATAAACCACTTATGGATCCATTACAGTCATTGCATGTGTATTATTTCCACAAACCACACATGGATCAACCACTAGAGTCATTGCATGTGTGTTATTTCCACAAACCAGACATGGATCAACCACTAGAGTCATTGCATGTGTGTTATTTCCACAAACCACACATGGATAAACCACTAGAGTCATTGCATGTGTGTTCTTATACTAAAACCAACCCTAGAGTCATTGCATGTGTGTTCTTTCCACAAACCACACATGGATCAACCAGTGGTCATTGCATGTGTGTTCTTTTCCACAAACCACACATGGATCCACCACTAGAGTCATTGCATGTGTGTTCTTATACTAAAACCAACAATAGAGTCATTGCATGTGTGTTCTTTCCACAAACCACACATGGATCAACCAGTGGTCATTGCATGTGTGTTCTTTTCCACAAACCACACATGGATCCACTAGTGGTCATTGCATGTGTGTTCTTTCCACAAACCACATATGGATCAACCAGAGTCATTGCATGTGTGTTCTTTCCACAAACCACACATGGATCAACCACTAGAGTCATTACATGTTTGTTCTTATACTAAAACCACAAACCAACACTAGAGTCATTGCATGTGTGTTCTTTTCCACAAACCACACATGGATCCACTAGACTCATTGCATGTGTGTTCTTTTCCACAAACAACTTATGGATCAACCAGTGGTCATTGCATGTGTGTTCTTTTCACAAACCACATGTGGACCCACTAGAGTCATTGCATGTGTGTTCTTATACTAAAACTAGCACTAGAGTCATTGCATGTGTGTTCTATGCACAAACCACACATGGATCCACCACTGTCATTGCATGTGTGTTCTTTCCACAAACCACACATGGATCAACCACTAGAGTTATTGCATGTGTGTTCTTTCCACAAACCACATATGGATCAACCAGTTGTCATTGCATGTGTGTTCTTTTCCATAAAACACTTATGGATCCATTACAGTCATTGCATGTGTGTTATTTCCACAAACCACATATGGATCAACCACTAGAGTCATTGCATGTGTGTTATTTCCACAAACCACACATGGATCAACCACTAGAGTCATTGCATGTGTGTTATTTTCCACAAACCACACATGGATCAACCACTAGAGTCATTGCATGTGTGTGTTATTTTCCACAAACCACACATGGATCCACCACTAGAGTCATTGCATGTGTGTTCTTATACTAAAACCAATAGTAGAGTCATTGCATGTGTGTTCTTTCCACAAACCACACATGGATCAACCAATGGTCATTGCATGTGTGTTCTTTTCCACAAACAACACATGGATCCACCAGTGGTCTTGTCAGTTGTGTTCTTTCCACAAACCACATATGGATCAACTAGAGTCATTGCATGTGTGTTCTTTCCACAAACCACACATGGATCAACCACTAGAGTCATTACATGTTTGTTCTTATACTAAAACCACAAACCAGCACTAGAGTCATTGCATGTGTGTTCTTTCCACAAACCACACATGGATCAACCACTAGAGTCATTGCATGTGTGTTCTTATACTAAAACCACAAACCAGCACTAGAGTCATTGCATGTGTGTTCTATCCATAAACCACACATGGATCCACCACTGTCATTGCATGTGTGTTCTTTCCACAAACCACACATGGATCAACCACTAGAGTTATTGCATGTGTGTTCTTTCCACAAACCACATATGGATCAACCAGTGGTCATTGCATGTGTGTTCTTTTCCATAAACCACTTATGGATCCATTACAGTCATTGCATGTGTATTATTTCCACAAACCACACATGGATCAACCACTAGAGTCATTGCATGTGTGTTATTTCCACAAACCAGACATGGATCAACCACTAGAGTCATTGCATGTGTGTTATTTCCACAAACCACACATGGATAAACCACTAGAGTCATTGCATGTGTGTTCTTATACTAAAACCAACCCTAGAGTCATTGCATGTGTGTTCTTTCCACAAACCACACATGGATCAACCAGTGGTCATTGCATGTGTGTTCTTTTCCACAAACCACACATGGATCCACCACTAGAGTCATTGCATGTGTGTTCTTATACTAAAACCAACAATAGAGTCATTGCATGTGTGTTCTTTCCACAAACCACACATGGATCAACCAGTGGTCATTGCATGTGTGTTCTTTTCCACAAACCACACATGGATCCACTAGTGGTCATTGCATGTGTGTTCTTTCCACAAACCACATATGGATCAACCAGAGTCATTGCATGTGTGTTCTTTCCACAAACCACACATGGATCAACCACTAGAGTCATTACATGTTTGTTCTTATACTAAAACCACAAACCAACACTAGAGTCATTGCATGTGTGTTCTTTTCCACAAACCACACATGGATCCACTAGACTCATTGCATGTGTGTTCTTTTCCACAAACAACTTATGGATCAACCAGTGGTCATTGCATGTGTGTTCTTTTCACAAACCACATGTGGACCCACTAGAGTCATTGCATGTGTGTTCTTATACTAAAACTAGCACTAGAGTCATTGCATGTGTGTTCTATGCACAAACCACACATGGATCCACCACTGTCATTGCATGTGTGTTCTTTCCACAAACCACACATGGATCAACCACTAGAGTCATTGCATGTGTGTTCTTTCCACAAACCACATATGGATCAACCAGTTGTCATTGCATGTGTGTTCTTTTCCATAAACCACTTATGGATCCATTACAGTCATTGCATGTGTGTTATTTCCACAAACCACATATGGATCAACCACTAGAGTCATTGCATGTGTGTTATTTCCACAAACCACACATGGATCAACCACTAGAGTCATTGCATGTGTGTTATTTTCCACAAACCACACATGGATCAACCACTAGAGTCATTGCATGTGTGTTCTTTTCCACAAACCACACATGGATCCACCACTAGAGTCATTGCATGTGTGTTCTTATACTAAAACCACCACTAGAGTCATTGCATGTGTGTTCTTTCCACAAACCACACATGGATCAACCAATGGTCATTGCATGTGTGTTCTTTTCCACAAACAACACATGGATCCACCAGTGGTCATTGCATGTGTGTTCTTTCCACAAACCACATATGGATCAACTAGAGTCATTGCATGTGTGTTCTTTCCACAAACCACACATGGATCAACCACTAGAGTCATTGCATGTGTGTTCTTTCCACAAACCACATATGGATCAACTAGTGGTCATTGCATGTGTGTTCTTTTCCATAAACCACTTATGGATCCATTACAGTCATTGCATGTGTATTATTTCCACAAACCACACATGGATCAACCACTAGAGTCATTGCATGTGTGTTATTTCCACAAACCACACATGGATCAACCACTAGAGTCATTGCATGTGTGTTATTTCCACAAACCACACATGGATCAACCACTAGAGTCATTGCATGTGTGTTCTTATACTAAAACCAACACTAGAGTCATTGCATGTGTGTTCTTTCCACAAACCACACATGGATCAACCAGTGGTCATTGCATGTGTGTTCTTTCCACAAACCACACATGGATCCACCAGTGGTCATTGCATGTGTGTTCTTTCCACAAACCACATATGGATCAACCAGAGTCATTGCATGTGTGTTCTTTCCACAAACCACACATGGATCAACCACTAGAGTCATTGCATGTTTGTTCTTATAATAAAACCACAAACCATCACTAGAGTCATTGCATGTGTGTTCTTTTCAACAAACCACACATGGATCCACTAGACTCATTGCATGTGTGTTCTTTTCCACAAACAACTTATGGATCAACCAGTGGTCATTGCATGTGTGTTCTTTTCACAAACCACATGTGGACCCACTAGAGTCATTGCATGTGTGTTCTTATACTAAAACTAGCACTAGAGTCATTGCATGTGTGTTCTATGCACAAACCACACATGGATCCACCACTGTCATTGCATGTGTGTTCTTTCCACAAACCACACATGGATCAACCACTAGAGTTATTGCATGTGTGTTCTTTCCACAAACCACATATGGATCAACCAGTTGTCATTGCATGTGTGTTCTTTTCCATAAAACACTTATGGATCCATTACAGTCATTGCATGTGTGTTATTTCCACAAACCACATATGGATCAACCACTAGAGTCATTGCATGTGTGTTATTTCCACAAACCACACATGGATCAACCACTAGAGTCATTGCATGTGTGTTATTTTCCACAAACCACACATGGATCAACCACTAGAGTCATTGCATGTGTGTTATTTTCCACAAACCACACATGGATCCACCACTAGAGTCATTGCATGTGTGTTCTTATACTAAAACCAATAGTAGAGTCATTGCATGTGTGTTCTTTCCACAAACCACACATGGATCAACCAATGGTCATTGCATGTGTGTTCTTTTCCACAAACAACACATGGATCCACCAGTGGCCATTGCATGTGTGTTCTTTCCACAAACCACATATGGATCAATGAGAGTCATTGCATGTGTGTTCTTTCCACAAACCACACATGGATCAACCACTAGATTCATTGCATGTGTGTTCTTTCCACAAACCACATATGGATCAACTAGTGGTCATTGCATGAGTGTTCTTTTTCATAAACCACTTGTGGATCCATTACAGTCATTGCATGTGTATTATTTCCACAAATCACACATGGATCAACAACTAGAGTCATTGCATGTGTGTTATTTCCACAAACCAAACATGGATCAACCACTAGAGTTATTGCATGTGTGTTAATTCCACGAACCACACATGGATCAACCACTAGAGTCATTGCATGTGTGTTCTTATACTAAAACCAACACTAGAGTCATTGCATGTGTGTTCTTTCCACAAACCACACATGGATCAACCAGTGGTCATTGCATGTGTGTTCTTTTCCACAAACCACACATGGATCCACCAGTGGTCATTGCATGTGTGTTCTTTCCACAAACCACATATGGATCAACCAGAGTCATTGCATGTGTGTTCTTTCCACAAACCACACATGGATCAACCACTAGAGTCATTGCATGTTTGTTCTAATAATAAAACCACAAACCATCACTAGAGTCATTGCATGTGTGTTCTTTTCAACAAACCACACATGGATCCACTAGACTCATTGCATGTGTGTTCTTTTCCACAAACAACTTATGGATCAACCAGTGGTCATTGCATGTGTGTTCTTTTCACAAACCACATGTGGACCCACTAGAGTCATTGCATGTGTGTTCTTATACTAAAACTAGCACTAGAGTCATTGCATGTGTGTTCTATGCACAAACCACACATGGATCCACCACTGTCATTGCATGTGTGTTCTTTCCACAAACCACACATGGATCAACCACTAGAGTTATTGCATGTGTGTTCTTTCCACAAACCACATATGGATCAACCAGTTGTCATTGCATGTGTGTTCTTTTCCATAAAACACTTATGGATCCATTACAGTCATTGCATGTGTGTTATTTCCACAAACCACATATGGATCAACCACTAGAGTCATTGCATGTGTGTTATTTCCACAAACCACACATGGATCAACCACTAGAGTCATTGCATGTGTGTTATTTCCACAAACCACACATGGATCAACCACTAGAGTCATTGCATGTGTGTTATTTTCCACAAACCACACATGGATCCACCACTAGAGTCATTGCATGTGTGTTCTTATACTAAAACCAATAGTAGAGTCATTGCATGTGTGTTCTTTCCACAAACCACACATGGATCAACCAATGGTCATTGCATGTGTGTTCTTTTCCACAAACAACACATGGATCCACCAGTGGTCATTGCATGTGTGTTCTTTCCACAAACCACATATGGATCAACCAGAGTCATTGCATGTGTGTTCTTTCCACAAACCACACATGGATCAACCACTAGAGTCATTACATGTTTGTTCTTATACTAAAACCACAAACCAGCACTAGAGTCATTGCATGTGTGTTCTTTCCACAAACCACACATGGATCAACCACTAGAGTCATTACATGTTTGTTCTTATACTAAAACCACAAACCAGCACTAGAGTCATTGCATGTGTGTTCTATCCATAAACCACACATGGATCCACCACTGTCATTGCATGTGTGTTCTTTCCACAAACCACACATCGATCAACCACTAGAGTCATTGCATGTGTGTTCTTTCCACAAACCACATAGGGATCAACTAGTGGTCATTGCATGTGTGTTCTTTTCCATAAACCACTTATGGATCCATTACAGTCAGTGCATGTGTATTATTTCCACAAACCACACATGGATCAACCACTAGAGTCATTGCATGTGTGTTATTTCCACAAACCAGACATGGATCAACCACTAGAGTCATTGCATGTGTGTTATTTCCACAAACCACACATGGATAAACCACTAGAGTCATTGCATGTGTGTTCTTATACTAAAACCAACCCTAGAGTCATTGCATGTGTGTTCTTTCCACAAACCACACATGGATCAACCAGTGGTCATTGCATGTGTGTTCTTTTCCACAAACCACACATGGATCCACCACTAGAGTCATTGCATGTGTGTTCTTATACTAAAACCAACAATAGAGTCATTGCATATGTGTTCTTTCCACAAACCACACATGGATCAACCACTGGTCATTGCATGTGTGTTCTTTTCCAGAAACCACACATGGATCCACTAGTGGTCATTTCATGTGTGTTCTTTCCACAAACCACATATGGATCAACTAGAGTCATTGCATGTGTGTTCTTTCCACAAACAACTTATGGATCAACCAGTGGTCATTGCATGTGTGTTCTTTTCACAAACCACATGTGGACCCACTAGAGTCATTGCATGTGTGTTCTTATACTAAAACTAGCACTAGAGTCATTGCATGTGTGTTCTATGCACAAACCACACATGGATCCACCACTGTCATTGCATGTGTGTTCTTTCCACAAACCACACATGGATCAACCACTAGAGTTATTGCATGTGTGTTCTTTCCACAAACCACATATGGATCAACCAGTTGTCATTGCATGTGTGTTCTTTTCCATAAAGCACTTATGGATCCATTACAGTCATTGCATGTGTGTTATTTCCACAAACCACATATGGATCAACCACTAGAGTCATTGCATGTGTGTTATTTCCACAAACCACACATGGATCAACCACTAGAGTCATTGCATGTGTGTTATTTTCCACAAACCACACATGGATCAACCACTAGAGTCATTGCATGTGTGTTATTTTCCACAAACCACACATGGATCCACCACTAGAGTCATTGCATGTGTGTTCTTATACTAAAACCAATAGTAGAGTCATTGCATGTGTGTTCTTTCCACAAACCACACATGGATCAACCAATGGTCATTGCATGTGTGTTCTTTCCACAAACAACACATGGATCCACCAGTGGTCATTGCATGTGTGTTCTTTCCTCAAACCCCTTATGGATCACCTAGTGTCATTGCATGTGTGTTCTGTCCACAAACCACATGGATCAACCACTAGAGTCATTACATGTTTGTTCTTATACTAAAACCACAAACCAGCACTAGAGTCATTGCATGTGTGTTCTTTCCACAAACCGCACATGGATCAACCACTAGAGTCATTACATGTTTGTTCTTATACTAAAACCACAAACCAGCACTAGAGTCATTGCATGTGTGTTCTATCCATAAACCACACATGGATCCACCACTGTCATTGCATGTGTGTTCTTTCCACAAACCACACATCGATCAACCACTAGAGTCATTGCATGTGTGTTCTTTCCACAAACCACATAGTGATCAACTAGTGGTCATTGCATGTGTGTTCTTTTCCATAAACCACTTATGGATCCATTACAGTCATTGCATGTGTATTATTTCCACAAACCACACATGGATCAACCACTAGAGTCATTGCATGTGTGTTATTTCCACAAACCAGACATGGATCAGCCACTAGAGTCATTGCATGTGTGTTATTTCCACAAACCACACATGGATAAACCACTAGAGTCATTGCATGTGTGTTCTTATACTAAAACCAACCCTAGAGTCATTGCATGTGTGTTCTTTCCACAAACCACACATGGATCAACCAGTGGTCATTGCATGTGTGTTCTTTCCACAAACCACACATGGATCCACCACTAGAGTCATTGCATGTGTGTTCTTATACTAAAACCAACAATAGAGTCATTGCATATGTGTTCTTTCCACAAACCACACATGGATCAACCAGTGGTCATTGCATGTGTGTTCTTTTCCAGAAACCACACATGGATCCACTAGTGGTCATTTCATGTGTGTTCTTTCCACAAACCACATATGGATCAACCAGAGTCATTGCATGTGTGTTCTTTCCACAAACCACACATGGATCAACCACTAGAGTCATTACATGTTTGTTCTTATACTAAAACCACAAACCAACACTAGAGTCATTGCATGTGTGTTCTATGCACAAACCACTCATGGATCCACTAGACTTATTGCATGTGTGTTCTTTTCACAAACAACTTATGGATCAAACAGTGGTCATTGCATGTGTGTTCTTTTCACAAACCACATGTGGACCCAGTAGAGTCATTGCATGTGTGTTCTTATACTAAAACTAGCACTAGAGTCATTGCATGTGTGTTCTATGCACAAACCACACATGGATCCACCACTGTCATTGCATGTGTGTTCTTTCCACAAACCACACATGGATCAACCACTAGAGTTATTGCATGTGTGTTCTTTCCACAAACCACATATGGATCAACCAGTTGTCATTGCATATGTGTTCTTTTCCATAAAACACTTATGGATCCATTACAGTCATTGCATGTGTGTTATTTCCACAAGCCACATATGGATCAACCACTAGAGTCATTGCATGTGTGTTATTTCCACAAACCACACATGGATCAACCACTAGAGTCATTGCATGTGTGTTATTTTCCACAAACCACACATGGATCAACCACTAGAGTCATTGCATGTGTGTGTTATTTTCCACAAACCACACATGGATCCACCACTAGAGTCATTGCATGTGTGTTCTTATACTAAAACCAATAGTAGAGTCATTGCATGTGTGTTCTTTCCACAAACCACACATGGATCAACCAATGGTCATTGCATGTGTGTTCTTTTCCACAAACAACACATGGATCCACCAGTGGCCATTGCATGTGTGTTCTTTCCACAAACCACATATGGATCAACTAGAGTCATTGCATGTGTGTTCTTTCCACAAACCACACATGGATCAACCACTAGAGTCATTACATGTTTGTTCTTATACTAAAACCACAAACCAGCACTAGAGTCATTGCATGTGTGTTCTTTCCACAAACCGCACATGGATCAACCACTAGAGTCATTACATGTTTGTTCTTATACTAAAACCACAAACCAGCACTAGAGTCATTGCATGTGTGTTCTATCCATAAACCACACATGGATCCACCACTGTCATTGCATGTGTGTTCTTTCCACAAACCACACATCGATCAACCACTAGAGTCATTGCATGTGTGTTCTTTCCACAAACCACATAGGGATCAACTAGTGGTCATTGCATGTGTGTTCTTTTCCATAAACCACTTATGGATCCATTACAGTCATTGCATGTGTATTATTTCCACAAACCACACATGGATCAACCACTAGAGTCATTGCATGTGTGTTATTTCCACAAACCAGACATGGATCAGCCACTAGAGTCATTGCATGTGTGTTCTTTCCACAAACCACACATGGATCAACCACTAGAGTCATTGCATGTTTGTTCTTATACTAAAACCACAAACCATCACTAGAGTCATTGCATGTTTGTTCTTTTCCACAAACCACACATGGATCCACTAGACTCATTGCATGTGTGTTTTTTCCACAAACAACTTATGGATCAACCAGTGGTCATTGCATGTGTGTTCTTTTCACAAACCACATGTGGACCCACTAGAGTCATTGCATGTGTGTTCTTATACTAAAACTAGCACTAGAGTCATTGCATGTGTGTTCTATGCACAAACCACACATGGATCCACCACGGTCATTGCATGTGTGTTCTTTCCACAAAGCACACATGGATCAACCACTAGAGTTATTGCATGTGTGTTCTTTCCACAAACCACATATGGATCAACCAGTGGTCATTGCATGTGTGTTCTTTTCCATAAAACACTTATGGATCCATTACAGTCATTGCATGTGTGTTATTTCCACAAACCACATATGGATCAACCACTAGAGTCATTGCATGTGTGTTATTTCCACAAACCACATATGGATCAACCACTAGAGTTATTGCATGTGTGTTATTTTCCACAAACCACACATGGATCCACCACTAGAGTCATTGCATGTGTGTTCTTATACTAAAACCAACAGTAGAGTCATTGCATGTGTGTTCTTTCCACAAACCACACATGGATCAACCAGTGGTCATTGCATGTGTGTTCTTTTCCACAAACCACACATGGATCCACCAGTGGTCATTGCATGTGTGTTCTTTCCACAAACCACATATGGATCAACCAAAGTCATTGCATGTGTGTTCTTTCCACAAACCACATATGGATCAACCACTAGAGTCATTACATGTTTGTTCTTATACTAAACCACAAACCAGCACTAGAGTCATTGCATGTGTGTTCTTTTCCACAAACCACACATGGATCCACTAGACTCATTGCATGTGTGTTCTTTTCCACAAACAACTTATGGATCAACCAGTGGTCATTGCATGTGTGTTCTTTTCACAAACCACATGTGGACCCACTAGAGTCATTGCATGTGTGTTCTTATACTAAAACTAACACTAGAGTCATTGCATGTGTGTTCTATCCACAAACCACACATGGATCCACCACTGTCATTGCATGTGTGTTCTTTCCACAAACCACACATGGATCAACCACTAGAGTCATTGCATGTGTGTTCTTTCCACAAACCACATATGGATCAACCAGTGGTCATTGCATGTGTGTTCTTTTCCATAAACCACTTATGGATCCATTACAGTCATTGCATGTGTGTTATTTCCACAAACCACATATGGATCAACCACTAGAGTCATTGCATGTGTGTTATTTCCACAAACCACACATGGATCAACCACTAGAGTCATTGCATGTGTGTTATTTTCCACAAACCACACATGGATCCACCACTAGAGTCATTGCATGTGTGTTCTTATACTAAAACCAACACTAGAGTCATTGCATGTGTGTTCTTTCCACAAACCACACATGGATCAACCAATGGTCATTGCATGTGTGTTCTTTTCCACAAACAACACATGGATCCACCAGTGGTCATTGCATGTGTGTTCTTTCCACAAACCACATATGGATCAACCAGAGTCATTGCATGTGTGTTCTTTCCACAAACCACACATGGATCAACCACTAGAGTCATTACATGTTTGTTCTTATACTAAAACCACAAACCAGCACTAGAGTCATTGCATGTGTGTTCTTTTCCACAAACCACACATGGATCCACTAGACTCATTGCATGTGTGTTATTTTCCACAAACAACTTATGGATCAACCAGTGGTCATTGCATGTGTGTTCTTTTCACAAACCACATGTGGACCCACTAGAGTCATTGCATGTGTGTTCTTATACTAAAACTAGCACTAGAGTCATTGCATGTGTGTTCTATCCATAAACCACACATGGATCCACCACTGTCATTGCATGTGTGTTCTTTCCACAAACCACACATGGATCAACCACTAGAGTCATTGCATGTGTGTTCTTTCCACAAACCACATATGGATCAACTAGTGGTCATTGCATGTGTGTTCTTTTCCATAAACCACTTATGGATCCATTACAGTCATTGCATGTGTATTATTTCCACAAACCACACATGGATCAACCACTAGAGTCATTGCATGTGTGTTATTTCCACAAACCAGACATGGATCAACCACTAGAGTCATTGCATGTGTGTTATTTCCACAAACCACACATGGATAAACCACTAGAGTCATTGCATGTGTGTTCTTATACTAAAACCAACACTAGAGTCATTGCATGTGTGTTCTTTCCACAAACCACACATGGATCAACCAATAGGTCATTGCATGTGTGTTCTTTCCACAAACCACACATGGATCCACCACTAGAGTCATTGCATGTGTGTTCTTATACTAAAACCAACAGTAGAGTCATTGCATGTGTGTTCTTTCCACAAACCACACATGGATCAACCAGTGGTCATTGCATGTGTGTTCTTTTCCACAAACCACACATGGATCCACCAGTGGTCATTGCATGTGTGTTCTTTCCACAAACCACATATGGATCAACCAAAGTCATTGCATGTGTGTTCTTTCCACAAACCACACATGGATCAACCACTAGAGTCATTACATGTTTGTTCTTATACTAAAAACACAAACCAGCACTAGAGTCATTGCATGTGTGTTCTTTCCACAAACCACACATGGATCCACTAGACTCATTGCATGTGTGTTCTTTTTTCCACAAACAACTTCTAGATCAGCAGTGGTCATTGCATGTGTGTTCTTTTCACAAACCACAAGGGGACCCACTAGAGTCATTGCATGTGTGTTCTTATACTAAAACTAACACTAGAGTCATTGCATGTGTGTTCTATCCACAAACCACACATGGATCCACCACTGTCATTGCATGTGTGTTCTTTCCACAAACCACACATGGATCAACCACTAGAGTCATTGCATGTGTGTTCTTTCCACAAACCACATATGGATCAACCAGTGGTCATTGCATGTGTGTTCTTTTCCATAAACCACTTATGGATCCATTACAGTCATTGCATGTGTGTTATTTCCACAAACCACATATGGATCAACCACTAGAGTCATTGCATGTGTGTTATTTCCACAAACCACACATGGATCAACCACTAGAGTCATTGCATGTGTGTGTTATTTTCCACAAACCACACATGGATCCACCACTAGAGTCATTGCATGTGTGTTCTTATACTAAAACCAACACTAGAGTCATTGCATGTGTGTTCTTTCCACAAACCACACATGGATCAACCAATGGTCATTGCATGTGTGTTCTTTTCCACAAACAACACATGGATCCACCAGTGGTCATTGCATGTGTGTTCTTTCCACAAACCACATATGGATCAACCAGAGTCATTGCATGTGTGTTCTTTCCACAAACCACACATGGATCAACCACTAGAGTCATTACATGTTTGTTCTTATACTAAAACCACAAACCAGCACTAGAGTCATTGCATGTGTGTTCTTTTCCACAAACCACTCATGGATCCACTAGACTCATTGCATGTGTGTTATTTTCCACAAACAACTTATGGATCAACCAGTGGTCATTGCATGTGTGTTCTTTTTTCACAAACCACATGTGGACCCACTAGAGTCATTGCATGTGTGTTCTTATACTAAAACTAGCACTAGAGTCATTGCATGTGTGTTCTATCCATAAACCACACATGGATCCACCACTGTCATTGCATGTGTGTTCTTTCCACAAACCACACATGGATCAACCACTAGAGTCATTGCATGTGTGTTCTTTCCACAAACCACATATGGATCAACTAGTGGTCATTGCATGTGTGTTCTTTTCCATAAACCACTTATGGATCCATTACAGTCATTGCATGTGTATTATTTCCACAAACCACACATGGATCAACCACTAGAGTCATTGCATGTGTGTTATTTCCACAAACCAGACATGGATCAACCACTAGAGTCATTGCATGTGTGTTATTTCCACAAACCACACATGGATAAACCACTAGAGTCATTGCATGTGTGTTCTTATACTAAAACCAACACTAGAGTCATTGCATGTGTGTTCTTTCCACAAACCACACATGGATCAACCAGTGGTCATTGCATGTGTGTTCTTTCCACAAACCACACATGGATCCACCACTAGAGTCATTGCATGTGTGTTCTTATACTAAAACCAACAATAGAGTCATTGCATGTGTGTTCTTTCCACAAACCACACATGGATCAACCAGTGGTCATTGCATGTGTGTTCTTTTCCACAAACCACACATGGATCCACTAGTGGTCATTTCATGTGTGTTCTTTCCACAAACCACATATGGATCAACTAGAGTCATTGCATGTGTGTTCTTTCCACAAACCACACATGGATCAACCACTAGAGTCATTACATGTTTGTTCTTATACTAAAACCACAAACCAGCACTAGAGTCATTGCATGTGTGTTCTATCCATAAACCACACATGGATCCACCACTGTCATTGCATGTGTGTTCTTTCCACAAACCACACATCGATCAACCACTAGAGTCATTGCATGTGTGTTCTTTCCACAAACCACATAGGGATCAACTAGTGGTCATTGCATGTGTGTTCTTTTCCATAAACCACTTATGGATCCATTACAGTCATTGCATGTGTATTATTTCCACAAACCACACATGGATCAACCACTAGAGTCATTGCATGTGTGTTATTTCCACAAACCACATGGATCAGCCACTAGAGTCATTGCATGTGTGTTATTTCCACAAACCACACATGGATAAACCACTAGAGTCATTGCATGTGTGTTCTTATACTAAAACCAACCCTAGAGTCATTGCATGTGTGTTCTTTCCACAAACCACACATGGATCAACCAGTGGTCATTGCATGTGTGCTTTTTTCCACAAACCACACATGGATCCACCACTAGAGTCATTGCATGTGTGTTCTTATACTAAAACCAACAATAGAGTCATTGCATATGTGTTCTTTCCACAAACCACACATGGATCAACCAGTGGTCATTGCATGTGTGTTCTTTTCCAGAAACCACACATGGATCCACTAGTGGTCATTTCATGTGTGTTCTTTCCACAAACCACATATGGATCAACCAGAGTCATTGCATGTGTGTTCTTTCCACAAACCACACATGGATCAACCACTAGAGTCATTACATGTTTGTTCTTATACTAAAACCACAAACCAACACTAGAGTCATTGCATGTGTGTTCTTTTCCACAAACCACTCATGGATCCACTAGACTCATTGCATGTGTGTTATTTTCCACAAACAACTTATGGATCAAACAGTGGTCATTGCATGTGTGTTCTTTTCACAAACCACATGTGGACCCAGTAGAGTCATTGCATGTGTGTTCTTATACTAAAACTAGCACTAGAGTCATTGCATGTGTGTTCTATGCACAAACCACACATGGATCCACCACTGTCATTGCATGTGTGTTCTTTCCACAAACCACACATGGATCAACCACTAGAGTTATTGCATGTGTGTTCTTTCCACAAACCACATATGGATCAACCAGTTGTCATTGCATATGTGTTCTTTTCCATAAAACACTTATGGATCCATTACAGTCATTGCATGTGTGTTATTTCCACAAGCCACATATGGATCAACCACTAGAGTCATTGCATGTGTGTTATTTCCACAAACCACACATGGATCAACCACTAGAGTCATTGCATGTGTGTTATTTTCCACAAACCACACATGGATCAACCACTAGAGTCATTGCATGTGTGTGTTATTTTCCACAAACCACACATGGATCCACCACTAGAGTCATTGCATGTGTGTTCTTATACTAAAACCAATAGTAGAGTCATTGCATGTGTGTTCTTTCCACAAACCACACATGGATCAACCAATGGTCATTGCATGTGTGTTCTTTTCCACAAACAACACATGGATCCACCAGTGGCCATTGCATGTGTGTTCTTTCCACAAACCACATATGGATCAACTAGAGTCATTGCATGTGTGTTCTTTCCACAAACCGCACATGGATCAACCACTAGAGTCATTACATGTTTGTTCTTATACTAACACCACAAACCAGCACTAGAGTCATTGCATGTGTGTTCTTTCCACAAAACCACATATGGATCAACTAGTGGTCATTGCATGTGTGTTCTTTTCCATAAACCACTTATGGATCCATTACAGTCATTGCATGTGTGTTATTTCCACAAACCACATATGGATCAACCACTAGAGTCATTGCATGTGTGTTATTTCCACAAACCACACATGGATCAACCACTAGAGTCATTGCATGTGTGTTATTTCCACAAACCACACATGGATAAACCACTAGAGTCATTGCATGTGTGTTCTTATACTAAAACCAACAATAGAGTCATTGCATGTGTGTTCTTTCCACAAACCACACATGGATCAACCAATGGTCATTGCATGTGTGTTCTTTTCCACAAACCACACATGGATCCACCACTAGAGTCATTGCATGTGTGTTCTTATACTAAAACCAACAATAGAGTCATTGCATGTGTGTTCTTTCCACAAACCACACATGGATCAACCAGTGGTCATTGCATGTGTGTTCTTTTCCACAAACCACACATGGATCCACCAGTGGTCATTGCATGTGTGTTCTTTCCACAAACCACATATGGATCAACTAGAGTCATTGCATGTGTGTTCTTTCCACAAACCACACATGGATCAACCACTAGAGTCATTACATGTTTGTTCTTATACTAAAACCACAAACCAGCACTAGAGTCATTGCATGTGTGTTCTATCCATAAACCACACATGGATCCACCACTGTCATTGCATGTGTGTTCTTTCCACAAACCACACATGGATCAACCACTAGAGTCATTGCATGTGTGTTCTTTCCACAAACCACATAGGGATCAACTAGTGGTCATTGCATGTGTGTTCTTTTCCATAAACCACTTATGGATCCATTACAGTCATTGCATGTGTATTATTTCCACAAACCACACATGGATCAACCACTAGAGTCATTGCATGTGTGTTATTTCCACAAACCAGACATGGATCAGCCACTAGAGTCATTGCATGTGTGTTATTTCCACAAACCACACATGGATAAACCACTAGAGTCATTGCATGTGTGTTCTTATACTAAAACCAACCCTAGAGTCATTGCATGTGTGTTCTTTCCACAAACCACACATGGATCAACCAGTGGTCATTGCATGTGTGTTATTTTCCACAAACCACACATGGATCCACCACTAGAGTCATTGCATGTGTGTTCTTATACTAAAACCAACAATAGAGTCATTGCATGTGTGTTCTTTCCACAAACCACACATGGATCAACCAGTGGTCATTGCATGTGTGTTCTTTCCACAAACCACACATGGATCCACTAGTGGTCATTTCATGTGTGTTCTTTCCACAAACCACATATGGATCAACCAGAGTCATTGCATGTGTGTTCTTTCCACAAACCACACATGGATCAACCACTAGAGTCATTACATGTTTGTTCTTATACTAAAACCACAAACCAACACTAGAGTCATTGCATGTGTGTTCTTTTCCACAAACCACTCATGGATCCACTAGACTCATTGCATGTGTGTTATTTTCCACAAACAACTTATGGATCAAACAGTGGTCATTGCATGTGTGTTCTTTTCACAAACCACATGTGGACCCAGTAGAGTCATTGCATGTGTGTTCTTATACTAAAACTAGCACTAGAGTCATTGCATGTGTGTTCTATGCACAAACCACACATGGATCCACCACTGTCATTGCATGTGTGTTCTTTCCACAAACCACACATGGATCAACCACTAGAGTTATTGCATGTGTGTTCTTTCCACAAACCACATATGGATCAACCAGTTGTCATTGCATATGTGTTCTTTTCCATAAAACACTTATGGATCCATTACAGTCATTGCATGTGTGTTATTTCCACAAGCCACATATGGATCAACCACTAGAGTCATTGCATGTGTGTTATTTCCACAAACCACACATGGATCAACCACTAGAGTCATTGCATGTGTGTTATTTTCCACAAACCACACATGGATCAACCACTAGAGTCATTGCATGTGTGTGTTATTTTCCACAAACCACACATGGATCCACCACTAGAGTCATTGCATGTGTGTTCTTATACTAAAACCAATAGTAGAGTCATTGCATGTGTGTTCTTTCCACAAACCACACATGGATCAACCAATGGTCATTGCATGTGTGTTCTTTCCACAAACAACACATGGATCCACCAGTGGCCATTGCATGTGTGTTCTTTCCACAAACCACATATGGATCAACTAGAGTCATTGCATGTGTGTTCTTTCCACAAACCGCACATGGATCAACCACTAGAGTCATTACATGTTTGTTCTTATACTAAAACCACAAACCAGCACTAGAGTCATTGCATGTGTGTTCTTTTCCACAAACCACTCATGGATCCACTAGACTCATTGCATGTGTGTTATTTTCCACAAACAACTTATGGATCAACCAGTGGTCATTGCATGTGTGTTCTTTTTTCACAAACCACATGTGGACCCACTAGAGTCATTGCATGTGTGTTCTTATACTAAAACTAGCACTAGAGTCATTGCATGTGTGTTCTATCCATAAACCACACATGGATCCACCACTGTCATTGCATGTGTGTTCTTTCCACAAACCACACATCGATCAACCACTAGAGTCATTGCATGTGTGTTCTTTCCACAAACCACATATGGATCAACTAGTGGTCATTGCATGTGTGTTCTTTTCCATAAACCACTTATGGATCCATTACAGTCATTGCATGTGTATTATTTCCACAAACCACACATGGATCAACCACTAGAGTCATTGCATGTGTGTTATTTCCACAAACCAGACATGGATCAACCACTAGAGTCATTGCATGTGTGTTATTTCCACAAACCACACATGGATAAACCACTAGAGTCACTGCATGTGTGTCCTTATACTAAAACCAACAATAGAGTCATTGCATGTGTGTTCTTTCCACAAACCACACATGGATCAACCAATGGTCATTGCATGTGTGTTCTTTTCCACAAACCACACATGGATCCACCACTAGAGTCATTGCATGTGTGTTCTTATACTAAAACCAACAATAGAGTCATTGCATGTGTGTTCTTTCCACAAACCACACATGGATCAACCAGTGGTCATTGCATGTGTGTTATTTCCACAAACCAGACATGGATCCACTAGTGGTCATTTCATGTGTGTTCTTTCCACAAACCACATATGGATCAACTAGAGTCATTGCATGTGTGTTCTTTCCACAAACCACACATGGATCAACCACTAGAGTCATTACATGTTTGTTCTTATACTAAAACCACAAACCAGCACTAGAGTCATTGCATGTGTGTTCTATCCATAAACCACACATGGATCCACCACTGTCATTGCATGTGTGTTCTTTCCACAAACCACACATCGATCAACCACTAGAGTCATTGCATGTGTGTTCTTTCCACAAACCACATAGGGATCAACTAGTGGTCATTGCATGTGTGTTCTTTTCCATAAACCACTTATGGATCCATTACAGTCATTGCATGTGTATTATTTCCACAAACCACACATGGATCAACCACTAGAGTCATTGCATGTGTGTTATTTCCACAAACCAGACATGGATCAGCCACTAGAGTCATTGCATGTGTGTTATTTCCACAAACCACACATGGATAAACCACTAGAGTCATTGCATGTGTGTTCTTATACTAAAACCAACCCTAGAGTCATTGCATGTGTGTTCTTTCCACAAACCACACATGGATCAACCAGTGGTCATTGCATGTGTGCTTTTTTCCACAAACCACACATGGATCCACCACTAGAGTCATTGCATGTGTGTTCTTATACTAAAACCAACAATAGAGTCATTGCATATGTGTTCTTTCCACAAACCACACATGGATCAACCAGTGGTCATTGCATGTGTGTTCTTTTCCAGAAACCACACATGGATCCACTAGTGGTCATTTCATGTGTGTTCTTTCCACAAACCACATATGGATCAACCAGAGTCATTGCATGTGTGTTCTTTCCACAAACCACACATGGATCAACCACTAGAGTCATTACATGTTTGTTCTTATACTAAAACCACAAACCAACACTAGAGTCATTGCATGTGTGTTCTTTCCACAAACCACTCATGGATCCACTAGACTCATTGCATGTGTGTTATTTTCCACAAACAACTTATGGATCAAACAGTGGTCATTGCATGTGTGTTCTTTTCACAAACCACATGTGGACCCAGTAGAGTCATTGCATGTGTGTTCTTATACTAAAACTAGCACTAGAGTCATTGCATGTGTGTTCTATGCACAAACCACACATGGATCCACCACTGTCATTGCATGTGTGTTCTTTCCACAAACCACACATGGATCAACCACTAGAGTTATTGCATGTGTGTTCTTTCCACAAACCACATATGGATCAACCAGTTGTCATTGCATGTGTTCTTTTCCATAAAACACTTATGGATCCATTACAGTCATTGCATGTGTGTTATTTCCACAAGCCACATATGGATCAACCACTAGAGTCATTGCATGTGTGTTATTTCCACAAACCACACATGGATCAACCACTAGAGTCATTGCATGTGTGTTATTTTCCACAAACCACACATGGATCAACCACTAGAGTCATTGCATGTGTGTGTTATTTTCCACAAACCACACATGGATCCACCACTAGAGTCATTGCATGTGTGTTCTTATACTAAAACCAATAGTAGAGTCATTGCATGTGTGTTCTTTCCACAAACCACACATGGATCAACCAATGGTCATTGCATGTGTGTTCTTTTCCACAAACAACACATGGATCCACCAGTGGCCATTGCATGTGTGTTCTTTCCACAAACCACATATGGATCAACTAGAGTCATTGCATGTGTGTTCTTTCCACAAACCGCACATGGATCAACCACTAGAGTCATTACATGTTTGTTCTTATACTAACACCACAAACCAGCACTAGAGTCATTGCATGTGTGTTCTTTCCACAAACCGCACATGGATCAACCACTAGAGTCATTACATGTTTGTTCTTATACTAAAACCACAAACCAGCACTAGAGTCATTGCATGTGTGTTCTATCCATAAACCACACATGGATCCACCACTGTCATTGCATGTGTGTTCTTTCCACAAACCACACATCGATCAACCACTAGAGTCATTGCATGTGTGTTCTTTCCACAAAACCACATATGGATCAACTAGTGGTCATTGCATGTGTGTTCTTTTCCATAAACCACTTTTGGATCCATTACAGTCATTGCATGTGTATTATTTCCACAAACCACACATGGATCAACCACTAGAGTCATTGCATGTGTGTTATTTCCACAAACCAGACATGGATCAACCACTAGAGTCATTGCATGTGTGTTATTTCCACAAACCACACATGGATAAACCACTAGAGTCACTGCATGTGTGTCCTTATACTAAAACCAACAATAGAGTCATTGCATGTGTGTTCTTTCCACAAACCACATATGGATCAACCAATGGTCATTGCATGTGTGTTCTTTTCCACAAACCACACATGGATCCACCACTAGAGTCATTGCATGTGTGTTCTTATACTAAAACCAACAATAGAGTCATTGCATGTGTGTTCTTTCCACAAACCACACATGGATCAACCAGTGGTCATTGCATGTGTGTTCTTTTCCAGAAACCACACATGGATCCACTAGTGGTCATTTCATGTGTGTTCTTTCCACAAACCACATATGGATCAACTAGAGTCATTGCATGTGTGTTCTTTCCACAAACCACACATGGATCAACCACTAGAGTCATTACATGTTTGTTCTTATACTAAAACCACAAACCAGCACTAGAGTCATTGCATGTGTGTTCTATCCATAAACCACACATGGATCCACCACTGTCATTGCATGTGTGTTCTTTCCACAAACCACACATCGATCAACCACTAGAGTCATTGCATGTGTGTTCTTTCCACAAACCACATAGGGATCAACTAGTGGTCATTGCATGTGTGTTCTTTTCCATAAACCACTTATGGATCCATTACAGTCATTGCATGTGTATTATTTCCACAAACCACACATGGATCAACCACTAGAGTCATTGCATGTGTGTTATTTCCACAAACCAGACATGGATCAGCCACTAGAGTCATTGCATGTGTGTTATTTCCACAAACCACACATGGATAAACCACTAGAGTCATTGCATGTGTGTTCTTATACTAAAACCAACCCTAGAGTCATTGCATGTGTGTTCTTTCCACAAACCACACATGGATCAACCAGTGGTCATTGCATGTGTGCTTTTTTCCACAAACCACACATGGATCCACCACTAGAGTCATTGCATGTGTGTTCTTATACTAAAACCAACAATAGAGTCATTGCATATGTGTTCTTTCCACAAACCACACATGGATCAACCAGTGGTCATTGCATGTGTGTTCTTTTCCACAAACCACACATGGATCCACTAGTGGTCATTTCATGTGTGTTCTTTCCACAAACCACATATGGATCAACCAGAGTCATTGCATGTGTGTTCTTTCCACAAACCACATATGGATCAACCACTAGAGTCATTACATGTTTGTTCTTATACTAAAACCACAAACCAACACTAGAGTCATAGCATGTGTGTTCTTTTCCACAAACCACTCATGGATCCACTAGACTCATTGCATGTGTGTTATTTTCCACAAACAACTTATGGATCAACCAGTGGTCATTGCATGTGTGTTCTTTTCACAAACCACATGTGGACCCAGTAGAGTCATTGCATGTGTGTTCTTATACTAAAACTAGCACTAGAGTCATTGCATGTGTGTTCTATGCACAAACCACACATGGATCCACCACTGTCATTGCATGTGTGTTCTTTCCACAAACCACACATGGATCAACCACTAGAGTTATTGCATGTGTGTTCTTTCCACAAACCACATACGGATCAACCAGTTGTCATTGCATATGTGTTCTTTTCCATAAAACACTTATGGATCCATTACAGTCATTGCATGTGTGTTATTTCCACAAGCCACATATGGATCAACCACTAGAGTCATTGCATGTGTGTTATTTCCACAAACCACACATGGATCAACCACTAGAGTCATTGCATGTGTGTTATTTTCCACAAACCACACATGGATCAACCACTAGAGTCATTGCATGTGTGTGTTATTTTCCACAAACCACACATGGATCCACCACTAGAGTCATTGCATGTGTGTTCTTATAATAAAACCAATAGTAGAGTCATTGCATGTGTGTTCTTTCGACAAACCACACATGGATCAACCAATGGTCATTGCATGTGTGTTCTTTTCCACAAACAACACATGGATCCACCAGTGGCCATTGCATGTGTGTTCTTTCCACAAACCACATATGGATCAACTAGAGTCATTGCATGTGTGTTCTTTCCACAAACCGCACATGGATCAACCACTAGAGTCATTACATGTTTGTTCTTATACTAACACAACAAACCAGCACTAGAGTCATTGCATGTGTGTTCTTTCCACAAACCGCACATGGATCAACCACTAGAGTCATTACATGTTTGTTCTTATACTAAAACCACAAACCAGCACTAGAGTCATTGCATGTGTGTTCTATCCATAAACCACACATGGATCCACCACTGTCATTGCATGTGTGTTCTTTCCACAAACCACACATCGATCAACCACTAGAGTCATTGCATGTGTGTTCTTTCCACAAACCACATAGGGATCAACTAGTGGTCATTGCATGTGTGTTCTTTTCCATAAACCACTTATGGATCCATTACAGTCATTGCATGTGTATTATTTCCACAAACCACACATGGATCAACCACTAGAGTCATTGCATGTGTGTTATTTCCACAAACCAGACATGGATCAGCCACTAGAGTCATTGCATGTGTGTTCTTTCCACAAACCACACATGGATCAACCACTAGAGTCATTGCATGTTTGTTCTGATAATAAAACCACAAACCATCACTAGAGTCATTGCATGTGTGTTCTTTTCCACAAACCACACATGGATCCACTAGACTCATTGCATGTGTGTTCTTTTCCACAAACAACTTATGGATCAACCAGTGGTCATTGCATGTGTGTTCTTTTCACAAACCACATGTGGACCCACTAGAGTCATTGCATGTGTGTTCTTATACTAAAACTAGCACTAGAGTCATTGCATGTGTGTTCTATGCACAAACCACACATGGATCCACCACTGTCATTGCATGTGTGTTCTTTCCACAAACCACACATGGATCAACCACTAGAGTTATTGCATGTGTGTTCTTTCCACAAACCACATATGGATCAACCAGTGTTTATTGCATGTGTGTTCTTTTCCATAAACCACTTATGGATCCATTACAGTCATTGCATGTGTGTTATTTCCACAAACCACATATGGATCAACCACTAGAGTCATTGCATGTGTGTTATTTCCACAAACCAGACATGGATCAACCACTAGAGTCATTGCATGTGTGTTATTTTCCACAAACCACACATGGATCCACCACTAGAGTCATTGCATGTGTGTTCTTATACTAAAACCAACAGTAGAGTCATTGCATGTGTGTTCTTTCCACAAACCACACATGGATCAACCAGTGGTCATTGCATGTGTGTTCTTTTCCACAAACCACACATGGATCCACCAGTGGTCATTGCATGTGTGTTCTTGTAAGATCCCTCCTTATTAAAGGAAAAGATCCCTGTGATTGCAATGCTAGTCCCTGGATCAATGCTAGCATCCACAGTTTAAGATGAAGTACACAGATACAAAGGTCGTTTATTACAGTCATTCCAGAGATAAAACATAGTCTTTTACAACTCATGGCCAAAGGCCTAGTACAAGAGTTTATGGAAAAGTAAATAAACATAAGTCTTCATCTTCATGTGCCACAGGCAAGCATGTTGAGTGTAGACTCATGACACCTAATCATCATCAGAGTAACCTGCAACATCATAAGTTACAGCCACAAGGGTCAATACTTTGGAATAGTATTGGCAAGTGATACCTTAATATATTTTAAGTGGACTAAAAATACTATATGCATTTGGCTGGTGGAGTTTAGGCTTGCATTGCTCAAAATAGATTTTTCCTTAACTTTTGAAAATACTAAAACTTGTTGACAAAAACCAATCAAGACTTCTATCCATCAAGACTGAAGATCCTCTCAAGGCATCTACAATTCAAAGATAGAAGATCCTTTCTTGGCAAAAACACCCAAGGTATCTATCAACAAAGACTCTAGATCCACTCAGGCATCTAGCAATCCATGACTGAAGATCCTTTTATCCCTTTGTTCACCCTCAATTTTTATTTAGAAATTGGAGTGATGAGATTCTTGAAGTGTCCATGTCTTGATTCTCAAATTGTCCTTTACCAGCGCAATGGCTAAGTACTTAGGTTTTACACTCTGCAGAGGTGGTGCACTTTCCCCACAAGCCTTGGTTTCCCAAGGATGATCCTTCAGTAGCCTTTCCTTAGTCAAATGGACGTGTTCCAACCTATCATCCCATCTACCACCCACTGTCCAAAAGACTAAGTTCCAGCATCCTAAGATCATGGCAGAGCCCATAATGCCAAGTGGTTGCACTTGAAGCTTTTCAACATTTGACATCTCAAATCTCTTTGTTTCCTGGGTGGCCATCCACAAGTGAGATACACAAGCCAGTCCCTGGCCTTGTGAACCACTCAACATAAGCCATTCCTTCCATTCCACCCAGGTGGTTCATTAACTTAGTTGTTTTATTTTACAAAACATAAGTCCTTAGACTTAGAAATTTTTTCCATAGTGAATTTATAAACCACCCTTGTTTTCTAGTAGCTAGGCTAAGCATGATAGTAATAGGAATTTGGACTTAGGAAATTTTCACTAAGGCTTATTCTAATAGGTTTTCCCAAAGCATAGCTTGTACTTAGCTAAAAACCATGCAAGTCCTATACTTAGAAAAATAATACTAATGCATATATAAAAATATAGGAATGGAATATTCATGATGATATCACTTGCCTTGGTAGTGTGGAGAGTAGCACTCGTCACAATCACAATCACTAGCAAAATCTACACACAAAGTTGTAGCACACAATTACACACAAATATATACAAACAAGAAATAGTATGAATGCATGCATGCATGAATCTACCAAGTGATGATTTTTGAAAACTTCAACCAAGCAAGTGCATGTTTACAGAATCTAAACAAGTCACAAATATATCCAAGACAACTTAAATAACCCTAAAACAAAAATACTAAACTAAATCTATACTTAAAATGGCCTCAAACAAGTCTCTGCAATTTTAGCACATCTAATGGCTACTATTTGCTAAACAAAAAGGATAGGCAGAAAGGTCTTGTTTTTCTGAATCCAACGGTATAAAGTTTGCAAAATTCCAACGTGGCATTCAAAAGATATAGGCATTTGAATTTGGATCAAATTTCTGGTTTTTAAATTCTATTCTCAGATCTAACCTAGCCACGCTGCCTTATTCTTATTCGCCTGCATCGTTCGGCTGGATCGAGCTCCACAGCCGTAGGATCTAAAGGGGCAGGTGCGGCTCAGATCGCGTACCGCTTCGGGTTTAAGTGATCTATCGTAGGCGTTCGATCCAGATCTAACGGCTGCTGCTGCCTGGCCACAGATGGGCGGCGCTGCGCGGTGGCTACCGGCGGCGGAATCTGGTCACCAACGACGCTGCCGGCGATGCAGAGTAAGGAAGATCGAGGAGTAGCTCACCGGCTCAGGAGGTCACGGCGGCTCGTCGATTTGCGGTTGGTCAAGGGCGCTCACACGGCCGCGATTCCTCACCGGAGTTCGCGGCGCGGCAAAGGCCGGTGGTCGGGGACGTCGCTGTGGATCACCCCAAGGCAAGTCGAGGACACGGTTAGGTTCACAGGGTCAAGGCGAAGTAGTGAGCATGAACTAGGAGGCGCGGGGCGGTCTGGACTTACCACTAGAGCTCGTCGGAGTTGATGTCGCCGTCGGTGCTCGCGGTGTCAAGTGGAACCGCGACTGGGCAAGAGACAGATGACTAGCGAGGTCAGAGATGCGCAAGGATTCACCGAGGTGATAGCAAGAACGAGAGGCGAGGGGAACACTGGGCTCACCGGAATCGATCACGGAGAGGCTCTTCATGGCGGTGCAAAGCTGATTGAGGGCAGCCTGGTGGCGGAGTGAGCGAGGTGTCTGGGGGAAAAAGATCGTGGAGCAGAGAGGATCTTATAGCCGGGGAATCGACAGGAAACGCTCGGGTTTAATGCCCATTTACGCCGCGCCATTACCGTTTTCATCGCCATGGCGACGTGGTCGCAGCGCGGTCTGGGAAGACGAGGGCGACGTGGACCGGCCTGCTTGGCCGAGGTGCGCGTGCAGGTGGGTCTGCTCACAAGCTCAAGGCGGCGCTAAGCGTGAGAGAAGAAAAGAAGATCCCGTGGGCTTGTTGGCTGGATCTCGCTGGCCAGATTCTCGCCGCCGCCTTTTCTTTTCCTTAGCCTTTTTCTTTTTCTAATTTCATTTTCTGAATGAATTGATATGAATTCAAATCCTTTTGAATTCAAACTTCTTTGGGGATTTTTGCAGGGTTCTTGTGGGTTCAAATGCAGTCAAATAACCATGTGGTCACCTTGCAAGGCTTGGTCAAGCTTGGGTCTTTGAAATAAACAGAGACTTTGTCTCTTTGCAAATATTTGGAATAGGGTTTAGAAAATATTTCTAAATTGGAATCTTGGGTTTAAAGTTACTCCTAATCTTTCCAACCATGGAGGCAAGCAAACAAGTACCTAAGCATTCAAATCTCAAAGGGTGATGGCCAATTGAGATAAAATGCCCACATGAAATCATAGCTCAAACTTCGCCTCTAAATGATTTTTGAGAAAACCCTATATGAATGAATGATGCAAGAATGATATGAATGAGTTTTGAAACATGATTTTAGGATGTTACAAATCTAACTCCTTAAAATGAATCTCACTTCTAGATTCGGATTGGCTAGCAAATAGGTGAGGGTGGTCTTCCAAGATCATCTTCTTTCCCATGTTGCTTCTTCTTCGAATGATGATTCCATTGTACTTTGCAAAACTTGATAGTCTTTGTTCTTGTGACTCTTTCGTGGTTTCAAGAATCTTGACAGTGCTTTTCTTCATAGGTGAGATCACTTTCTAGTTGAACTTCTTCCAAAGATATGGTATCTTTCAAAGATGTTTCTTCCATTTCGGGTGACATTTCTTGAGCTGGCTCACATGAAAACATTATGGACTGCTAGTAAAGATGTCAGCTCGATTTCATATGCAGCTTCTCCCTCATGACTTAAAATGTTGAATGGTCCCACATATCTTGGTGCTAACTTTCCTTTGACTCAAATCTTTTACTCCACGTAAGTGGTGATACTCTAAGATAAGCTCTATCCCCAACTTCGTAAGTGACTTCTCACGCTTAGCATCTCGTAGCTTTTCCGTCGAGACTGCTATCTTCAATCTGTCTCAACCAATTTGACCTTTTCTTCGCGCCTTTGATAAGGTCTGGTCCAAACAAACTTCTTTCTCCCACACCATTCCATAGCAATGGGGTGGTACACTTTCTTCCGTGATAGAAACTCAAATGGTGCCATCCCAATACTAGATTGGTGATCGTTGTTGTAAGAGAACTCGCAGAAGGCGCATTTTCATCCCAACTTGCTCCATAGTCTAGGGCACATGCCCTCAACATGTCTTCAAGAATTTGGTTAGTCCTTTCTGCTTGTCCATCGCTTTGAGGATGAAAAGCAAGGCTGAATTCCAACCTCGCTCCTAGAGATTCATGAAGTCGCTCCAAAAGTGAGAAGTGAACTGAGTTCCTCTATCAGACACAATACTCTTAGGTACACCGTGAAGGCATACAATTCTGCTCATGTAGATTTTGGCTAACTTTGCACTGGTATAAGTTGTCTTTACGGGTATAAAATGAGCCACTTTAGTTAGGCGATCTACTATTACCCATATGGAATCATACCCTGACTGGGTCCTTGGTAATCCAGTAATGAAATCCATACCGATATTTTCCCACTTCCACTCGTGAATAGGCATTGGTTGAAGCAAACCTGCTGGTTTCGATGTCCGCTTTCACTCTACTACACACGTCACACAAGGCAATGTGTTCGGCGATGTCCCTTTTAAGATTGTTCCACCAAAATCTTTCTTTCATATCCATGTACATTTTGGTGTTTCCCGGGTGAATAGAATACGGAGAGTTATGGGCTTCTTGCAGAATCAGTTTCCGCAATTCCGGATCTTGTGGTACACAAATACGTTTCTCGTGCCATAAAGTACCTTGTTCATCCATATGGAAACTTTTAGCTTTCCCTCGGCTAATCCTTTCCTTAATCTCTTCGATTTCTTTATCCGTCTTTTGGGCTTCTTTAATCTTATCCAACAGAGTGGGTTGAACATCCAAAGACATGAGATGTCCTTCTGGCACAATCTCCAACCTGAGTTCCTTGAATTGCTTACACAAATCATCAGGCAATTCACCTTTGGTGAGACCATTTACAAACGCCTTACGACTTAGAGCATCTGCTACTACATTTGATTTACCGGGGTGGTATTGCAAATTCAAGTCATAATCCTTGATAAGTTCTAGCCATCTTCTTTGTCTCATATTGATCTCCTTCTGTGTGAAGATATATTTCAAACTCTTATGGTCGGTGAACACTTCACAACGTTTTCCCAAAAGGTAGTGTCTCCATGTCTTGAGTGCATGGACAACAGCGGCTAACTCTAAATCATGAGTAGGATAATTTACTTCATGAGTTTTGAGTTGTCTCGAGGCATAAGCCACAACTTTTCCGCTTTGCATAAGTACGGCTCCTAATCCTTGATGCGAAGCATCACAATACACTTGGAAATCCTTTTCCAAATCTGGTAGGCATGTAACGGTGTCGACACAAGTCTCTTCTTTAATTCTTGAAAGCTGAGTTCACATCCTTCGCATCAAGCAAATTTCTTATCTTTCTTTAACAATTCCGGCCATTGGTTTAGCAACCTTAGAAAAATTTTCAATGAACCTTCAGAGTAACCTGCTAAACCAAGGAAACTACGAACCTCTTTTACATTCTTAGGAGATTCCCATTCTGTTACGGCTGAAACCTTAGCAGGGTCAACTGCTACACCATCCTTTGTCATAACATGACCAAGAAATCCAACTTCCTCTAACCAAAACTCACACTTGCTGAACTTGGCATAAAGTTTATGCTCCCTTAGTTTCTCAAGTATCAAGCGTAGATGTCTTTCATGTTCTTCCTTGCTCTTGGAGTAGACTAAGATGTCATCGATGAAAACGACAACAAACTTGTCGAGAAATTCCATGAACACTTTGTTCATCATATTCATGAAGTATGCTGGAGCGTTGGTTAAAAAGGCATCACAGTGTACTCATACAATCCATACCTCGTGGTAAATGCTGTTTTAGGTATGTCTTGCTCTCTTATCTTGAGTTGAAAATAACCTGACCGAAGGTCAATCTTTGAGAACACACAAGCTCCTTCTAGCTGATCAAACAAGTCATTGATTCTTGGCAAAGGATATTTGTTCTTGATGGTTACCTCGTTGAGAGAACGGTAATCTATGCATAATCTTTGAGTTCTATCTCTTTTCACTTAACAAAACCGAGCTCCCCAAGATGAAGAACTTGGCTGGATGAATCCTTTCTGCAATTGTTCTCCAAGTTGTTTCTTGAGTTCCTTAAGTTCGTCAACTGGCATTTTATAAGGTATCTTTGCTCTTGGCCCAGATCCTGGTACCAATTCTATTATAAACTCCACATCTCTATCTGGTGGCATTCCTGGTAACTCTTCCGAACACATCCGGATACTCACACACAATTGGCACATCGTCCATGCTAACCCCTTAAGAGAATTTAGCTTACTCCTTTGATTTAAAGTTAGACTTGAATATTATCCTCTTACCTTCAGGAGTTGTGAGTGAAACTGTATGATTTGCACAATCTAGTACTCTTATACTTAGTCATCCAATCCATTCCCAAAATCACATCCAATCCTTGGGAATTTAGGATTATTAGGTTCATCGAAACTTATATTTTCCAAACTCTATGACTAGGTCATGGCATCCTGAGTTTACTATCATTTCTCCACCAGAGAACTTACTCTTATAGGACACCCAATGGTTTCTACCGTAGTTCATTTCTTTCGACAAATGCTTTAGATATGAATGAATGAGATGCACCAAAGGTCAAAGAGTACAAATGCTGAGATGGAATTGAGTCCGAACTTACCAAACAAAGATCGTGCTCTTCAAAGACCTCCTCCACATTGATGTGGTTAACCTGTCCTTTCTGAAAAGGATTTGGCTTGTTAGGTCCTTCAACTTTCTTTTCAGGCACTTATTAGCATAATGCCCCAGCTTCTTGCATTTGTAGCATTCGACCGGCCGATGTCCGCCTTAGGTCGACTTCCACTTCCACCGTGGTGGCTCTTATATCCACTCTTGTGGTTCTTGTACTCATTTTCATGATCGATGATGCTTGTTGTCATGACGGTTGTGATGGTGGTGTTTGTTAAACTTCTCATGTTTGTGGGATCCCGAAATGACACTATCATCATGGTGAGATCGCTTATGAGATGATCCCGAGCTGTGCTTGTCGGAGTGTTTCCTCTTCTTACTCTCGACTTGCTTCATTTTATTCTCCACAATAACAGCCTTGTCACACAGTTGATCGATAAGTTGGAACATATGCCATGCATACCGCAGATTTAGCTCATCATTCAAGCCTTCCAAACTTTTCCTTCCTTTTGGCATCGTGTCAACCTCATCCGTGCATAGCGCCAGATTGTTGAACTCTTCAATGTATTCAGCCACGCTGTGGTGGCCGCTTCAGTTGTGAAATTCCTTCTTTTCAGGCTCATCATACCGGTGAGATATGAGTAGTACGAAATCCATCTTCAAAGATAGCCCAAGTCACCTCATCAATAGGCGTGGTAACTGGAAGTTGTCCCACCATGTCGGGCTGGTCCTTCCAACAGATGTGCCGCAAACCTGACCTTTTCAGATCCGTGGCATCCCACGGTCACTAAGTCTTTATTCACGTAACGTAGCCAATCATTGGCCACCATGGGATCACTGCCGTTCGAAAACTTAGCTGGCCTTAGACGCAGAATCTGGTGAGCATATCAAAACCGGAGGGTTGTTGTTGTTGTTGTTGTTGTTGTTGTTGTTGGGATTGGGGTTGTTGTTGTTCTGGTTCTAGATGAACGCCGCCATCATTTGCATAAGTCGTGTCTCAAGATTCATCATTTGTTGCATTTCCGGGTAATGTTGGGGAGTTGGTGTTTATGCCGACGGGAGGCATCTGTGGTTTGTTCATATAGAGATAAGAATGAGATACCCTTATATGATTTATGCACAATACATTACTCAAACCAACACATAGCAAGCAACACTAGGATAAAAGCTAAACAACAAGAGAACAAAATCTCAAAGTACAAACATACAAGTGGCAAGCCATCCACATGTCGGATGGTCCAACAATAAGTTCTCAAATAACCAGTGCGAAAATAAAGATAATCGAGTAGTCAAATCTACTGCCGGCATCAATCTCCTCCTCGACAAAGGTAAGACTCATGCTTCCATTGCGGTCTTGTTCTCCTCGATGGTAGTGGTCAAAGAGTCGATCTTGGCCTTGAGAGCCCTCTTGGGAACGGCCTCTCAATCACCGCTCCGCTTCTAACTCGAAGTCCTTGGATTGCAATTCCTCGGTCATATCACGAATCCTCTTGTTCCTATCCTGGACACGCTTCTCTTGACTCTTGAACTTACGGTCTTGGGTCTCAAACTTTGCCTCCATCTCCTTGACTATCTCGCCTCCGCCAAGAGCTTGTCCTTCTCGAAGTTGCACTGAGCTCGCCATTACTAAGCATGACGTTGGTCCCATCGGTATCCACGTGCCTAATAAGAGTCTCTAAGTCCCGGAGGTACAGCGCGATCGGCTCATTGTGACCTCGAGTCGCCCTCAAAGTCAATGGACTCTCCGTCATCACGCCTTCGAAGCGTGGAAGTGAGTGCCTCTAACCTGTCGGGAGTGACGCCCTAATAGTCGCCCCATCGATCCTCGCATGACAACCTCCATGCCTCTCTCCCCGCCATCGCATAAGCTTGAAGACGATGGCCTCCGTAGTAGGCTCGCAAGGCCCCGCTGGTTCACCTTGAAGTTCTAAAGGTCCTTCCTCTCAAACTTGGTGAGCGGGTGCACCGTAATGATAGGAAGAGGGAGATCGAGTAAAGTAGTAAGCTCTACGATACGAGGACCAAAACGGGTAGCCTGGAACTCCTCAACAGTGCTGATGGCAATAGGCATCTATTTATAAGATTGAAAAGTTAGAACAACACAATTTTAAATTTAACAAGTCAAACATTCAAGCATAACCATGGAACACAAAAATCACACAAGTCATGCAAACATAAATTCATTACATCAACCAAGGTTCAAACTTATTTAAGGTCTTATTTTGGAAAATAAGGTGATAGGTGGTGGTCAACTAACGAAGTGCGCTTACAATCCTATCTCATTGGATCTGGTGGCTAACACAATGTTCCTAGTGGCAATCACCCTATCTTGTTCACATGCTTCTATCACTAAGTCTATAATATCTCCTCTTAAGGATTTGTTGGTGACTTCCAACTCTTGGGTATGTTCCCTCTCTTTTTCTAAGTCTTTTTGGAGGTTGAGCATCCTGCACTTGACTCTAGCACTTAGTTCCTTGATAGTCTTCCAAGCTGCTTCTTTTGCTGACTCAAAGAATGTGGTGTGCATAAAAGTGTTGGTGTACATGCAGAAGCCTTTTTCTTTGTGGTTGTCTTCCTTGTTCTTGTACAAGTGAAGTTGCACCCACCAATACTCCACTCCATCCTCCATCACTGGAAAGCCTTTGTACACTGCTGCACCATGTACTCCCATGGTTTCCATGAGGTCCTTGAGAATCTTGGGAAACCTGGCCTCACACTCCAAGGTCATGGTCATGAGTGGTCCTTTCTTCACGGCTTCGTTGACGGAGTTCATCTACAAATAGAGATGAGAAGGAGAAGATTAGAAAAGTTTACGAGAAGAATAGACAAGTGTAGAAGAAGTTAAATTTTTTTTCCTTAGTGGTTTCCAATCCTAGGGTCATAATCTTACAGGCAACACAGTTCTCTGATACCATCTGTAAGATCCCTCCTTATTAAAGGAAAAGATCCCTATGATTGCAATGCTAGTCCCTGGATCAATGCTAGCATCCACAGTTTAAGATGAAGTACACAGATACAAAGGTCGTTTATTACAGTCATTCCAGAGATAAAACATAGTCTTTTACAACTCATGGCCAAAGGCCTAGTACAAGAGTTTATGGAAAAGTAAATAAACATAAGTCTTCATCTTCATGTGCCAGTGCAAGCATGTTGAGTGTAGACTCATGACACCTAATCATCATCAGAGTAACCTGCAACATCATAAGTTACAGCCACAAGGGTCAATACTTTGGAATAGTATTGGCAAGTGATACCTTAATATATTTTAAGTGGACTAAAAATACTATATGCATTTGGCTGGTGGAGTTTAGGCTTGCATTGCTCAAAATAGATTTTTCCTTAACTTTTGAAAATACTAAAACTTGTTGACAAAAACCAATCAAGACTTCTATCCATCAAGACTGAAGATCCTCTCAAGGCATCTACAATTCAAAGATAGAAGATCCTTTCTTGGCAAAAACACCCAAGGTATCTATCAACAAAGACTCTAGATCCACTCAGGGCATCTAGCAATCCATGACTGAAGATCCTTTTATCCCTTTGTTCACCCTCAAGTTTTATTTAGAAATTGGAGTGATGAGATTCTTGAAGTTTCCATGTCTTGATGCTCAAATTGTCCTTTACTGTGGACATGGCTAAGTACTTAGGTTTTACACTGCAGAGGTGGTGCACTTTCCCACAAGCCTTGGTTTCCCAAGGATGATCCTTCAAGAGCCTTTCCTTAGTCAAATGGACGTTGCTCCAACCTATCATCCCATCTACCACCCACCGTCCAAAAGACTAAGTTCCAAAGATCCTAAGATCATGGCAGAGCCCATAATGCCAAGTGGTTGCACTTGAAGCTTTTCAACATTTGACATCTCAAATCTCTTTGTTTCCTGGGTGGTCATCCACAAGTGAGATACACAAGCCAGTCCCTGGCCTTGTGAACCACTCAACATAAGCCATTCCTTCCATTCCACCTGTGGTTCATTAACTTAGTTGTTTTATTTTACAAAACATAAGTCCTTAGACTTAGAAATTTTTTCCATAGTGAATTTATAAACCACCCTTGTTTTCTAGTAGCTAGGCTAAGCATGATAGTAATAGGAATTTGGACTTAGGAAATTTTCACTAAGGCTTATTCTAATAGGTTTTCCCAAAGCATAGCTTGTACTTAGCTAAAAACCATGCAAGTCCTATACTTAGAAAAATAATACTAATGCATATATAAAAATATAGGAATGGAATATTCATGATGATATCACTTGCCTTGGTAGTGTGGAGAGTAGCACTCACAATCACAATCACTAGCAAAATCTACACACAAAGTTGTAGCACAATTACACACAAATATATACAAACAAGAAATAGTATGAATGCATGCATGCATGAATCTACCAAGTGATGATTTTTGAAAACTTCAACCAAGCAAGTGCATGTTTACAGAATCTAAACAAGTCACAAATATATCCAAGACAACTTAAATAACCCTAAAACAAAAATACTAAACTAAATCTATACTTAAAATGGCCTCAAACAAGTCTCTGCAATTTTAGCACATCTAATGGCTACTATTTGCTAAACAAAAAGGATAGGCAGAAAGGTCTTGTTTTTCTGAATCCAACGGTATAAAGTTTGCAAAATTCCAACGTGGCATTCAAAAGATATAGGCATTTGAATTTGGATCAAATTTCTGGTTTTAAATTCTATTCTCAGATCTAACCTAGCCACGCCTTATTCTTATTCGCCTGCATCGTTCAAGGCTGGATCGAGCTCCACAGTAGGGATCTAAAGGCAGGTGCGGCTCAGATCGCTGCATCGCCGGGTTTAAGTGATCTATCGAGGCGCTCGATCCAGATCTAACGGCTCGCCACAGATGGGCGGCACATGTGGCTACCGGGCGGCGAATCACGGTCAACGACGCTGCCGATGATGCGAGAGTAAGGAAGATCGAGGAGTAGCTCACCGGCTCAGGAGGTCACGGCGAAGCTCGTCAGACGGCGGTTGGTCAAGGGCGCTCACACGGCCGCGATTCTCACCGGAGTTCGCGGGCAAAAAGGCCGGTGGTCGTCGGGACGCCGCTGTGGATCACCCCAAGGCAAGTCGAGGACACGGTTAGGTTCACGTGGTCAAGGCGGCGTAGTGAGCATGAACTAGAGGCGCGGGCGGTCTGGACTTACCACTAGAGCTCGCCGGAGTTGATGTCGCCGCTTGCTCGCGGTGTCAAGTGGAACCGGCGACTGGGCAAGACAGATGCACTAGCGAGGTCGAGATGCGCAAGGATTCACCGAGCAGGATAGCAAGAACGAGAGGCGAGAGGGGAACACTGGGCTCACCGGAATCGATCACGGAGAGGCTCGTCTGGGCGGTGCAAAGCTGATTGAGGGCAGCTGGTGGCGGAGTGAGCGAGGTGTCCGGGGAAAAGATCGTGGAGCGTAGAGGATCTTATAGCCGGGAATCGACAGAAACGCCGGGTTTAATGCCCATTTACGCCGCTTATTATGCGTTTTCATCGCTGGCGACGCGGGTCGCAGGGCGGGTCTGGGAAGACGAGGGCGACGTGGACCGGCCCGTTCTCGCCAAGGTGCGCGGTGTGCGTGGGTGTCTGCCTGCTCGGCCACAAGGCGCTATGCGTGAGAGAAGAAAAAGAAGATCCCTGGTGGGCTTGCTGGGCTGGATCTGCTGGGCCAGATTCGCCGCCGCCCTTTTCTTTTCCTTAGCCTTTTTCTTTTTCTAATTTCATTTTCTGGAATGAATTTGATATGAATTCAAATCCTTTTGAATTCAAACTTCTTTGGGGATTTTTGCAGGGTTCTTGTGGGTTCAAATGCAGTCAAATAACCATGTGGTCACCTTGCAAGGCTTGGTCAAGCTTGGGTCTTTGAAATAAACAGAGACTTTGTCTCTTTGCAAATATTTGGAATAGGGTTTAGAAAATATTTCTAAATTGGAATCTTGGGTTTAAAAGTTACTCCTAATCTTTCCAACCATGGAGGCAAGCAAACAAGTACCTAAGCATTCAAATCTCAAAGGGTGATGGCCAATTGAGATAAAATGCCCACATGAAATCATAGCTCAAACTTCTGCCTCTAAATGATTTTGAGAAAAACCCTATATGAATGAATGATGCAAGAATGATATGAATGAGTTTTAAAACATGATTTTTAGGGATGTTACAGTTCTTTCCACAAACCACATATGGATCAACCAAAGTCATTGCATGTGTGTTCTTTCCACAAACCACATATGGATCAACCACTAGAGACATTACATGTTTGTTCTTATACTAAACCACAAACCAGCACTAGAGTCATTGCATGTGCGTTGTTTTCCACAAACCACACATGGATCCACTAGACTCATTGCATGTGTGTTCTTTTTTCCACAAACAACTTCTAGATCAGCAGTGGTCATTGCATGTGTGTTCTTTTCACAAACTACATGTGGACCCACTAGAGTCATTGCATCTGTTATCTTATACTAAAACTAACACTAGAGTCATTGCATGTGTGTTCTATCCATAAACCACACATGGATCCACCACTGTCATTGCATGTGTGTTCTTTCCACAAACCACACATCGATCAACCACTAGAGTCATTGCATGTGTGTTCTTTCCACAAACCACATATGGATCAACTAGTGGTCATTGCATGTGTTCTTTTCCATAAACCACTTTTGGATCCATTACAGTCATTGCATGTGTATTATTTCCACAAACCACACATGGATCAACCACTAGAGTCATTGCATGTGTGTTATTTCCACAAACCACACATGGATCAACCACTAGAGTCATTGCATGTGTGTGTTATTTTCCACAAACCACACATGGATCCACCACTAGAGTCATTGCATGTGTGTTCTTATACTAAAACCAACACTAGAGTCATTGCATGTGTGTTCTTTCCACAAACCACACATGGATCAACCAATGGTCATTGCATGTGTGTTCTTTTCCACAAACCACACATGGATCCACCACTAGAGTCATTGCATGTGTGTTCTTATACTAAAACCAACAATAGAGTCATTGCATGTGTGTTCTTTCCACAAACCACACATGGATCAACCAGTGGTCATTGCATGTGTGTTCTTTTCCACAAACCACACATGGATCCACCACTAGAGTCATTGCATGTGTGTTCTTATACTAAAACCAACACTAGAGTCATTGCATGTGTGTTCTTTCCACAAACCACACATGGATCAACCAGTGGTCATTGCATGTGTGTTCTTTTCCACAAACCACACATGGATCCACTAGTGGTCATTGCATGTGTGTTCTTTCCACAAACCACATATGGATCAACCAGAGTCATTGCATGTGTGTTCTTTCCACAAACCACACATGGATCAACCACTAGAGTCATTGCATGTTTGTTCTTATACTAAAACCACAAACCAACACTAGAGTCATTGCATGTGTGTTCTTTCCACAAACCACACATGGATCCACTAGACTCATTGCATGTGTGTTATTTCCACAAACAACTTATGGATCAACCAGTGGTCATTGCATGTGTGTTCTTTTCACAAACCACATGTGGACCCACTAGAGTCATTGCATGTGTGTTCTTATACTAAAACTAGCACTAGAGTCATTGCATGTGTGTTCTTTCCACAAACCACACATGGATCCACCACTGTCATTGCATGTGTGTTCTTTCCACAAACCACACATGGATCAACCACTAGAGTCATTGCATGTGTGTTCTTTCCACAAACCACATATGGATCAACTAGTTTCATAGCATGTGTGTTCTTTCCATAAAACCACTTATGGATCCATTAGAGTCATTGCATGTGTGTTCTTTCCACAAACCACACATGGATCAACCACTAGAGTCATTGCATGTGTGTTCTTTCCACAAACCACATATGGATCAACCTGTTGTCATTGCATGTGTGTTCTTTCCATAAAACACATGGATCCACCACAGTCATTGCATGTGTGTTCTTTCCACAAACCACATATGGATCAACCACTAGAGTCATTGCATGTGTGTTATTTCCACAAACCACACATGGATCAACCACTAGAGTCATTGCATGTGTGTTATTTCCACAAACCACACATGGATCAACCACTAGAGTCATTGCATGTGTGTTATTTTCCACAAACCACACATGGATCCACCACTAGAGTCATTGCATGTGTGTTCTTATACTAAAACCAACAGTAGAGTCATTGCATGTGTGTTCTTTCCACAAACCACACATGGATCAACCAATGGTCATTGCATGTGTGTTCTTTCAACATACCACACATGGATCCACCAGTGGTCATTGCATGTGTGTTCTTTCCACAAACCACATATGGATCAACTAGAGTCATTGCATGTGTGTTCTTTCCACAAACCACACATGGATCAACCACTAGAGTCATTGCATGGGTGTTCTTTCCCGAAACCACAACCACAGAGTCAGTGCATGTGTATTATTTCCACAAACCACACATGGATCAACCACTAGAGTCATTACATGTTTGTTCTTATACTAAAACAACAAACCATCACTAGAGTCATTGAATGTGTGTTGTTTCCACAAACCACTCATGGATCCACTAGACTCATTGCATGTGTGTTCTTTTCCACAAACAACTTATGGATCAACCAGTGGTCATTGCATGTGTGTTCTTTTTTCACAAACCACATGTGGACCCACTAGAGTCATTGCATGTGTGTTCTTATACTAAAACTAGCACTAGAGTCATTGCATGTGTGTTCTATCCATAAACCACACATGGATCCACCACTGTCATTGCATGTGTGTTCTTTCCACAAACCACACATCGATCAACCACTAGAGTCATTGCATGTGTGTTCTTTCCACAAACCACATAGGGATCAACTAGTGGTCATTGCATGTGTGTTCTTTTCCATAAACCACTTATGGCTCCATTACAGTCATTGCATGCGTATTATTTCCACAAACCACACATGGATCAACCACTAGAGTCATTGCATGTGTGTTATTTCCACAAACCAGACATGGATCAGCCACTAGAGTCATTGCATGTGTGTTATTTCCACAAACCACACATGGATAAACCACTAGAGTCATTGCATGTGTGTTCTTATACTAAAACCAACACTAGAGTCATTGCATGTGTGTTCTTTCCACAAACCACACATGGATCAACCAGTGGTCATTGCATGTGTGTTCTTTTCCACAAACCACACATGGATCCACCAGTGGTCATTGCATGTGTGTTCTTTCCACAAACCACATATGGATCAACCAGAGTCATTGCATGTGTGTTCTTTCCACAAACCACACATGGATCAACCACTAGAGTCATTGCATGTTTGTTCTTATACTAAAACCACAAACCAGCACTAGAGTCATTGCATGTGTGTTCGTTTCCACAAACCACGCATGGATCCACTAGACTCATTGCATGTGTGTTCTTTTCCACAAACAACTTATGGATCAACCAGTGGTCATTGCATGTGTGTTCTTTCCACAAACCACATGTGGACCCACTAGAGTCATTGCATGTGTGTTCTTATCCATAAACCACTTATCGATCCACTAGAGTCATTGCATGTGTGTTCTTTCCACAAACCACACATGGATCAACCACTAGAGTCATTGCATGTGTGTTATTTCCACAAACCACACATGGATCAACCACTAGAGTCATTGCATGTGTGTTCTTTCCACAAACCACATGTGGACCCACTAGAGTCATTGCATGTGTGTTCTTATACTAAACCAACCACTAGAGTCATTGCATGTGTGTTATTTCCAAAAACCACACATGGATCAACCACTAGAGTCATTGCATGTGTGTTCTTTCCACAAACCACACACGGATCAACCACTAGAGTCATTGCATGTGTGTTCTTATACTAAAACCAACATTAGAGTCATTGCATGTGTGTTCTTTCCACAAACCACATATGGATCAACCAGTGGTCATTCCATGTGTGTTCTTTTCCACAAACCACACATGGATCCACAAGTGGTCATTGCATGTGTGTTCTTTCCACAAACCACATATGGATCAACCAGACTCATTGCATGTGTGTTCTTTCCACAAACCACACATGGATCAACCACTAGAGTCATTACATGTTTGTTCTTATACTAAACCACAAACCAGCACTAGAGTCATTGCATGTGTGTTCTTTTCCACAAACCACACATGGATCCACTAGACACATTGCATGTGTGTTCTTTTCCACAAACAACTTATGGATCAACCAGTGGTCATTGCATGTGTGTTCTTTTCACAAACCACATGTGGACCCACTAGAGTCATTGCATATGGGTTCTTATACTAAAACTTGCACTAGAGTCATTGCATGTGTGTTCTATCCACAAAGCACACATGGATCCACCACTGTCATTGCATGTGTGTTCTTTCCACAAACCACACATGGATCAACCACTAGAGTCATTGCATGTGTGTTCTTTCCACAAACCACATATGGATCAACTATTGGTCATTGCATATGTGTTCTTTTCCATAAACCACTTATGGATCCATTAAAGTCAATGCATGTGTGTTATTTCCACAAACCACACATGGATCAACCACTAGAGTCATTGCATGTGTGTTATTTCCACAAACCACACATGGATCAACCACTAGAGTCATTGCATGTGTGTGTTCTTTCCCACAAACCACACATGGATCCACCACTAGAGTCATTGCATGTGTGTTCTTATACTAAAACCAACACTAGAGTCATTGCATGTGTGTTCTTTCCACAAACCACACATGGATCAACCAGTGGTCATTGCATGTGTGTTCTTTTCCAGAAACCACACATGGATCCACGAGTGGTCATTGAATGTGTGTTCTTTCGACAAACCACATATGGATCAACCAGAGTCATTGCATGTGTGTTCTTTCCACAAACCACACATGGATCAACCACTAGAGTCATTACATGTTTGTTCTTATACTAAAACCACAAACCAGCACTAGAGTCATTGCATGTGTGTTCTTTTCCACAAACCACTCATGGATCCACTAGACTCATTGCATGTGTGTTCTTTTCCACAAACAACTTATGGATCAACCAGTGGTCATTGCATGTGTGTTCTTTTCACAAACCACATGTGGACCCACTAGAGTCATTGCATGTGTGTTCTTATACTAAAACTAGCACTAGAGTCATTGCATGTGTGTTCTATCCATAAACCACACATGGATCCACCACTGTCATTGCATGTGTGTTCTTTCCACAAACCACACATGGATCAACCACTAGAGTCATTGCATGTGTGTTCTTTCCACAAACCACATATGGATCAACTAGTGGTCATTGCATGTTTGTTCTTTTCCATAAACCACTTATGGATCCATTACAGTCATTACATGTGTATTATTTCCACAAACCACACATGGATCAACCACTAGAGTCATTTCATGTGTGTTATTTCAACAAACCAGACATGGATCAACCACTAGAGTCATTGCATGTGTGCTATTTCCACAAACCACACATGGATAAACCACTAGAGTCATTGCATGTGTGTTCTTATACTAAAACCAACACTAGAGTCATTGCATGTGTGTTCTTTCCACAAACCACACATGGATCAACCAGTGGTCATTGCATGTGTGTTCTTTCCACAAACCACAAATGGATCAACCAGACTCATTGCATGTGTGTTCTTTCCACAAACCACACATGGATCAACCACTAGAGTCATTACATGTTTGTTCTTATACTAAACCACAAACCAGCACTAGAGTCATTGCATGTGCGTTCTTTTCCACAAACTACACATGGATCCACTAGACTCATTGCATGTGTGTTCTTTTCCACAAACAACTTCTGGATCAAGCAGTGGTCATTGCATGTGTGTTCTTTTCACAAACTACATGTGGACCCACTAGAGTCATTGCATCTGTGTTCTTATACTAAAACTAACACTAGAGTCATTGCATATGTGCTCTATCCACAAACCACACATGGATCCACCACTGTCATTGCATGTGTGTTCTTTCCACAAACCACACATGGATCAACCACTAGAGTCATTGCATGTGTGTTCTTTCCACAAACCACATATGGATCAACCAGTGGTCATTGCATATGTGTTCTTTTCCATAAACCACTTATGGATCCATTAAAGTCATTGCATGTGTGTTATTTCCACAAACCAGACATGGATCAACCACTAGACTCATTGCATGTGTGTTATTTCCACAAACCACACATGGATCAACCACTAGAGTCATTGCATGTGTGTGTTCTTTTCCACAAACCTCACATGGATCCACCACTAGAGTCATTGCATGTGTGTTCTTATACTAAAACCAACACTAGAGTCATTGCATGTGTGTTCTTTCCACAAACCACACATGGATCAACCAGTGGTCATTGCATGTGTGTTCTTTTCCAGAAACCACACATGGATCCACGAGTGGTCATTGCATGTGTGTTCTTTCCACAAACCACATATGGATCAACCAGAGTCATTGCATGTGTGTTCTTTCCACAAACCACACATGGATCAACCACTAGAGTCATTACATGTTTGTTCTTATACTAAAACCACAAACCAACACTAGAGTCATTGCATGTGTGTTCTTTTCCACAAACCACTCACGGATCCACTAGACTCATTGCATGTGTGTTATTCTCCACAAACAAGTTATGGGTCAACCAGTGGTCATTGCATGTGTGTTCTTTTTTCACAAACCACATGTGGACCCACTAGAGTCATTGCATGTGTGTTCTTATACTAAAACCAACACTAGAGTCATTGCATGTGTGTTCTATCCATAAACCACACATGGATCCACCACTGTCATTGCATGTGTGTTCTTTCCACAAACCACACATCGATCAACCACTAGAGTCATTGCATGTGTGTTCTTTCCACAAACCACATATGGATCAACTAGTGGTCATTGCATGTGTGTTCTTTTCCATAAACCACTTATGGATCCATTACAGTCATTGCATGTGTATTATTTCCACAAACCACACATGGATCAACCACTAGAGTCATTGCATGTGTGTTATTTCCACAAACCAGACATGGATCAACCACTAGAGTCATTGCATGTGTGTTATTTCCACAAACCACACATGGATAAACCACTAGAGTCATTGCATGTGTGTTCTTATACTAAAACCAACACTAGAGTCATTGCATGTGTGTTCTTTCCACAAACCACACATGGATCAACCAGTGGTCATTGCATGTGTGTTCTTTTCCACAAACCACACATGGATCCACCAGTGGTCATTGCATGTGTGTTCTTTCCACAAACCACATATGGATCAACCAGAGTCATTGCATGTGTGTTCTTTCCACAAACCACACATGGATCAACCACTAGAGTCATTGCATGTTTGTTCTTATACTAAAACCACAAACCATCACTAGAGTCATTGCATGTGTGTTCTTTTCCATAAACCACACATGGATCCACTAGACTCATTGCATGTGTGTTCTTTTCCACAAACAACTTATGGATCAACCAGTGGTCATTGCATGTGTGTTCTTTTCACAAACCACATGTGGACCCACTAGAGTCATTGCATGTGTGTTCTTATACTAAAACTAGCACTAGAGTCATTGCATGTGTGTTCTATCCATAAACCACACATCGATCCACCACTGTCATTGCATGTGTGTTCTTTCCACAAACCACACATAGATCAACCACTAGAGTCATTGCATGTGTGTTCTTTCCACAAACCACATATGGATCAACTAGTGGTCATTGCATATGTGTTCTTTTCCATAAACCACTTATGGATCCATTAAAGTCATTGCATGTGTGTTATTTCCACAAACCAGACATGGATCAACCACTAGAGTCATTGCATGTGTGTTATTTCCACAAACCACACATGGATCAACCACTAGAGTCATTGCATGTGTGTGTTCTTTTCCACAAACCTCACATGGATCCACCACTAGAGTCATTGCATGTGTGTTCTTATACTAAAACCAACACTAGAGTCATTGCATGTGTGTTCTTTCCACAAACCACACATGGATCAACCAGTGGTCATTGCATGTGTGTTCTTTTCCAGAAACCACACATGGATCCACGAGTGGTCATTGCATGTGTGTTCTTTCCACAAACCACATATGGATCAACCAGAGTCATTGCATGTGTGTTCTTTCCACAAACCACACATGGATCAACCACTAGAGTCATTACATGTTTGTTCTTATACTAAAACCACAAACCAACACTAGAGTCATTGCATGTGTGTTCTTTTCCACAAACCACTCACGGATCCACTAGACTCATTGCATGTGTGTTATTTTCCATAAACAACTTATGGATCAACCAGTGGTCATTGCATGTGTGTTCTTTTTTCACAAACCACATGTGGACCCACTAGAGTCATTGCATGTGTGTTCTTATACTAAAACCAACACTAGAGTCATTGCATGTGTGTTCTATCCATAAACCACACATGGATCCACCACTGTCATTGCATGTGTGTTCTTTCCACAAACCACACATCGATCAACCACTAGAGTCATTGCATGTGTGTTCTTTCCACAAACCACATATGGATCAACTAGTGGTCATTGCATGTGTGTTCTTTTCCATAAACCACTTATGGATCCATTACAGTCATTGCATGTGTATTATTTCCACAAACCACACATGGATCAACCACTAGAGTCATTGCATGTGTGTTATTTCCACAAACCAGACATGGATCAACCACTAGAGTCATTGCATGTGTGTTATTTCCACAAACCACACATGGATAAACCACTAGAGTCATTGCATGTGTGTTCTTATACTAAAACCAACACTAGAGTCATTGCATGTGTGTTCTTTCCACAAACCACACATGGATCAACCAGTGGTCATTGCATGTGTGTTCTTTTCCACAAACCACACATGGATCCACCAGTGGTCATTGCATGTGTGTTCTTTCCACAAACCACATATGGATCAACCAGAGTCATTGCATGTGTGTTCTTTCCACAAACCACACATGGATCAACCACTAGAGTCATTGCATGTTTGTTCTTATACTAAAACCACAAACCATCACTAGAGTCATTGCATGTGTGTTCTTTTCCATAAACCACACATGGATCCACTAGACTCATTGCATGTGTGTTCTTTTCCACAAACAACTTATGGATCAACCAGTGGTCATTGCATGTGTGTTCTTTTCACAAACCACATGTGGACCCACTAGAGTCATTGCATGTGTGTTCTTATACTAAAACTAGCACTAGAGTCATTGCATGTGTGTTCTATCCATAAACCACACATGGATCCACCACTGTCATTGCATGTGTGTTCTTTCCACAAACCACACATGGATCAACCACTAGAGTCATTGCATGTGTGTTCTTTCCACAAACCACATATGGATCAACTAGTGGTCATTGCATGTGTGTTCTTTTCCATAAACCACTTATGGATCCATTAAAGTCATTGCATGTGTGTTATTTCCACAAACCACACATGGATCAACCACTAGAGTCATTGCATGTGTGTTATTTCCACAAACCACACATGGATCAACCACTAGAGTCATTGCATGTGTGTGTTCTTTTCCACAAACCACACATGGATCCACCACTAGAGTCATTGCATGTGTGTTCTTATACTAAAACCAACACTAGAGTCATTGCATGTGTGTTCTTTCCACAAACCACACATGGATCAACCAGTGGTCATTGCATGTGTGTTCTTTTCCACAAACCACACATGGATCCACCAGTGGTCATTGCATGTGTGTTCTTTCCACAAACCACATATGGATCAACCAGAGTCATTGCATGTGTGTTCTTTCCACAAACCACACATGGATCAACCACTAGAGTCATTACATGTTTGTTCTTATACTAAAACCACAAACCAACACTAGAGTCATTGCATGTGTGTTCTTTTCCACAAACCACTCATGGATCCACTAGACTCATTGCATGTGTGTTATTTTCCACAAACAACTTATGGATCAACCAGTGGTCATTGCATGTGTGTTCTTTTTTCACAAACCACATGTGGACCCACTAGAGTCATTGCATGTGTGTTCTTATACTAAAACCAACACTAGAGTCATTGCATGTGTGTTCTATCCATAAACCACACATGGATCCACCACTGTCATTGCATGTGTGTTCTTTCCACAAACCACACATCGATCAACCACTAGAGTCATTGCATGTGTGTTCTTTCCACAAACCACATATGGATCAACTAGTGGTCATTGCATGTGTGTTCTTTTCCATAAACCACTTATGGATCCATTACAGTCATTGCATGTGTATTATTTCCACAAACCCCACATGGATCAACCACTAGAGTCATTGCATGTGTGTTATTTCCACAAACCAGACATGGATCAACCACTAGAGTCATTGCATGTGTGTTATTTCCACAAACCACACATGGATAAACCACTAGAGTCATTGCATGTGTGTTCTTATACTAAAACCAACACTAGAGTCATTGCATGTGTGTTCTTTCCACAAACCACACATGGATCAACCAGTGGTCATTGCATGTGTGTTCTTTTCCACAAACCACACATGGATCCACCAGTGGTCATTGCATGTGTGTTCTTTCCACAAACCACATATGGATCAACCAGAGTCATTGCATGTGTGTTCTTTCCACAAACCACACATGGATCAACCACTAGAGTCATTGCATGTTTGTTCTTATACTAAAACCGCAAACCAACACTAGAGTCATTGCATGTGTGTTCTTTTCTACAACCACACATGGATCCACTAGACTCATTGCATGTGTGTTCTTTTCCACAAACAACTTATCGATCAACCAGTGGTCATTGCATGTGTGTTCTTTTCACAAACCACATGTGGACCCACTAGAGTCATTGCATGTGTGTTCTTATACTAAAACTAGCACTAGAGTCATTGCATGTGTGTTCTATCCATAAACCACACATGGATCCACCACTGTCATTGCATGTGTGTTCTTTCCACAAACCACACATGGATCAACCACTAGAGTCATTGCATGTGTGTTCTTTCCACAAACCACATATGGATCAACTAGTGGTCATTGCATATGTGTTCTTTTCCATAAACCACTTATGGATCCATTAAAGTCATTGCATGTGTGTTATTTCCACAAACCACACATGGATCAACCACTAGAGTCATTGCATGTGTGTTATTTCCACAAACCACACATGGATCAACCACTAGAGTCATTGCATGTGTGTGTTCATTTCCACAAACCACACATGGATCCACCACTAGAGTCATTGCATGTGTGTTCTTATACTAAAACCAACACTAGAGTCATTGCATGTGTGTTCTTTCCACAAACCACACATGGATCAACCAGTGGTCATTGCATGTGTGTTCTTTTCCACAAACCACACATGGATCCACAGTGGTCATTGCATGTGTGTTCTTTCCACAAACCACATATGGATCAACCAGAGTCATTGCATGTGTGTTCTTTCCACAAACCACACATGGATCAACCACTAGAGTCATTACATGTTTGTTCTTATACTAAAACCACAAACCAACACTAGAGTCATTGCATGTGTGTTCTTTTCCACAAACCACACATGGATCCACTAGACTCATTGCATGTGTGTTCTTTTCCACAAACAACTTATGGATCAACCAGTGGTCATTGCATGTGTGTTCTTTTCACAAACCACATGTGGACCCACTAGAGTCATTGCATGTGTGTTCTTATACTAAAACCAACACTAGAGTCATTGCATGTGTGTTCTATCCATAAACCACACATGGATCCACCACTGTCATTGCATGTGTGTTCTTTCCACAAACCACACATGGATCAACCACTAGAGTCATTGCATGTGTGTTCTTTCCACAAACCACATATGGATCAACTAGTGGTCATTGCATGTGTGTTCTTTTCCATAAACCACTTATGGATCCATTACAGTCATTGCATGTGTATTATTTCCACAAACCACACATGGATCAACCACTAGAGTCATTGCATGTGTGTTATTTCCACAAACCACACATGGATCAACCACTAGAGTCATTGCATGTGTGTGTTATTTTCCACAAACCACACATGGATCCACCACTAGAGTCATTGCATGTGTGTTCTTATACTAAAACCAACACTAGAGTCATTGCATGTGTGTTCTTTCCACAAACCACACATGGATCAACCAGTGGTCATTGCATGTGTGTTCTTTTCCACAAACCACACATGGATCCACCAGTGGTCATTGCATGTGTGTTCTTTCCACAAACCACATATGGATCAACCAGAGTCATTGCATGTGTGTTCTTTCCACAAACCACACATGGATCAACCACTAGAGTCATTACATGTTTGTTCTTATACTAAAACCACAAACCAACACTAGAGTCATTGCATGTGTGTTCTTTTCCACAAACCACTCATGGATCCACTAGACTCATTGCATGTGTGTTATTTTCCACAAACAACTTATGGATCAACCAGTGGTCATTGCATGTGTGTTCTTTTTTCACAAACCACATGTGGACCCACTAGAGTCATTGCATGTGTGTTCTTATACTAAAACTAACAATAGAGTCATTGCATGTTTGTTCTATCCATAAACCACACATGGATCCACCACTGTCATTGCATGTGTGTTCTTTCCACAAACCACACATCGATCAACCACTAGAGTCATTGCATGTGTGTTCTTTCCACAAACCACATATGGATCAACTAGTGGTCATTGCATGTGTGTTCTTTTCCATAAACCACTTATGGATCCATTACAGTCATTGCATGTGTATTATTTCCACAAACCACACATGGATCAACCACTAGAGTCATTGCATGTGTGTTATTTCCACAAACCAGACATGGATCAACCACTAGAGTCATTGCATGTGTGTTATTTCCACAAACCACACATGGATAAACCACTAGAGTCATTGCATGTGTGTTCTTATACTAAAACCAACACTAGAGTCATTGCATGTGTGTTCTTTCCACAAACCACACATGGATCAACCAGTGGTCATTGCATGTGTGTTCTTTTCCACAAACCACACATGGATCCACCAGTGGTCATTGCATGTGTGTTCTTTCCACAAACCACATATGGATCAACCAGAGTCATTGCATGTGTGTTCTTTCCACAAACCACACATGGATCAACCACTAGAGTCATTGCATGTTTGTTCTTATACTAAAACCACAAACCATCACTAGAGTCATTGCATGTGTGTTCTTTTCCACAAACCACACATGGATCCACTAGACTCATTGCATGTGTGTTCTTTCCACAAACAACTTATGGATCAACCAGTGGTCATTGCATGTGTGTTCTTTTCACAAACCACATGTGGACCCACTAGAGTCATTGCATGTGTGTTCTTATACTAAAACTAGCACTAGAGTCATTGCATGTGTGTTCTATCCATAAACCACACATGGATCCACCACTGTCATTGCATGTGTGTTCTTTCCACAAACCACACATGGATCAACCACTAGAGTCATTGCATGTGTGTTCTTTCCACAAACCACATATGGATCAACCACTAGAGTCATTGCATGTGTGTTATTTCCACAAACCACACATGGATCAACCACTAGAGTCATTGCATGTGTGTTATTTCCACAAACCACACATGGATAAACCACTAGAGTCATTGCATGTGTGTTCTTATACTAAAACCAACACTAGAGTCATTGCATGTGTGTTCTTTCCACAAACCACACATGGATCAACCAGTGGTCATTGCATGTGTGTTCTTTTCCACAAACCACACATGGATCCACCAGTGGTCATTGCATGTGTGTTCTTTCCACAAACCACATATGGATCAACCAGAGTCATTGCATGTGTGTTCTTTCCACAAACCACACATGGATCAACCACTAGAGTCATTACATGTTTGTTCTTATACTAAAACCACAAACCATCACTAGAGTCATTGCATGTGTGTTCTTTTCCACAAACCACACATGGATCCACTAGACTCATTGCATGTGTGTTCTTTTCCACAAACAACTTATGGATCAACCAGTGGTCATTGCATGTGTGTTCTTTTCACAAACCACATGTGGACCCACTAGAGTCATTGCATGTGTGTTCTTATACTAAAACTAGCACTAGAGTCATTGCATGTGTGTTCTATCCATAAACCACACATGGATCCACCACTGTCATTGCATGTGTGTTCTTTCCACAAACCACACATGGATCAACCACTAGAGTCATTGCATGTGTGTTCTTTCCACAAACCACATATGGATCAACTAGTGGTCATTGCATGTGTGTTCTTTTCCATAAACCACTTATGGATCCATTACAGTCATTGCATGTGTATTATTTCCACAAACCACACATGGATCAACCACTAGAGTCATTGCATGTGTGTTATTTCCACAAACCACACATGGATCAACCACTAGAGTCATTGCGTGTGTGTTATTCCACAAACCACACATGGATCAACCACTAGAGTCATTGCATGTGTGTTCTTATACTAAAACCAACACTAGAGTCATTGCATGTGTGTTCTTTTCACAAACCACACATGGATCAACCAGTGGTCATTGCATGTGTGTTCTTTTCACAAACCACACATGGATCCACCAGTGGTCATTGCATGTGTGTTCTTTCCACAAACCACATATGGATCAACCAGAGTCATTGCATGTGTGTTATTTCCACAAACCACACATGGATCAACCACTAGAGTCATTGCATGTTTGTTCTTATACTAAAACCACAAACCATCACCTGAGTCATTGCATGTGTGTTATTTTCCACAAACAATACATGGATCCACTAGACTCATTGCATGTGTGTTCTCTTCCACAAACAACTGATGGATCAACCAGTGGTCATTGCATGTGTGTTCTTTTCACAAACCACATGTGGACCCAATAGAGTCATTGCATGTGTGTTCTTTCCATAAACCACACATGGATCAACCACTAGAGTCATTGCATGTGTGTTCTTTCCACAAACCACATATGGATCAACCAGTGGTCATTACATGTGTGTTCTTTTCCATAAACCACTTATGGATCCATTATAGTCATTGCATGTGTATTATTTCCACAAACCACACATGGATCAACCACTAGAGTCATTGCATGTGTGTTATTTCCACAAACCATACATGGATCAACCACTAGAGTCATTGCATGTGTGTTATTTTCCACAAACCACACATGGATCCACCACTAGAGTCATTGCATGTGTGTTCTTATACTAAAACCAACACTAGAGTCATTGCATGTGTGTTCTTTCCACAAACCACACATGGATCAACCAGTGGTCATTGCATGTGTGTTCTTTCCACAAACCACACATTGATCAACCAGTGGTCATTGCATGTGTGTTCTTTTCCACAAACCACACATGGATCCACCAGTGGTCATTGCATGTGTGTTCTTTCCACAAACCACATATGGATCAACCAGACTCATTGCATGTGTGTTCTTTCCACAAACCACGCATGGATCAACCACTAGAGTCATTACATGTTTGTTCTTATACTAAACCACAAACCAACACTAGAGTCATTGCATGTGCGTTCTTTTCCACAAACTACACATGGATCCACTAGACTCATTGCATGTGTGTTCTTTTCCACAAACAACTTCTGGATCAAGAAGTGGTCATTGCATGTGTGTTCTTTTCACAAACTACATGTGGACCCACTAGAGTCATTGCATGTGTGTTCTTATACTAAAACTAACACTAGAGTCATTGCATGTGTGTTCTATCCACAAACCACACATGGATCCACCACTGTCATTGCATGTGTGTTCTTTCCACAAACCACACATGGATCAACCACTAGAGTCATTGCATGTGTGTTCTTTCCACAAACCACATATGGATCAACCAGTGGTCATTGCATATTTGTTCTTTTCCATAAACCAATTATGGATCCATTAAAGTCATTGCATGTGTGTTATTTCCACAAACCAGACATGGATCAACCACTAGACTCATTGCATGTGTGTTATTTCCACAAACCACACATGGATCAACCACTAGAGTCATTGCATGTGTGTTATTTCCACAAACCACACATGGATCCACCACTAGAGTCATTGCATGTGTGTTCTTATACTAAAACCAACACTAGAGTCATTGCATGTGTGTTCTTTCCACAAACCACACATGGATCAACCAGTGGTCATTGCATGTGTGTTCTTTTCCAGAAACCACACATGGATCCACCAGTGGTCATTGCATGTGTGTTCTTTCCACAAACCACATATGGATCAACCAGAGTCATTGCATGTGTGTTCTTTCCACAAACCACACATGGATCAACCACTAGAGTCATTACATGTTTGTTCTTATACTAAAACCACAAACCAACACTAGAGTCATTGCATGTGTGTTCTTTCCACAAACCACACATGGATCCACTAGACTCATTGCATGTGTGTTCTTTTCCACAAACAACTTATGGATCAACCAGTGGTCATTGCATGTGTGTTCTTTTAACAAACCACATGTGGACCCACTAGAGTCATTGCATGTGTGTTCTTATACTAAAACTAGCACTAGAGTCATTGCATGTGTGTTCTATCCATAAACCACACATGGATCCACCACTGTCATTGCGTGTGTGTTCTTTCCACAAACCACACATGGATCAACCACTAGAGTCATTGCATGTGTGTTCTTTCCACAAACCACATATGGATCAACTAGTGGTCATCGCATGTGTGTTCTTTTCCATAAACCACTTATGGATCCATTACAGTCATTGCATGTGTGTTATTTCCACAAACCACATGGATCAACCACTAGAGTCATTGCATGTGTGTTATTTCCACAAACCACACATGGATCAACCACTAGAGTCATTGCATGTGTGTTATTTCCACAAACCACACATGGATCAACCACTAGAGTCATTGCATGTGTGTTCTTATACTAAAACCAACACTAGAGTCATTGCATGTGTGTTCTTTCCACAAACCACACATGGATCAACCAGTGGTCATTGCATGTGTGTTCTACCCACAAACCACACATGGATCCACCAGTGGTCATTGCATGTGTGTTCTTTCCACAAACCACATATGGATCAACCAGAGTCATTGCATGTGTGTTCTTTCCACAAACCACACATGGATCAACCACTAGAGTCATTACATGTTTGTTCTTATACTAAAACCACAAACCAACACTAGAGTCATTGCATGTGTGTTCTTTTCACAAACCACACATGGATCCACTAGACTCATTGCATGTGTGTTCTTTTCCACAAACAACTTATGGATCAACCAGTGGTCATTGCATGTGTGTTCTTTTTCACAAACCACATGTGGACCCACTAGAGTCATTGCATGTGTATTCTTATACTGAAACTAGCACTAGAGTCATTGCATGTGTGTTCTATCCATAAACTACACATGGATCCACCACTGTCATTGCATGTGTGTTCTTTTCACAAACCACACATGGATCAACCACTAGAGTCATTGCATGTGTGTTCTTTCCACAAACCACATATGGATCAACCAGTGGTCATTGCATGTGTGTTCTTTCCATAAACCACACATGGATCCATTACAGTCATTGCATGTATTATTTCCACAAACCACACATGGATCAACCACTAGAGTCATTGCATGTGTGTTATTTCCACAAACCAGACATGGATCAACCACTAGAGTCATTGCATGTGTGTTATTTCCACAAACCACACATGGATAAACCACTAGAGTCATTGCATGTGTGTTCTTATACTAAAACCAACACTAGAGTCATTGCATGTGTGTTCTTTCCACAAACCACACATGGATCAACCAGTGGTCATTGCATGTGTGTTCTTTTCCACAAACCACACATGGATCCACCAGTGGTCATTGCATGTGTGTTCTTTCCACAAACCACATATGGATCAACCAGAGTCATTGCATGTGTGTTCTTTCCACAAACCACACATGGATCAACCACTAGAGTCATTACATGTTTGTTCTTATACTAAAACCACAAACCATCACTAGAGTCATTGCATGTGTGTTCTTTTCCACAAACCACACATGGATCCACTAGACTCATTGCATGTGTGTTCTTTTCCACAAACAACTTATGGATCAACCACTAGAGTCATTGCATGTGTGTTCTTTCCACAAACCACACATGGATCCACCACTGTCATTGCATGTGTGTTCTTTCCACAAACCACACATGGATCAACCACTAGAGTCATTGCATGTGTGTTCTTTCCACAAACCACATATGGATCAACTAGTGGTCATTGCATGTGTGTTCTTTTCCATAAACCACTTATGGATCCATTACAGTCATTGCATGTGTGTTATTTCCACAAACCACACATGGATCAACCACTAGAGTCATTGCATGTGTGTTATTTCCACAAACCACACATGGATAAACCACTAGAGTCATTGCATGTGTGTTCTTATACTAAAACCAACACTAGAGTCATTGCATGTGTGTTCTTTCCACAAACCACACATGGATCAACCAGTGGTCATTGCATGTGTGTTCTTTCCACAAACCACACATGGATCCACCAGTGGTCATTGCATGTGTGTTCTTTCCACAAACCACATATGGATCAACCAGAGTCATTGCATGTGTGTTCTTTCCACAAACCACACATGGATCAACCACTAGAGTCATTGCATGTTTGTTCTTATACTAAAACCACAAACCATCACTAGAGTCATTGCATGTGTGTTCTTTTCCACAAACCACACATGGATCCACTAGACTCATTGCATGTGTGTTCTTTTCCACAAACAACTTATGGATCAACCAGTGGTCATTGCATGTGTGTTCTTTTCACAAACCACATGTGGACCCACTAGAGTCATTGCATGTGTGTTCTTATACTAAAACTAGCACTAGAGTCATTGCATGTGTGTTCTATCCATAAACCACACATGGATCCACCACTGTCATTGCATGTGTGTTCTTTCCACAAACCACACATGGATCAACCACTAGAGTCATTGCATGTGTGTTCTTTCCACAAACCACATATGGATCAACCAGTGGTCATTGCATGTGTGTTCTTTTCCATAAACCACTTATGGATCCATTACAGTCATTGCATGTGTATTATTTCCACAAACCACACATGGATCAACCACTAGAGTCATTGCATGTGTGTTATTTCCACAAACCACACATGGATCAACCACTAGAGTCATTGCATGTGTGTTATTTCCACAAACCACACATGGATCAACCACTAGAGTCATTGCATGTGTGTTCTTATACTAAAACCAACACTAGAGTCATTGCATGTGTGTTCTTTCCACAAACCACACATGGATCAACCAGTGGTCATTGCATGTGTGTTCTTTTCCACAAACCACACATGGATCCACCAGTGGTCATTGCATGTGTGTTCTTTCCACAAACCACATATGGATCAACCAGAGTCATTGCATGTGTGTTCTTTCCACAAACCACACATGGATCAACCACTAGAGTCATTGCATGTTTGTTCTTATACTAAAACCACAAACCATCACTAGAGTCATTACATGTGTGTTCTTTCCACAAACCACATATGGATCCACTAGACTCATTGCATGTGTGTTCTTTTCCACAAACAACTTATGGATCAACCAGTGGTCATTGCATGTGTGTTCTTTTCACAAACCACATGTGGACCCACTAGAGTCATTGCATGTGTGTTCTTTCCACAAACCACACATGGATCAACCACTAGAGTCATTGCATGTGTGTTCTTTCTACAAACCACATATGGATCAACCAGTGGTCACTGCATGTGTGTTCTTTTCCATAAACCACTTATGGATCCATTACAGTCATTGCATGTGTGTTATTTCCACAAACCACAATGGATCAACCACTAGAGTCATTGCATGTGTGTTATTTCCACAAACCACACATGGATCAACCACTAGAGTCATTGCATGTGTGTTATTTCCACAAACCACACATGGATCAACCACTAGAGTCATTGCATGTGTGTTCTTATACTAAAACCAACACTAGAGTCATTGCATGTGTGTTCTTTCCACAAACCACATATGGATCAACCAGTGGTCATTGCATGTGTGTTCTTTTCCACAAACCACACATGGATCCACCAGTGGTCATTGCATGTGTGTTCTTTCCACAAACCACATATGGATCAACTAGAGTCATTGCATGTGTGTTCTTTCCACAAACCACACATGGATCAACCACTAGAGTCATTGCATGTTTGTTCTTATACTAAAACACAAACCAGCACTAGAGTCATTGCATGTGTGTTCTTTTCCACAAACCATACATGGATCCACTAGACTCATTGCATGTGTGTTCTTTTCCACAAACAACTTATGGATGAACCAATGGTCATTGCATGTGTGTTCTTTTCACAAACCACATGTCGACCCACTAGAGTCATCGCATGTGTGTTCTTATACTAAAACTAGCACTAGAGTCATTGCATGTGTGTTCTATCCACAAACCACACATGGATCCACCACTGTCATTGCATGTGTGTTCTTTCCACAAACCACACATGGATCAACCACTAGAGTCATTGCATGTGTGTTCTTTCCACAAACCACATATGGATCAACTAGTGGTCATTGCATGTGTGTTCTTTTCCATAAACCACTTATGGATCCATTACAGTCATTGCATGTGTATTATTTCCACAAACCACACATGGATCAACCACTAGAGTCATTGCATGTGTGTTATTTCCACAAACCACACATGGATCAACCACTAGAGTCATTGCATGTGTGTTCTTATACTAAAACCAACACTAGAGTCATTGCATGTGTGTTCTTTTCACAAACCACACATGGATCAACCAATGGTCATTGCATGTGTGTTCTTTTCCACAAACACACATGGATCCACCAGTGGTCATTGCATGTGTGTTCTTTCCACAAACCACATATGGATCAACCAGAGTCATTGCATGTGTGTTCTTTCCACAAACCACACATGGATCAACCACTAGAGTCATTACATGTTTGTTCTTATACTAAAACCACAAACCAGCACTAGAGTCATTCCATGTGTGTTCTTTCCACAAACCACTCATGGATCCACTAGACTCATTGCATGTGTGTTATTTTCCACAAACAACTTATGGATCAACCAGTGGTCATTGCATGTGTGTTCTTTTTTCACAAACCACATGTGGACCCACTAGAGTCATTGCATGTGTGTTCTTATACTAAAACTAGCACTAGAGTCATTGCATGTGTGTTCTATCCATAAACCACACATGGATCCACCACTGTCATTGCATGTGTGTTCTTTCCACAAACCACACATCGATCAACCACTAGAGTCATTGCATGTGTGTTCTTTCCACAAACCACATATGGATCAACTAGTGGTCATTGCATGTGTGTTCTTTTCCATAAACCACTTATGGATCCATTACAGTCATTGCATGTGTATTATTTCCACAAACCACACATGGATCAACCACTAGAGTCATTGCATGTGTGTTATTTCCACAAACCAGACATGGATCAACCACTAGAGTCATTGCATGTGTGTTATTTCCACAAACCACACATGGATAAACCACTAGAGTCATTGCATGTGTGTTCTTATACTAAAACCAACACTAGAGTCATTGCATGTGTGTTCTTTCCACAAACCACACATGGATCAACCAGTGGTCATTGCATGTGTGTTCTTTTCCACAAACCACACATGGATCCACCACTAGAGTCATTGCATGTGTGTTCTTATACTAAAACCAACAATAGAGTCATTGCATGTGTGTTCTTTCCACAAACCACACATGGATCAACCAGTGGTCATTGCATGTGTGTTCTTTTCCAGAAACCACACATGGATCCACTAGTGGTCATTTCATGTGTGTTCTTTCCACAAACCACATATGGATCAACCAGAGTCATTGCATGTGTGTTCTTTCCACAAACCACACATGGATCAACCACTAGAGTCATTACATGTTTGTTCTTATACTAAAACCACAAACCAACACTAGAGTCATTGCATGTGTGTTCTTTGCACAAACCACACATGGATCCACTAGAGTCATTGCATGTGTGTTCTTTTCCACAAACCACTCATGGATCCACTAGACTCATTGCATGTGTGTTCTTTTTTCACAAACCACATGTGGACCCACTAGAGTCATTGCATGTGTGTTCTTATACTAAAACTAGCACTAGAGTCATTGCATGTGTGTTCTATCCATAAACCACAGATGGATCCACCACTGTCATTGCATGTGTGTTCTTTCCACAAACCACACATCGATCAACCACTAGAGTCATTGCATATGTGTTCTTTCCACAAACCACATATGGATCAACTAGTGGTCATTGCATGTGTGTTCTTTTCCATAAACCACTTATGGATCCATTACAGTCATTGCATGTGTATTATTTCCACAAACTACACATGGATCAACCACTAGAGTCATTGCATGTGTGTTATTTCCACAAACCAGACATGGATCAACCACTAGAGTCATTGCATGTGTGTTATTTCCACAAACCACACATGGATCAACCACTAGAGTCATTGCATGTGTGTTCTTATACTAAAACCAACACTAGAGTCATTGCATGTGTGTTCTTTCCACAAACCACACATGGATCAACCAGTGGTCATTGCATGTGTGTTCTTTTCCACATACCACACATGGATCCACCAGTGGTCATTGCATGTGTGTTCTTTCCACAAACCACATATGGATCAACCAGAGTCATTGCATGTGTGTTCTTTCCACAAACCACACATGGATCAAGCACTAGAGTCATTGCATGTTTGTTCTTATACTAAAACCACAAACCATCACTAGAGTCATTGCATGTGTGTTCTTTTCCACAAACCACACATGGATCCACTAGACTCATTGCATGTGTGTTCTTTTCCACAAACAACTTATGGATCAACCAGTGGTCATTGCATGTGTGTTCTTTTCACAAACCACATGTGGACCCACTAGAGTCATTGCATGTGTGTTCTTATACTAAAACTAGCACTAGAGTCATTGCATGTGTGTTCTATCCATAAACCACACATGGATCCACCACTGTCATTGCATGTGTGTTCTTTCCACAAACCACACATGGATCAACCACTAGAGTCATTGCATGTGTGTTCTTTCCACAAACCACATATGGATCAACTAGTGGTCATTGCATGTGTGTTCTTTTCCATAAACCACTTATGGATCCATTACAGTCATTGCATGTGTATTATTTCCACAAACCACACATGGATCAACCACTAGAGTCATTGCATGTGTGTTATTTCCACAAACCATACCATGGATCAACCACTAGAGTCATTGCATGTGTGTTATTTCCACAAACCACACATGGATAAACCACTAGAGTCATTGCATGTGTGTTCTTATACTAAAACCAACACTAGAGTCATTGCATGTGTGTTCTTTCCACAAACCACACATGGATCAACCAGTGGTCATTGCATGTGTGTTCTTTTCCACAAACCACACATGGATCCACCAGTGGTCATTGCATGTGTGTTCTTTCCACAAACCACATATGGATCAACCAGAGTCATTGCATGTGTGTTCTTTCCACAAACCACACATGGATCAACCACTAGAGTCATTGCATGTTTGTTCTTATACTAAAACCACAAACCATCACTAGAGTCATTGCATGTGTGTTCTTTTCCACAAACCACACATGGATCCACTAGACTCATTGCATGTGTGTTCTTTTCCACAAACAACTTATGGATCAACCAGTGGTCATTGCATGTGTGTTCTTTTCACAAACCACATGTGGACCCACTAGAGTCATTGCATGTGTGTTCTTATACTAAAACTAGCACTAGAGTCATTGCATGTGTGTTCTATCCACAAACCACACATGGATCCACCACTGTCATTGCATGTGTGTTCTTTCCACAAACCACACATGGATCAACCACTAGAGTCATTGCATGTGTGTTCTTTCCACAAACCACATATGGATCAACCAGTGGTCATTGCATGTGTGTTCTTTTCCATAAACCACTTATGGATCCATTACAGTCATTGCATGTGTCATTGCATGTGTGTTATTTCCACAAACCACACATGGATCAACCACTAGAGTCATTGCATGTGTGTTATTTCCACAAACCACACATGGATCAACCACTAGAGTCATTGCATGTGTGTTATTTTCCACAAACCACACATGGATCCACCACTAGAGTCATTGCATGTGTGTTCTTATACTAAAACCAACACTAGAGTCATTGCATGTGTGTTCTTTCCACAAACCACACATGGATCAACCAGTGGTCATTGCATGTGTGTTCTTTTCCACAAACCACACATGGATCCACCAGTGGTCATTGCATGTGTGTTCTTTCCACAAACCACATATGGATCAACCAGAGTCATTGCATGTGTGTTCTTTCCACAAACCACACATGGATCAACCACTAGAGTCATTGCATGTTTGTTCTTTACCAAACCACAATCAACTAGTGGTCATTGCATGTGTGTTCTTTTCATAAACCACATGGATCCACTAGAGTCATTGCATGTGTGTTCTTTCCACAAACCACACATGGATCAACCACTAGAGTCATTGCATGTGTGTTATTTCCACATACAAACATGTATCCACCACTAGAGTCATTTCCTGTCTTTTCTTTCCACAACCCACACTTGTGGCCCACTAGAGTCATTGCATGTGTGTTCTTATACTAAAACCAACACTAGAGTCATTGCACGTGTGTTCTTTCCACAAACCACATATGGATCAACCACTAGTCATTGCATATGTGTTCTTTCCACAAACCACTGGTCATTGCATGTGTGTTCTTTCCACAAACCACATATGAATCAACCAGAGTCATTGCATGTGTGTTCTTTCCACAAACCACACATGGATCAACCACTAGAGTCATTGCATGTCACTAGACTCATTGCATGTGTGTTCTTTTCCACAAACCACATATGGATGAACCAGAGTCATTGCATGTGTGTTATTTCCACAAACCACACATGGATCAACCACTAGAGTCATTGCATGTGTGTTCTTTTCACAAACCACAGGTGGACCCACTAGAGTCATTGCATGTGTGTTCTTATACTAAAACTAACACTAGAGTCATTGCATGTGTGTTCTTTCCACAAACCACACATGGATCAACCAGTGGTCATTGCATGTGTGTTCTTTTCCACAAACCACACATGGATCCACCACTGTCATTGCATGTGTGTTCTTTCCACAAACCACATATGGATCAACCAGAGTCATTGCATGTGTGTTCTTTCCACAAACCACACATGGATCAACCACTAGAGTCATTACATGTTTGTTCTTATACTAAAACCACAAACCAGCACTAGAGTCATTGCATGTGTGTTCTTTTCCACAAACCACTCATGGATCCACTAGACTCATTGCATGTGTGTTATTTTCCACAAACAACTTATGGATCAACCAGTGGTCATTGCATGTGTGTTCTTTTTTCACAAACCACATGTGGACCCACTAGAGTCATTGCATGTGTGTTCTTATACTAAAACTAGCACTAGAGTCATTGCATGTGTGTTCTATCCATAAACCACACATGGATCCACCACTGTCATTGCATGTGTGTTCTTTCCACAAACCACACATGGATCAACCACTAGAGTTATTGCATGTGTGTTCTTTCCACAAACCACATATGGATCAACCAGTTGTCATTGCATGTGTGTTCTTTTCCATAAAACACTTATGGATCCATTACAGTCATTGCATGTGTGTTATTTCCACAAACCACATATGGATCAACCACTAGAGCCATTGCATGTGTGTTATTTCCACAAACCAGACATGGATCAACCACTAGAGTCATTGCATGTGTGTTATTTTCCACAAACCACACATGGATCATTGCATGTGTGTTCTTTCCACACATGGATCAACCAGAGTCATTGCATGTGTGTTCTTTCCACAAACCACACATCGATCAACCACTAGAGTCATTGCATGTGTGTTCTTTCCACAAACCACATATGGATCAACTAGTGGTCATTGCATGTGTGTTCTTTTCCATAAACCACTTATGGATCCATTACAGTCATTGCATGTGTATTATTTCCACAAACTACACATGGATCAACCACTAGAGTCATTGCATGTGTGTTATTTCCACAAACCAGACATGGATCAACCACTAGAGTCATTGCATGTGTGTTATTTCCACAAACCACACATGGATCAACCACAAGAGTCATTGCATGTGTGTTCTTATACTAAAACCAACACTAGAGTCATTGCATGTGTGTTCTTTCCACAAACCACACATGGATCAACCAGTGGTCATTGCATGTGTGTTCTTTTCCACAAACCACACATGGATCCACCAGTGGTCATTGCATGTGTGTTCTTTCCACAAACCACATCTGGATCAACCAGAGTCATAGCATGTGTGTTCTTTCCACAAACCACACATGGATCAACCACTAGAGTCATTGCATGTTTGTTCTTATACTAAAACCACAAACCATCACTAGAGTCATTGCATGTTTGTTCTTTTCCACAAACCACACATGGATCCACTAGACTCATTGCATGTGTGTTCTTTTCCACAAACAACTTATGGATCAACCAGTGGTCATTGCATGTGTTCTTTTTTCACAAACCACATGTGGACCCACTAGAGTCATTGCATGTGTGTTCTTATACTAAAACTAGCACTAGAGTCATTGCATGCGTGTTCTATCCATAAACCACACATGGATCCACCACTGTCATTGCGTGTGTGTTCTTTCCATAAACCACACATGGATCAACCACTAGAGTCATTGCATGTGTGTTCTTTCCACAAACCACATATGGATCAACCAGTGGTCATTGCATGTGTGTTCTTTTCCATAAACCACTTATGGATCCATTACAGTCATTGCATGTGTGTTATTTCCACAAACCACACATGGATCAACCACTAGAGTCATTGCATGTGTGTTATTTCCACAAACCACACATGGATCAACCACTAGAGTCATTGCATGTGTGTGTTATTTTCCACAAACCACACATGGATCCACCACTAGAGTCATTGCATGTGTGTTCTTATACTAAAACCAACACTAGAGTCATTGCATGTGTGTTCTTTCCACAAACCACACATGGATCAACCAGTGGTCATTGCATGTGTGTTCTTTTCCACAAACCACACATGGATCCACCAATGGTCATTGCATGTGTGTTCTTTCCACAAACCACACATGGATCAACCACTAGAGTAATTGCATATGTGTTATTTCCACAAACCAACATGGAAGAACCACTAGAGTCATTACATGTTTGTTCTTATACTAAAACCACAAACCAGCACTAGAGTCATTGCATCTGTGTTATTTCCACAAACCACACATGGATCCACTAGAGTCATTGCATGTGTGTTCTTATACTAAAACCACCACTAGAGTCATTGCATGTGTGTTCTATCCACAAACCACACATGGATCCACCACTGTCATTGCATGTGTGTTCTTTCCACAAACCACACATGGATCAACCACTAGAGTCATTGCATGTGTGTTCTTTCCACAAACCACATATGGATCAACTAGTGGTCATTGCATGTGTGTTCTTTTCCATAAACCACTTATGGATCCATTACAGTCATTGCATGTGTGTTATTTCCACAAACCACACATGGATCAACCACTAGAGTCATTGCATGTGTGTTATTTCCACAAACCACACATGGATCAACCACTAGAGTCATTGCATGTGTGTTATTTCCACAAACCAACCATGGATAAACCACTAGAGTCATTGCATGTGTGTTCTTATACTAAAACCAACACTAGAGTCATTGCATGTGTGTTCTTTCCACAAACCACACATGGATAAACCACTAGAGTCATTGCATGTGTGTTCTTTTCCACAAACCACACATGGATCCACCACTAGAGTCATTGCATGTGTGTTCTTATACTAAAACCAACACTAGAGTCATTGCATGTGTGTTCTTTCCACAAACCACACATGGATCAACCAGTGGTCATTGCATGTGTGTTCTTTTCCACAAACCACACATGGATCCACCAGTGGTCATTGCATGTGTGTTCTTTCCACAAACCACATATGGATCAACCAGAGTCATTGCATGTGTGTTCTTTCCACAAACCCTACATGGATCAACCACTAGAGTCATTACATGTTTGTTCTTATCCTAAAACCACAAAACAACACTAGAGTCATTGCATGTGTGTTATTTCCAGAAACCACTCATGGATCCACTAGACTCATTGCATGTGTGTTCTTTTCCACAAACAACTTATGGATCAACCAGTGGTCATTGCATGTGTGTTCTTTTCACAAACCACATGTGGACCCACTAGAGTCATTGCATGTGTGTTCTTATACTAAAACTAGCACTAGAGTCATTGCATGTGTGTTCTATCCACAAACCACACATGGATCCACCACTGTCATTGCATGTGTGTTCTTACCACAAACCACACATGGATCAACCACACGAGTCATTGCATGTGTGTTCTTTCCACAAACCACATATGGATCAACTAGTGGTCATTGCATGTGTGTTCTTTTCCATAAACCACTTATGGATCCATTACAGTCATTGCATGTGTATTATTTCCACAAACCACACATGGATCAACCACTAGAGTCATTGCATGTGTGTTATTTCCACAAACCAGACATGGATCAACCACTAGAGTCATTGCATGTGTGTTATTTCCACAAACCACACATGGATAAACCACTAGAGTCATTGCATGTGTGTTCTTATACTAAAACCAACACTAGAGTCATTGCATGTGTGTTCTTTCCACAAACCACCACAAACCACACATGGATCAACCAGTGGTCATTGCATGTGTGTTCTTTTCCACAAACCACACATGGATCCACCAGTGGTCATTGCATGTGTGTTCTTTCCACAAACCACATATGGATCAACCAGAGTCATTGCATGTGTGTTCTTTCCACAAACCACACATGGATCAACCACTAGAGTCATTACATGTTTGTTCTTATACTAAAACCACAAACCATCACTAGAGTCATTGCATGTGTGTTCTTTTCCACAAACCACTCATGGATCCACTAGACTCATTGCATGTGTGTTATTTTCCACAAACAACTTATGGATCAACCAGTGGTCATTGCATGTGTGTTCTTTTTTCACAAACCACATGTGGACCCACTAGAGTCATTGCATGTGTGTTCTTATACTAAAACTAGCACTAGAGTCATTGCATGTGTGTTCTATCCATAAACCACACATGGATCCACCACTGTCATTGCATGTGTGTTCTTTCCACAAACCACACATCGATCAACCACTAGAGTCATTGCATGTGTGTTCTTTCCACAAACCACATATGGATCAACTAGTGGTCATTGCATGTGTGTTCTTTTCCATAAACCACTTATGGATCCATTACAGTCATTGCATGTGTATTATTTCCACAAACTACACATGGATCAACCACTAGAGTCATTGCATGTGTGTTATTTCCACAAACCAGACATGGATCAACCACTAGAGTCATTGCATGTGTGTGTTATTTTCCACAAACCACACATGGATCCACCACTACAGTCATTGCATGTGTGTTCTTATACTAAAACCAACAGTAGAGTCATTGCATGTGTGTTCTTTCCACAAACCACACATGGATCAACCAGTGGTCATTGCATGTGTGTTCTTTTCCACAAACCACACATGGATCCACCAGTGGTCATTGCATGTGTGTTCTTTCCACAAACCACATATGGATCAACCAGAGTCATTGCATGTGTGTTCTTTCCACAAACCACACATGGATCAACCACTAGAGTCATTACATGTTTGTTCTTATACTAAAACCACAAACCAGCACTAGAGTCATTGCATGTGTGTTCTTTTCCACAAACCACTCATGGATCCACTAGACTCATTGCATGTGTGTTATTTTCCACAAACAACTTATGGATCAACCAGTGGTCATTGCATGTGTGTTCTTTTCACAAACCACATGTGGACCCACTAGAGTCATTGCATGTGTGTTCTTATACTAAAACTAGCACTAGAGTCATTGCATGTGTGTTCTATCCATAAACCACACATGGATCCACCACTGTCATTGCATGTGTGTTCTTTCCACAAACCACACATGGATCAACCACTAGAGTCATTGCATGTGTGTTCTTTCCACAAACCACATATGGATCAACTAGTGGTCATTGCATGTGTGTTCTTTTCCATAAACCACTTATGGATCCATTACAGTCATTGCATGTGTATTATTTCCACAAACCACACATGGATCAACCACTAGAGTCATTGCATGTGTGTTATTTCCACAAACCAGACATGGATCAACCACTAGAGTCATTGCATGTGTGTTATTTCCACAAACCACACATGGATAAACCACTAGAGTCATTGCATGTGTGTTCTTATACTAAAACCAACACTAGAGTCATTGCATGTGTGTTCTTTCCACAAACCACACATGGATCAACCAGTGGTCATTGCATGTGTGTTCTTTTCCACAAACCACACATGGATCCACCAGTGGTCATTGCATGTGTGTTCTTTCCACAAACCACATATGGATCAACCAGAGTCATTGCATGTGTGTTCTTTCCACAAACCACACATGGATCAACCACTAGAGTCATTGCATGTTTGTTCTTATACTAAAACCACAAACCATCACTAGAGTCATTGCATGTGTGTTCTTTTCACAAACCACACATGGATCCACTAGACTCATTGCATGTGTGTTCTTTTCCACAAACAACTTATGGATCAACCAGTGGTCATTGCATGTGTGTTCTTTTCACAAACCACATGTGGACCCACTAGAGTCATTGCATGTGTGTTCTTATACTAAAACTAGCACTAGAGTCATTGCATGTGTGTTCTATCCATAAACCACACATGGATCCACCACTGTCATTGCATGTGTGTTCTTTCCACAAACCACACATGGATCAACCACTAGAGTCATTGCATGTGTGTTCTTTCCACAAACCACATATGGATCAACCAGTGGTCATTGCATGTGTGTTCTTTTCCATAAACCACTTATGGATCCATTACAGTCATTGCATGTGTGTTATTTCCACAAACCACACATGGATCAACCACTAGAGTCATTGCATGTGTGTTATTTCACAAACCACACATGGATCAACCACTAGAGTCATTGCATGTGTGTTATTTCCACAAACCACACATGGATCAACCACTAGAGTCATTGCATGTGTGTGTTCTTTTCCACAAACCACACATGGATCCACCACTAGAGTCATTGCATGTGTGTTCTTATACTAAAACCAACACTAGAGTCATTGCATGTGTGTTCTTTCCACAAACCACACATGGATCAACCAATGGTCATTGCATGTGTGTTCTTTTCCACAAACAACACATGGATCCACCAGTGGTCATTGCATGTGTGTTCTTTCCACAAACCACATATGGATCAACCAGAGTCATTGCATGTGTGTTCTTTCCACAAACCACACATGGATCAACCACTAGAGTCATTGCATGTGTGTTCTTTCCACAAACCACATATGGATCAACTAGTGGTCATTGCATGTGTGTTCTTTTCATAAACCACTTATGGATCCATTACAGTCATTGCATGTGTGTTATTTCCACAAACACACATGGATCAACCACTAGAGTCATTGCATGTGTTATTTCCACAACCCAGTCATGGATCAACCACTACAGTCATTGCATGTGTGTTATTTTCACAAACCACACATGGATCCACCACGAGAGTCATTGCATGTGTGTTCTTATACTAAAACCAACACTAGAGTCATTGCATGTGTGTTCTTTCCACAAACCACACATGGATCAACCAGTGGTCATTGCATGTGTGTTCTTTTCCACAAACCACACATGGATCCACCAGTGGTCATTGCATGTGTGTTCTTTCCACAAACCACATATGGATCAACTAGTCATTGCATGTGTGTTCTTTCCACAAACCACACATGGATCAACCACTAGAGTCATTGCATGTTTGTTCTTTTACAAAAACCACAAACCATCACTAGAGTCATTGCATGTGTGTTCTTTCCACAAACCACACATGGATCCACTAGACTCATTGCATGTGTGTTCTTTTCCACAAACAACTTATGGATCAACCAGTGGTCATTGCATGTGTGTTCTTTTCACAAACCACATGTGGACCCACTAGAGTCATTGCATGTGTGTTCTTATACTAAAACTAACACTAGAGTCATTGCATGTGTGTTCTATCCACAAACCACACATGGATCCACCACTGTCATTGCATGTGTGTTCTTTCCACAAACCACACATGGATCAACCACTAGAGTCATTGCATGTGTGTTCTTTCCACAAACCACATATGGATCAACCAGTGGTCATTGCATGTGTGTTCTTTTCCATAAACCACTTATGGATCCATTACAGTCATTGCATGTGTGTTATTTCCACAAACCACACATGGATCAACCACTAGAGTCATTGCATGTGTGTTATTTCCACAAACCACATGGATCAACCACTAGAGTCATTGCATGTGTGTTCTTTTCCACAAACCACACATGGATCAACCACTAGAGTCATTGCATGTGTGTGTTCTTTTCCACAAACCACACATGGATCCACCACTAGAGTCATTGCATGTGTGTTCTTATACTAAAACCAACACTAGAGTCATTGCATGTGTGTTCTTTCCACAAACCACTTATGGATCAACCACTGGCCATTGCATGTGTGTTCTTTCCACAAACAACACATGGATCCACCAGTGGTCATTGCATGTGTGTTCTTTCCACAAACCACATATGGATCAACTAGAGTCATTGCATGTGTGTTCTTTCCACAAACCACACATGGATCAACCACTAGAGTCATTGCATGTGTGTTCTTTCCACAAACCACATATGGATCAACTAGTGGTCATTGCATGTGTTTTTTTCATAAACCACTTTTGGATCCATTAGAGTCATTGCATGTGTATTATTTCCACAAACCACACATGGATCAACCACTAGAGTCATTGCATGTGTGTTATTTCCACAAACCACATGGATCAACCACTAGAGTCATTGCATGTGTGTTCTTTCCACAAACCACACATGGATCAACCACTAGAGTCATTGCATGTGTGTTCTTATACTAAAACCAACACTAGAGTCATTGCATGTGTGTTCTTTCCACAAACCACACATGGATCAACAGTGGTCATTGCATGTGTGTTCTTTCCACAAACCACACATGGATCCACCAGTGGTCATTGCATGTGTGTTCTTTCCACAAACCACATATGGATCAACTAGAGTCATTGCATGTGTGTTCTTTCCACAAACCACACATGGATCAACCACTAGAGTCATTGCATGTTTGTTCTTATACTAAAACCACAAACCATCACTAGAGTCATTGCATGTTTGTTCTTTTCCACAAACCACACATGGATCCACTAGACTCATTGCATGTGTGTTTTTTCCACAAACAACTTATGGATCAACCGGTGGTCATTGCATGTGTGTTCTTTTCACAAACCACATGTGGACCCACTAGAGTCATTGCATGTGTGTTCTTATACTAAAACTAGCACTAGAGTCATTGCATGTGTGTTCTATCCATAAACCACACATGGATCCACCACTGTCATTGCATGTGTGTTCTTTCCACAAACCACACATGGATCAACCACTAGAGTCATTGCATGTGTGTTCTTTCCACAAACCACATATGGATCAACTAGTGGTCATTGCATGTGTGTTCTTTTCCATAAACCACTTATGGATCCATTACAGTCATTGCATGTGTGTTATTTCCACAAACCACACATGGATCAACCACTAGAGTCATTGCATGTGTGTTATTTCCACAAACCACACATGGATCAACCACTAGAGTCATTGCATGTGTGTTATTTTCCACAAACCACACATGGATCAACCACTAGAGTCATTGCATGTGTGTTATTTCCACAAACCACACATGGATCCACCACTAGAGTCATTGCATGTGTGTTCTTATACTAAAACCAACACTAGAGTCATTGCATGTGTGTTCTTTCCACAAACCACACATGGATCAACCAGTGGTCATTGCATGTGTGTTCTTTTCCACAAACCACACATGGATCCACCAGTGGTCATTGCATGTGTGTTCTTTCCACAAACCACATATGGATCAACCAGAGTCATTGCATGTGTGTTCTTTCCACAAACCACACATGGATCAACCACTAGAGTCATTGCATGTTTGTTCTTATACTAAAACCACAAACCAGCACTAGAGTCATTGCATGTGTGTTCTTTTCCACAAACCACATAAGGATCAACCACTAGAGTCATTGCATGTTTGTTCTTATACTAAAACCACAAACCAGCACTAGAGTCATTGCATGTGTGTTCTATCCATAAACCACATGGATCCACCACTGTCATTGCATGTGTGTTTCCACAAACCACACATGGATCAACCACTAGAGTCATTGCATGTGTGTTCTTTCCACAAACCACATATGGATCAACTAGTGGTCATTGCATGTGTGTTCTTTTCCATAAACCACTTATGGATCCATTACAGTCATTGCATGTGTATTATTTCCACAAACCACACATGGATCAACCACTAGAGTCATTGCATGTGTGTTCTTTCCACAAACCACACATGGATCAACCACTAGAGTCATTGCATGTGTGTTCTTTTCACAAACCACACATGGATAAACAACTAGAGTCATTGCATGTGAGTCATTGCATCTGTGTTCTTTACCACAAACCACACATGGATCCACCAGTGGTCATTGCATGTGTGTTCTTTCCACAAACCACACATGGATCAACCACTAGAGTCATTGCATGTGTGTTCTTATACTAAAACCAACATTAGAGTCATTGCATGTGTGTTCTTTCCACAAACCACACATGGATCAACCAGTGGTCATTGCATGTGTGTTCTTTTCCAAACCACTCATGGATCCACCCGTGGTCATTGCATGTGTGTTCTTTCCACAAACCACATATGGATCAACTAGAGTCATTGCATGTGTGTTCTTTCCACAAACCACATGGATCAACCACTAGAGTCATTGCATGTTTGTTCTTATACTAAAACCACAAACCATCACTAGAGTCATTGCATGTGTGTTCTTTTCCACAAACCACACATGGATCCACTAGACTCATTGCATGTGTGTTCTTTTCACAAACAACTTATGGATGAACCAGTGGTCATTGCATGTGTGTTCTTTTCACAAACCACATGTGGACCCACTAGAGTCATTGCATGTGTGTTCTTATACTAAAACTAGCACTAGAGTCATTGCATGTGTGTTCTATCCACAAACCACACATGGATCCACCACTGTCATTGCATGTGTGTTCTTTCCACAAACCACACATGGATCAACCACTAGAGTCATTGCATGTGTGTTCTTTCCACAAACCACATATGGATCAACCAGTGTACATTGCATTTGAGTTCTTTACCATAAAACACTTATGGATCCATTACAGTAATTTTATGTGTGATATTTCAAAAAACCAAACATGTATCAACCACTAGAGTCATTGCATGTGTGTTATTTCACAAACCACATGGATCAACCACTAGAGTCATTGCATGTGTTATTTTCCACAAACCACATATGGATCAACTAGAGTCATTGCATGTGTGTTCTTTCCACAAACCACACATGGATCCACCACTAGAGTCATTGCATGTGTGTTCTTATACTAAAACCAACACTAGAGTCATTGCATGTGTGTTCTTTCCACAAACCACACATGGATTAACCAATGGTCATTGCATGTGTGTTCTTTTCCACAAACCACACATGGATCCACCAGTGGTCATTGCATGTGTGTTCTTTTCACAAACCACATGTGGACCCACTAGAGTCATTGCATGTGTGTTCTTTCCACAAACCACACATGGATCAACCACTAGAGTCATTACATGTTTGTTCTTATACTAAAACCACAAACCAGCACTAGAGTCATTGCATGTGTGTTCTTTACACAAACCACACATGGATCCACTAGAGTCATTGCATGTGTGTTCTTTCCACAAACAACATGGATCAACCACTAGGTCATTGCATGTGTGTTCTTTCCACAAACCACATGGATAAACCACTAGAGTCATTGCATGTGTGTTCTTATACTAAAACCAACACTAGAGTCATTGCATGTGTGTTCTTTCCACAAACCACACATGGATCCACCACTGTCATTGCATGTGTGTTCTTTTCCACAAACCACACATGGATCCACCACTAGAGTCATTGCATGTGTGTTCTTATACTAAAACCAACAATAGAGTCATTGCATATGTGTTCTTTCCACAAACCACACATGGATCAACCAATGGTCATTGCATGTGTGTTCTTTTCCAGAAACCACACATGGATCCACTAGTGGTCATTTCATGTGTGTTCTTTCCACAAACCACATATGGATCAACTAGAGTCATTGCATGTGTGTTCTTTCCACAAACCACACATGGATCAACCACTAGAGTCATTACATGTTTGTTCTTATACTAAAACCACAAACCAACACTAGAGTCATTGCATGTGTGTTCTTTTCCACAAACCACTCATGGATCCACTAGACTTATTGCATGTGTGTTCTTTTCACAAACAACTTATGGATCAAACAGTGGTCATTGCATGTGTGTTCTTTTCACAAACCACATGTGGACCTAGTAGAGTCATTGCATGTGTGTTCTTATACTAAAACTAGCACTAGAGTCATTGCATGTGTGTTCTATCCAAAAACCACACATGGATCCACCACTGTCATTGCATGTGTGTTCTTTCCACAAACCACACATGGATCAACCACTAGAGTCATTGCATGTGTGTTCTTTCCACAAACCACATATGGATCAACCAGTGGTCATTGCATGTGTGTTCTTTTCCATAAACCACTTATGGATCCATTACAGTCATTGCATGTGTATTATTTCCACAAACCACACATGGATCAACCACTAGAGTCATTGCATGTGTGTTATTTCCATAAACCACATGGATCAACCACTAGAGTCATTGCATGTGTGTTATTTCACATGGATCAACCACTAGAGTCATTGCATGTGTGTGTTATTTTCCACAAACCACACATGGATCCACCACTAGAGTCATTGCATGTGTGTTCTTATACTAAAACCAACACTAGAGTCATTGCATGTGTGTTCTTTCCACAAACCACACATGGATCAACCAGTGGTCATTGCATGTGTGTTCATTCCACAAACCACACATGGATCAACCAGTGGTCATTGCATGTGTGTCTTTTCCACAAACCACATATGGATCAACCAGAGTCATTGCATGTGTGTTCTTTCCACAAACCCCACATGGATCAACCACTAGAGTCATTACATGTTTGTTCTTATACTAAAACCACAAACCAGCACTAGAGTCATTGCATGTGTGTTCTTTCCACAAACCACACATGGATCAACCACTAGAGTCATTGCATGTGTGTTCTTATACTAAAACCACAAACCAGCACTAGAGTCATTGCATGTGTGTTCTATCCATAAACCACACATGGATCCACCACTGTCATTGCATGTGTGTACTTTCCACAAACCACACATGGATCAACCACTAGAGTCATTGCATGTGTGTTCTTTCCACAAACCACATATGGATCAACTAGTGGTCATTGCATGTGTGTTCTTTTCCATAAACCACTTATGGATCCATTACAGTCATTGCATGTGTATTATTTCCACAAACCACACATGGATCAACCACTAGAGTCATTGCATGTGTGTTATTTCCACAAACCAGACATGGATCAACCACTAGAGTCATTGCATGTGTGTTCTTTCCAAACCAAACCACATGGATCAACCACTAGAGTCATTGCATGTTTGTTCTTATACTAAAACCACAAACCATCACTAGAGTCATTGCATGTGTGTTCTTTCCACAAACCACACATGGATCCACTAGACTCATGGCATGAGTGTTCTTGTCCACAAACAACATGGATCAACCACTGGTCTTGGCATGTTTGTTATTTCCACAAACCACATGTGGACCCACTAGAGTCATTGCATGTGTGTTCTTATACTAAAACTAGCACTAGAGTCATTGCATGTGTGTTCTTTCCACAAACCACACATGGATCCACCACTGTCATTGCATGTGTGTTCTTTCCACAAACCACACATGGATCAACCACTAGAGTCATTGCATGTGTGTTCTTTCCACAAACCACATATGGATCAACCAGTGGTCATTGCATGTGTGTTCTTTTCCATAAACCACTTATGGATCCATTACAGTCATTGCATGTGTGTTATTTCCACAAACCACACATGGATCCACTAGACTCATTGCATGTGTGTTCTTTTCCACAAACAACTTATGGATCAACCAGTGGTCATTGCATGTGTGTTATTTTCCACAAACCACACATGGATCCACCACTAGAGTCATTGCATGTGTGTTCTTATACTAAAACCAACACTAGAGTCATTGCATGTGTGTTCTTTCCACAAACCACACATGGATCAACCAGTGGTCATTGCATGTGTGTTCTTTTCCACAAACCACACATGGATCCACCAGTGGTCATTGCATGTGTGTTCTTTCCACAAACCACATATGGATCAACCAAAGTCATTGCATGTGTGTTCTTTCCATAAACCACATGTGGATCAACCACTAGAGTCATTACAACTAGAGTCATTGGTTGTGTTTTATTTCCACAAACCACATGTATCAACCACTAGAGTCATTGCATGTGTGTTCTTATACTAAAACCACCACTAGAGTCATTGCATGTGTGTTCTTTCCATAAACCACACATGGATCCACCACTGTCATTGCATGTGTGTTCTTTCCACAAACCACACATGGATCAACCACTAGAGTCATTGCATGTGTGTTCTTTCCACAAACCACAGGATCACTAGAGGTCATTGCATGTGTGTTCTTTCCATAAACCACTTATGGATCCACAGTCATTGCATGTGCGTTCTTTCCACAAACCACACATGGATCCACCACTAGGCGTCCATGCGTGTGGGTTCTATCCACAAACCACAGATGGATCAACCAAGAGTCATTGCATGAGTGTTCTTTCCACAAACCACACATGGATCAACCACTAGAGTAATTGCATGTTTGTTCTTATAATAAAACCACAAACTATCACTAGAGTCATTGCATGTGTGTTATTTCCACAAACCACACATGGATCCACTAGACTCATTGCATGTGTGTTCTTTTCCACAAACAACTTATGGATCAACCAGTGGTCATTGCATGTGTGTTCTTTTCACAAACCACATGTGGACCCACTAGAGTCCTTGCATGTGTGTTCTTATACTAAAACTAGCACTAGAGTCATTGCATGTGTGTTCTATCCACAAACCACACATGGATCCACCACTGTCATTGCATGTGTGTTCTTTCCACAAACCACACATGGATCAACCACTAGAGTCATTGCATGTGTGTTCTTTCCACAAACCATAGATGGATCAACCAGTGGTCATTGCATGTGTGTTCTTTTCGAAAAACCACTTATGGATCCATTACATTCATTGCATGTGTGTTATTTCCACAAACCACACATAGGTCAACCACAAGAGTCATTGCATGTGTGTTATTTCCACAAACCACATGGATCAACCACTAGAGTCGTTGCATGTGTGTTATTTTCCACAAACCACATGGATCCACCACTAGAGTCATTGCATGTGTGTTCTTATACTAAAACCAACATTAGAGTCATTGCATGTGTGTTCTTTCCACAAACCACATGGATCAACCAGTGGTCATTGCATGTGTGTTCTTTTCCACAAACCACACATGGATCCACCAGTGGTCATTGCATGTGTGTTCTTTCCACAAACCACATATGGATCAACCAAAGTCATTGCATGTGTGTTCTTTCCACAAACCACACATGGATCAACCACTAGAGTCATTACATGTTTGTTCTTATACTAAACCACAAACCAGCACTAGAGTCATTGCATGTGCGTTGTTTTCCACAAACCACACATGGATCCACTAGACTCATTGCATGTGTGTTCTTTTCCACAAACAACTTCTAGATCAGCAGTGGTCATCGCATGTGTGTTCTTTCCACAAACCACATGTGGACCCACTAGAGTCATAGCATGTGTGTTCTTATACTAAAACTAACACTAGAGTCATTGCATGTGTGTTCTATCCACAACCCACACATGGATCCACCACTGTGCTTGCCAGTGTGGTCTTTCACCCATCCACACATGGATCAACCACTAGAGTCATTGCATGTGTGTTCTTTCCACAAACCACATATGGATAACCCAGTGGTCATTGCATGTGTGTTCTTTTCCATAAACCACTTATGGATCCATTACAGTCATTGCATGTGTGTTATTTCCACAAACCACACATGGATCAACCACTAGAGTCATTGCATGTGTGTTATTTCCACAAACCACACATGGATCAACCACTAGAGTCATTGCATGTGTGTTCTTTTCCACAAACCACACATGGATCCACCACTAGAGTCATTGCATGTGTGTTCTTATACTAAAACCAACACTAGAGTCATTGCATGTGTGTTCTTTCCACAAACCACACATGGATTAACCAATGGTCATTGCATGTGTGTTCTTTCGACAAACCACACCTGGATCCACTAGTGGTCATTGCATGTGTGTTCTTTCCACAAACCACACATGGAACAACCAGAGTCATTGCATGTGTGTTCTTTCCACCCCACATGGATCAACCACTAGAGTCATTACATGTTTGTTCTTATACTAAAACCACAAACCAGCACTAGAGTCATTGCATGTGTGTTCTTTTCCACAAACCACTCATGGATCCACTAGACTCATTGCATGTGTGTTATTTTCCACAAACAACTTATGGATCAACCAGTGGTCATTGCATGTGTGTTCTTTTTTCACAAACCACATGTGGACCCACTAGAGTCATTGCATGTGTGTTCTTATACTAAAACTAGCACTAGAGTCATTGCATGTGTGTTCTATCCATAAACCACAGATGGATCCACCACTGTCATTGCATGTGTGTTCTTTCCACAAACCACACATTGATCAACCACTAGAGTCATTGCATGTGTGTTCTTTCCACAAACCACATATGGATCAACTAGTGGTCATTGCATGTGTGTTCTTTTCCATAAACCACTTTTGGATCCATTACAGTCCTTGCATGTGTATTCTTTCCCCAAACTACACATGGATCAACCACTAGAGTCATTGCATGTGTGTTATTTGCACAAACCAGACATGGATCAACCACTAGAGTCATTGCATGTGTGTTATTTCCACAAACCACACATGGATAAACCACTAGAGTCATTGCATGTGTGTTCTTATACTAAAACCAACACTAGAGTCATTGCATGTGTTTTCTTTCCACAAACCACACATGGATCAACCAGTGGTCATTGCATGTGTGTTCTTTTCCACAAACCACACATGGATCCACCACTAGAGTCATTGCATGTGTGTTCTTATACTAAAACCAACAATAGAGTCATTGCATGTGTGTTCTTTCCACAAACCACATGGATCAACCGATGGTCATTGCATGCGTGTTCTTTTCCACAAACCACTTATGGATCCACTAGTGGTCATTGCATGTGTGTTCTTTCCACAAACCACATATGGATCAACTAGAGTCATTGCATGTGTGTTCTTTTCCACAAACCACATGGATCAACCACTAGAGTCATTGCATGTGTGTTCTTATACTAAAACCACAAACCAGCACTAGAGTCATTGCATGTGTGTTCTATCCATAGACCACACATGGATCCACCACTGTCATTGCATGTGTGTTCTTTCCACAAACCACACATGGATCAACCACTAGAGTCATTGCATGTGTGTTCTTTCCACAAACCACATATGGATCAACTAGTGGTCATTGCATGTGTGTTCTTTTCCATAAACCACTTATGGATCCATTACAGTCATTGCATGTATTTTATTTCCACAAACCACACATGGATCAACCACTAGAGTCATTGCATGTGTGTTATTTCCACAAACCACATGGATCAACCACTAGAGTCATTGCATGTGTGTTATTTCCACAAACCACATGGATCACCCACTAGAGTCATTGCATGTGTGTTCTTATACTAAAACCAACACTAGAGTCATTGCATGTGTGTTCTTTCCACAAACCACACATGGATCAACCACTGGTCATTCCATGTGTGCTTTTTCCACAAACCACATGGATCCACCACTAGAGTCATTTCATGTGTGTTCTTATACTAAAACCAACAATAGAGTCATTGCATGTGTGTTCTTTCCACAAACCACACATGGATCAACCAGTGGTCATTGCATGTGTGTTCTTTTCCAGAAAACACACATGGATCCACTAGTGGTCATTGCATGTGTGTTCTTTCCACAAACCACATATGGATCAACCAGAGTCATTGCATGTGTGTTCTTTCCACAAACCACATATGGATCAACCACTAGAGTCATTACATGTTTGTTCTTATACTAAAACCACAAACCAACACTAGAGTCATTGCATGTGTGTTCTTTTCCACAAACCACTCATGGATCCACTAGACTCATTGCATGTGTGTTATTTTCCACAAACAACTTATGGATCAACCAGTGGTCATTGCATGTGTGTTCTTTTCACAAACCACATGTGGACCCACTAGAGTCATTGCATGTGTGTTCTTATACTAAAACTAGCACTAGAGTCATTGCATGTGTGTTCTATCCACAAACCACACATGGATCCACCACTGTCATTGCATGTGTGTTCTTTCCACAAACCACACATGGATCAACCACTAGAGTCATTGCATGTGTGTTCTTTCCACAAACCACATATGGATCAACCAGTGGTCATTGCATGTGTGTTCTTTTCCATAAACCACTTATGGATCCATTACAGTCATTGCATGTGTGTTATTTCCACAAACCACATATGGATCAACTAGAGTCATTGCATGTGTGTTATTTCCACAAACCACACATGGATCAACCACTAGAGTCATTGCATGTGTGTTATTTTCCACAAACCACACATGGATCAACCACTAGAGTCATTGCATGTGTGTTATTTTCCACAAACCACACATGGATCCACCACTAGAGTCATTGCATGTGTGTTCTTATACTAAAACCAACAGTAGAGTCATTGCATGTGTGTTCTTTCCACAAACCACACATGGATCAACCAATGGTCATTGCATGTGTGTTCTTTTCCACAAACAACACATGGATCCACCAGAGTCATTGAATGTGTGTTGTTTCCACAAACCACATGGATCAACTAGAGTCATTGCATGTGTGTTCTTTCCACAAACCACATGGATCAACCACTAGAGTCATTGCATGTGTGTTCTTTCCACAAAACCACATATGGATCCACTAGTGGTCATTGCATGTGTGTTCTTTTCCATAAACCACTTTTGGATCCACAGTCATTGCATGTGTATTATTTCCACAAACCACATGGATCAACCACTAGAGTCATTGCATGTGTGTTCTTTCCACAAACCAGACATGGATCAACCACTAGAGTCATTGCATGTGTGTTCTTTCCACAAACCACATGGATAAACCACTAGAGTCATTGCATGTGTGTTCTTATACTAAAACTAGCACTAGAGTCATTGCATGTGTGTTCTTTCCACAAACCACACATGGATCTACCAATAGTCATTGCATGTGTGTTCTTTTCCACAAACCACACATGGATCCACCACTAGAGTCATTGCATGTGTGTTCTTATACTAAAATCAACACTAGAGTCATTGCATGTGTGTTCTTTCCACAAACCACACATGGATTAACCAATGGGCATTGCATGTGTGTTCTATTCCACAAACCACACATGGATCCACCAGTAGTCATTGCATGTGTGTTCTTTTCACAAACCAAATATGGAGCAAACAGAGTCATTGCATGTGTGTTCTTTCCACAAACCACACATGGATCAACCACTAGAGTCATTTCATATTTGTTCTTATACTAAAACCACAAACCAGCACTAGAGTCATTGCATGTGTGTTCTATCCACAAACCACACATGGATCCACCACTGTCATTGCATGTGTGTTCTTTCCACAAACCACACATGGATCAACCACTAGAGTCATTGCATGTGTGTTCTTTCCACAAACCACACGTGGATTAACCAGTGGTCATTGCATGTGTGTTCTTTTCCACAAACCACTTATGGACCATTACAGTCATTGCATGTGTGTTATTTCCACAAACCACACATGGATCAACCACTAGAGTCATTGCATGTGTGTTCTTTCAACAAAACACACAAGGATCAACCACTAGAGTCAATACATTTTTGTTATTTCCACTCAAGAAGCATGGATAAACCACGAGAGTCTTTGCATGTGTGTTCTTATACTAAAACCAACACTAGAGTCATTGCATGTGTGTTCTTTCCACAAACCACACATGGATCAACCAGTGGTCATTGCATGTGTGTTTTTTCCACAAACCACACATGGATCCACCACTAGAGTCATTGCATGTGTGTTCTTATACTAAAACCAACACTAGAGTCATTGCATGTGTGTTCTTTCCACAAACCACACATGGATCAACCAGTGGTCATTGCATGTGTGTTGTTTTCCAGAAAGCACATGGATCCACCAGTGGTCATTTCATGTGTGTTCTTTCCACAAACCACATATGGATCAACCAGAGTCATTGCATGTGTGTTCTTTCCACAAACCACATATGGATCAACCACTAGAGTCATTACATGTTTGTTCTTATACTAAAACCACAAACCAACACTAGAGTCATTGCATGTGTGTTCTTTTCCACAAACCACTCATGGATCCACTAGACTCATTGCATGTGTGTTATTTTCCACAAACAACTTATGGATCAACCAGTGGTCATTGCATGTGTGTTCTTTTCACAAACCACATGTGGACCCACTAGAGTCATTGCATGTGTGTTCTTATACTAAAACTAGCACTAGAGTCATTGCATGTGTGTTCTATCCACAAACCACACATGGATCCACCACTGTCATTGCATGTGTGTTCTTTCCACAAACCACACATGGATCAACCACTAGAGTTATTGCATGTGTGTTCTTTCCACAAACCACATATGGATCAACCAGTGGTCATTGCATGTGTGTTCTTTTCCATAAACCACTTATGGATCCATTACAGTCATTGCATGTGTATTATTTCCACAAGCCACATATGGATCAACCACTAGAGTTATTGCATGTGTGTTATTTCCACAAACCACACATGGATCAACCACTAGAGTCATTGCATGTGTGTTATTTTCCACAAACCACACATGGATCAACCACTAGAGTCATTGCATGTGTGTGTTATTTCCACCCACCACACATGGATCCACTAGAGTCATTGCATGTGTGTCCTTATACTAAAACCAACACTAGAGTGATTGCATGTGTGTTCTTTCCACAAACCACACATGGATCAACCAATGGTCATTGCATGTGTGTTCTTTTCCAGAAACCACACATGGATCCACGAGTGGTCATTGCATGTGTGTTCTTTCCACAAACCACATATGGATCAACTAGAGTCATTGCATGTGTGTTCTTTCCACAAACCACACATGGATCAACCACTAGAGTCATTACATGTTTGTTCTTATACTAAAACCACAAACCAGCACTAGAGTCATTGCATGTGTGTTCTTTTCATAAACCACATGGATCCACTAGACTCATTGCATGTGTGTTCTTTTCCACAAACAACTTATGGATCAACCAGTGGTCATTGCATGTGTGTTCTTTTCACAAACCACATGTGGACCCACTAGAGTCATTGCATGTGTGTTCTTATACTAAAACTAGCACTAGAGTCATTGCATGTGTGTTCTATCCAAACCACATGGATCCACCACTGTCATTGCATGTGTGTTCTTTCCACAAACCACACATCGATCAACCACTAGAGTCATTGCATGTGTGTTCTTTCCACAAACCACATATGGATCAACTAGTGGTCATTGCATGTGTGTTCTTTTCCATAAACCACTTTTGGATCCATTACAGTCATTGCATGTGTATTATTTCCACAAACCACACATGGATCAACCACTAGAGTCATTGCATGTGTGTTATTTCCATAAACCAGACATGGATCAACCACTAGAGTCATTGCATGTGTGTTATTTCCACAAACCACACATGGATAAACCACTAGAGTCATTTCATGTGTGTTCTTATACTAAAACCAACACTAGAGTCATTGCATGTGTGTTCTTTCCACAAACCACACATGGATCAACCAGTGGTCATTGCATGTGTGTTCTTTTCCACAAACCACACATGGATCCACCACTAGAGTCATTGCATGTGTGTTCTTATACTAAAACCAACAATAGAGTCATTGCATGTGTGTTCTTTCCACAAACCACACATGGATCAACTTGATGGTCATTGCATGTGTGTTCTTTTCCAGAAACCACACATGGATCCACTAGTGGTCATTTCATGTGTGTTCTTTCCACAAACCACATATGGATCAACTAGAGTCATTGCATGTGTGTTCTTTCCACAAACCACACATGGATCAACCACTAGAGTCATTACATGTTTGTTCTCATACTAAAACCACAAACCAGCACTAGAGTCATTGCATGTGTTCTATCCATAAACCACACATGGATCCACTTTGTCATTGCATGTGTGTTCTTTCCACAACGACCACATGGATCAACCACTAGAGTCATTGCATGTGTGTTCTTTCCACAAACCACATAGGGATCAACTAGTGGTCATTGCATGTGTGTTCTTTTCCATAAACCACTTATGGATCCATTACAGTCATTGCATGTGTATTATTTCCACAAACCACATGGATCAACCACTAGAGTCATTGCATGTGTGTTATTTCCACAAACCAGACATGGATCAGCCACTAGAGTCATTGCATGTGTGTTATTTCCACAAACCACACATGGATAAACCACTAGAGTCATTGCATGTGTGTTCTTATACTAAAACCAACCCTAGAGTCATTGCATGTGTGTTCTTTCCACAAACCACACATGGATCAACCAGTGGTCATTGCATGTGTGTTATTTTCCAAAAACCACACATGGATCCACCACTAGAGTCATTGCATGTGTGTTCTTATACTAAAACCAACAATAGAGTCATTGCATGTGTGTTCTTTCCACAAACCACACATGGATCAACCAGTGGTCATTGCATGTGTGTTCTTTTCCACAAACCACACATGGATCCACTAGTGGTCATTTCATGTGTGTTCTTTCCTAAAGCACATATGGATCAGCAGAGTCATTGCATGTGTGTTCTTTCCACAAACAACATATGGATCAACCACTAGAGTCATTACATGTTTGTTCTTATACTAAAACCACAAACCAACACTAGAGTCATAGCATGTGTGTTCTTTTCCACAAACCACTCATGGATCCACTAGACTCATTGCATGTGTGTTATTTTCCACAAACAACTTATGGATCAACCAGTGGTCATTGCATGTGTGTTCTTTTCACAAACCACATGTGGACCCAGTAGAGTCATTGCATGTGTGTTCTTATACTAAAACTAGCACTAGAGTCATTGCATGTGTGTTCTATGCACAAACCACACATGGATCCACCACTGTCATTGCAGGTGTGTTCTTTCACAAACCACACATGGATCAACCACTAGAGTTATTGCATGTGTGTTCTTTCCACAAACCACATATGGATCAACCAGTTGTCATTGCATATGTGTTCTTTTCCATAAAACACTTATGGATCCATTACAGTCATTGCATGTGTGTTATTTCCACAAACCACATATGGATCAACCACTAGAGTCATTGCATGTGTGTTATTTCCACAAACCACACATGGATCAACCACTAGAGTCATTGCATGTGTGTTATTTTCCACAAACAACTTATGGATCAACCACTAGAGTCATTGCATGTGTGTGTTTTTTCACACAAACCACACATGGATCCACCACTAGAGTCATTGCATGTGTGTTCTTATAATAAAACCAATAGTAGAGTCATTGCATGTGTGTTCTTTCCACAAACCACAAATGGATCAACAAGTGGTCATTGCATGTGTGTTCTTTTCCAAAAACCACAAATGGATCCATAAAATACATTGCATGTGTGTTCTTTCCACAAACCACATATGGATCAACTAGAGTCATTGCATGTGTGTTCTTGCCACACCACACATGGATCAACCACTAGAGTCATTACATGTTTGTTCTTATACTAAAACCACATGCACTAGAGTCATTGCATGTGTGTTCTTTCCACAAACCACACATGGATCAACCACTAGAGTCATTGCATGTGTGTTCTTATACTAAAACCACAAACCAGCACTAGAGTCATTGCATGTGTGTTCTATCCATAAACCACACATGGATCAACTTTTGTCATTGCATGTGTGTTCTTTCCACAAACCACATCGATCAACCACTAGAGTCATTGCATGTGTGTTCTTTCCACAAACCACATAGGGATCAACTAGTGGTCATTGCATGTGTGTTCTTTTCCATAAACCACTTATGGCTCCATTACAGTCATTGCATGCGTATTATTTCCACAAACCACACATGGATCAACCACTAGAGTCATTGCATGTGTGTTATTTCCACAAACCAGACATGGATCAGCCACTAGAGTCATTGCATGTGTGTTCTTTCCACAAACCACACACGGATCAACCACTAGAGTCATTGCATGTGTGTTCTTATACTAAAACCAACATTAGAGTCATTGCATGTGTGTTCTTTCCACAAACCACATATGGATCAACCAGTGGTCATTCCATGTGTGTTCTTTTCCACAAACCACACATGGATCCATTACAGTCATTGCATGTGTGTTCTTATACTAAAACCAACAATAGAGTCATTGCATGTGTGTTCTTTCCACAAACCACACATGGATCAACCAGTGGTCATTGCATGTGTGTTGTTTTGCATATTGCACAGATGGATCGACTAGTGGTCATTTCATGTTTGTTATTTCCACAAACCACATATGGATCAACCAGAGTCATTGCATGTGTGTTCTTTCCACAAACCGCACATGGATCAACCACTAGAGTCATTACATGTTTGTTCTTATACTAAAACCACAAACCAGCACTAGAGTCATTGCATGTGTGTTCTATCCATAAACCACACATGGATCCAATACTGTCATTGCATGTGTGTTCTTTCCACAAACCACACATGGATCAACCACTAGAGTCATTGCATGTGTTTTCTTTCCACAAACCACATGGATCAACTAGTGGTCATTGCATGTGTGTTCTTTTCCATAAACCACTTATGGATCCATTACAGTCATTGCATGTGTGTTTTCCACAAACCACACATGGATCAACCACTAGAGTCATTCCATGTGTGTTATTTCAACAAACCACATGGATCAACCACTAAGTCATTGCATGTGTGTTATTTCCACAAACCACACATGGATAAACCACTAGAGTCATTGCATGTGTGTTCTTATACTAAAACCAACCCTAGAGTCATTGCATGTGTGTTCTTTCCACAAACCACATATGGATCAACCAAAGTCATTGCATGTGTGCTTTTTTCCACAAACCACACATGGATCCACCACTAGAGTCATTGCATGTGTGTTCTTATACTAAAACCAACAATAGAGTCATTGCATATGTGTTCTTTCCACAAACCACACATGGATCAACCAGTGGTCATTGCATGTGTGTTCTTTTCCAGAAACCACACATGGATCCACTAGTGGTCATTTCATGTGTGTTCTTTCCACAAACCACATATGGATCAACCAGAGTCATTGCATGTGTGTTCTTTCCACAAACAACATATGGATCAACCACTAGAGTCATTACATGTTTGTTCTTATACTAAAACCACAAACCAACACTAGAGTCATAGCATGTGTGTTCTTTTCCACAAACCACTCATGGATCCACTAGACTCATTGCATGTGTGTTATTTTCCACAAACAACTTATGGATCAACCAGTGGTCATTGCATGTGTGTTCTTTTCACAAACCACATGTGGACCCAGTAGAGTCATTGCATGTGTGTTCTTATACTAAAACTAGCACTAGAGTCATTGCATGTGTGTTCTATGCACAAACCGCACATGGATCCACCACTGTGATTGCATGTGTGTTCTTTCCACAAACCACACATGGATCAACCACTAGAGTTATTGCATGTGTGTTCTTTCCACAAACCACATATGGATCAACCAGTTGTCATTGCATATGTGTTCTTTTCCATAAAACACTTATGGATCCATTACAGTCATTGCATGTGTGTTATTTCCACAAGCCACATATGGATCAACCACTAGAGTTATTGCATGTGTGTTATTTCCACAAACCACACATGGATCAACCACTAGAGTTATTGCATGTGTGTTATTTCCACAAACCACACATGGATCAACCACTAGAGTCATTGCATGTGTGTTATTTTCCTGACCACATGGATCCACCACTAGAGTCATTGCATGTGTGTTCTTATAATAAAACCAATAGTAGAGTCATTGCATGTGTGTTCTTTCCACAAACCACACATGGATCAACCAATGGTCATTGCATGTGTGTTCTTTTCCAAACCACATGGATCCACGATGGTCATTGCATGTGTGTTCTTTCCACAAACCACATATGGATCAACTAGAGTCATTGCATGTGTGTTCTTTCCACAAACCACATGGATCAACCACTAGAGTCATTGCATGTTTGTTCTTATACTAAAACCACAAACCAGCACTAGAGTCATTGCATGTGTGTTCTTTTCCACAAACCACATAAGGATCAACCACTAGAGTCATTGCATGTTTGTTCTTATACTAAAACCACAAACCAGCACTAGAGTCATTGCATGTGTGTTCTTTTCCACAAACCACACATGGATCCACCACTGTCATTGCATGTGTGTTCTTTCCACAAACCACACATGGATCAACCACTAGAGTCATTGCATGTGTGTTCTTTCCACAAACCACATATGGATCAACCAGTGGTTATTGCATGTGTTCTTTTCCATAAACCATACGGATCCATTACAGTTATCGCATGTGTGTTATTTCCACAAACCACACATGGATCAACCACTAGAGTCATTGCATGTGTGTTATTTCCACAAACCACACATGGATCAGCCACTAGAGTCATTGCATGTGTGTTATTTCCACAAACCACACATGGATCAACCACTAGAGTCATTGCATGTGTGTCCTTATAAAACCACAAACCATCACTAGAGTCATTGCATGTGTGTTCTTTTCACAAACCACACATGGATCCACTAGAGTCATTGCATGTGTGTTCTTTTCCACAAAACACACATGGATCAACCAGTGGTCATTGCATGTGTGTTCCTTTCACAAACCACATATGGACCCACTAGAGTCATGGCATGTGTGTTCTTATACTAAAACTAGCACTAGAGTCATTGCATGTGTGTTCTTTCCACAAACCACACATGGATCAACTAGTGTCATTGCATGTGTGTTCTTTCCACAAACCACATATGGAACCACTAGAGTCATTGCATTTGTGTTCTTTTCACAAACCACATATGGATCAACAGTGTTCATTGCATGTGTGTTCTTTTCCATAAACCATATGGATCCATTACAGTCATTGCATGTGTGTTATTTCCACCACATATGGATCAATCACTAGAGTCATTGCTTGTGTGTTATTTCCACAAACCAGACATGGATCAACCACTAGAGTCATTGCATGTGTGTTCTTTTCCACAAACCACACATGGATCCACCAGTAGTCATTGCATGTGTGTTCTTATACTAAAACCAACACTAGAATCATTGCAGGTGTGTTCTTTTCACAAACCACACATGGATCAACGATGGTCATTGCATGTCTGTTCTCTTCAGAGACCACACATGGATCCACCAGTGTCATTGCATGTGTGTTCTTGTAAGATCCCTCCTTTGTAAAGGAAAAGATCCCTATGATTGCAATGCTAGTCCCTGGATCAATGCTAGCATCCACAGTTTAAGATGAAGTACACAGATACAAAGGTCGTTTATTACAGTCATTCCAGAGATAAAACATAGTCTTTTACAACTCATGGCCAAAGGCCTAGTACAAGTTTATGGAAAAGTAAATAAACATAAGTCTTCATCTTCATGTGCCACAGGCAAGCATGTTGAGTGTAGACTCATGACACCTAATCATCATCGAGTAACTTGCAACATCATAAGTTACAGCCACAAGGGTTGATACTTTGGAATAGTATTGGCAAGTGATACTGTAATATATTTTAAGTGGACTAAAATACTATATGCATTTGGCTGGTGGAGTTTAGGCTTGCATTGCTCAAAATAGATTTTCCTTAACTTTTGAAAATACTAAAACTTGTTGACAAAACCAATCAAGACTTCTATCCATCAAGGCGAAGATCCTCTCAAGGCATCTACAATTCAAAGATAGAAGATCCTTTCTTGGCAAAAAACACCCAAGGTATCTATCAACAAGACTCTAGATCCACTCGGGCATCTAGCAATCCATGACTGAAGATCCTTTTATCCCTTTGTTCACCCTCAAGTTTTATTTAGAAATTGGAGTGATGAGATTCTTGAAGTTTCCATGTCTTGATGCTCAAATTGTCCTTTACAGGGACATGGCTAAGTACTTAGGTTTTACACTCTGCGGAGGTGGTGCACTTTCCCCAAGCCTTGGTTTCCCAAGGATGATCCTTGATAGCCTTTCCTTAGTCAAATGGGCGTGTTCAACCTATCATCCATCACCACCTTGTCCAAAGACTAAGTTCCAGCATCCTAAGATCATGGCAGAGCCCATAATGCCAAGTGGTTGCACTTGAAGCTTTTCAACATTTGACATCTCAAATCTCTTTGTTTCCTGGGTGGCCATCCACAAGTGAGATACACAAGCCAGTCCCTGGCCTTGTGAACCACTCAACATAAGCCATTCCTTCCATTCCACCCAGGTGGTTCATTAACTTAGTTGTTTTATTTTACAAAAACATAAGTCCTTAGACTTAGAAATTTTTTCCATAGTGAATTTATAAACCACCCTTGTTTTCTAGTAGCTAGGCTAAGCATGATAGTAATAGGAATTTGGACTTAGGAAATTTTCACTAAGGCTTATTCTAATAGGTTTTCCCAAAGCATAGCTTGTACTTAGCTAAAAACCATGCAAGTCCTATACTTAGAAAAATAATACTAATGCATATATAAAAATATAGGAATGGAATATTCATGATGATATCACTTGCCTTGGTAGTGTGGAGAGTAGCACTCGTCACAATCACAATCACTAGCAAAATCTACACACAAAGTTGTAGCACACAATTACACACAAATATATACAAACAAGAAATAGTATGAATGCATGCATGCATGAATCTACCAAGTGATGATTTTTGAAAACTTCAACCAAGCAAGTGCATGTTTACAGAATCTAAACAAGTCACAAATATATCCAAGACAACTTAAATAACCTAAAACAAAATACTAAACTAAATCTATACTTAAAATGGCCTCAAACAAGTCTCTGCAATTTTAGCACATCTAATGGTTACTATTTGCTAAACAAAAGGATAGGCAGAAAGGTCTTGTTTTCTGAATCAACGGTATAAAGTTTGCAAAATTCAGCGTGGCATTCAAAAGATATAGGCATTTGAATTTGGATAAAATTAATGGTTTTAAATTCTATTATCAGATCTAACATAGACACGCGTCTTATTCTTATTCGCCGTGCCGGTTCGCTGGATCGAGCTCCACGTAGTAGGATCTAAAGGGGCAGGTGTGGCTCAGATCGCGTGCTTGGGTTTAAGTGATCTATCGTGGCGTTCGATCCAGATCTAGCAGGCTGCTACAACCCGCAGATGGGCGGCGCTGCAGTGGCTACCGGCGGAACCGTCGTCAGCGGCGTTACCGATGATGCGAGTAAGGAAGATCGAGGTAGCTCACGGGCTCAGGAGGTCCGCGAAGCTTCGTCGTACTGCGGTTGGTCAAGGCGCTCTGTCGCGGCTGCGATTCCTCACCGGAGTTCGCGGCGTCAGTGCGTCGGGTGGTCGTCGGGGCGTCGGCGTGGATCACCCAAAGGCAAGTCGAGGACACGGTTAGTTCACAGGTCAAAGCGTAGTGAGCATGAACTAGGGCGGGTGATGCGGACTTACCACTAGAGCTCGTCGGAGTTGATGTCGCCGTCGGTGCTCGCGGTGTCAAGTGGAACCGGCGACTGAGGCGTCAGCAGACTAGCGAGGTTAGTAGATGCGCAAGATTCACTGGCGGGATAGCAAACGAGGCGGAGGAACCTGGCTCACGGAATCGATCGCGGAGAGGCTACGTGGCGGTGCAAAAGCTGATTGAGGCGACTGGTGGCGGAGTGGCGAGGTGTCTGGGAAAAAGATCGTGGAAGCGAGAGGATCTTATGGCGAGAATCGGCGAAGCGCTCGGGTTTAATGCCCATTCGCGGCGCCATTACCGGCCTTCGCTGCGCGGCGGCGATGAGCGCGATGCAGGGAAAGCGAGGCGGCGTGGACCGGCCGTTCGTCGGTGAGTCGCGGTGTGCGGTGGGGTCTGCTGTCACCGGCGTAGCGTCTTCGCGTGAGAGAAGAAAAGAAGATCCGGGTGGGCTTGCTGGGCTGGATCTCTTTGGGCCAGATGCTCGGCCCTTTTCTTTTCCTTAGCCTTTTTCTTTTCTAATTTCATTTCTGGAATGAATTTGATATGAATTCAAATCCTTTTGAATTCAAACTTCTTCAGGGATTTTGCAGGGTTCTTGTGGGTTCAAATGCAGTCAAATAACCATGTGGTCACCTTGCAAGGCTTAGTCAAGCTTGGGTCTTTGAAATAAGCAGAGACTTTGTCTCTTTGCAAATATTTGGAATAGGGTTTAGAAAATATTTCTAAATTGGAATCTTGGGTTTAAAGTTACTCTAATCTTTCCAACCATGGAAGCAAGCAAACAAGTACCTAAGCATTCAAATCTCAAAGGGTGATGGCCAATTGAGATAAAATTCCCACATGAAATCATAGCTCAAACTTCTGCCTCTAAATGATTTTGAGAAAAACCCTATATGAATGAATGATGCAAGAATGATATGAATGAGTTTTAAAACATGATTTTTAGGGATGTTACAAATCTAACCCCCTTAAAATGAATCTCGCCCTCGAGATTCGGATTAGCTAACAAATAGGTGAGGTGGTCTTTCAGATCATCTTCTCTTTCTCATGTTGCTTCTTCTTGAATGATGATTCCATTGTACTTTGCAAAACTTGATAGTCTTTGTTCTTGTGACTCTTTACGTGGTTTCAAGAATCTTGTGAGCTTTTCTTCATAGGTGAGATCACTTTCTAGTTGAACTTCTTCCAAAGATATGGTATCTTTCAAGATGTTTCTTCCATTTCTGGGTGACATTTCTTGGTGGCTCACATGAAAAACATTATGAATTTGCTAGTAAAGATGTTGGCGATTCGATTTCATATCTGACTTCTCCTTGCGACTTAAAATGTTGAATGGTCCCACATATCTTGGTGCTAACTTTCCTTTGACTCCAAATCTTTTTACTCCACAGTAGTGATACTCTAAGATAAGCTCTATCCCCAACCGTAAGTGACTTCTCTCGCTTAGCATCTGCGTAGCTTTTACATCGAGGCATGCTATCTTCAATCATCTCTAACCAATTTGACCTTTTCTTGGCGTCTTTGATAAGGTCTGGTCCAAACAAACTTCTTTCTCCACACCATTCCATAGCAATGGGGTGGTACACTTTCTTCGTATAGAAACTCAAATGGTGCCATCCCAATACTAGATTGGTATTTGTTGTTGTAAGAGAACTTCTGCGTAAAGGCGGACTTTCATCCCAACTTGCTCCATAGTCTAGGGCACATGCCCTCAACATGTCTTCAAGAATTTGGTTAGTCCTTTATTTTGTCCATCGGTTTGAGGATGGCAGTCTTTGAATTCCAACCTCGTTCCTAGAGATTCATGAAATGTCTCCAAAAGTGAGAAGTGAACTGAGTTCCTCTATCGGACACAATACTCTTAGGTACACCGTGAAGGCATACAATTCTGCTCATGTAGATTTTGGCTAACTTTGCCTTTGGTATAAGTTGTCTTTCTGGGTATAAAATGAGCCACTTTAGTTAGGCGATCTACTATTACCCATATGGAATCATACCTGACCTGGTCCTTGGTAATCCGTAATGAAATCCATACCAATATTTTCCACTTCCACTCGGGAATAGGCATTGGTTGAAGCAAACTGCTGGTTTACGATGCTCGCTTTCACTCTACTACACCGTCACACAAGCAATGTGTTGGCGATGTCCTTTTAAGATTGTTCCACCAAAATCTTTCTTTCATATCCATGTACATTTTGGTGTTTCCGGGTGAATAGAATACGGAGAGTTATGGGCTTCTTGCAGAGTCAGTTTCCGCAATTCCGGATCTTGTGGTACACAAATACGTTTCTCGTGCCATAAAGTACCTTGTTCATCCATATGGAAACTTTTAGCTTTCCCTCGGCTAATCCTTTCCTTAATCTCTTCGATTTCTTTATCCGTCTTTTGGGCTTCTTTAATCTTATCCAGCAGTGGGTTGAACATCCAAAGACATGAGATGTCCTACGGCACAATCTCAACCTGAGTTCCTTGAATTGCTTACACAAATCATCGCAATTCACCTTTGGTGAGACCATTTACAAACGCCTTACGACTTAGAGCATCTGCTACTACATTTGATTTACCGGGGTGGTATTGCAAATTCAAGTCATAATCCTTGATAAGTTCTAGCCATCTTCTTTGTCTCATATTGATCTCATACATTGTGAAGATATATTTCAAACTCTTATGGTGGGTGAACACTTCTAGCGTTTTCCCAAAAGGTAGTGTCTCCATGTCTTGAGTGCATGGACAACAGCGGCTAACTCTAAATCATGAGTAGGATAATTTACTTCATGAGTTTTGAGTTGTCTCGAGGCATAAGCCACAACTTTTCCGCTTTGCATAAATGCGGCTCCTAATCCTTGATGCGAAGCATCACAATACCAAATCCTTTTCCAAATCTGGTAAACCTGAGGCTGGTCTTGACACAAGTCTCTTCTTTAATTCTTGAAAGCTGAGTTCATCCTTGGACCAAGCAAATTTCTTATCTTTCTTTAACAATTCCGTCATTGGTTTAGCAACCTTAGAAAAATTTTCAATGAACATACGTAGTAACACCTTGCTAAACCAAAAACTACGAACCTCTTTTACATTCTTAGGAGATTCCCATTACATTACGGCTGAAACCTTAGCGAGGTCATTGCTACACCATCCTTTGTCATAACATGACCAAGAAATCAACTTCCTCTAACCAAAACTCACACTTGCTGAACTTGGCATAAAGTTTATGCTCCCTTAGTTTCTCAAGTATCAAGCGTAGATGTCTTTCATGTTCTTCCTTGCTCTTGGAGTAGACTAAGATGTCATCGATGAAAGCGACAACAAACTTGTCGAAATTCCATGAACACTTTGTTCATCATATTCATGAAGTATCTTTGGGCGTTGGTTAAAAAGGCATCACGGTGTACTCATACAATCCATACCTCGTGGTAAATGCTGTTTTAGGTATGTCTTGCTCTCTTATCTTGAGTTGAAAATAACTTGACCGAAGGTCGATCTTTGAGAACACACAAGCTCCTTCTAGCTGATCAAACAAGTCATTGATTCTTGGCAAAGGATATTTGTTCTTGATGGTTACCTCGTTGAGAAGAGCGGTAATCTATGCATAATCTTTGAGTTCTATCTCTCTTTTCTCTGAACAAAGCTGGAGCTCCCAAGATGAAGAACTTGGCTGGATGAATCCTTCTACGCAATTGTTCTCCAAGTTGTTTCTTGAGTTCCTTAAGTTAGTCAGTGACATTTTATAAGGTATCTTTGCTCTTGGCAGATCACGGTACCAATTCTATTATAAACTCCACATCTCTGTCTGGTGGCATTCTGGTAACTCTTAGGAACACATCTGGATACTCACACACAATTAGCTGCTGTCCATACTAACCCCTTAAGAGAATTTAGCTTACTCCTTTTGATTTAAAGTTAGACTTGAATATTATCCTCTTACCTTGGGAGTTGTGAGTGGCTGTATGATTTGCACAATCTAGTACTCCCTTATACTTAGTCATCAATCCATTCCCAAAATCACATCAATCCTTGGGAATTTAGGATTATTAGGTTCCTTTGAAACTTATATTTTCCAAACTCTATGACTAGGTCATGGCATCTGAGTTTACTATCATTTCTCCACGGAGAACTTACTCTTATAGGACACCCAATGGTTTCTACGGTAGTTCATTTCTTTCGACAAATGCTTTAGATATGAATGAATGAGATGCACCAGTGTCAAAGAGTACAAATCTTTGAGATGGAATTAGTCTGAACTTACCGACAACGACATCGGGCTCTTCAAGACCTCCTCCACATTGATGTGGTTAACCTGTCCTTTCTGAAAAGGATTTGGCTTGTTAGGTCCTTCAACTTTCTTTTGGGCACTTATTAGCATAATGCCCGACTTCTTGCATTTGTAGCATTCGACTGGTGATGTCGTCTTAGGTGACTTCCACTTCCTTGTGGTGGCTCTTATATCCACTCTTGTGGTTCTTGTACTCATTTTTCATGGCTGCGATGATGCTTGTTGTCATGGCGGTTGTGATGTGGTGTTTGTTAAACTTCTCATGTTTGTGGGATCTGGTGACACTATCATCATGGTGAGATCGTTTATGAGATGATCCCGAGCTGTGCTTGTCAGATGTTTCCTCTTCTTACTCTCGACTTGCTTCATTTTATTCTCCACAATAACAGCCTTGTCACCGGTGGTGATAAGTTGGAACATATACCACAGACAATTTGATTTAGCTCATCATTCAAGCCTTCGAAACTTTTCCTTCCTTTTGGCATCGATGTCGACCTCATCCGGTGCATAAGCGCTTGATTGTTGAACTCTTCAATGTATTCAGCCACGTTGTGGTGGCGCTGCTTGAGTTGTGAAATTCCTTCTTTTCAGGCTCATCATACGGTGAGATATGAGTAATCTGAAATCCATCTTCAAAGATAGCCCAAGTCACCTCATCAATAGGCGTGGTAATGGAAGTTGTCCCACCATCTCGGCTGGTCCTTCCAAGATGTCTTTGCAAACTGACCTTTTCAGCATCTGTGCATCCCTCGGTCACTAAGTCTTTATTCACGAGCGTAGCCAATCATTGGCCACCATGGGATCGATCGTTCGAAAACTTAGCTGGCCTTAGGCGAAATCTGGTGAGCATATCAAAACACGGAGGGTTGTTGTTGTTATTTTTGTTGTTGTTGTTGTTGTTGGTATTAGGGTTGTTGTTGTTGTTCTACGGTTCTAGATGAGCGTCGTCATCATTTGCATAAGCTGTGTTTGCGCATTCATCATTTGTTGCATTTAGGGGTAATGTTGGGGTTGGGGTTGGTGTTTGCGCGACGGGGAGGCATCTGTGGTTTGTTCATATAGAGATAAGAATGAGATACCCTTATATGATTTATGCACAATACATTACTCAAACCAACACATAGCAAGCAACACTAGGATAAAAGCTAAACAACAAGAGAACAAAATCTCAAAGTACAAACATACAAGTGGCAAGCCATCCACATGTCGGATGGTCCAACAATAAGTTCTCAAATAACCGGTCACGGAAAATAAAGATAAGCGAGTAGTCAAATCTACTCGTCGGCATCAATCTCCTCCTCGACAAAGGTAAGACCTGCGTTCTCCATTGCGGTCTTGTTCTCCTCGATGGTAGTGGTCAAAGAGTCGATCTTGGCCTTGAGAGCCCTCTTTTGGGGCAAGCCTCTCAATCACTGTCTGCTGCTCTAACTCGAAGTCCTTGGATTGCAATTCCTCGGTCATATCACGAATCCTCTTGTTCCTATCCTGGACACGCTTCTCTTGACTCTTGAACTTACGGTCTTGGGTCTCAAACTTTGCCTCCATCTCCTTGACTATCTCGTCCTGCTGCTTGTGAAGAGCTTGTCCTTCTCATGGCTGCACTGGGCTTCGTCATTACTAAGCATGGCGTTGGTCTATCGGTATCCACGTGCCTAATAAGAGTCTCTAAGTCACGGAGAATGCAGGCGTATCGGCTCTCTTGTGACCCTCGAGTCGTCCTCAAAGTCAATGGACTCTCCGTCATCATCACGCCTTAGAAAGCGTGGAAGTGAGTGCCTCTAACTTGTCGGGAGTGGCGTCCTAATAGTCGTCTATCCAGATCTGCATGACAACCTCCATGCCTCTCTCCTGTCATCGTGCATAAGCTTGAAGGCGATGGCCTCCGTAGTAGGCTCACTTTGGCGTCTGGCTGGTTCACCTTGAAGCCCCAAAGGTCCTTCCTCTCAAACTTGGTGGCGGGTGCACCGTAATGATAGGAAGAGGAGATCGAGTAAAGTAGTAAGCTCTACGATCGAGGACCAAAGCAGGTAACTGGAACTCCTCAGCAGTCTTGATGGCAATAGGCATCTATTTATAAGATTGAAAAGTTAGAACAACACAATTTTAAATTTAACAAGTCAAACATTCAAGCATAACCATGGAACACAAAAATCACACAAGTCATGCATACATAAATTCATTACATCAACCAAGGTTCAAACTTATTTAAGGTCTTATTTTGGAAAATAAGGTGATAGGTGGTGGTCAACTAACGAAGTGCGCTTACAATCCTATCTCATTGGATCTGGTGGCTAACACAATGTTCCTAGTGGCAATCACCCTATCTTGTTCACATGCTTCTATCACTAAGTCTATAATATCTCCTCTTAAGGATTTGTTGGTGACTTCCAACTCTTGGGTATGTTCCCTCTCTTTTTCTAAGTCTTTTTGGAGGTTGAGCATCCTGCACTTGACTCTAGCACTTAGTTCCTTGATAGTCTTCCAAGCTGCTTCTTTTGCTGACTCAAAGAATGTGGTGTGCATAAAAGTGTTGGTGTACATCTGAAGCCTTTTTCTTTGTGGTTGTCTTCCTTGTTCTTGTACAAGTGAAGTTGCACCCACCAATACTCCCTCCATCCTCCATCCTTGGAAAGCCTTTGTACCTTCTTTGCCATGTACTCCCATGGTTTCCATGAGGTCCTTGAGAATCTTGGGAAACTCAGTCTCACACTCCAAGGTCATGGTCATGAGTGGTCCTTTCTTCACGGCTTCGTTGACGGAGTTCATCTACAAATAGAGATGAGAAGGAGAAGATTAGAAAAGTTTACGAGAAGAATAGACAAGTGTAGAAGAAGTTAAATTTTTTTTCCTTAGTGGTTTCCAATCCTAGGGTCATAATCTTACAGGCAACACAGTTCTCTGCTACCATCTGTAAGATCCCTCCTTATTAAAGGAAAAGATCCCTATGATTGCAATGCTAGTCCACGGATCAATGCTAGCATCCACAGTTTAAGATGAAGTACCACAGATACAAAGGTCGTTTATTACGGTCATTCGGAGATAAAACATAGTCTTTTACAACTCATGGCCAAGGCCTAGTACAAGTTTATGGAAAAGTAAATAAACATAAGTCTTCATCTTCATGTGCCACAGGCAAGCATGTTGAGTGTAGACTCATGACACCTAATCATCATCGAGTAACTTGCAACATCATAAATTCTGACCACAAGGTTGATACTTTGGAATAGTATTGGCAAGTGATACTATAATATATTTTAAGTGGACTAAAAATACTATATGCATTTGGCTGGTGGAGTTTAGGCTTGCATTGCTCAAAATAGATTTTCCTTAACTTTTGAAAATACTAAAACTTGTTGACAAAAACCAATCAAGACTTCTATCCATCAAGTGAAGATCCTCTCAAGGCATCTACAATTCAAAGATAGAAGATCCTTTCTTGGCAAAAAACACCCAAGGTATCTATCAACAAGACTCTAGATCCACTCGGCATCTAGCAATCCATGTTGAAGATCCTTTTATCCCTTTGTTCACCCTCAAGTTTTATTTAGAAATTGGAGTGATGAGATTCTTGAAGTTTCCATGTCTTGATGCTCAAATTGTCCTTTACGGGGACATGGCTAAGTACTTAGGTTTTACACTCTGCGGAGGTGGTGCACTTTCCCCAAGCCTTGGTTTCCCAAGGATGATCCTTGATAGCCTTTCCTTAGTCAAATGGGCGTTCCAACCTATCATCCCATCTACCACCTTGTCCAAAGACTAAGTTCCAGCATCCTAAGATCATGGCAGAGCCCATAATGCCAAGTGGTTGCACATGAAGCTTTTCAACATTTGACATCTCAAATCTCTTTGTTTCCTGGGTGGCCATCCACAAGTGAGATACACAAGCCAGTCCCTGGCCTTGTGAACCACTCAACATAAGCCATTCCTTCCATTCCACCCAGGTGGTTCATTAACTTAGTTGTTTTATTTTACAAAAACATAAGTCCTTAGACTTAGAAATTTTTCCATAGTGAATTTATAAACCACCCTTGTTTTCTAGTAGCTAGGCTAAGCATGATAGTATAGGAATTTGGACTTAGGAATTTTTCACTAAGGCTTATTCTAATAGGTTTTCCCAAAGCATAGCTTGTACTTAGCTAAAAACCATGCAAGTCCTATACTTAGAAAAATAATACTAATGCATATATAAAAAATATAGGAATGGAATATTCATGATGATATCACTTGCCTTGGTAGTGTGGAGTAGCACTAAATCACAATGACAATCACTAGCAAAATCTACACACAAAGTTGTAGCACACAATTACACACAAATATATACAAACAAGAAATAGTATGAATGCATGCATGCATGATTCTACCAAGTGATGATTTTTTTGAAAACTCAACCAAGCAAGTGCATGTTTACAGAATCTAAACAAGTCACAAATATATCCAAGACAACTTAAATAACCCTAAAACAAAAATACTAAACTAAATCTATAGTTAAAATGGCCTCAAACAAGTCTCTGCAATTTTAGCACATCTAATGGTTACTATATGCTAAACAAAAAGGATAGGCAGAAAGGTCTTGTTTTTCTGAATCCAACGGTATAAAGTTTGCAAAATTCCAACGTGGCCTTCAAAAGATATAGGCATTTGAATTTGGATCAAATTTCTGGTTTTTAAATTCTATTCTCAGATCTAACCTAGCCACGCGTCTTATTCTTATTCGCGCGTGCGGTTCGCTGGATCGAGCTCCACGTAGGATCTAAAGGGCAAGTGCGGCTCGAATCGCGTACGCTTGGTTTAAGTGATCTATCGTGGCGTTCGATCGAGATCTAGCAGCTGCTTTGCTACAACCCGCAGATGGCGGCGCGGCGGTAGCTCGTGGCGTGAACCGTCGGTCAGCAGCGTTGCGATGATGCGAGAGTAAGGAAGATCGAGGTAGCTCACCGGGCTCAGGAGGTCTGGCGGCTTCGTCGTACTGCGGTTGGTCAAGGCGCTCTGTCGGCTGCGATTCCTCACGGAGTTGGCGGCGTCGGTGCGTCGGGTGGTCGTCGGGGATATCGTGTGGATCACCCCAAGGCAAGTCGAGGACACGGTTAGGTTCACGGTCAAAGCGGCAGTAGTGAGCATGAACTAGGAGGCGAAGTGATGCGGACTTACCACTAGGCTCGTCCGGAGTTGATGTCGCCGTCGGTGCTCGCGGTGTCAAGTGGAACCGGCGACTGAAGCGATCTGAACAGACTAGCGAGGTCGATGAATGCGAGATTCAGCGGCGGATAGCAAACGAGGCGGAGGGAACCTGGGCTCACGGAATCGTCGCGGAGAGGCTCTGTCGTGGCGGTGCAAAGCTGATTGAGGCGACTGGTGGCGGAGTGGCGAGGTGTGGGGAAAAGATCGTGGGCGAGAGGATCTTATAGCCTGAATCGGCGAAGCGCTCGGGTTTAATGCCCATTACGCGCGCCATTACGGCCTTCCTTCTTGGCGGCGTGGTATGATGGCGATGCAGGAAAACGAGGCGGCGTGGACGGGCCGTTAAATCGACAAGGTCGCGGTGTGCGGTGGGTCTGCACTGTCGTGACTCGGTAGCGTCTTCTTGGCGTGAGAGAAGAAAAGAAGATCCGGGTGGGCTTCTGGGCTGGATCTGCTGCTGGGCGGTCTGGCGCTCGATTTTCTTTCCTTAGCCTTTTCTTTTCTAATTTCATTTTCGGAATGAATTTGATATGAATTCAAATCCTTTTGAATTCAAACTTCTTTGGGGATTTTTGCAGGGTTCTTGTGGGTTCAAATGCAGTCAAATAACCATGTGGTCACCTTGCAAGGCTTGGTCAAGCTTGGGTCTTTGAAATAAGCAGAGACTTTGTCTCTTTGCAAATATTGGAATAGGGTTTAGAAAATATTTCTAAATTGGAATCTTGGGTTTAAAGTTACTCCTAATCTTTCCAACCATGGAGCAAGCAAACAAGTACCTAAGCATTCAAATCTCAAAGGGTGATGGCCAATTGAGATAAAATGCCCACATGAAATCATAGTTCAAACTTCTGCCTCTAAATGATTTTGAGAAAAACCCTATATGAATGAATGATGCAAGAATGATATGAATGAGTTTTAAAACATGATTTTTAGGGATGTTACAGTTCTTTCCACAAACCACATATGGATCAACCAAAGTCATTGCATGTGTGTTCTTTCCACAAACCACATATGGATCAACCACTAGAGTCATTCCATGTTTTTTATTATACTAAACCACAAACCATCACTAGAGTCATTGCATGTTTGTTCTTTTCCACAAACCACACATGGATCCACTAGACTCATTGCATGTGTGTTCTTTTCCACAAACAACTTATGGATCAACCAGTGGTCATTGCATGTGTGTTCTTTTAAGAAACCACATGTGGACCCACTAGAGTCATTGCATGTGTGTTCTTATACTAAAACTAGCACTAGAGTCATTGCATGCGTGTTCTATCCATAAACCACACATGGATCCACCACTGTCATTGCGTGTGTTCTTTCCATAAACCACACATGGATCAACCACTAGAGTCATTGCATGTGTGTTCTTTCCACAAACCACATATGGATCAACCAGTGGTCATTGCATGTGTGTTCTTTTCCATAAACCACTTATGGATCCATTACAGTCATTGCATGTGTATTATTTCCACAAACCACACATGGATCAACCACTAGAGTCATTGCATGTGTGTTATTTCCACAAACCATACATGGATCAACCACTAGAGTCATTGCATGTGTGTTATTTCCACAAACCACACATGGATAAACCACTAGAGTCATTGCATGTGTGTTCTTATACTAAAACCAACCCTAGAGTCATTGCATGTGTGTTCTTTCCACAAACCACACATGGATCAACCGGTGGTCATTGCATGTGTGTTCTTTTCCACAAACCACACATGGATCCACCAGTGGTCATTGCATGTGTGTTCTTTCCACAAACCACACATGGATCAACCAGAGTCATTGCATGTGTGTTCTTTCCACAAACCACACATGGATCAACCACTAGAGTCATTACATGTTTGTTCTTATACTAAAACCACAAACCAACACTAGAGTCATTTCATGTGTGTTCTTATACTAAAACCAACAATAGAGTCATTGCATATGTGTTCTTTCCACAAACCACACATGGATCAACCAGTGGTCATTGCATGTGTGTTCTTTTCCACAAACCACACATGGATCCACTAGTGGTCATTGCATGTGTGTTTCTTTCCACAAACCACATATGGATCAACCACAAGTCATTGCATGTGTGTTCTTTCCACAAACCACACATGGATCAACCACTAGAGTCATTGCATGTTTGTTCTTATACTAAAACCACAAACCAACACTAGAGTCATTGCATGTGTGTTCTTTTCCACAAACCACTCATGGATCCACTAGACTCATTGCATGTGTGTTATTTTCCACAAACAACTTATGGATCAAACAGTGGTCATTGCATGTGTGTTCTTTTCACAAACCACATGTGGACCCAGTAGAGTCATTGCATGTGTGTTCTTATACTAAAACTAGCACTAGAGTCATTGCATGTGTGTTATATCCTTCAACCACACATGGATCGACACCTTTCTTTGCATGTGTGTTCTTTCCACAAACCACACATGGATCAACCACTAGAGTCATTGCATGTGTGTTCTTTCCACAAACCACATATGGATCAACCAGTTGTCATTGCATATGTGTTCTTTTCCATAAAACACTTATGGATCCATTACAGTCATTGCATGTGTGTTCTTTCCACAAACCACATATGGATCAACCACTAGAGTCATTGCATGTGTGTTATTTCCACAAACCACACATGGATCAACCACTAGAGTCATTGCATGTGTGTTATTTCCACAAGCCACATATGGATCAACCACTAGAGTCATTGCATGTGTGTTATTTCCACAAACCACACATGGATCAACCACTAGAGTCATTGCATGTGTGTTCTTATACTAAAAATAGCACTAGAGTCATTGCATGTGTGTTCTTTCCACAAACCACATGGATCCACCAGTGGTCATTGCATGTGTGTTCTTTCCACAAACCACACATGGATCAACCACTAGAGTCATTGCATGTGTGTTCTTTCCACAAACCACATATGGATCAACTAGAGTCATTGCATGTGTGTTCTTTCCACAAACCACACATGGATCAACCACTAGAGTCATTGCATGTGTGTTATATCCGAAAACCACATGGATCCACCACTAGAGTCATTGCATGTGTGTTATTTCCACAAACCACACATGGATCAACCACTAGAGTCATTGCATGTGTGTTCTTATACTAAAACCAACACTAGAGTCATTGCATGTGTGTTCTATACTAAACCACATGGATCAACTAGAGTCATTGCATGTGTGTTCTTTCCACAAACCACACATTGATCAACCACTAGAGTCATTGCATGTGTTATATTTACACAAACCACACATGGATCAACAAGAGGTCCTTGCATGTGTGTTCTTTTCCATAAACCAATGGATCCATTACAGTCATTGCATGTGTGTTCTTTCCACAAACCACACATGGATCAACCACTAGAGTCATTGCATGTGTGTTATTTCCACAAACCAGACATGGATCAACCACTAGAGTCATTGCATGTGTGTTATTTCCACAAACCACACATGGATAAACCACTAGAGTCATTGCATGTGTGTTCTTATACTAAAACCAACACTAGAGTCATTGCATGTGTGTTCTTTCCACAAACCACACATGGATCAACCACTAGAGTCATTGCATGTTTGTTCTTATACTAAACCACAAACCAGCACTAGAGTCATTGCATGTGTGTTCTTTTCCACAAACCACACATGGATCCACTAGACTCATTGCATGTGTGTTCTTTTCCACAAACAAATTATGGATCAACCAGTGGTCATTGCATGTGTGTTCTTTTCACAAACCACACATGGATCAACCACTAGAGTCATTGCATGTGTGTTCTTATACTAAAACTAGCACTAGAGTCATTGCATGTGTGTTCTATCCATAAACCACACATGGATCCACCACTTTCATTGCATGTGTGTTCTTTCCACAAACCACACATCGATCAACCACTAGAGTCATTGCATGTGTGTTCTTTCCACAAACCACATATGGATCAACTAGTGGTCATTGCATGTGTGTTCTTTTCCATAAATCACTTATGGATCCATTACAGTCATTGCATGTGTATTATTTCCACAAACTACACATGGATCAACCACTAGAGTCATTGCATGTGTGTTATTTCCACAAACCAGACATGGATCAACCACTAGAGTCATTCCATGTGTGTTATTTCGACAGACCACACATAGATCAACCACTAGAGTCATTGCATGTGGGTTCTTATACTAAAACCAACACTAGAGTCATTGCATGTGTGTTCTTTCCACAAACCACACATGGATCAACCAGTGGTCATTGCATGTGTGTTCTTTTCCACATACCACACATGGATCCACCAGTGGTCATTGCATGTGTGTTCTTTCCACAAACCACATATGGATCAACTAGAGTCATTGCATGTGTGTTCTTTCCACAAACCACACATGGATCAACCACTAGAGTCATTGCATGTTTGTTCTGATTATAAAACCACAAACCATCACTAGAGTCATTGCATGTGTGTTCTTTTCCACAAACCACACATGGATCCACTAGACTCATTGCATGTGTGTTCTTTTCCACAAACAACTTATGGATCAACCAGTGGTCATTGCATGTGTGTTCTTTTCACAAACCACATGTGGACCCACTAGGGTCATTGCATGTGTGTTCTTATACTAAAACTAGCACTAGAGTCATTGCATGTGTGTTCTATGCACAAACCACACATGGATCCACCACTGTCATTGCATGTGTGTTCTTTCCACAAACCACACATGGATCAACCACTAGAGTTATTGCATGTGTGTTCTTTCCACAAACCACATATGGATCAACCAGTTGTCATTGCATGTGTGTTCTTTTCCATAAAACACTTATGGATCCATTACAGTCATTGCATGTGTGTTATTTCCACAAACCACATATGGATCAACCACTAGAGTCATTGCATGGGTGTTATTTCCACAAACCACACATGGATCAACCACTAGAGTCATTGCATGTGTGTTATTTTCCACAAACCACACATGGATCAACCAGTGGTCATTGCATGTGTGTTCTTTTCCACAAACCACACATGGATCCACCAGTGGTCATTGCATGTGTGTTCTTTCCACAAACCACATATGGATCAACCAGAGTCATTGCATGTGTGTTCTTTCCACAAACCACACATGGATCAACCACTAGAGTCAGTGCATGTTTGTTCTGATAATAAAGCCACTAACCATCACTAGAGTCATTGCATGTGTGTTCTTTTCCACAAACCACACATGGATCCACTAGACTCATTGCATGTGTGTTCTTTTCCACAAACAACTTATGGATCAACCAGTGGTCATTGCATGTGTGTTCTTTTCACAAACCACATGTGGACCCACTAGAGTCATTACATGTGTGTTCTTATACTAAAACTAGCACTAGAGTCATTGCATGTGTGTTCTATGCACAAACCACACATGGATCCACCACTGTCATTGCATGTGTGTTCTTTCCACAAACCACAGATGGATCAACCACAAGAGTTATTGCATGTGTGTTCTTTCCACAAACCACATATGGATCAACCATTGGTCATTGCATGTGTGTTCTTTTCCATAAACCACTTATGGATCCATTACAGTCATTGCATGTGTGTTATTTCCACAAACCACATATGGATCAACCACTAGAGTCATTGCATGTGTGTTATTTCCACAAACCACACATGGATCAACCACTAGAGTCATTGCATGTGTGTTATTTCCACAAACCACACATGGATCAACCACTAGAGTCATTGCATGTGTGTTCTTATACTAAAAATAGCAATAGAGTCATTGCATGTGTGTTCTTATACTAAAACTAGCACTAGAGTCATTGCATGTGTGTTCTATCCATAAACCACACATGGATCCACCATTGTCATTGCATGTGTGTTCTTTCCACAAACCACACATCGATCAACCACTAGAGTCATTGCATGTGTGTTCTTTCCACAAAACACATATGGATCAACTAGTGGTCATTGCATGTGTGTTCTTTTCCATAAACCACTTATGGATCCATTACAGTCATTGCATGTGTATTATTTCCACAAACCACACATGGATCAACCACTAGAGTCATTGCATGTGTGTTATTTCCATAAACCAGACATGGATCAACCACTAGAGTCATTGCATGTGTGTTATTTCCACAAACCACACATGGATAAACCACTAGAGTCATTGCATGTGTGTTCTTATACTAAAACCAACACTAGAGTCATTGCATGTGTGTTCTTATACTAAAACCAACACTAGAGTCATTGCATGTGTGTTCTTTCCACAAACCAGACATGGATCAACCAGTGGTCATTGCATGTGTGTTCTTTTCCACAAACCACACATGGATCCACCACTAGAGTCATTGCATGTGTGTTCTTATACTAAAACCAACAATAGAGTCATTGCATGTGTGTTCTTTCCACAAACCACACATGGATCAACCAGTGGTCATTGCATGTGTGTTCTTTTCCAGAAACCACACATGGATCCACTAGTGGTCATTTCATGTGTGTTCTTTCCACAAACCACATATGGATCTACCAGAGTCATTGCATGTGTGTTATTTCCACAAAGCACACATGGATCAACCACTAGAGTCATTACATGTTTGTTCTTATACTAAAACCACAAACCAACACTAGAGTCATTGCATGTGTGTTCTTTTCCACAAACCACTCATGGATCCACTAGACTCATTGCATGTGTGTTATTTTCCACAAACAACTTATGGATCAACCAGTGGTCATTGCATGTGTGTTCTTTTTTCACAAACCACATGTGGACCCACTAGAGTCATTGCATGTGTGTTCTTATACTAAAACTAGCACTAGAGTCATTGCATGTGTGTTCTATCCATAAACCAAACATGGATCCACCACTGTCATTGCATGTGTGTTCTTTCCACAAACCACACATGGATCAACCACTAGAGTCATTGCATGTGTGTTCTTTCCACAAACCACATATGGATCAACCAGTGGTCATTGCATGCGTGTTCTTTTCCATAAACCACTTATGGATCCATTACAGTCATTGCATGTGTATTATTTCCACAAACCACACATGGATCAACGACTAGAGTCATTGCATGTGTGTTATTTCCACAAACCAAACATGGATCAACCACTAGAGTCATTGCATGTGTGTTAATTCCACGAACCACACATGGATCAACCACTAGAGTCATTGCATGTGTGTTCTTATACTAAAACTAGCACTAGAGTCATTGCATGTGTGTTCTATCCATAAACCACACATGGATCCACCACTGTCATTGCATGTGTGTTCTTTCCACAAACCACACATCGATCAACCACTAGAGTCATTGCATGTGTGTTCTTTCCACAAACCACATATGGATCAACTAGTGGTCATTGCATGTGTGTTCTTTTCCATAAACCACTAATTGATCCATTACAGTCATTGCATGTGTATTATTTCCACAAACTACACATGGATCAACCACTAGAGTCATTGCATGTGTGTTATTTCCACAAACCAGACATGGATCAACCACTAGAGTCATTCCATGTGTGTTATTTCGACAAACCATACATAGATCAACCACTAGAGTCATTGCATGTGTGTTCTTATACTAAAACCAACACTAGAGTCATTGCATTTGTGTTCTTTCCACAAACCACACATGGATCAACCGGTGGTCATTGCATGTGTGTTCTTTTCGAGAAACCACACATGGATCCACCAGTGGTCATTGCATGTGTGTTCTTGCCACAAACCACATATGGATCAACCAGAGTCATTGCATGTGTGTTCTTTCCACAAACCACACATGGATCAACCACTAGAGTCATTACAGGTTTGTTCTTATACTAAAGCCACAAACCATCACTAGAGTCATTGCATGTGTGTTCTTTTCCACAAACCACACATGGATCCACTAGACTCATTGCATGTGTGTTATTTTCCACAAACAAATTATGGATCAACCAGTGGTCATTGCATGTGTGTTATTTTCACAAACCACATGTGGACCCACTAGAGTCATTGCATGTGTGTTCTTATACTAAAACTAGCACTAGAGTCATTGCATGTGTGTTCTATCCATAAACCACACATGGATCCACCACTGTCATTGCGTGTGTTTTCTTTCCACAAACCACACATGGATCAACCACTAGAGTCATTGCATGTGTGTTCTTTCCACAAACCACATATGGATCAACCAGTGGTCATTGCATGAGTGTTCTTTTCCATAAACCACTTATGGATGCATTACAGTCATTGCATCTATATTATTTCCACAAACCACACATGGATCAACGACTAGAGTCATTGCATGTGTGTTATTTCCACAAACCAAACATGGATCAACCACTAGACTCATTGCATGTGTGTTAATTCCACGAACCACACATGGATCAACCACTAGAGTCATTGCATGTGTGTTCTTATACTAAAACCAACACTAGAGTCATTGCATGTGTGTTCTTTCCACAAACCACACATGGATCAACCAGTGGTCATTGCATGTGTGTTATTTTCTACAAACCACACATGGATCCACCAGTGGTCATTGCATGTGTGTTCTTTCCACAAACCACATATGGATCAACCAGACTCATTGCATGTGTGTTCTTTCCAGAAACCACACATGGATCAACCACTAGAGTCAGTGCATGTTTGTTCTGATAATAAAACCAGTAACCATCACTAGAGTCATTGCATGTATGTTCTTTTCCACAAACCACACATGGATCCACTAGACTCATTGCATGCGTGTTCTTTTCCACAAACAACTTATGGATCAACCAGTGGTCATTGCATGTGTGTTCTTTTCACAAACCACATGTGGACCCACTAGAGTCATTACATGTGTGTTCTTATACTAAAACTAGCACTAGAGTCATTGCATGTGTGTTCTATGCACAAACCACACATGGATCCACCACTGTCATTGCATGTGTGTTCTTTCCACAAACCACAGATGGATCAACCACTAGAGTTATTGCATGTGTGTTCTTTCTACAAACCACATATGGATCAACCATTGGTCATTGCATGTGTGTTCTTTTCCATAAACCACTTTTGGATCCATTACAGTCATTGCATGTGTGTTATTTCCACAAACCACATATGGATCAACCACTAGAGTCATTGCATGTGTGTTATTTCCACAAACCACACATGGATCAACCACTAGAGTCATTGCATGTGTGTTATTTTCCACAAACCACACATGGATCCACCACTAGAGTCATTGCATGTGTGTTCTTATACTAAAACCAACAGTAGAGTCATTGCATGTGTGTTCTTTCCACAAACCACACATGGATCAACCAGTGGTCATTGCATGTGTGTTATTTTCCACAAACCACACATGGATCCACCAGTGGTCATTGCATGTGTGTTCTGTCCACAAACCACATATGGATCAACCAGAGTCATTGCATGTGTGTTCTTTCCACAAACCACATATGGATCAACCAGTTGTCATTGCATGTGTGTTCTTTTCCATAAAACATTTATGGATCCATTAGAGTCATTGCATGTGTGTTATTTCCACAAACCACATATGGATCAACCACTAGAGTCATTGCATGTGTGTTATTTCCACAAACCACACATGGATCAACCACTAGAGTCATTGCATGTGTGTTATTTTCCACAAACCACACATGGATCCACCACTAGAGTCATTGCATGTGTGTTCTTATACTAAAACCAACAGTAGAGTCATTGCATGTGTGTTCTTTCCACAAACCACACATGGATCAACCAGTGGTCATTGCATGTGTGTTCTTTTCCACAAACCACACATGGATCCACCAGTGGTCATTGCATGTGTGTTCTTTCCACAAACCACATATGGATCAACCAAAGTCATTGCATGTGTGTTCTTTCCACAAACCACACATGGATCAACCACTAGAGTCATTACATGTTTGTTCTTATACTAAACCACAAACCAACACTAGAGTCATTGCATGTGCGTTGTTTTCCACAAACCACACATGGATCCACTAGACTCATTTCATGTGTGTTCTTTTCCACAAACAACTTCTAGATCAACCAGTGGTCATTGCATGTGTGTTCTTTTCACAAACTACATGTGGACCCACTAGAGTCATTGCATCTGTTATCTTATACTAAAACTAACACTAGAGTCATTGCATGTGTGTTCTATCCACAAACCACACATGGATCCACCACTGTCATTGCATGTGTGTTCTTTCCACAAACCACACATGGATCAACCACTAGAGTCATTGCATGTGTGTTCTTTCCACAAACCACATATGGATAACCCAGTGGTCATTGCATGTGTGTTCTTTTCCATAAACCACTTATGGATCCATTACAGTCATTGCATGTGTGCTATTTCCACAAACCACATATGGATCAACCACTAGAGTCATTGCATGTGTGTTATTTCCACAAACCAGACATGGATCAACCACTAGATTCATTGCATGTGTGTTATTTCCACAAACCACACATGGATCAACCACTAGAGTCATTGCATGTGTGTGTTCTTTTCCACAAACCTCACATGGATCCACCACTAGAGTCATTGCATGTGTGTTCTTATACTAAAACCAACAGTAGAGTCATTGCATGTGTGTTCTTTCCACAAACCACACATGGATCAACCAATGGTCATTGCATGTGTGTTCTTTTCAAAAACCCCACATGGATCCACTAGTGGCCATTGCATGTGTGTTCTTTCCACAAACCACATATGGATCAACTAGAGTCATTGCATGTGTGTTCTTTCCACAAACCGCACATGGATCAACCACTAGAGTCATTACATGTTTGTTCTTATAGTAAAACCACAAACCAGCACTAGAGTCATTGCATGTGTGTCCTTTTCCACAAACCACTTATGGATCCACTAGACTCATTGCATGTGTGTTATTTTCCACAAACAACTTATGGATCAACCAGTGGTCATTGCATGTGTGTTCTTTTCACAAACCACATGTGGACCCACTAGAGTCATTGCATGTGTGTTCTTATACTAAAACAACAGTAGATTCATTGCATGTGTGTTCTTTCCACAAACCACACATGGATCCACCACTGTCATTGCATGTGTGTTCTTTCCACAAACCACACATGGATCAACCACTAGAGTCATTGCATGTGTGTTCTTTCCACAAACCACATATGGATCAACCAGTGGTCATTGCATGTGTGTTCTTTCCACAAACCACACATGGATCAACCACTAGAGTCATTACATGTTTGTTCTTATACTAAAACCACAAACCATCACTAGAGTCATTGCATGTGTGTTCTTTTCCACAAACCACACATGGATCCACTAGACTCATTGCATGTGTGTTCTTTTCCACAAACAACTTATGGATCAACCAGTGGTCATTGCATGTGTGTTCTTTTCACAAACCACATGTGGACCCACTAGAGTGATTGCATATGGGTTCTTATACTAAAACTTGCACTAGAGTCATTGCATGTGTGTTCTATCCACAAAGCACACATGGATCCACCACTGTCATTTCATGTGTGTTCTTTCCACAAACCACACATGGATCAACCACTAGAGTCATTGCATGTGTGTTCTTTCCACAAACCACATATGGATCAACTATTGGTCATTGCATATGTGTTCTTTTCCATAAACCACTTATGGATCCATTACAGTCATTGCATGTGTATTATTTCCACAAACCACCACACATGGATCAACCACTAGTGTCATTGCATGTGTGTTATTTCCACAAACCAGACATGGATCAACCACTAGAGTCATTGCATGTGTGTTCTTATACTAAAACCAACACTAGAGTCATTGCATGTGTGTTCTTTCCACAAACCACACATGGATCAACCAGTGGTCATTGCATGTGTGTTCTTTCCCACAAACCACACATGGATCCACCACTAGAGTCATTGCATGTGTGTTCTTATACTAAAACCAGCACTAGTCATTGCATGTGTGTTCTTTCCACAAACCACACATGGATCAACAAGTGGTCATTGCATGTGTGTTCTTTTCCAGAAACCACACATGGATCCACGAGTGGTCATTGAATGTGTGTTCTTTCGACAAACCACATATGGATCAACCAGAGTCATTGCATGTGTGTTCTTTCCACAAACCACACATGGATCAACCACTAGAGTCATTACATGTTTGTTCTTATACTAAAACCACAAACCAGCACTAGAGTCATTCCATGTGTGTTCTTTTCCACAAACCACTCATGGATCCACTAGACTTATTGCATGTGTGTTATTTTCCACAAACAACTTATGGATCAACCAGTGGTCATTGCATGTGTGTTCTTTTTTCACAAACCACATGTGGACCCACTAGAGTCATTGCATGTGTGTTCTTATACTAAAACTAGCACTAGAGTCATTGCATGTGTGTTCTATCCATAAACCACACATGGATCCACCACTGTCATTGCATGTGTGTTCTTTCCACAAACCACACATCGATCAACCACTAGAGTCATTGCATGTGTGTTCTTTCCACAAACCACATATGGATCAACTAGTGGTCATTGCATGTGTATTATTTCCACAAACCGCACATGGATCAACCACTAGAGTCATTGCATGTGTGTTATTTCCACAAACCTGACATGGATCAACCACTAGAGTCATTGCATGTGTGTTATTTCCACAAACCAGACATGGATCAACCACTAGAGTCATTCCATGTGTGTTATTTCGACAAACCACACATAGATCAACCACTAGAGTCATTGCATGTGTGTTCTTATACTAAAACCAACACTAGAGTCATTGCATGTGTGTTCTTTCCACAAACCACACATGGATCAACCAGTGGTCATTGCATGTGTGTTCTTTTCCACAAACCACACATGGATCCACCAGTGGTCATTGCATGTGTGTTCTTTCCACAAACCACACATGGATCAACCACTAGAGTCATTGCAAGTTTGTTCTTATACTACAACCACAAACCATCACTAGAGTCATTGCATGTGTGTTCTTTTCCACAAACCACACATGGATCCACTAGACTCATTGCATGTGTGTTCTTTTCCACAAACAACTTATGGATCAACCAGTGGTCATTGCATGTGTGTTCTTTTCACAAACCACATGTGGACCCACTAGAGTCATTGCATGTGTGTTCTTATACTAAAACTAGCACTAGAGTCATTGCATGTGTGTTCTATCCATAAACCACACATGGATCCACCACTGTCATTGCGTGTGTGTTCTTTCCACAAACCACACATGGATCAACCACTAGAGTCATTGCATGTGTGTTCTTTCCACAAACCACATATGGATCAACCAGTGGTCATTGCATGCGTGTTCTTTTCCATAAACCACTTATGGATCCATTACAGTCATTGCATGTGTATTATTTCCACAAACTACACATGGATCAACCACTAGAGTCATTTCATGTGTGTTATTTCCACAAACCAAACATGGATCAACCACTAGAGTCATTGCATGTGTGTTAATTCCACGAACCACACATGGATCAACCACTAGAGTCATTGCATGTGTGTTCTTATACTAAAACCAACACTAGAGTCATTGCATGTGTGTTCTTTCCACAAACCACACATGGATCAACCAGTGGTCATTGCATGTGTGTTCTTTTCCACAAACCACACATGGATCCACAAGTGGTCATTGCATGTGTGTTCTTTCCACAAACCACATATGGATAACCCAGTGGTCATTGCATGTGTGTTCTATCCATAAACCACTTATGGATCCATTACAGTCATTGCATGTGTGCTATTTCCACAAACCACATATGGATCAACCACTAGAGTCATTGCATGTGTGTTATTTCCACAAACCACACATGGATCAACCACTAGAGTCATTGCATGTGTGTGTTATTTTCCACAAACCACACATGGATCCACCACTAGAGTCATTGCATGTGTGTTCTTATACTAAAACCAACAGTAGAGTCATTGCATGTGTGTTCTTTCCACAAACCACACATGGATCAACCAATGGTCATTGCATGTGTGTTCTTTTCCACAAACAACACTTGGATCCACCAGTGGCCATTGCATGTGTGTTCTTTCCACAAACCACATATGGATCAACTAGAGTCATTGCATGTGTGTTCTTTCCACAAACCGCACATGGATCAACCACTAGAGTCATTACATGTTTGTTCTTATACTAAAACCACAAACCAGCACTAGAGTCATTGCATGTGTTCTTTTCCACAAACCACTCATGGATCCACTAGACTCATTGCATGTGTGTTATTTTCCACAAACAACTTATGGATCAACCAGTGCTCATTGCATGTGTGTTCTTTTTTCACAAACCACATGTCGACCCACTAGAGTCATTGCATGTGTGTTCTTGTACTAAAACTAGCACTAGAGTCATTGCATGTGTGTTCTATCCATAAACCACACATGGATCCACCACTGTCATTGCATGTGTGTTCTTTCCACAAACCACACATGGATCAACCACTAGAGTCATTGCATGTGTGTTCTTTCCACAAACCACATATGGATCAACTAGTGGTCACTGCATGTGTGTTCTTTTCCATAAACCACTTATGGATCCATTACAGCCATTGCATGTGTATTATTTCCACAAACCACACATGGATCAACCACTAGATTCATTGCATGTGTGTTATTTCCACAAACCAGACATGGATCAACCACTAGAGTCATTGCATGTGTGTTATTTCCACAAACCACACATGGATAAACCACTAGAGTCATTGCATGTGTGTTCTTATACTAAAACCAACACTAGAGTCATTGCATGTGTGTTCTTTCCACAAACCACACATGGATCAACCAGTGGTCATTGCATGTGTGTTCTTTTCCACAAACCACACATGGATCCACCACTAGAGTCATTGCATGTGTGTTCTTATACTAAAACCAACAATAGAGTCATTGCATGTGTGTTCTTTCCACAAACCACACATGGATCAACCAATGGTCATTGCATGTGTGTTCTTTTCCACAAACAACACATGGATCCACTAGTGGTCATTGCATGTGTGTTCTTTCCACAAACCACATATGGATCAACCAGAGTCATTGCATGTGTGTTCTTTCCACAAACCACACATGGATCAACCACTAGAGTCATTACATGTTTGTTCTTATACTAAAACCACAAACCAACACTAGAGTCATTGCATGTGTGTTCTTTCCACAAACCACTCATGGATCCACTAGACTCATTGCATGTGTGTTATTTTCCACAAACAACTTATGGATCAACCAGTGGTCATTGCATGTGTGTTCTTTTTTCACAAACCACATGTGGACCCACTAGAGTCATTGCATGTGTGTTCTTATACTAAAACTAGCACTAGAGTCATTGCATGTGTGTTCTATCCATAAACCACACATGGATCCACCACTGTCATTGCATGTGTGTTCTTTCCACAAACCACACATCGATCAACCACTAGAGTCATTGCATGTGTGTTCTTTCCACAAACCACATATGGATCAACTAGTGGTCATTGCATGTGTGTTCTTTTCCATAAACCACTTATGGATCCATTACAGTCATTGCATGTGTATTATTTCCACAAACCACACATGGATCAACCACTAGAGTCATTGCATGTGTGTTATTTCCACAAACCAGACATGGATCAACCACTAGAGTCATTGCATGTGTGTTATTTCCACAAACCACACATGGATAAACCACTAGAGTCATTGCATGTGTGTTCTTATACTAAAACCAACACTAGAGTCATTGCATGTGTGTTCTTTCCACAAACCACACATGGATCAACCAGTGGTCATTGCATGTGTGTTCTTTTCCACAAACCACACATGGATCCACCACTAGAGTCATTGCATGTGTGTTCTTATACTAAAACCAACAATAGAGTCATTGCATGTGTGTTCTTTCCACAAACCACACATGGATCAACCAGTGGTCATTGCATGTGTGTTCTTTTCCAGAAACCACACATGGATCCACTAGTGGTCATTGCATGTGTGTTCTTTCCACAAACCACATATGGATCAACCAGAGTCATTGCATGTGTGTTCTTTCCACAAACCACACATGGATCAACCACTAGAGTCATTACATGTTTGTTCTTATACTAAAACCACAAACCAACACTAGAGTCATTGCATGTGTGTTCTTTTCCACAAACCACTCATGGATCCACTAGACTCATTGCATGTGTGTTCTTTTCCACAAACAACTTATGGATCAACCAGTGGTCATTGCATGTGTGTTCTTTTCACAAACCACATGTGGACCCACTAGAGTCATTGCATGTGTGTTCTTATACTAAAACTAGCACTAGAGTCATTGCATGTGTGTTCTATCCATAAACCACACTTGGATCCACCACTGTCATTGCGTGTGTGTTCTTTCCACAAACCACACATGGATCAACCACTAGATTCATTGCATGTGTGTTCTTTCCACAAACCACATATGGATCAACCAGTGGTCATTACATGAGTGTTCTTTTTCATAAACCACTTATGGATCCATTACAGTCATTGCATGTGTATTATTTCCACAAACTACACATGGATCAACCACTAGAGTCATTGCATGTGTGTTATTTCCACAAACCAGACATGGATCAACCACTAGAGTCATTGCATGTGTGTTATTTCCACAAACCACACATGGATCAACCACTAGAGTCATTGCATGTGTGTTCTTATACTAAAACCAACACTAGAGTCATTGCATGTGTGTTCTTTCCACAAACCACACATGGATCAACCAGTGGTCATTGCATGTGTGTTCTTTTCCACATACCACACATGGATCCACCAGTGGTCATTGCATGTGTGTTCTTTCCACAAACCACATATGGATCAACCAGAGTCATTGCATGTGTGTTCTTTCCACAAACCACACATGGATCAACCACTAGAGTCATTGCATGTTTGTTCTTATACTACAACCACAAACCATCACTAGAGTCATTGCATGTGTGTTCTTTTCCACAAACCACACATGGATCCACTAGACTCATTGCATGTGTGTTCTTTTCCACAAACAACTTATGGATCAACCAGTGGTCATTGCATGTGTGTTCTTTTCACAAACCACATGTGGACCCACTAGAGTCATTGCATGTGTGTTCTTATACTAAAACTAGCACTAGAGTCATTGCATGTGTGTTCTATCCATAAACCACACATGGATCCACCACTTGTCATTGCATGTGTGTTCTTTCCACAAACCACACATGGATCAACCACTAGAGTCATTGCATGTGTGTTCTTTCCACAAACCACATATGGATCAACCAGTGGTCATTGCATGCGTGTTCTTTTCCATAAACCACTTATGGATCCATTACAGTCATTGCATGTGTATTATTTCCACAAACCACACATGGATCAACGACTAGAGTCATTGCATGTGTGTTATTTCCACAAACCAAACATGGATCAACCACTAGAGTCATTGCATGTGTGTTAATTCCACGAACCACACATGGATCAACCACTAGAGTCATTGCATGTGTGTTCTTATACTAAAACCAACACTAGAGTCATTGCATGTGTGTTCTTTCCACAAACCACACATGGATCAACCAGTGGTCATTGCATGTGTGTTCTTTTCCACAAACCACACATGGATCCACAAGTGGTCATTGCATGTGTGTTCTTTCCACAAACCACATATGGATAACCCAGTGGTCATTGCATGTGTGTTCTTTTCCATAAACCACTTATGGATCCATTACAGTCATTGCATGTGTGCTATTTCCACAAACCACATATGGATCAACCACTAGAGTCATTGCATGTGTGTTATTTCCACAAACCACACATGGATCAACCACTAGAGTCATTGCATGTGTGTGTTATTTTCCACAAACAACACATGGATCCACCACTAGAGTCATTGCATGTGTGTTCTTATACTAAAACCAACAGTAGAGTCATTGCATGTGTGTTCTTTCCACAAACCACACATGGATCAACCAATGGTCATTGCATGTGTGTTCTTTTCCACAAACAACACATGGATCCACCAGTGGCCATTGCATGTGTGTTCTTTCCACAAACCACATATGGATCAACTAGAGTCATTGCATGTGTGTTCTATCCACAAACCACACATGGATCCACCACTGTCATTGCATGTGTGTTCTTTCCACAAACCACACATGGATCAACCACTAGAGTCATTGCATGTGTGTTCTTTCCACAAACCACATATGGATCAACTAGTGGTCATTGCATGTGTGTTCTTTTCCATAAACCACTTATGGATCCATTACAGTCATTGCATGTGTGTTATTTCCACAAACCACATATGGATCAACCACTAGAGTCATTGCATGTGTGTTATTTCCACAAACCAGACATGGATCAACCACTAGAGTCATTGCATGTGTGTTATTTCCACAAACCACACATGGATCAACCACTAGAGTCATTGCATGTGTGTGTTCTTTCCCACAAACCACACATGGATCCACCACTAGAGTCATTGCATGTGTGTTCTTATACTAAAACCAACACTAGAGTCATTGCATGTGTGTTCTTTCCACAAACCACACATGGATCAACCAATGGTCATTGCATGTGTGTTCTTTTCCACAAACCACACATGGATCCACTAGTGGTCATTTCATGTGTGTTCTTTCCACAAACCACATATGGATCAACCAGAGTCATTGCATGTGTGTTCTTTCCACAAACCACACATGGATCAACCACTAGAGTCATTACATGTTTGTTCTTATACTAAAACCACAAACCAACACTAGAGTCATTGCATGTGTGTTCTTTTCCACAAACCACTCATGGATCCACTAGACTCATTGCATGTGTGTTATTTTCCACAAACAACTTATGGATCAACCAGTGGTCATTGCATGTGTGTTCTTTTTTCACAAACCACATGTGGACCCACTAGAGTCATTGCATGTGTGTTCTTATACTAAAACTAGCACTAGAGTCATTGCATGTGTGTTCTATCCATAAACCACAGATGGATCCACCACTGTCATTGCATGTGTGTTCTTTCCACAAACCACACATCGATCAACCACTAGAGTCATTGCATATGTGTTCTTTCCACAAACCACATATGGATCAACTAGTGGTCATTGCATGTGTGTTCTTTTCCATAAACCACTTATGGATCCATTACAGTCATTGCATGTGTATTATTTCCACAAACTACACATGGATCAACCACTAGAGTCATTGCATGTGTGTTATTTCCACAAACCAGACATGGATCAACCACTAGAGTCATTCCATGTGTGTTATTTCGACAGACCACACATAGATCAACCACTAGAGTCATTGCATGTGTGTTCTTATACTAAAACAACACTAGAGTCATTGCATGTGTGTTCTTTCCACAAACCACACATGGATAAACCAGTGGTCATTGCATGTGTGTTCTTTTCCACATACCACACATGGATCCACCAGTGGTCATTGCATGTGTGTTCTTTCCACAAACCACATATGGATCAACCAGAGTCATTGCATGTGTGTTCTTTCCACAAACCACACATGGATCAACCACTAGAGTCATTGCATGTTTGTTCTGATAATAAAACCACAAACCATCACTAGAGTCATTCATGTGTGTTCTTTTCCACAAACCACACATGGATCCACTAGACTCATTGCATGTGTGTTCTTTTCCACAAACAACTTATGGATCAACCAGTGGTCATTGCATGTGTGTTCTTTTCACAAACCACATGTGGACCCACTAGAGTCATTGCATGTGTGTTCTTATACTAAAACTAGCACTAGAGTCATTGCATGTGTGTTCTATCCATAAACCACACTTGGATCCACCACTGTCATTGCGTGTGTGTTCTTTCCACAAACCACACATGGATCAACCACTAGATTCATTGCATGTGTGTTCTTTCCACAAACCACATATGGATCAACCAGTGGTCATTACATGAGTGTTCTTTTTCATAAACCACTTATGGATCCATTACAGTCATTGCATGTGTATTATTTCCACAAACCACACATGGATCAACCACTAGAGTCATTGCATGTGTGTTATTTCCACAAACCAAACATGGATCAACCACTAGAGTCATTGCATGTGTGTTATTTCCACAAACCACACATGGATCAACCACTAGAGTCATTGCATGTGTGTTCTTATACTAAAACCAACACTAGAGTCATTGCATGTGTGTTCTTTCCACAAACCACACATGGATCAACCAGTGGTCATTGCATGTGTGTTCTTTTCCACAAACCACACATGGATCCACAAGTGGTCATTGCATGTGTGTTCTTTCCACAAACCACATATGGATCAACCAGTGGTCATTGCATGTGTGTTCTTTTCCATAAACCACTTATGGATCCATTACAGTCATTGCATGTGTGCTATTTCCACAAACCACATATGGATCAACCACTAGAGTCATTGCATGTGTGTTATTTCCACAAACCACACATGGATCAACCACTAGAGTCATTGCATGTGTGTTCTTTCCACAAACCACACATGGATCCACCACTAGAGTCATTGCATGTGTGTTCTTATACTAAAACCAACAGTAGAGTCATTGCATGTGTGTTCTTTCCACAAACCACACATGGATCAACCAATGGTCATTGCATGTGTGTTCTTTTCCACAAACAACACATGGATCCACCAGTGGCCATTGCATGTGTGTTCTTTCCACAAACCACATATGGATCAACTAGAGTCATTGCATGTGTGTTCTATCCACAAACCACACATGGATCCACCACTGTCATTGCATGTGTGTTCTTTCCACAAACCACACATGGATCAACCACTAGAGTCATTGCATGTGTGTTCTTTCCACAAACCACATATGGATAACCCAGTGGTCATTGCATGTGTGTTCTTTTCCATAAACCACTTATGGATCCATTACAGTCATTGCATGTGTGCTATTTCCACAAACCACATATGGATCAACCACTAGAGTCATTGCATGTGTGTTATTTCCACAAACCAGACATGGATCAACCACTAGATTCATTGCATGTGTGTTATTTCCACAAACCACACATGGATCAACCACTAGAGTCATTGCATGTGTGTGTTCTTTTCCACAAACCTCACATGGATCCACCACTAGAGTCATTGCATGTGTGTTCTTATACTAAAACCAACAGTAGAGTCATTGCATGTGTGTTCTTTCCACAAACCACACATGGATCAACCAATGGTCATTGCATGTGTGTTCTTTTCCACAAACAACACATGGATCCACTAGTGGCCATTGCATGTGTGTTCTTTCCACAAACCACATATGGATCAACTAGAGTCATTGCATGTGTGTTCTTTCCACAAACCGCACATGGATCAACCACTAGAGTCATTACATGTTTGTTCTTATAGTAAAACCACAAACCAGCACTAGAGTCATTGCATGTGTGTCCTTTTCCACAAACCACTCATGGATCCACTAGACTCATTGCATGTGTGTTATTTTCCACAAACAACTTATGGATCAACCAGTGGTCATTGCATGTGTGTTCTTTTTTCACAAACCACATGTGGACCCACTAGAGTCATTGCATGTGTGTTCTTATACTAAAACTAGCACTAGAGTCATTGCATGTGTGTTCTATCCATAGACCACACATGGATCCACCACTGTCATTGCATGTGTGTTCTTTCCACAAACCACACATCGATCAACCACTAGAGTCATTGCATGTGTGTTCTTTCCACAAACCACATATGGATCAACTAGTGGTCATTGCATGTGTGTTCTTTTCCATAAACCACTTATGGATCCATTACAGTCATTGCATGTGTATTATTTCCACAAACCACACATGGATCAACCACTAGTGTCATTGCATGTGTGTTATTTCCACAAACCAGACATGGATCAACCACTAGAGTCATTGCATGTGTGTTATTTCCACAAACCACACATGGATAAACCACTAGAGTCATTGCATGTGTGTTCTTATACTAAAACCAACACTAGAGTCATTGCATGTGTGTTCTTTCCACAAACCACACATGGATCAACCAGTGGTCATTGCATGTGTGTTCTTTTCCACAAACCACACATGGATCCACCACTAGAGTCATTGCATGTGTGTTCTTATACTAAAACCAACAATAGAGTCATTGCATGTGTGTTCTTTCCACAAACCACACATGGATCAACCAGTGGTCATTGCATGTGTGTTCTTTTCCAGAAACCACACATGGATCCACTAGTGGTCATTCCATGTGTGTTCTTTCCACAAACCACATATGGATCAACCAGAGTCATTGCATGTGTGTTCTTTCCACAAACCACACATGGATCAACCACTAGAGTCATTACATGTTTGTTCTTATACTAAAACCACAAACCAACACTAGAGTCATTGCATGTGTGTTCTTTTCCACAAACCACTCATGGATCCACTAGACTCATTGCATGTGTGTTATTTTCCACAAACAACTTATGGATCAACCAGTGGTCATTGCATGTGTGTTCTTTTTTCACAAACCACATGTGGACCCACTAGAGTCATTGCATGTGTGTTCTTATACTAAAACTAGCACTAGAGTCATTGCATGTGTGTTCTATCCATAAACCACAGATGGATCCACCACTGTCATTGCATGTGTGTTCTTTCCACAAACCACATATGGATCAACTAGTGGTCATTGCATGTGTGTTCTTTTCCATAAACCACTTATGGATCCATTACAGTCATTGCATGTGTATTATTTCCACAAACTACACATGGATCAACCACTAGAGTCATTGCATGTGTGTTATTTCCACAAACCAGACATGGATCAACCACTAGAGTCATTCCATGTGTGTTATTTCGACAGACCACACATAGATCAACCACTAGAGTCATTGCATGTGGGTTCTTATACTAAAACCAACACTAGAGTCATTGCATGTGTGTTCTTTCCACAAACCACACATGGATCAACCAGTGGTCATTGCATGTGTGTTCTTTTCCAGAAACCACACATGGATCCACCAGTGGTTATTGCATGTGTGTTCTTTCCAGAAACCACACATGGATCAACCACTAGAGTCATTGCAAGTTTGTTCTTATACTACAACCACAAACCATCACTAGAGTCATTGCATGTGTGTTCTTTTCCACAAACCACACATGGATCCACTAGACTCATTGCATGTGTGTTCTTTTCCACAAACAACTTATGGATCAACCAGTGGTCATTGCATGTGTGTTCTTTTCACAAACCACATGTGGACCCACTAGAGTCATTGCATGTGTGTTCTTATACTAAAACTAGCACTAGAGTCATTGCATGTGTGTTCTTTCCACAAACCACACATGGATCAACCACTAGAGTCATTGCATGTGTGTTCTTTCCACAAACCACATATGGATCAACCAGTGGTCATTGCATGCGTGTTCTTTTCCATAAACCACTTATGGATCCATTACAGTCATTGCATGTGTATTATTTCCACAAACCACACATGGATCAACGACTAGAGTCATTGCATGTGTGTTATTTCCACAAACCAAACATGGATCAACCACTAGAGTCATTGCATGTGTGTTAATTCCACGAACCACACATGGATCAACCACTAGAGTCATTGCATGTGTGTTCTTATACTAAAACCAACACTAGAGTCATTGCATGTGTGTTCTTTCCACAAACCACACATGGATCAACCAGTGGTCATTGCATGTGTGTTCTTTTCCACAAACCACACATGGATCCACAAGTGGTCATTGCATGTGTGTTCTTTTCCATAAACCACTTATGGATCAACCAGTGGTCATTGCATGTGTGTTCTTTTCCATAAACCACTTATGGATCCATTACAGTCATTGCATGTGTGCTATTTCCACAAACCACATATGGATCAACCACTAGAGTCATTGCATGTGTGTTATTTCCACAAACCACACATGGATCAACCACTAGAGTCATTGCATGTGTGTGTTATTTTCCACAAACAACACATGGATCCACCACTAGAGTCATTGCATGTGTGTTCTTATACTAAAACCAACAGTAGAGTCATTGCATGTGTGTTCTTTCCACAAACCACACATGGATCAACCAATGGTCATTGCATGTGTGTTCTTTTCCACAAACAACACATGGATCCACTAGAGTCATTGCATGTGTGTTCTTTCCACAAACCACATATGGATCAACTAGAGTCATTGCATGTGTGTTCTATCCACAAACCACACATGGATCCACCACTGTCATTGCATGTGTGTTCTTTCCACAAACCACACATGGATCAACCACTAGAGTCATTGCATGTGTGTTCTTTCCACAAACCACATATGGATAACCCAGTGGTCATTGCATGTGTGTTCTTTTCCATAAACCACTTATGGATCCATTACAGTCATTGCATGTGTGCTATTTCCACAAACCACATATGGATCAACCACTAGAGTCATTGCATGTGTGTTATTTCCACAAACCACACATGGATCAACCACTAGAGTCATTGCATGTGTGTTATTTTCCACAAACCACACATGGATCCACCACTAGAGTCATTGCATGTGTGTTCTTATACTAAAACCAACAGTAGAGTCATTGCATGTGTGTTCTTTCCACAAACCACACATGGATCAACCAATGGTCATTGCATGTGTGTTCTTTTCCACAAACAACACATGGATCCACCAGTGGCCATTGCATGTGTGTTCTTTCCACAAACCACATATGGATCAACTAGAGTCATTGCATGTGTGTTCTTTCCACAAACCGCACATGGATCAACCACTAGAGTCATTACATGTTTGTTCTTATACTAAAACCACAAACCAGCACTAGAGTCATTGCATGTGTGTCCTTTTCCACAAACCACTCATGGATCCACTAGACTCATTGCATGTGTGTTATTTTCCACAAACAACTTATGGATCAACCAGTGGTCATTGCATGTGTGTTCTTTTTTCACAAACCACATGTGGACCCACTAGAGTCATTGCATGTGTGTTCTTATACTAAAACTAGCACTAGAGTCATTGCATGTGTGTTCTATCCATAAACCACACATGGATCCACCACTGTCATTGCATGTGTGTTCTTTCCACAAACCACACATCGATCAACCACTAGAGTCATTGCATGTGTGTTCTTTCCACAAACCACATATGGATCAACTAGTGGTCATTGCATGTGTGTTCTTTTCCATAAACCACTTATGGATCCATTACAGTCATTGCATGTGTATTATTTCCACAAACCACACATGGATCAACCACTAGAGTCATTGCATGTGTGTTATTTCCACAAACCAGACATGGATCAACCACTAGAGTCATTGCATGTGTGTTATTTCCACAAACCACACATGGATAAACCACTAGAGTCATTGCATGTGTGTTCTTATACTAAAACCAACACTAGAGTCATTGCATGTGTGTTCTTTCCACAAACCACACATGGATCAACCAGTGGTCATTGCATGTGTGTTCTTTTCCACAAACCACACATGGATCCACCACTAGAGTCATTGCATGTGTGTTCTTTCCACAAACCATAGATTCATTGCATGTGTGTTCTTTCCACAAACCACACATGGATCAACCAATGGTCATTGCATGTGTGTTCTTTTCCACAAACAACACATGGATCCACTAGTGGCCATTGCATGTGTGTTCTTTCCACAAACCACATATGGATCAACCAGAGTCATTGCATGTGTGTTCTTTCCACAAACCGCACATGGATCAACCACTAGAGTCATTACATGTTTGTTCTTATACTAAAACCACAAACCAGCACTAGAGTCATTGCATGTGTGTTCTTTTCCACAAACCACTCATGGATCCACTAGACTCATTGCATGTGTGTTATTTTCCACAAACAACTTATGGATCAACCAGTGGTCATTGCATGTGTGTTCTTTTTTCACAAACCACATGTGGACCCACTAGAGTCATTGCATGTGTGTTCTTATACTAAAACTAGCACTAGAGTCATTGCATGTGTGTTCTATCCATAAACCACACATGGATCCACCACTGTCATTGCATGTGTGTTCTTTCCACAAACCACACATCGATCAACCACTAGAGTCATTGCATGTGTGTTCTTTCCACAAACCACATATGGATCAACTAGTGGTCATTGCATGTGTGTTCTTTTCCATAAACCACTTATGGATCCATTACAGTCATTGCATGTGTATTATTTCCACAAACCACACATGGATCAACCACTAGAGTCATTGCATGTGTGTTATTTCCACAAACCAGACATGGATCAACCACTAGAGTCATTGCATGTGTGTTATTTCCACAAACCACACATGGATAAACCACTAGAGTCATTGCATGTGTGTTCTTATACTAAAACCAACACTAGAGTCATTGCATGTGTGTTCTTTCCACAAACCACACATGGATCAACCAGTGGTCATTGCATGTGTGTTCTTTTCCACAAACCACACATGGATCCACCACTAGAGTCATTGCATGTGTGTTCTTATACTAAAACCAACAATAGAGTCATTGCATGTGTGTTCTTTCCACAAACCACACATGGATCAACCAGTGGTCATTGCATGTGTGTTCTTTTCCACAAAAACCACATGGATCCACTAGTGGTCATTGCATGTGTGTTCTTTCCACAAACCACATATGGATCAACCAGAGTCATTGCATGTGTGTTCTTTCCACAAACCACACATGGATCAACCACTAGAGTCATTACATGTTTGTTCTTATACTAAACCACAAACCAGCACTAGAGTCATTGCATGTGTGTTCTTTTCCACAAACCACACATGGATCCACTAGACTCATTGCATGTGTGTTCTTTTCCACAAACAACTTATGGATCAACCAGTGGTCATTGCATGTGTGTTCTTTTCACAAACCACATGTGGACCCACTAGAGTCATTGCATGTGTGTTCTTATACTAAAACTAGCACTAGAGTCATTGCATGTGTGTTCTATCCATAAACCACACATGGATCCACCACTGTCATTGCATGTGTGTTCTTTCCACAAACCACACATGGATCAACCACTAGAGTCATTGCATGTGTGTTCTTTCCACAAACCACATAGGGATCAACTAGTGGTCATTGCATGTGTGTTCTTTTCCATAAACCACTTATGGCTCCATTACAGTCATTGCATGCGTATTATTTCCACAAACCACACATGGATCAACCACTAGAGTCATTGCATGTGTGTTATTTCCACAAACCAGACATGGATCAACCACTAGAGTCATTGCATGTGTGTTATTTCCACAAACCACACATGGATCAACCACAAGAGTCATTGCATGTGTGTTCTTATACTAAAACCAACACTAGAGTCATTGCATGTGTGTTCTTTCCACAAACCACACATGGATCAACCAGTGGTCATTGCATGTGTGTTCTTTTCCACAAAAACCACATGCATCCACCACTAGAGTCATTGCATGTGTGTTCTTATCCACAAACCACTACACTAGAGTCATTGCATGTGTGTTCTTTCCACAAACCACACATGGATCAACCAGTGGTCATTGCATGTGTGTTCTTTTCCACAAACAACACATGGATCCACTAGTGGTCATTGCATGTGTGTTCTTTCCACAAACCACATATGGATCAACCAGAGTCATTGCATGTGTGTTCTTTCCACAAACCACACATGGATCAACCACTAGAGTCATTACATGTTTGTTCTTATACTAAAACCACAAACCAGCACTAGAGTCATTGCATGTGTGTTCTTTTCCACAAACCACTCATGGATCCACTAGACTCATTGCATGTGTGTTATTTTCCACAAACAACTTATGGATCAACCAGTGGTCATTGCATGTGTGTTCTTTTCACAAACCACATGTGGACCCACTAGAGTCATTGCATGTGTGTTCTTATACTAAAACTAGCACTAGAGTCATTGCATGTGTGTTCTATCCATAAACCACACATGGATCCACCACTGTCATTGCATGTGTGTTCTTTCCACAAACCACACATCGATCAACCACTAGAGTCATTGCATGTGTGTTCTTTCCACAAACCACATATGGATCAACTAGTGGTCATTGCATGTGTGTTCTTTTCCATAAACCACTTATGGATCCATTACAGTCATTGCATGTGTATTATTTCCACAAACCACACATGGATCAACCACTAGAGTCATTGCATGTGTGTTATTTCCACAAACCAGACATGGATCAACCACTAGAGTCATTGCATGTGTGTTATTTCCACAAACCACACATGGATAAACCACTAGAGTCATTGCATGTGTGTTCTTATACTAAAACCAACACTAGAGTCATTGCATGTGTGTTCTTTCCACAAATCACACATGGATCAACCACTTGTCATTTCATGTGTGTTCTTTTCCACAAACCACACAATGGATCAACCACTAGAGTCATTGCATGTGTGTTGTTTCCACAAACCACACATGTATCAACCACTAGAGTCATTGCATGTGTGTTCTTTCCACAAACCACACATGGATCAACCAGTGGTCATTGCATGTGTGTTCTTTTCCACAAACCACACATGGATCCACTAGTGGTCATTGCATGTGTGTTCTTTCCACAAACCACATATGGATCAACCAGAGTCATTGCATGTGTGTTCTTTCCACAAACCACACATGGATCAACCACTAGAGTCATTACATGTTTGTTCTTATACTAAAACCACAAACCAACACTAGAGTCATTGCATGTGTGTTCTTTTCCACAAACCACTCATGGATCCACTAGACTCATTGCATGTGTGTTATTTTCCACAAACAACTTATGGATCAACCAGTGGTCATTGCATGTGTGTTCTTTTTTCACAAACCACATGTGGACCCACTAGAGTCATTGCATGTGTGTTCTTATACTAAAACTAGCACTAGAGTCATTGCATGTGTGTTCTATCCATAAACCACACATGGATCCACCACTGTCATTGCATGTGTGTTCTTTCCACAAACCACACATCGATCAACCACTAGAGTCATTGCATGTGTGTTCTTTCCACAAACCACATATGGATCAACTAGTGGTCATTGCATGTGTGTTCTTTTCCATAAACCACTTATGGATCCATTACAGTCATTGCATGTGTATTATTTCCACAAACCACACATGGATCAACCACTAGAGTCATTGCATGTGTGTTATTTCCACAAACCAGACATGGATCAACCACTAGAGTCATTGCATGTGTGTTATTTCCACAAACCACACATGGATCAACCACTAGAGTCATTGCATGTGTGTTCTTATACTAAAACCAACACTAGAGTCATTGCATGTGTGTTCTTTCCACAAACCACACATGGATCAACCAGTGGTCATTGCATGTGTGTTCTTTTCCAAACACACCACATTGATCCACCAGTGGTCATTGCATGTGTGTTCTTTCCACAAACCACATATGGATCAACCAGAGTCATTGCATGTGTGTTCTTTCCACAAACCACACATGGATCAACCACTAGAGTCATTGCATGTTTGTTCTTATACTAAAACCACAAACCATCACTAGAGTCATTGCATGTGTGTTCTTTTCCACAAACCACACATGGATCCACTAGACTCATTGCATGTGTGTTCTTTTCCACAAACAACTTATGGATCAACCAGTGGTCATTGCATGTGTGTTCTTTTCACAAACCACATGTGGACCCACTAGAGTCATTGCATGTGTGTTCTTATACTAAAACTAGCACTAGAGTCATTGCATGTGTGTTCTATCCATAAACCACACATGGATCCACCACTGTCATTGCGTGTGTGTTCTTTCCACAAACCACACATGGATCAACCACTAGAGTCATTGCATGTGTGTTCTTTCCACAAACCACATATGGATCAACCAGTGGTCATTGCATGTGTGTTCTTTTCCATAAACCACTTATGGATCCATTACAGTCATTGCATGTGTATTATTTCCACAAACCACACATGGATCAACCACTAGAGTCATTGCATGTGTGTTATTTCCACAAACCAGACATGGATCAACCACTAGAGTCATTGCATGTGTGTTATTTCCACAAACCACACATGGATCAACCACTAGAGTCATTGCATGTGTGTTCTTATACTAAAACCAACACTAGAGTCATTGCATGTGTGTTCTTTCCACAAACCACACATGGATCAACCAGTGGTCATTGCATGTGTGTTCTTTTCCACAAACCACACATGGATCCACAAGTGGTCATTGCATGTGTGTTCTTTCCACAAACCACATATGGATAACCCAGTGGTCATTGCATGTGTGTTCTTTTCCATAAACCACTTATGGATCCATTACAGTCATTGCATGTGTGCTATTTCCACAAACCACATATGGATCAACCACTAGAGTCATTGCATGTGTGTTATTTCCACAAACCACACATGGATCAACCACTAGAGTCATTGCATGTGTGTTATTTTCCACAAACCACACATGGATCCACCACTAGAGTCATTGCATGTGTGTTCTTATACTAAAACCAACACTAGAGTCATTGCATGTGTGTTCTTTCCACAAACCACACATGGATCAACCAATGGTCATTGCATGTGTGTTCTTTTCCACAAACAACACATGGATCCACCAGTGGCCATTGCATGTGTGTTCTTTCCACAAACCACATATGGATCAACTAGAGTCATTGCATGTGTGTTCTTTCCACAAACCACACATGGATCAACCACTAGAGTCATTACATGTTTGTTCTTATACTAAAACCACAAACCAACACTAGAGTCATTGCATGTGTGTTCTTTTCCACAAACCACTCATGGATCCACTAGACTCATTGCATGTGTGTTATTTTCCACAAACAACTTATGGATCAACCAGTGGTCATTGCATGTGTGTTCTTTTTTCACAAACCACATGTGGACCCACTAGAGTCATTGCATGTGTGTTCTTATACTAAAACTAGCACTAGAGTCATTGCATGTGTGTTCTATCCATAAACCACACATGGATCCACCACTGTCATTGCATGTGTGTTCTTTCCACAAACCACACATCGATCAACCACTAGAGTCATTGCATGTGTGTTCTTTCCACAAACCACATATGGATCAACTAGTGGTCATTGCATGTGTGTTCTTTTCCATAAACCACTTATGGATCCATTACAGTCATTGCATGTGTATTATTTCCACAAACCACACATGGATCAACCACTAGAGTCATTGCATGTGTGTTATTTCCACAAACCAGACATGGATCAACCACTAGAGTCATTGCATGTGTGTTATTTCCACAAACCACACATGGATCAACCACTAGAGTCATTGCATGTGTGTTCTTATACTAAAACCAACACTAGAGTCATTGCATGTGTGTTCTTTCCACAAACCACACATGGATCAACCAGTGGTCATTGCATGTGTGTTCTTTTCCAGAAACCACACATGGATCCACCAGTGGTCATTGCATGTGTGTTCTTTCCACAAACCACACATGGATCAACCACTAGAGTCATTGCAAGTTTGTTCTTATACTACAACCACAAACCATCACTAGAGTCATTGCATGTGTGTTCTTTTCCACAAACCACACATGGATCCACTAGACTCATTGCATGTGTGTTCTTTTCCACAAACAACTTATGGATCAACCAGTGGCCATTGCATGTGTGTTCTTTTCACAAACCACATGTGGAACCACTAGAGTCATTGCATGTGTGTTCTTATACTAAAACTAGCACTAGAGTCATTGCATGTGTGTTCTATCCAAAAACCACACATGGATCCACCACTGTCATTGCGTGTGTGTTCTTTCCACAAACCACACATGGATCAACCACTAGAGTCATTGCATGTGTGTTCTTTCCACAAACCACATATGGATCAACCAGTGGTCATTGCATGTGTGTTCTTTTCCATAAACCACTTATGGATCCATTACAGTCATTGCATGTGTATTATTTCCACAAACCACACATGGATCAACCACTAGAGTCATTGCATGTGTGTTATTTCCACAAACCAAACATGGATCAACCACTAGAGTCATTGCATGTGTGTTCTTTCCACAAACCACACATGGATCAACCACTAGAGTCATTGCATGTGTGTTCTTATACTAAAACCAACACTAGAGTCATTGCATGTGTGTTCTTTCCACAAACCACACATGGATCAACCAGTGGTCATTGCATGTGTGTTCTTTTCCACAAACCACACATGGATCCACAAGTGGTCATTGCATGTGTGTTCTTTCCACAAACCACATATGGATCAACCAGTGGTCATTGCATGTGTGTTCTTTTCCATAAACCACTTATGGATCCATTACAGTCATTGCATGTGTGCTATTTCCACAAACCACATATGGATCAACCACTAGAGTCATTGCATGTGTGTTATTTCCACAAACCACACATGGATCAACCACTAGAGTCATTGCATGTGTGTGTTATTTTCCACAAACAACACATGGATCCACCACTAGAGTCATTGCATGTGTGTTCTTATACTAAAACCAACACTAGAGTCATTGCATGTGTGTTCTTTCCACAAACCACACATGGATCAACCAATGGTCATTGCATGTGTGTTCTTTTCCACAAACAACACATGGATCCACCAGTGGCCATTGCATGTGTGTTCTTTCCACAAACCACATATGGATCAACTAGAGTCATTGCATGTGTGTTCTTTCCACAAACCGCACATGGATCAACCACTAGAGTCATTACATGTTTGTTCTTATACTAAAACCACAAACCAGCACTAGAGTCATTGCATGTGTGTTCTTTTCCACAAACCACTCATGGATCCACTAGACTCATTGCATGTGTGTTATTTTCCACAAACAACTTATGGATCAACCAGTGGTCATTGCATGTGTGTTCTTTTTTCACAAACCACATGTGGACCCACTAGAGTCATTGCATGTGTGTTCTTATACTAAAACTAGCACTAGAGTCATTGCATGTGTGTTCTATCCATAAACCACACATGGATCCACCACTGTCATTGCATGTGTGTTCTTTCCACAAACCACACATCGATCAACCACTAGAGTCATTGCATGTGTGTTCTTTCCACAAACCACATATGGATCAACTAGTGGTCATTGCATGTGTGTTCTTTTCCATAAACCACTTATGGATCCATTACAGTCATTGCATGTGTATTATTTCCACAAACCGCACATGGATCAACCACTAGAGTCATTGCATGTGTGTTATTTCCACAAACCTGACATGGATCAACCACTAGAGTCATTGCATGTGTGTTATTTCCACAAACCACACATGGATAAACCACTAGAGTCATTGCATGTGTGTTCTTATACTAAAACCAACACTAGAGTCATTGCATGTGTGTTCTTTCCACAAACCACACATGGATCAACCAGTGGTCATTGCATGTGTGTTCTTTTCCAGAAACCACACATGGATCCACCAGTGGTCATTGCATGTGTGTTCTTTCCACAAACCACATATGGATCAACCAGAGTCATTGCATGTGTGTTCTTTCCACAAAACACACATGTATCAACCAATGGTCATTGCATGTGTGTTCTTTTCCACAAACAACACATGGATCCACTAGTGGCCATTGCATGTGTGTTCTTTCCACAAACCACATATGGATCAACCAGAGTCATTGCATGTGTGTTCTTTCCACAAACCGCACATGGATCAACCACTAGAGTCATTACATGTTTGTTCTTATACTAAAACCACAAACCAGCACTAGAGTCATTGCATGTGTGTTCTTTTCCACAAACCACTCATGGATCCACTAGACTCATTGCATGTGTGTTATTTTCCACAAACAACTTATGGATCAACCAGTGGTCATTGCATGTGTGTTCTTTTTTCACAAACCACATGTGGACCCACTAGAGTCATTGCATGTGTGTTCTTATACTAAAACTAGCACTAGAGTCATTGCATGTGTGTTCTATCCATAAACCACACATGGATCCACCACTGTCATTGCATGTGTGTTCTTTCCACAAACCACACATCGATCAACCACTAGAGTCATTGCATGTGTGTTCTTTCCACAAACCACATATGGATCAACTAGTGGTCATTGCATGTGTGTTCTTTTCCATAAACCACTTATGGATCCATTACAGTCATTGCATGTGTATTATTTCCACAAACCACACATGGATCAACCACTAGAGTCATTGCATGTGTGTTATTTCCACAAACCAGACATGGATCAACCACTAGAGTCATTGCATGTGTGTTATTTCCACAAACCACACATGGATAAACCACTAGAGTCATTGCATGTGTGTTCTTATACTAAAACCAACACTAGAGTCATTGCATGTGTGTTCTTTCCACAAACCACACATTGATCAACCTTGGGTCATTGCATGTGTGTTCTTTTCCACAAACCACACATGGATCCACCACTAGAGTCATTGCATGTGTGTTCTTATACTAAAACCAACAATAGAGTCATTGCATGTGTGTTCTTTCCACAAACCACACATGGATCAACCAGTGGTCATTGCATGTGTGTTCTTTTCCCCAAACCACACATGGATCCACTAGTGGTCATTTCATGTGTGTTCTTTCCACAAACCACATATGGATCAACCAGAGTCATTGCATGTGTGTTCTTTCCACAAACCACACATGGATCAACCACTAGAGTCATTACATGTTTGTTCTTATACTAAAACCACAAACCAGCACTAGAGTCATTGCATGTGTGTTCTTTTCCACAAACCACTCATGGATCCACTAGACTCATTGCATGTGTGTTATTTTCCACAAACAACTTATGGATCAACCAGTGGTCATTGCATGTGTATTCTCTTTTCACAAACCACATGTGGACCCACTAGAGTCATTGCATGTGTGTTCTTATACTAAAACTAGCACTAGAGTCATTGCATGTGTGTTCTATCCATAAACCACACATGGATCCACCACTGTCATTGCATGTGTGTTCTTTCCACAAACCACACATCGATCAACCACTAGAGTCATTGCATGTGTGTTCTTTCCACAAACCACATATGGATCAACTAGTGGTCATTGCATGTGTGTTCTTTTCCATAAACCACTTATGGATCCATTACAGTCATTGCATGTGTATTATTTCCACAAACTACACATGGATCAACCACTAGAGTCATTGCATGTGTGTTATTTCCACAAACCAGACATGGATCAACCACTAGAGTCATTGCATGTGTGTTATTTCCACAAACCACACATGGATCAACCACAAGAGTCATTGCATGTGTGTTCTTATACTAAAACCAACACTAGAGTCATTGCATGTGTGTTCTTTCCACAAACCACACATGGATCAACCAGTGGTCATTGCATGTGTGTTATTTCCACAAACCACACATGGATCCACCAGTGGTCATTGCATGTGTGTTCTTTCCACAAACCACATATGGATCAACCAGAGTCATTGCATGTGTGTTCTTTCCACAAACCACACATGGATCAACCAGTGGTCATTGCATGTGTGTTCTTTTCCACAAACCACACATGGATCCACTAGTGGTCATTGCATGTGTGTTCTTTCCACAAACCACATATGGATCAACCAGAGTCATTGCATGTGTGTTCTTTCCACAAACCACACATGGATCAACCACTAGAGTCATTACATGTTTGTTCTTATACTAAAACCACAAACCAACACTAGAGTCATTTCATGTGTGTTCTTTTCCACAAACCACTCATGGATCCACTAGACTCATTGCATGTGTGTTATTTTCCACAAACAACTTATGGATCAAGACGTGGTCATTGCATGTGTGTTCTTTTTTCACAAACCACATGTGGACCCACTAGAGTCATTGCATGTGTGTTCTTATACTAAAACTATCACTAGAGTCATTGCATGTGTGTTCTATCCATAAACCACACATGGATCCACCACTGTCATTGCATGTGTGTTCTTTCCACAAACCACACATCGATCAACCACTAGAGTCATTGCATGTGTGTTCTTTCCACAAACCACATATGGATCAACTAGTGGTCATTGCATGTGTGTTCTTTTCCATAAACCACTTATGGATCCATTACAGTCATTGCATGTGTATTATTTCCATAAACTACACATGGATCAACCACTAGAGTCATTGCATGTGTGTTATTTCCACAAACCAGACATGGATCAACCACTAGAGTCACTCCATGTGTGTTATTTCGACAAACCACACATAGATCAACCACTAGAGTCATTGCATGTGTGTTCTTATACTAAAACGAACACTAGAGTCATTGCATGTGTGTTCTTTCCACAAAACACACATGGATCAACCAGTGGTCATTGCATGTGTGTTCTTTTCCAAAAACCACACATGGATCCACCAGTGGTCATTGCATGTGTGTTCTTTCCACAAACCACATATGGATCAACCAGAGTCATTGCATGTGTGTTCTTTCCACAAACCACACATGGATCAACCAGTGGTCATTGCATGTGTGTTCTTTTCCAGAAACCACACATGGATCCACTAGTGGTCATTCCATGTGTGTTCTTTCCACAAACCACATATGGATCAACCAGAGTCATTGCATGTGTATTCTTTCCACAAACCACACATGGATCAACCACTAGAGTCATTACATGTTTGTTCTTATACTAAAAACACAAACCAACACTAGAGTCATTTCATGTGTGTTCTTTTCCACAAACCACTCATGGATCCACTAGACTCATTGCATGTGTGTTATTTTCCACAAACAACTTATGGATCAAGACGTGGTCATTGCATGTGTGTTCTTTTTTCACAAACCACATGTGGACCCACTAGAGTCATTGCATGTGTGTTCTTATACTAAAACTATCACTAGAGTCATTGCATGTGTGTTCTATCCATAAACCACACATGGATCCACCACTGTCATTGCATGTGTGTTCTTTCCCCAAACCACACATCGATCAACCACTAGAGTCATTGCATGTGTGTTCTTTCCACAAACCACATATGGATCAACTAGTGGTCATTGCATGTGTGTTCTTTTCCATAAACCACTTATGGATCCATTACAGTCATTGCATGTGTATTATTTCCATAAACTACACATGGATCAACCACTAGAGTCATTGCATGTGTGTTATTTCCACAAACCAGACATGGATCAACCACTAGAGTCATTCCATGTGTGTTATTTCGACAAACCACACATAGATCAACCACTAGAGTCATTGCATGTGTGTTCTTATACTAAAACGAACACTAGAGTCATTGCATGTGTGTTCTTTCCACAAAACACACATGGATCAACCAGTGGTCATTGCATGTGTGTTCTTTTCCAAAAACCACACATGGATCCACCAGTGGTCATTGCATGTGTGTTCTTTCCACAAACCAGATATGGATCAACCAGAGTCATTGCATGTGTGTTCTTTCCACAAACCACACATGGATCAACCACTAGAGTCATTGCAAGTTTGTTCTTATACTACAACCACAAACCATCACTAGAGTCATTGCATGTGTGTTCTTTTCCACAAACCACACATGGATCCACTAGACTCATTGCATGTGTGTTCTTTTCCACAAACAACTTATGGATCAACCAGTGGCCATTGCATGTGTGTTCTTTTCACAAACCACATGTGGACCCACTAGAGTCATTGCATGTGTGTTCTTATACTAAAACTAGCACTAGAGTCATTGCATGTGTGTTCTATCCATAAACCACACATGGATCCACCACTGTCATTGCGTGTGTGTTCTTTCCACAAACCACACATGGATCAACCACTAGAGTCATTGCATGTGTGTTCTTTCCACAAACCACATATGGATCAACCAGTGGTCATTGCATGCGTGTTCTTTTCCATAAACCACTTATGGATCCATTACAGTCATTGCATGTGTATTATTTCCACAAACCACACATGGATCAACGACTAGAGTCATTGCATGTGTGTTATTTCCACAAACCAAACATGGATCAACCACTAGAGTCATTGCATGTGTGTTAATTCCACGAACCACACATGGATCAACCACTAGAGTCATTGCATGTGTGTTCTTATACTAAAACCAACACTAGAGTCATTGCATGTGTGTTCTTTCCACAAACCACACATGGATCAACCAGTGGTCATTGCATGTGTGTTCTTTTCCACAAACCACACATGGATCCACAAGTGGTCATTGCATGTGTGTTCTTTCCACAAACCACATATGGATAACCCAGTGGTCATTGCATGTGTGTTCTTTTCCATAAACCACTTATGGATCCATTACAGTCATTGCATGTGTGCTATTTCCACAAACCACATATGGATCAACCACTAGAGTCATTGCATGTGTGTTATTTCCACAAACCACACATGGATCAACCACTAGAGTCATTGCATGTGTGTGTTATTTTCCACAAACAACAAATGGATCCACCACTAGAGTCATTGCATGTGTGTTCTTATACTAAAAGCAACAGTAGAGTCATTGCATGTGTGTTCTTTCCACAAACCACACATGGATCAACCAATGGTCATTGCATGTGTGTTCTTTTCCACAAACAACACATGGATCCACCAGTGCCATTGCATGTGTGTTCTTTCCACAAACCACATATGGATCAACTAGAGTCATTACATGTGTGTTCTTTCCACAAACCGCACATGGATCAACCACTAGAGTCATTACATGTTTGTTCTTATACTAAAACCACAAACCAACACTAGAGTCATTGCATGTGTGTTCTTTTCCACAAACCACTCATGGATCCACTAGACTCATTGCATGTGTGTTATTTTCCACAAACAACTTATGGATCAACCAGTGGTCATTGCATGTGTGTTCTTTTTTCACAAACCACATGTGGACCCACTAGAGTCATTGCATGTGTGTTCTTATACTAAAACTAGCACTAGAGTCATTGCATGTGTGTTCTATCCATAAACCACACATGGATCCACCACTGTCATTGCATGTGTGTTCTTTCCACAAACCACACATCGATCAACCACTAGAGTCATTGCATGTGTGTTCTTTCCACAAACCACATATGGATCAACTAGTGGTCATTGCATGTGTGTTCTTTCCATAAACCACACATGGATCCATTACAGTCATTGCATGTGTATTATTTCCACAAACCACACATGGATCAACCACTAGAGTCATTGCATGTGTGTTATTTCCACAAACCAGACATGGATCAACCACTAGAGTCATTGCATGTGTGTTATTTCCACAAACCACACATGGATAAACCACTAGAGTCATTGCATGTGTGTTCTTATACTAAAACCAACACTAGAGTCATTGCATGTGTGTTCTTTCCACAAACCACACATGGATCAACCAGTGGTCATTGCATGTGTGTTCTTTCCACAAACCACACATGGATCCACCACTAGAGTCATTGCATGTGTGTTCTTATACTAAAACCAACAATAGAGTCATTGCATGTGTGTTCTTTCCACAAACCACACATGGATCAACCAGTGGTCATTGCATGTGTGTAATTTTCCCGAAACCACACATGGATCCACTAGTGGTCATTTCATGTGTGTTCTTTCCACAAACCACATATGGATCAACCAGAGTCATTGCATGTGTGTTCTTTCCACAAACCACACATGGATCAACCACTAGAGTCATTACATGTTTGTTCTTATACTAAAACCACAAACCAACACTAGAGTCATTGCATGTGTGTTCTTTTCCACAAACCACTCATGGATCCACTAGACTCATTGCATGTGTGTTATTTTCCACAAACAACTTATGGATCAACCAGTGGTCATTGCATGTGTGTTCTTTTTTCACAAACCACATGTGGACCCACTAGAGTCATTGCATGTGTGTTCTTATACTAAAACTATCACTAGAGTCATTGCATGTGTGTTCTATCCATAAACCACACATGGATCCACCACTGTCAGTGCATGTGTGTTCTTTCCACAAACCACACATCGATCAACCACTAGAGTCATTGCATGTGTGTTCTTCCACAAACCACATATGGATCAACTAGTGGTCATTGCATGTGTGTTCTTTTCCATAAACCACTTATGGATCCATTACAGTCATTGCATGTGTATTATTTCCATAAACTACACATGGATCAACCACTAGAGTCATTGCATGTGTGTTATTTCCACAAACCAGACATGGATCAACCACTAGAGTCATTCCATGTGTGTTATTTCGACAAACCACACATAGATCAACCACTAGAGTCATTGCATGTGTGTTCTTATACTAAAACCAACACTAGAGTCATTGCATTTGTGTTCTTTCCACAAACCACACATGGATCAACCAGTGGTTATTGCATGTGTGTTCTTTTCCAGAAACCACAAATGGATCCACCAGTGGTCATTGCATGTGTGTTCTTTCCACAAACCACATATGGATCAACCAGAGTCATTGCATGTGTGTTATTTCCACAAACCACACATGGATCAACCACTAGAGTCATTGCATGTGTGTTATTTCCACAAACCACACATGGATCAACCACTAGAGTCATTGCATGTGTGTTATTTTCCTACAACACATGGATCCACCACTAGAGTCATTGCATGTGTGTTCTTATACTAAAACCAACAGTAGAGTCATTGCATGTGTGTTCTTTCCACAAACCACACATGGATCAACCAATGGTCATTGCATGTGTGTTCTTTTCCACAAACAACACATGGATCCACAAGTGGTCATTGCATGTGTGTTCTTTCCACAAACCACATATGGATCAACCAGAGTCATTGCATGTGTGTTCTTTCCACAAACCACACATGGATCAACCACTAGAGTCATTGCATGTTTGTTCTTATACTAAAACCACAAACCATCACTAGAGTCATTGCATGTGTGTTCTTTTCCACAAACCACACATGGATCCACTAGACTCATTGCATGTGTGTTCTTTTCCACAAACAACTTATGGATCAACCAGTGGTCATTGCATGTGTGTTCTTTTCACAAACCACATGTGGACCCACTAGAGTCATTGCATGTGTGTTCTTTTCACAAACCACATGTGGACCCACTAGAGTCATTGCATGTGTGTTCTTATACTAAAACTAGCACTAGAGTCATTGCATGTGTGTTCTATGCACAAACCACACATGGATCCACCACTGTCATTGCATGTGTGTTCTTTCCACAAACCACAGATGGATCAACCACTAGAGTCATTGCATGTGTGTTCTTTCCACAAACCACATATGGATCAACTAGTGGTCATTGCATGTGTGTTCTTTTCCATAAACCACTTATGGATCCATTACAGTCATTGCATGTGTATTATTTCCACAAACCACACATGGATCAACCACTAGAGTCATTGCATGTGTGTTATTTCCACAAACCAGACATGGATCAACCACTAGAGTCATTGCATGTGTGTTATTTCCACAAACCACATATGGATAAACTAGTGGTCATTGCATGTGTGTTATTTTCCATAAACCACTTATGGATCCATTACAGTCATTGCATGTGTATTATTTCCACAAACCACACATGGATCCACCAGTGGTCATTGCATGTGTGTTCTTTCCACAAACCACATATGGATCAACCAGAGTCATTGCATGTGTGTTCTTTCCACAAACCACACATGGATCAACCACTAGAGTCATTGCATGTTTGTTCTTATACTAAAACCACAAACCATCACTAGAGTCATTGCATGTGTGTTCTTTTCCACAAACCACACATGGATCCACTAGACTCGTTACATGTGTGTTCTTTTCCACAAACAACTTATGGATCAACAACTGGTCATTGCATGTGTGTTCTTTTCACAAACCACATGTGGACCCACTAGAGTCATTGCATGTGTGTTCTTATACTAAAACTAGCACTAGAGTCATTGCATGTGTGTTCTATCCATAAACCACACATGGATCCACCACTATCATTGCATGTGTGTTCTTTCCACAAACCACACATGGATCAACCACTAGAGTCATTGCATGTGTGGTCTTTCCACAAACCACATATGGATCAACCAGTGGTCATTGCATGAGTGTTCTTTTCCATAAACCACTTATGGATCCATTACAGTCATTGCATGTGTATGTAACATCCCAAAAAATCATGTTTCAAAAACTCATTCATTTCATTCTTGCATCATTCATTCATATAGGGTTTTTTCTCAAAAATCATTTGGAGACAGAAGTTTGAGCTATGATTTCATGTGGGCAAATTGTCTCAATTGGCCAACACCCTTTGGGATTTGATTGTCCATAATCTTGTTTGCTTGCCACCATGGTTGGAAAGAATAGGAGAAGCATTTAAACCCAAAATTCCAATTTAGAAATATTTTCTAAACCCTATTCCAAATATTTGCAACTAGAGACAAAGAGACAAAGTCTCTGTTTATTTCAAAGACCCAAGCTTGACCAAGCCTTGCTAGTAACCACATGGTCATCTGACTCATTTTTGAACCCACAGAACCCTGCAAAAATCCCCAAAGAAGTTTGAATTCAAAAGGATTTGAATTCATATCAAATTCTATTCAGAAAATGGAATTAGAAAAAGAAAAAGCCTAAAGAAAAGAAAAAGGCCGCGCGGCCAGAATCTGGCCCAGCAGCGGATGAAGCCCAGCAAGCCCACCCGGGGACCTCCTTTTTCTTCTCACACGCGCAAGCGCACGCGCTGAGCCGCTGACAGGCAGACCCCACCTGCACCCCGCGCACCTCGCTGACAAGCGGGCCTTCTCCACGTCACCGTCGTCTCCACCCGCACGACCCGTTCATCCCCAAATCAACGCGAGCGTTTCTGTGTTTAATTCGCGACGTCAATTCGATTTATTGGCCGAGTGATTCTCGCTCGTGACCAGGCTATAAGAACCCCCTCTGTCTCCTCTCTCTTCTCCCTCAAACCCCGAACCCAGAGCGCCACCAGGCTGCGTGTATTGCTCTCTGAAACCCCGCCGTCTCCGACGACCGCGCCGGCGAATTCCGGTGAGTCCAGAGCTCCCCTCTGCCTCTCGTTCTTGCAAACTGATTCAGTGAGTCTCTGCGCTTCTTTTAACACATTCCGTTTGCTCTCGGATGGACCGTAGCTCCGGCAACATCATCGACTAGTCGCCACCGACGTCTGCACGAACTCCGGCGAACTCTAGTGGTAAGACCAGACCGCCCCTTGCCTTCCCGTTCATGCTCACTACTTCGCCTCGACTCTGTGAATCTAACCATGTCCTCGTCTTGCCTTGGGGTGATCCACAGCGACGTCCACGACGACCACCCGACACAACCGCCGCCCACAGCAACTCCGGCGAGCAATCGCAACCTTGTCCGAACGCCCCTTGACCAACCGCGAGTACGACAAGCTTCGCCGTGACCTCCTGAGCCCGGTGAGCTACTCCTCGATCTCACTTACCTCCTGCATCGTCGGCAACGTCGTCGACCGACAGTTCCGCCGCCGGTAGCCACCGCGCAGCGCCGCCCATCTGTGGCCAGGCAGTAGTAGCCGTTAGATCTGGATCGAACGCCTACGATAGATCACTTAACCCCGAAGCGGTACGCGATCTGAGCCGCCAGATTTCATTTAGATCCTACGGCAGTGGAGCTCGATCCAGTGCGAACCGGTACGGGCGAATAAGATCATGACGCGTGGCTAGGAACTGATCTGAAAATAGAATTTAAAACAGATTTTGATCCAGATTTCAAATGCCAATATCTTTTGAATTCCACGTTAGAATTTTGCAAACTTTATACCGTTGGATTCAGAAAAACAAGACCTTTCTGCCTATCCTTTTTGTTTAGCATATAGTAACCATTAGTTTGGCTTAAATTACAGAAACTTGTTTAAGGCCTTTTTGAGTATAGATTTAGTTTAGTATTTTGTTTTAGGGTTATTTGAGTTGTCTTGGCTATTTTGTGACTTGTTTAGTTTCTGTATTCATGCACTTGCTTGGTTGAGTTTTCAAAAATCATCACTTGGTAGATTCATGCATGCATGCATTCATACTATTTCTTGTTTGTATATATTTGTGTGTAATTGTGTGCTACAACTTTGTGTGTAGATTTTGCTAGTGATTGTGATTGTGACGAGTGCTACTCTCCACACTACCAAGGCAAGTGATATCCTCATGAATATTCCATTCCTATATTTTATATATGCATTAGTATTATTTTTCTAAGTATAGGACTTGCATGAATTTTTGCTAAGTACAAGCTAAGCTTTGGGAAAACCTATTAGGTAAAACCTTAGTGAAAATTACCTAAGTCAAGATTCCTATTACTATCATGCCTAGCCTAGCTACTAGAAAACAAGGGTGGTTTATATATTCACACTATGGAAAATTATTCCAAGTCTAAGGACTTGTTTTATTTAACAAAACAACTAAGTTAATGAATCACCTGGGTGGAATGGAAAGAATGGGATATGTTGAGTGGTTACACAAGGCCAGGGTCTTGGTGAACCTTGTGTATCTCACTTGTGGATGGCCACCCAGGAACAAAGAGATTTGAGTTGTCAAATGTTGAGAAGCTTCAAGTGCAACCACTTGGTAATATGGGCTCTGCCATGATCTTAGGATGCTGGAACTTAGTCTCTTGGACAGTGGGTGGTAGATGGGTTGATAGGTTGGAGCGCGTCCATTTGACTAAGGAAAGGCTACTGAAGGATCATGTCTTGGGAAACCAAGGCTTGTGGGGAAAGTGCACCACCTCTGCAGAGTGTAAAACCTAAGTACTTAGCCATGTCCCTGGTAAAGGACAATTTGAGCATCAAGACATGGAAACTTCAAGAATCTCATCACTCCAATTTCTAAATAAAACTTGTGGGTGAACAAGGGTTAAAGGATCTTCAGTCTTTGATTGGTAGATGCCCTGAGTGGATCTTCAGTCTCTGATTGGTAGATACCTTGGGTTGGACTTTTTCAAGCAAAAACTTAGTGTTTTCAAAAAGTTAAGGAAAAATCTATTTTGAGCAATGCAAGCCTAAGCTCCACCAGCCAAATGCATATAGCCTTATAGTCCACTTAAATATATACTAAGGTATCACTTGTCAATACTATTCCAAAGTATTGACCCTCTGTGGCTGTAACTTATGATGTTGCAGGTTACTCTGATGATGAATAGGAGTCATGAGTCTACACTCAACATGCTTGCCTGTGGCACATGAAGATGAAGACTTATGTTTATTTACATATTCCATAAACTCTTGTACTAGGCCTTTGGCCATGAGTTGTAAAAGACTATGTTTTATCTCTGGAATGACTGTAATAAACGACCTTTGTATCTGTGTACTTCATCTTAAACTGTGGATGCTAGCAATGATCCAGGGACTAGCATTGCAATCACAGGGATCTTTTCCTTTAATAAGGAGGGATCTTACAGATGGTATCAGAGCCAGGTTGTGTTGCCTGTAGGATTATGACCCTAGGATTGGAAACCACTAAGGAAAAATTTTAACTTCTTCTACACTTGTCTATTCTTCTCGTAAACTTTTCTAATCTTCTCATTCTCATCTCTATTTGTAGATGAACTCCGTCAACGAAGCCGTGAAGAAAGGACCACTCATGACCATGACCTTGGAGTGTGAGACTGAGTTTCCCAAGATTCTCAAGGACCTCATGGAAACCATGGGAGTACATGGTACAGCTGTGTACAAGGGCTTTCCAGTAATGGAGGATGGAGTGGAGTATTGGTGGGTGCAACTTCACTTGTACAAGAACAAGGAAGACAACCACAAAGAAAAAGGCTTCTGCATGTACACCAACACTTTTATGCACACCACATTCTTTGAGTCAGCAAAAGAAGCAGCTTGGAAGACTATCAAAGAACTCAGTGCTAGAGTCAAGTGCAGGATGCTCAACCTCCAAAAAGACTTAGAGAAAGAGAAGGAACATACCCAAGAGTTGGAAATCACCAACCAATCCTTAAGAGGAGATATTATAGATTTAGTGATAGAAGCATGTGAACAAGATAGGGTGATTGCCACTAGGAACATTGTGTTAGCCACCAGATCCAATGAGATAGGATTGTAAGCGCACTTCGTTAGTTGGACCACCACCTATCACCTTATTTTCCAAAATGATACCTTGTAATGGATTTATGTATGCATGACTTGTGTGATTTATGTATGCTTGAATGTTTGTCTTGTTTAATTTGAATTTGTGTTGTTCTAACTTTTCAATCTTATAAATAGATGCCTATTGCCATCAGCACTGTTGAGGAGTTCCAGGCTACCCGTTTTGGTCCTCGTATCGTAGAGCTTACTACTTTACTCGATCTCCCTCTTCCTATCATTACGGTGCACCCACTCACCAAGTTTGAGAGCAAGGACCTTTGGGGCTTCAAGGTGAACCAGCCAGGACGCCAGGCAGAGCCTACTACGGAGGCCGTCGTCTTCAAGCTTATGCACGATGACAGGGAGAGAGGCATGGAGGTTGTCATGCAGGATCTGATAGGGCATCATAGGGCGTCACTCCCGACAGGTTAGAGGCACTCACTTCCACGCTTCGAAGGCGTGATGATGACGAGAGTCCATTGACTTTGAGGACGACTCGAGGGTCACAATGAGCCGATACGCCTGTACCTCCAGGACTTAGAGACTCTTATTAGGCACGTGGATACCGATAGGACCAACGTCATGCTTAGTAATGACGAGCTCCAGGTGCAGCTTCGCGAGAAGGACAAGCTCTTCGCGCAGCAGGACGAGATAGTCAAGGAGATGGAGACGAAGTTCGAGACCACAAACCACACATGGATCAACGACTAGAGTCATTGCATGTGTGTTATTTCCACAAACCAAACATGGATCAACCACTAGTCATTGCATGTGTGTTAATTCCACGAACCACACATGGATCAACCACTAGAGTCATTGCATGTGTGTTCTTATACTAAAATCAACACTAGAGTCATTGCATGTGTGTTCTTATACTAAAATCAACACTAGAGTCATTGCATGTGTGTTCTTTCCACAAACCACACATTGATCAACCAGTGGTCATTGCATGTGTGTTCTTTTCCACAAACCACACATGGATCCACAAGTGGTCATTGCATGTGTGTTCTTTCCACAAACCACATATGGATCAACCAGAGTCATTGCTTGTGTGTTCTTTCCACAAACCACACATGGATCAACCACTAGAGTCATTGCATGTTTGCTCTGATAATAAAACCACAAACGATCACTAGAGTCATTGCATGTGTGTTCTTTTCCACAAACCACACATGGATCCACTAGACTCATTGCATGTGTGTTCTTTTCCACAAACAACTTATGGATCAACCAGTGGTCATTGCATGTGTGTTCTTTTCACAAACCACATGTGGACCCACTAGAGTCATTGCATGTGTGTTCTTTTCACAAACCACATGTGGACCCACTAGAGTCATTGCATGTGTGTTCTTATACTAAAACTAGCACTAGAGTCATTGCATGTGTGTTCTATGCACAAACCACACATGGATCCACCACTGTCATTGCATGTGTGTTCTTTCCACAAACCACAGATGGATCAACCACTAGAGTTATTGCATGTGTGTTCTTTCCACAAACCACATATGGATCAACTAGTGGTCATTGCATGTGTGTTGTTTTCCATAAACCACTTATGGATCCATTACAGTCATTGCATGTGTATTATTTCCACAAACCACACATGGATCAACCACTAGAGTCATTGCATGTGTGTTATTTCCACAAACCAGACATGGATCAACCACTAGAGTCATTGCATGTGTGTTATTTCCACAAACCACACATGGATAAACCACTAGAGTCATTGCATGTGTGTTCTTATACTAAAACCAACACTAGAGTCATTGCATGTGTGTTCTTTCCAGAAACCACACATGGATCAACCAATGGTCATTGCATGTGTGTTCTTTTCCACAAACCACACATGGATCCACCACTAGACTCATTGCATGTGTGTTCTTATACTAAAACCAACAATAGAGTCATTGCATGTGTGTTCTTTCCACAAACCACACATGGATCCACTAGTGGTCATTTCATGTGTGTTCTTTCCACAAACCACATATGGATCAACCAGAGTCATTGCATGTGTGTTCTTTCCACAAACCACACATGGATCAACCACTAGAGTCATTACATGTTTGTTCTTATACTAAAACCACAAACCAACACTAGAGTCATTTCATGTGTGTTCTTTTCCACAAACCACTCATGGATCCACTAGACTCATTGCATGTGTGTTATTTTCCACAAACAACTTATGGATCAAGCAGTGGTCATTGCATGTGTGTTCTTTTTTCACAAACCACATGTGGACCCACTAGAGTCATTGCTTGTGTGTTCTTATACTAAAACTATCACTAGAGTCATTGCATGTGTGTTCTATCCATAAACCACACATGGATCCACCACTGTCATTGCATGTGTGTTCTTTCCACAAACCACACATCGATCAACCACTAGAGTCATTGCATGTGTGTTCTTTCCACAAACCACATATGGATCAACTAGTGGTCATTGCATGTGTGTTCTTTTCCATAAACCACTTATGGATCCATTACAGTCATTGCATGTGTATTATTTCCATAAACTACACATGGATCAACCACTAGAGTCATTGCATGTGTGTTATTTCCACAAACCAGACATGGATCAACCACTAGAGTCATTCCATGTGTGTTATTTCGACAAACCACACATAGATCAACCACTAGAGTCATTGCATGTGTGTTCTTATACTAAAACCAACACTAGAGTCATTGCATTTGTGTTCTTTCCACAAACCACACATGGATCAACCAGTGGTTATTGCATGTGTGTTCTTTTCCAGAAACCACACATGGATCCACCAGTGGTCATTGCATGTGTGTTCTTTCCACAAACCACATATGGATCAACCAGAGTCATTGCATGTGTGTTCTTTCCACAAATCACACATGGATCAACCACTAGAGTCATTGCATGTGTGTTATTTCCACAAACCACACATGGATCAACCACTAGAGTCATTGCATGTGTGTTCTTATACTAAAACCAACAGTAGAGTCATTGCATGTGTGTTGTTTCCACAAACCACACATGGATCAACCAATGGTCATTGCATGTGTGTTCTTTTCCACAAACAACACATGGATCCACCAGTGGCCATTGCATGTGTGTTCTTTCCACAAACCACATATGGATCAACTAGAGTCATTGCATGTGTGTTCTTTCCACAAACCGCACATGGATCAACCACTAGAGTCATTACATGTTTGTTCTTATACTAAAACCACAAACCAGCACTAGAGTCATTGCATGTGTGTCCTTTTCCACAAACCACTCATGGATCCACTAGACTCATTGCATGTGTGTTATTTTCCACAAACAACTTATGGATCAAGCAGTGGTCATTGCATGTGTGTTCTTTTTTCACAAACCACATGTGGACCCACTAGAGTCATTGCTTGTGTGTTCTTATACTAAAACTATCACTAGAGTCATTGCATGTGTGTTCTATCCATAAACCACACATGGATCCACCACTGTCATTGCATGTGTGTTCTTTCCACAAACCACACATCGATCAACCACTAGAGTCATTGCATGTGTGTTCTTTCCACAAACCACATCTGGATAAACTAGTGGTCATTGCATGTGTGTTATTTTCCATAAACCACTTATGGATCCATTACAGTCATTGCATGTGTATTATTTCCACAAACCACACATGTATCAACCACTAGAGTCATAGCATGTGTGTTATTTCCACAAACCAGACATGGATCAACCACTAGAGTCATTGCATGTGTGTTATTTCCACAAACCACATATGGATAAACTAGTGGTCATTGCATGTGTGTTATTTTCCATAAACCACTTATGGATCCATTACAGTCATTGCATGTGTATTATTTCCACAAACCACACATGGATCCACCAGTGGTCATTGCATGTGTGTTCTTTCCACAAACCACATATGGATCAACCAGAGTCATTGCATGTGTGTTCTTTCCACAAACCACACATGGATCAACCACTAGAGTCATTGCATGTTTGTTCTTATACTAAAACCACAAACCATCACTAGAGTCATTGCATGTGTGTTCTTTTCCACAAACCACACATGGATCCACTAGACTCATTACATGTGTGTTCTTTTCCACAAACAACTTATGGATCAACAACTGGTCATTGCATGTGTGTTCTTTTCACAAACCACATGTGGACCCACTAGAGTCATTGCATGTGTGTTCTTATACTAAAACTAGCACTAGAGTCATTGCATGTGTGTTCTATCCATAAACCACACATGGATCCACCACTATCATTGCGTGTGTGTTCTTTCCACAAACCACACATGGATCAACCACTAGAGTCATTGCATGTGTGGTCTTTCCACAAACCACATATGGATCAACCAGTGGTCATTGCATGAGTGTTCTTTTCCATAAACCACTTATGGATCCATTAGAGTCATTGCATGTGTATTATTTCCACAAACCACACATGGATCAACGACTAGAGTCATTGCATGTGTGTTAGTTCCACAAACCACACATGGATCAACCACTAGAGTCATTGCATGTGTGTTCTTATACTAAAACCAACACTAGAGTCATTGCATTTGTGTTCTTTCCACAAACCACACATGGATCAACCAGTGGTCATTGCATGTGTGTTCTTTTCCAGAAACCACACATGGATCCACCAGTGGTCATTGCATGTGTGTTCTTTCCACAAACCACATATGGATCAACCAGAGTCATTGCATGTGTGTTCTTTCCACAAATCACACATGGATCAACCACTAGAGTCATTGCATGTGTGTTATTTCCACAAACCACACATGGATCAACCACTAGAGTCATTGCATGTGTGTTCTTATACTAAAACCAACAGTAGAGTCATTGCATGTGTGTTCTTTCCACAAACCACACATGGATCAACCAATGGTCATTGCATGTGTGTTCTTTTCCACAAACAACACATGGATCCACCAGTGGCCATTGCATGTGTGTTCTTTCCACAAACCACATATGGATCAACTAGAGTCATTGCATGTGTGTTCTTTCCACAAACCGCACATGGATCAACCACTAGAGTCATTACATGTTTGTTCTTATACTAAAACCACAAACCAGCACTAGAGTCATTGCATGTGTGTCCTTTTCCACAAACCACTCATGGATCCACTAGACTCATTGCATGTGTGTTATTTTCCACAAACAACTTATGGATCAAGCAGTGGTCATTGCATGTGTGTTCTTTTTTCACAAACCACATGTGGACCCACTAGAGTCATTGCTTGTGTGTTCTTATACTAAAACTATCACTAGAGTCATTGCATGTGTGTTCTATCCATAAACCACACATGGATCCACCACTGTCATTGCATGTGTGTTCTTTCCACAAACCACACATCGATCAACCACTAGAGTCATTGCATGTGTGTTCTTTCCACAAACCACATCTGGATAAACTAGTGGTCATTGCATGTGTGTTATTTTCCATAAACCACTTATGGATCCATTACAGTCATTGCATGTGTATTATTTCCACAAACCACACATGTATCAACCACTAGAGTCATTGCATGTGTGTTATTTCCACAAACCAGACATGGATCAACCACTAGAGTCATTGCATGTGTGTTATTTCCACAAACCACATATGGATAAACTAGTGGTCATTGCATGTGTGTTATTTTCCATAAACCACTTATGGATCCATTACAGTCATTGCATGTGTATTATTTCCACAAACCACACATGGATCCACCAGTGGTCATTGCATGTGTGTTCTTTCCACAAACCACATATGGATCAACCAGAGTCATTGCATGTGTGTTCTTTCCACAAACCACACATGGATCAACCACTAGAGTCATTGCATGTTTGTTCTTATACTAAAACCACAAACCATCACTAGAGTCATTGCATGTGTGTTCTTTTCCACAAACCACACATGGATCCACTAGACTCATTACATGTGTGTTCTTTTCCACAAACAACTTATGGATCAACAACTGGTCATTGCATGTGTGTTCTTTTCACAAACCACATGTGGACCCACTAGAGTCATTGCATGTGTGTTCTTATACTAAAACTAGCACTAGAGTCATTGCATGTGTGTTCTATCCATAAACCACACATGGATCCACCACTATCATTGCATGTGTGTTCTTTCCACAAACCACACATGGATCAACCACTAGAGTCATTGCATGTGTGTTCTTTCCACAAACCACATATGGATCAACCAGTGGTCATTGCATGAGTGTTCTTTTCCATAAACCACTTATGGATCCATTACAGTCATTGCATGTGTATTATTTCCACAAACCACACATGGATCAACGACTAGAGTCATTGCATGTGTGTTATTTCCACAAACCAAACATGGATCAACCACTAGTCATTGCATGTGTGTTAATTCCACGAACCACACATGGATCAACCACTAGAGTCATTGCATGTGTGTTCTTATACTAAAATCAACACTAGAGTCATTGCATGTGTGTTCTTATACTAAAATCAACACTAGAATCATTGCATGTGTGTTCTTTCCACAAACCAGACATTGATCAACCAGTGGTCATTGCATGTGTGTTCTTTTCCACAAACCACACATGGATCCACAAGTGGTCATTGCATGTGTGTTCTTTCCACAAACCACATATGGAACAACCAGAGTCATTGCTTGTGTGTTCTTTCCACAAACCACACATGGATCAACCACTAGAGTCATTGCATGTTTGATCTGATAATAAAACCACAAACGATCACTAGAGTCATTGCATGTGTGTTCTTTTCCACAAACCACACATGGATCCACTAGACTCATTGCATGTGTGTTCTTTTCCACAAACAACTTATGGATCAACCAGTGGTCATTGCATGTGTGTTCTTTTCACAAACCACATGTGGACCCACTAGAGTCATTGCATGTGTGTTCTTTTCACAAACCACATGTGGACCCACTAGAGTCATTGCATGTGTGTTCTTATACTAAAACTAGCACTAGAGTCATTGCATGTGTGTTCTATGCACAAACCACACATGGATCCACCACTGTCATTGCATGTGTGTTCTTTCCACAAACCACAGATGGATCAACCACTAGAGTTATTGCATGTGTGTTCTTTCCACAAACCACATATGGATCAACTAGTGGTCATTGCATGTGTGTTCTTTTCCATAAACCACTTATGGATCCATTACAGTCATTGCATGTGTATTATTTCCACAAACCACACATGGATCAACCACTAGAGTCATTGCATGTGTGTTATTTCCACAAACCAGACATGGATCAACCACTAGAGTCATTGCATGTGTGTTATTTCCACAAACCACACATGGATAAACCACTAGAGTCATTGCATGTGTGTTCTTATACTAAAACCAACACTAGAGTCATTGCATGTGTGTTCTTTCCAGAAACCACACATGGATCAACCAGTGGTCATTGCATGTGTGTTCTTTTCCACAAACCACACATGGATCCACCACTAGAGTCATTGCATGTGTGTTCTTATACTAAAACCAACAATAGAGTCATTGCATGTGTGTTCTTTCCACAAACCACACATGGATCAACCAGTGGTCATTGCATGTGTGTTCTTTCCAGAAACCACACATGGATCCACTAGTGGTCATTTCATGTGTGTTCTTTCCACAAACCACATATGGATCAACCAGAGTCATTGCATGTGTGTTCTTTCCACAAACCACACATGGATCAACCACTAGAGTCATTACATGTTTGTTCTTATACTAAAACCACAAACCAACACTAGAGTCATTTCATGTGTGTTCTTTTCCACAAACCACTCATGGATCCACTAGACTCATTGCATGTGTGTTATTTTCCACAAACAACTTATGGATCAAGCAGTGGTCATTGCATGTGTGTTCTTTTTTCACAAACCACATGTGGACCCACTAGAGTCATTGCATGTGTGTTCTTATACTAAAACTATCACTAGAGTCATTGCATGTGTGTTCTATCCATAAACCACACATGGATCCACCACTGTCATTGCATGTGTGTTCTTTCCACAAACCACACATCGATCAACCACTAGAGTCATTGCATGTGTGTTCTTTCCACAAACCACATATGGATCAACTAGTGGTCATTGCATGTGTGTTCTTTTCCATAAACCACTTATGGATCCATTACAGTCATTGCATGTGTATTATTTCCATAAACTACACATGGATCAACCACTAGAGTCATTGCATGTGTGTTATTTCCACAAACCAGACATGGATCAACCACTAGAGTCATTCCATGTGTGTTATTTCGACAAACCACACATAGATCAACCACTAGAGTCATTGCATGTGTGTTCTTATACTAAAACCAACACTAGAGTCATTGCATTTGTGTTCTTTCCACAAACCACACATGGATCAACCAGTGGTTATTGCATGTGTGTTCTTTTCCAGAAACCACACATGGATCCACCAGTGGTCATTGCATGTGTGTTCTTTCCACAAACCACATATGGATCAACCAGAGTCATTGCATGTGTGTTCTTTCCACAAATCACACATGGATCAACCACTAGAATCATTGCATGTGTGTTATTTCCACAAACGACACATGGATCAACCACTAGAGTCATTGCATGTGTGTGTTATTTTCCACAAACAACACATGGATCCACCACTAGAGTCATTGCATGTGTGTTCTTATACTAAAACCAACAGTAGAGTCATTGCATGTGTGTTGTTTCCACAAACCACACATGGATCAACCAATGGTCATTGCATGTGTGTTCTTTTCCACAAACAACACATGGATCCACCAGTGGCCATTGCATGTGTGTTCTTTCCACAAACCACATATGGATCAACTAGAGTCATTGCATGTGTGTTCTTTCCACAAACCGCACATGGATCAACCACTAGAGTCATTACATGTTTGTTCTTATACTAAAACCACAAACCAGCACTAGAGTCATTGCATATGTGTCCTTTTCCACAAACCACTCATGGATCCACTAGACTCATTGCATGTGTGTTATTTTCCACAAACAACTTATGGATCAAGCAATGGTCATTGCATGTGTGTTCTTTTTTCACAAACCACATGTGGACCCACTAGAGTCATTGCTTGTGTGTTCTTATACTAAAACTATCACTAGAGTCATTGCATGTGTGTTCTATCCATAAACCACACATGGATCCACCACTGTCATTGCATGTGTGTTCTTTCCACAAACCACACATCGATCAACCACTAGAGTCATTGCATGTGTGTTCTTTCCACAAACCACATCTGGATAAACTAGTGGTCATTGCATGTGTGTTATTTTCCATAAACCACTTATGGATCCATTACAGTCATTGCATGTGTATTATTTCCACAAACCACACATGTATCAACCACTAGAGTCATAGCATGTGTGTTATTTCCACAAACCAGACATGGATCAACCACTAGAGTCATTGCATGTGTGTTATTTCCACAAACCACATATGGATAAACTAGTGGTCATTGCATGTGTGTTATTTTCCATAAACCACTTATGGATCCATTACAGTCATTGCATGTGTATTATTTCCACAAACCACACATGGATCCACCAGTGGTCATTGCATGTGTGTTCTTTCCACAAACCACATATGGATCAACCAGAGTCATTGCATGTGTGTTCTTTCCACAAACCACACATGGATCAACCACTAGAGTCATTGCATGTTTGTTCTTATACTAAAACCACAAACCATCACTAGAGTCATTGCATGTGTGTTCTTTTCCACAAACCACACATGGATCCACTAGACTCATTACATGTGTGTTCTTTTCCACAAACAACTTATGGATCAACAACTGGTCATTGCATGTGTGTTCTTTTCACAAACCACATGTGGACCCACTAGAGTCATTGCATGTGTGTTCTTATACTAAAACTAGCACTAGAGTCATTGCATGTGTGTTCTATCCATAAACCACACATGGATCCACCACTATCATTGCGTGTGTGTTCTTTCCACAAACCACACATGGATCAACCACTAGAGTCATTGCATGTGTGGTCTTTCCACAAACCACATATGGATCAACCAGTGGTCATTGCATGAGTGTTCTTTTCCATAAACCACTTATGGATCCATTACAGTCATTGCATGTGTATTATTTCCACAAACCACACATGGATCAACGACTAGAGTCATTGCATGTGTGTTATTTCCACAAACCAAACATGGATCAACCACTAGTCATTGCATGTGTGTTAATTCCACGAACCACACATGGATCAACCACTAGAGTCATTGCATGTGTGTTCTTATACTAAAATCAACACTAGAGTCATTGCATGTGTGTTCTTATACTAAAATCAACACTAGAGTCATTGCATGTGTGTTCTTTCCACAAACCACACATTGATCAACCAGTGGTCATTGCATGTGTGTTCTTTTCCACAAACCACACATGGATCCACAAGTGGTCATTGCATGTGTGTTCTTTCCACAAACCACATATGGATCAACCAGAGTCATTGCTTGTGTGTTCTTTCCACAAACCACACATGGATCAACCACTAGAGTCATTGCATGTTTGCTCTGATAATAAAACCACAAACGATCACTAGAGTCATTGCATGTGTGTTCTTTTCCACAAACCACACATGGATCCACTAGACTCATTGCATGTGTGTTCTTTTCCACAAACAACTTATGGATCAACCAGTGGTCATTGCATGTGTGTTCTTTTCACAAACCACATGTGGACCCACTAGAGTCATTGCATGTGTGTTCTTTTCACAAACCACATGTGGACCCACTAGAGTCATTGCATGTGTGTTCTTATACTAAAACTAGCACTAGAGTCATTGCATGTGTGTTCTATGCACAAACCACACATGGATCCACCACTGTCATTGCATGTGTGTTCTTTCCACAAACCACAGATGGATCAACCACTAGAGTTATTGCATGTGTGTTCTTTCCACAAACCACATATGGATCAACTAGTGGTCATTGCATGTGTGTTCTTTTCCATAAACCACTTATGGATCCATTACAGTCATTGCATGTGTATTATTTCCACAAACCACACATGGATCAACCACTAGAGTCATTGCATGTGTGTTATTTCCACAAACCAGACATGGATCAACCACTAGAGTCATTGCATGTGTGTTATTTCCACAAACCACACATGGATAAACCACTAGAGTCATTGCATGTGTGTTCTTATACTAAAACCAACACTAGAGTCATTGCATGTGTGTTCTTTCCAGAAACCACACATGGATCAACCAGTGGTCATTGCATGTGTGTTCTTTTCCACAAACCACACATGGATCCACCACTAGAGTCATTGCATGTGTGTTCTTATACTAAAACCAACAATAGAGTCCTTGCATGTGTGTTCTTTCCACAAACCACACATGGATCAACCAGTGGTCATTGCATGTGTGTTCTTTTCTAGAAACCACACATGGATCCACTAGTGGTCATTTCATGTGTGTTCTTTCCACAAACCACATATGGATCAACCAGAGTCATTGCATGTGTGTTCTTTCCACAAACCACACATGGATCAACCACTAGAGTCATTACATGTTTGTTCTTATACTAAAACCACAAACCAACACTAGAGTCATTTCATGTGTGTTCTTTTCCACAAACCACTCATGGATCCACTAGACTCATTGCATGTGTGTTATTTTCCACAAACAACTTATGGATCAAGCAGTGGTCATTGCATGTGTGTTCTTTTTTCACAAACCACATGTGGACCCACTAGAGTCATTGCTTGTGTGTTCTTATACTAAAACTATCACTAGAGTCATTGCATGTGTGTTCTATCCATAAACCACACATGGATCCACCACTGTCATTGCATGTGTGTTCTTTCCACAAACCACACATCGATCAACCACTAGAGTCATTGCATGTGTGTTCTTTCCACAAACCACATATGGATCAACTAGTGGTCATTGCATGTGTGTTCTTTTCCATAAACCACTTATGGATCCATTACAGTCATTGCATGTGTATTATTTCCATAAACTACACATGGATCAACCACTAGAGTCATTGCATGTGTGTTATTTCCACAAACCAGACATGGATCAACCACTAGAGTCATTCCATGTGTGTTATTTCGACAAACCACACATAGATCAACCACTAGAGTCATTGCATGTGTGTTCTTATACTAAAACCAACACTAGAGTCATTGCATTTGTGTTCTTTCCACAAACCACACATGGATCAACCAGTGGTCATTGCATGTGTGTTCTTTTCCAGAAACCACACATGGATCCACCAGTGGTCATTGCATGTGTGTTCTTTCCACAAACCACATATGGATCAACCAGAGTCATTGCATGTGTGTTCTTTCCACAAATCACACATGGATCAACCACTAGAGTCATTGCATGTGTGTTATTTCCACAAACCACACATGGATCAACCACTAGAGTCATTGCATGTGTGTGTTATTTTCCACAAACAACACATGGATCCACCACTAGAGTCATTGCATGTGTGTTCTTATACTAAAACCAACAGTAGAGTCATTGCATGTGTGTTCTTTCCACAAACCACACATGGATCAACCAATGGTCATTGCATGTGTGTTCTTTTCCACAAACAACACATGGATCCACCAGTGGCCATTGCATGTGTGTTCTTTCCACAAACCACATATGGATCAACTAGAGTCATTGCATGTGTGTTCTTTCCACAAACCGCACATGGATCAACCACTAGAGTCATTACATGTTTGTTCTTATACTAAAACCACAAACCAGCACTAGAGTCATTGCATGTGTGTCCTTTTCCACAAACCACTCATGGATCCACTAGACTCATTGCATGTGTGTTATTTTCCACAAACAACTTATGGATCAAGCAGTGGTCATTGCATGTGTGTTCTTTTTTCACAAACCACATGTGGACCCACTAGAGTCATTGCATGTGTGTTCTTATACTAAAACTAGCACTAGAGTCATTGCATGTGTGTTCTATCCATAAACCACACATGGATCCACCACTGTCATTGCATGTGTGTTCTTTCCACAAACCACACATCGATCAACCACTAGAGTCATTGCATGTGTGTTCTTTCCACAAACCACATATGGATCAACTAGTGGTCATTGCATGTGTGTTCTTTTCCATAAACCACTTATGGATCCATTACAGTCATTGCATGTGTATTATTTCCACAAACCACACATGGATCAACCACTAGAGTCATTGCATGTGTGTTATTTCCACAAACCAGACATGGATCAACCACTAGAGTCATTGCATGTGTGTTATTTCCACAAACCACACATGGATAAACCACTAGAGTCATTGCATGTGTGTTCTTATACTAAAACCAACACTAGAGTCATTGCATGTGTGTTCTTTCCACAAACCACACATGGATCAACCAGTGGTCATTGCATGTGTGTTCTTTTCCACAAACCACACATGGATCCACCACTAGAGTCATTGCATGTGTGTTCTTATACTAAAACCAACAATAGAGTCATTGCATGTGTGTTCTTTTCACAAACCACATGTGGACCCACTAGAGTCATTGCATGTGTGTTCTTTTCACAAACCACATGTGGACCCACTAGAGTCATTGCATGTGTGTTCTTATACTAAAACTAGCACTAGAGTCATTGCATGTGTGTTCTATCCATAAACCACACATGGATCCACCACTATCATTGCGTGTGTGTTCTTTCCACAAACCACACATGGATCAACCACTAGAGTCATTGCATGTGTGGTCTTTCCACAAACCACATATGGATCAACCAGTGGTCATTGCATGAGTGTTCTTTTCCATAAACCACTTATGGATCCATTACAGTCATTGCATGTGTATTATTTCCACAAACCACACATGGATCAACGACTAGAGTCATTGCATGTGTGTTATTTCCACAAACCAAACATGGATCAACCACTAGTCATTGCATGTGTGTTAATTCCACGAACCACACATGGATCAACCACTAGAGTCATTGCATGTGTGTTCTTATACTAAAATCAACACTAGAGTCATTGCATGTGTGTTCTTATACTAAAATCAACACTAGAGTCATTGCATGTGTGTTCTTTCCACAAACCACACATTGATCAACCAGTGGTCATTGCATGTGTGTTCTTTTCCACAAACCACACATGGATCCACAAGTGGTCATTGCATGTGTGTTCTTTCCACAAACCACATATGGATCAACCAGAGTCATTGCTTGTGTGTTCTTTCCACAAACCACACATGGATCAACCACTAGAGTCATTGCATGTTTGCTCTGATAATAAAACCACAAACGATCACTAGAGTCATTGCATGTGTGTTCTTTTCCACAAACCACACATGGATCCACTAGACTCATTGCATGTGTGTTCTTTTCCACAAACAACTTATGGATCAACCAGTGGTCATTGCATGTGTGTTCTTTTCACAAACCACATGTGGACCCACTAGAGTCATTGCATGTGTGTTCTTTTCACAAACCACATGTGGACCCACTAGAGTCATTGCATGTGTGTTCTTATACTAAAACTAGCACTAGAGTCATTGCATGTGTGTTCTATGCACAAACCACACATGGATCCACCACTGTCATTGCATGTGTGTTCTTTCCACAAACCACAGATGGATCAACCACTAGAGTTATTGCATGTGTGTTCTTTCCACAAACCACATATGGATCAACTAGTGGTCATTGCATGTGTGTTCTTTTCCATAAACCACTTATGGATCCATTACAGTCATTGCATGTGTATTATTTCCACAAACCACACATGGATCAACCACTAGAGTCATTGCATGTGTGTTATTTCCACAAACCAGACATGGATCAACCACTAGAGTCATTGCATGTGTGTTATTTCCACAAACCACACATGGATAAACCACTAGAGTCATTGCATGTGTGTTCTTATACTAAAACCAACACTAGAGTCATTGCATGTGTGTTCTTTCCACAAACCACACATGGATCAACCAGTGGTCATTGCATGTGTGTTCTTTTCCACAAACCACACATGGATCCACCACTAGAGTCATTGCATGTGTGTTCTTATACTAAAACCAACAATAGAGTCATTGCATGTGTGTTCTTTCCACAAACCACACATGGATCAACCAATGGTCATTGCATGTGTGTTCTTTTCCAGAAACCACACATGGATCCACTAGTGGTCATTTCATGTGTGTTCTTTCCACAAACCACATATGGATCAACTACAGTCATTGCATGTGTGTTCTTTCCACAAACCACACATGGATCAACCACTAGAGTCATTACATGTTTGTTCTTATACTAAAACCACAAACCAACACTAGAGTCATTTCATGTGTGTTCTTTTCCACAAACCACTCATGGATCCACTAGACTCATTGCATGTGTGTTATTTTCCACAAACAACTTATGGATCAAGCAGTGGTCATTGCATGTGTGTTCTTTTTTCACAAACCACATGTGGACCCACTAGAGTCATTGCTTGTGTGTTCTTATACTAAAACTATCACTAGAGTCATTGCATGTGTGTTCTATCCATAAACCACACATGGATCCACCACTGTCATTGCATGTGTGTTCTTTCCACAAACCACACATCGATCAACCACTAGAGTCATTGCATGTGTGTTCTTTCCACAAACCACATATGGATCAACTAGTGGTCATTGCATGTGTGTTCTTTTCCATAAACCACTTATGGATCCATTACAGTCATTGCATGTGTATTATTTCCATAAACTACACATGGATCAACCACTAGAGTCATTGCATGTGTGTTATTTCCACAAACCAGACATGGATCAACCACTAGAGTCATTCCATGTGTGTTATTTCGACAAACCACACATAGATCAACCACTAGAGTCATTGCATGTGTGTTCTTATACTAAAACCAACACTAGAGTCATTGCATTTGTGTTCTTTCCACAAACCACACATGGATCCACCACTATCATTGCGTGTGTGTTCTTTCCACAAACCACACATGGATCAACCACTAGAGTCATTGCATGTGTGGTCTTTCCACAAACCACATATGGATCAACCAGTGGTCATTGCATGAGTGTTCTTTTCCATAAACCACTTATGGATCCATTACAGTCATTGCATGTGTATTATTTCCACAAACCACACATGGATCAACGACTAGAGTCATTGCATGTGTGTTATTTCCACAAACCAAACATGGATCAACCACTAGTCATTGCATGTGTGTTAATTCCACAAACCACACATGGATCAACCACTAGAGTCATTGCATGTGTGTTCTTATACTAAAATCAACACTAGAGTCATTGCATGTGTGTTCTTATACTAAAATCAACACTAGAGTCATTGCATGTGTGTTCTTTCCACAAACCACACATTGATCAACCAGTGGTCATTGCATGTGTGTTCTTTTCGACAAACCACACATGGATCCACAAGTGGTCATTGCATGTGTGTTCTTTCCACAAACCACATATGGATCAACTAGAGTCATTGCATGTGTGTTCTTTCCACAAACCACACATGGATCAACCACTAGAGTCATTGCATGTTTGTTCTTATAATAAAACCACAAACGATCACTAGAGTCATTGCATGTGTGTTCTTTTCCACAAACCACACATGGATCCACTAGACTCATTGCATGTGTGTTCTTTTCCACAAACAACTTATGGATCAACCAGTGGTCATTGCATGTGTGTTCTTTTCACAAACCACATGTGGACCCACTAGAGTCATTGCATGTGTGTTCTTTTCACAAACCACATGTGGACCCACTAGAGTCATTGCATGTGTGTTCTTATACTAAAACTAGCACTAGAGTCATTGCATGTGTGTTCTATGCACAAACCACACATGGATCCACCACTGTCATTGCATGTGTGTTCTTTCCACAAACCACACATGGATCAACCACTAGAGTCATTGCATGTGTGTTCTTTCCACAAACCACATATGGATCAACTAGTGGTCATTGCATGTGTGTTCTTTTCCATAAACCACTTATGGATCCATTACAGTCATTGCATGTGTATTATTTCCACAAACCACACATGGATCAACCACTAGAGTCATTGCATGTGTGTTATTTCCACAAACCAGACATGGATCAACCACTAGAGTCATTGCATGTGTGTTATTTCCACAAACCACACATGGATAAACCACTAGAGTCATTGCATGTGTGTTCTTATACTAAAACCAACACTAGAGTCATTGCATGTGTGTTCTTTCCACAAACCACACATGGATCAACCAGTGGTCATTGCATGTGTGTTCTTTTCCACAAACCACACATGGATCCACCACTAGAGTCATTGCATGTGTGTTCTTATACTAAAACCAACAATAGAGTCATTGCATGTGTGTTCTTTCCACAAACCACACATGGATCAACCAGTGGTCATTGCATGTGTGTTCTTTTCTAGAAACCACACATGGATCCACTAGTGGTCATTTCATGTGTGTTCTTTCCACAAACCACATATGGATCAACCAGAGTCATTGCATGTGTGTTCTTTCCACAAACCACACATGGATCAACCACTAGAGTCATTACATGTTTGTTCTTATACTAAAACCACAAACCAACACTAGAGTCATTTCATGTGTGTTCTTTTCCACAAACCACTCATGGATCCACTAGACTCATTGCATGTGTGTTAATTTCACAAACAACTTATGGATCAAGCAGTGGTCATTGCATGTGTGTTCTTTTTTCACAAACCACATGTGGACCCACTAGAGTCATTGCTTGTGTGTTCTTATACTAAAACTATCACTAGAGTCATTGCATGTGTGTTCTATCCATAAACCACACATGGATCCACCACTGTCATTGCATGTGTGTTCTTTCCACAAACCACACATCGATCAACCACTAGAGTCATTGCATGTGTGTTCTTTCCACAAACCACATATGGATCAACTAGTGGTCATTGCATGTGTGTTCTTTTCCATAAACCACTTATGGATCCATTACAGTCATTGCATGTGTATTATTTCCATAAACTACACATGGATCAACCACTAGAGTCATTGCATGTGTGTTATTTCCACAAACCAGACATGGATCAACCACTAGAGTCATTCCATGTGTGTTATTTCGACAAACCACACATAGATCAACCACTAGAGTCATTGCATGTGTGTTCTTATACTAAAACCAACACTAGAGTCATTGCCGTTGTGTTCTTTCCACAAACCACACATGGATCCACCAGTGGTCATTGCATGTGTGCTCTTTCCACAAACCACACATGGACCCCCTGAGTCATTTCATGTGTGTTCTTTACACAAACCACACATGGATTAACCAGTGGTCATTGCATGTGGTTTTTTTTCCATAAACCACTTATGGATCCATTACAGTCATTGCATGTGTATTATTTCCACAAACCACACATGGATCAACCACTAGAGTCATTGCATGTGTGTTATTTCCACAAACCAAACATGGATCAACCACTAGAGTCATTGCATGTGTGTTCTTTCCACAAACCACATAGATCAACCACTAGAGTCATTGCATGTGTGTTCTTATACTAAAAACAACACTAGAGTCATTGCATGTGTGTTCTTATACTAAAAACAACACTAGAGTCATTGCATGTGTGTTCTTTCCACAAACCACACATGGATAAACCAGTGGTCATTGCATGTGTGTTCTTTTCCACATACCACACATGGATCCACCAGTGGTCATTGCATGTGTGTTCTTTCCACAAACCACATATGGATCAACCAGAGTCATTGCATGTGTGTTCTTTCCACAAACCACACATGGATCAACCACTAGAGTCATTGCATGTTTGTTCTGATAATAAAACCACAAACCATCACTAGAGTCATTCATGTGTGTTCTTTTCCACAAACCACACATGGATCCACTAGACTCATTGCATGTGTGTTCTTTTCCACAAACAACTTATGGATCAACCAGTGGTCATTGCATGTGTGTTCTTTTCACAAACCACATGTGGACCCACTAGAGTCATTGCATGTGTGTTCTTTTCACAAACCACATGTGGACCCACTAGAGTCATTGCATGTGTGTTCTTATACTAAAACTAGCACTAGAGTCATTGCATGTGTGTTCTATGCACAAAACACACATGGATCCACCACTGTCATTGCATGTGTGTTCTTTCCACAAACCACACATCGATCAACCACTAGAGTCATTGCATGTGTGTTCTTTCCACAAACCACATAGGGATCAACTAGTGGTCATTGCATGTGTGTTCTTTTCCATAAACCACTTATGGCTCCATTACAGTCATTGCATGCGTATTATTTCCACAAACCACACATGGATCAACCACTAGAGTCATTGCATGTGTGTTATTTCCACAAACCAGACATGGATCAGCCACTAGAGTCATTGCATGTGTGTTATTTCCACAAACCACACATGGATAAACCACTAGAGTCATTGCATGTGTGTTCTTATACTAAAACCAACACTAGAGTCATTGCATGTGTGTTCTTTCCAAACCACACATGGATCAACCAGTGGTCATTGCATGTGTGTTCTTTTCCACAAACCACACATGGATCCACCACTAGAGTCATTGCATGTGTGTTCTTATACTAAAACCAACAATAGAGTCATTGCATGTGTGTTCTTTCCACAAACCACACATGGATCAACCAGTGGTCATTGCATGTGTGTTCTTTTCCAGAAACCACACATGGATCCACTAGTGGTCATTTCATGTGTGTTCTTTCCACAAACCACATATGGATCAACAACAGTCATGGCATGTGTGTTCTTTCAACAAACCACATGGATCAACCACTAGAGTCATTACATGTTTGTTCTTATACTAAAACCACAAACCAACACTAGAGTCATTTCATGTGTGTTCTTTTCCACAAACCACTCATGGATCCACTAGACTCATTGCATGTGTGTTATTTTCCACAAACAACTTATGGATCAAGCAGTGGTCATTGCATGTGTGTTCTTTTTTCACAAACCACATGTGGACCCACTAGAGTCATTGCTTGTGTGTTCTTATACTAAAACTATCACTAGAGTCATTGCATGTGTGTTCTATCCATAAACCACACATGGATCCACCAGTGGTCATTGCATGTGTGTTCTTTCCACAAACCACACATCGATCAACCACTAGAGTCATTGCATGTGTGTTCTTTCCACAAACCACATATGGATCAACTAGTGGTCATTGCATGTGTGTTCTTTTCCATAAACCACTTATGGATCCATTACAGTCATTGCATGTGTATTATTTCCATAAACTACACATGGATCAACCACTAGAGTCATTGCATGTGTGTTATTTCCACAAACCAGACATGGATCAACCACTAGAGTCATTCCATGTGTGTTATTTCGACAAACCACACATAGATCAACCACTAGAGTCATTGCATGTGTGTTCTTATACTAAAACCAACACTAGAGTCATTGCATTTGTGTTCTTTCCACAAACCACACATGGATCAACCAGTGGTTATTGCATGTGTTCTTTCCACAAACCACACATGGATCCACCACTAGAGTCATTGCATGTGTGTTCTTTCCACAAACCACACATGGATCAACCAGTGGTCATTGCATGTGTGTTTTTTCCACAAACCACACATGGATCAACCACTAGAGTCATTGCATGTGCGTTCTTTCCACAAACGACACATGGATCAACAATAGAGTCATTGCATGTGTGTTATTTCCACAAACCACACATGGGTCAACCACTAGAGTCGTTGCATGTGTGTTCTTTTCCACAAACCACACATGGATCAACCACTAGAGTCATTGCATGTGTGTTCTTATACTAAAACCAACACTAGAGTCATTGCATGTGTGTTCTTATACTAAAATCAACACTAGAGTCATTGCATGTGTGTTCTTCCACAAACCACACATGGATCAACCAATGGTCATTGCATGTGTGTTCTTTTCCACAAACCACACATGGATCCACTAGTGGTCATTGCATGTGTGTTCTTTCCACAAACCACATATGGATCAACCAGTCATTGCATGTGTGTTCTTTCCACAAACCACACATGGATCAACCACTAGAGTCATTGCATGTTTGTTCTTATACTAAAACCACAAACCAGCACTAGAGTCATTGCATGTGTGTTCTTTTCCACAAACCACTCATGGATCCACTAGACTCATTGCATGTGTGTTCTTTTCCACAAACAACTTATGGATCAACCAGTGGTCATTGCATGTGTGTTCTTTTTTCACAAACCACATGTGGACCCACTAGAGTCATTGCATGTGTGTTCTTTCCACAAACCACATGTGGACCCACTAGAGTCATTGCATGTGTGTTCTTATACTAAAACTAGCACTAGAGTCATTGCATGTGTGTTCTATCCATAAACCACAGATGGATCCACCACTGTCATTGCATGTGTGTTCTTTCCACAAACCACACATCGATCAACCACTAGAGTCATTGCATGTGTGTTCTTTCCACAAACCACATATGGATCAACTAGTGGTCATTGCATGTGTGTTCTTTTCCATAAACCACTTATGGATCCATTACAGTCATTGCATGTGTATTATTTCCACAAACCACACATGGATCAACCACTAGAGTCATTGCATGTGTGTTATTTCCACAAACCAGACATGGATCAACCACTAGAGTCATTGCATGTGTGTTATTTCCACAAACCACACATGGATAAACCACTAGAGTCATTGCATGTGTGTTCTTATACTAAAACCAACACTAGAGTCATTGCATGTGTGTTCTTTCCACAAACCACACATGGATCAACCAGTGGTCATTGCATGTGTGTTCTTTTCCACAAACCACACATGGATCCACCACTAGAGTCATTGCATGTGTGTTCTTATACTAAAACCAACAATAGAGTCATTGCATGTGTGTTCTTTCCACAAACCACACATGGATCAACCAGTGGTCATTGCATGTGTGTTCTTTTCCAGAAACCACACATGGATCCACTAGTGGTCATTTCATGTGTGTTCTTTCCACAAACCACATATGGATCAACCAGAGTCATTGCATGTGTGTTCTTTCCACAAACCACACATGGATCAACCACTAGAGTCATTACATGTTTGTTCTTATACTAAAACCACAAACCAACACTAGAGTCATTTCATGTGTGTTCTTTTCCACAAACCACTCATGGATCCACTAGACTCATTGCATGTGTGTTATTTTCCACAAACAACTTATGGATCAAACAGTGGTCATTGCATGTGTGTTCTTTTCACAAACCACATGTGGACCCAGTAGAGTCATTGCATGTGTGTTCTTATACTAAAACTATCACTAGAGTCATTGCATGTGTGTTCTATCCATAAACCACACATGGATCCACCACTGTCATTGCATGTGTGTTCTTTCCACAAACCACACATCGATCAACCACTAGAGTCATTGCATGTGTGTTCTTTCCACAAACCACATATGGATCAACTAGTGGTCATTGCATGTGTTCTTTTCCATAAACCACTTATGGATCCATTACAGTCATTGCATGTGTATTATTTCCATAAACTACACATGGATCAACCACTAGAGTCATTGCATGTGTGTTATTTCCACAAACCAGACATGGATCAACCACTAGAGTCATTCCATGTGTGTTATTTCGACAAACCACACATAGATCAACCACTAGAGTCATTGCATGTGTGTTCTTATACTAAAACCAACACTAGAGTCATTGCATTTGTGTTCTTTCCACAAACCACACATGGATCAACCAGTGGTCATTGCATGTGTGTTCTTTCCACAAACCACACATGGATCCACCACTAGAGTCATTGCATGTGTGTTCTTTCCACAAACCACATATGGATCAACCAGTGGTCATTGCATGTGTGTTATTTCCACAAACCACTCATGGATCAACCACTAGAGTCATTGCATGTGTGTTATTTCCACAAACCACACATGGATCATTCACTAGAGTCATTGCATGTGTGTTATTTCCACAAACCACACATGGATCAACCACTAGAGTCATTGCATGTGTGTTCTTTTCGACAAACCACACATGGATCAACCACTAGAGTCATTGCATGTGTGTTCTTATACTAAAACCAACACTAGAGTCATTGCATGTGTGTTCTTATACTAAAACCAACACTAGAGTCATTGCATGTGTGTTCTTTCCACAAACCACACATGGATCAACCAGTGGTCATTGCATGTGTGTTCTTTTCCACAAACCACACATGGATCCACAAGTGGTCATTGCATGTGTGTTCTTTCCACAAACCACATATGGATCAACCAGAGTCATTGCATGTGTGTTCTTTCCACAAACCACACATGGATCAACCACTAGAGTCATTGCATGTTTGTTCTTATACTAAAACCACAAACCATCACTAGAGTCATTGCATGTGTGTTCTTTTCCACAAACCACACATGGATCCACTAGACTCATTGCATGTGTGTTCTTTTCCACAAACAACTTATGGATCAACCAGTGGTCATTGCATGTGTGTTCTTTTCACAAACCACATGTGGACCCACTAGAGTCATTGCATGTGTGTTCTTTTCACAAACCACATGTGGACCCACTAGAGTCATTGCATGTGTGTTCTTATACTAAAACTAGCACTAGAGTCATTGCATGTGTGTTCTATCCACAAACCACACATGGATCCACCACTGTCATTGCATGTGTGTTCTTTCCACAAACCACACATGGATCAACCACTAGAGTCATTGCATGTGTGTTCTTTCCACAAACCACATATGGATCAACTAGTGGTCATTGCATGTGTGTTCTTTTCCATAAACCACTTATGGATCCATTACAGTCATTGCATGTGTATTATTTCCACAAACCACACATGGATCAACCACTAGAGTCATTGCATGTGTGTTATTTCCACAAACCAGACATGGATCAACCACTAGAGTCATTGCATGTGTGTTATTTCCACAAACCACACATGGATAAACCACTAGAGTCATTGCATGTGTGTTCTTATACTAAAACCAACACTAGAGTCATTGCATGTGTGTTCTTATCACAAACCACACATGGATCAACCAGTGGTCATTGCATGTGTGTTCTTTTCCACAAACCACACATGGATCCACCACTAGAGTCATTGCATGTGTGTTCTTATACTAAAACCAACAATAGAGTCATTGCATGTGTGTTCTTTCCACAAACCACACATGGATCAACCAGTGGTCATTGCATGTGTGTTCTTTTCCAGAAACCACACATGGATCCACTAGTGGTCATTTCATGTGTGTTCTTTCCACAAACCACATATGGATCAACCAGAGTCATTGCATGTGTGTTCTTTCCACAAACCACACATGGATCAACCACTAGAGTCATTACATGTTTGTTCTTATACTAAAACCACAAACCAACACTAGAGTCATTTCATGTGTGTTCTTTTCCACAAACCACTCATGGATCCACTAGACTCATTGCATGTGTGTTATTTTCCACAAACAACTTATGGATCAAGCAGTGGTCATTGCATGTGTGTTCTTTTTTCACAAACCACATGTGGACCCACTAGAGTCATTGCATGTGTGTTCTTATACTAAAACTAGCACTAGAGTCATTGCATGTGTGTTCTATCCATAAACCACACATGGATCCACCACTTTCATTGAATGTGTGTTCTTTCCACAAACCAGACATCGATCAACCACTAGAGTCATTGCATGTGTGTTCTTTCCACAAACCACATATGGATCAACTAGTGGTCATTGCATGTGTGTTCTTTTCCATAAACCACTTATGGATCCATTACAGTCATTGCATGTGTATTATTTCCATAAACTACACATGGATCAACCACTAGAGTCATTGCATGTGTGTTATTTCCACAAACCACACATGGATCAACCACTAGAGTCATTCCATGTGTGTTATTTCGACAAACCACACATAGATCAACCACTAGAGTCATTGCATGTGTGTTCTTATACTAAAACCAACACTAGAGTCATTGCATTTGTGTTCTTTCCACAAACCACACATGGATCAACCAGTGGTTATTGCATGTGTGTTCTTTTCCAGAAACCACACATGGATCCACCAGTGGTCATTGCATGTGTGTTCTTTCCACAAACCACATATGGATCAACCAGAGTCATTGCATGTGTGTTCTTTCCACAAACCACACATGGATCAACCACTAGAGTCATTGCATGTGTGTTATTTCCACAAACCACACATGGATCAACCACTAGAGTCATTGCATGTGTGTGTTATTTTCCACAAACAACACATGGATCCACCACTAGAGTCATTGCATGTGTGTTCTTATACTAAAACCAACAGTAGAGTCATTGCATGTGTGTTCTTTCCACAAACCACACATGGATCAACCAATGGTCATTGCATGTGTTCTTTTCCACAAACAACACATGGATCCACCAGTGGCCATTGCATGTGTGTTCTTTCCACAAACCACATATGGATCAACTAGAGTCATTGCATGTGTGTTCTTTCCACAAACCGCACATGGATCAACCACTAGAGTTATTACATGTTTGTTCTTATAGTAAAACCACAAACCAGCACTAGAGTCATTGCATGTGTGTCCTTTTCCACAAACCACTCATGGATCCACTAGACTCATTGCATGTGTGTTATTTTCCACAAACAACTTATGGATCAACCAGTGGTCATTGCATGTGTGTTCTTTTTTCACAAACCACATGTGGACCCACTAGAGTCATTGCATGTGTGTTCTTATACTAAAACTAGCACTAGAGTCATTGCATGTGTGTTCTATCCATAAACCACACATGGATCCACCACTGTCATTGCATGTGTGTTCTTTCCACAAACCACAGATGGATCAACCACTAGAGTTATTGCATGTGTGTTCTTTCCACAAACCACATATGGATCAACTAGTGGTCATTGCATGTGTGTTCTTTTCCATAAACCACTTATGGATCCATTACAGTCATTGCATGTGTATTATTTCCACAAACCACACATGGATCAACCACTAGAGTCATTGCATGTGTGTTATTTCCACAAACCAGACATGGATCAACCACTAGAGTCATTGCATGTGTGTTCTTTCCACAAACCACACATGGATCAACCAGTGGTCATTGCATGTGTGTTCTTTTCCACAAACCACACATGGATCCACCAGTGGTCATTGCATGTGTGTTCTTTCCACAAACCACATATGGATCAACCAGTCATTGCATGTGTGTTCTTTCCACAAACCACACATGGATCAACCACTAGAGTCATTGCATGTTTGTTCTTATACTAAAACCACAAACCATCACTAGAGTCATTGCATGTGTGTTCTTTTCCACAAACCACACATGGATCCACTAGACTCATTGCATGTGTGTTCTTTTCCACAAACAACTTATGGATCAACCAGTGGTCATTGCATGTGTGTTCTTTTCACAAACCACATGTGGACCCACTAGAGTCATTGCATGTGTGTTCTTTTCACAAACCACATGTGGACCCACTAGAGTCATTGCATGTGTGTTCTTATACTAAAACTAGCACTAGAGTCATTGCATGTGTGTTCTATGCACAAACCACACATGGATCCACCACTGTCATTGCATGTGTGTTCTTTCCACAAACCACATGGATCAACCACTAGAGTCATTGCATGTGTGTTCTTTCCACAAACCACATATGGATCAACTAGTGGTCATTGCATGTGTGTTCTTTTCCATAAACCACTTATGGATCCATTACAGTCATTGCATGTGTATTATTTCCACAAACCACACATGGATCAACCACTAGAGTCATTGCATGTGTGTTATTTCCACAAACCAGACATGGATCAACCACTAGAGTCATTGCATGTGTGTTATTTCCACAAACCACACATGGATAAACCACTAGAGTCATTGCATGTGTGTTCTTATACTAAAACCAACACTAGAGTCATTGCATGTGTGTTCTTTCCACAAACCACACATGGATCAACCAGTGGTCATTGCATGTGTGTTCTTTTCCACAAACCACACATGGATCCACCACTAGAGTCATTGCATGTGTGTTCTTATACTAAAACCAACAATAGAGTCATTGCATGTGTGTTCTTTCCACAAACCACACATGGATCAACCAGTGGTCATTGCATGTGTGTTCTTTTCTAGAAACCACACATGGATCCACTAGTGGTCATTGCATGTGTGTTCTTTCCACAAACCACATATGGATCAACCAGAGTCATTGCATGTGTGTTCTTTCCACAAACCACACATGGATCAACCACTAGAGTCATTACATGTTTGTTCTTATACTAAAACCACAAACCAACACTAGAGTCATTGCATGTGTGTTCTTTTCCCAAACCACTCACGGATCCACTAGACTCATTGCATGTGTGTTATTCTCCACAAACAACTTATGGATCAACCAGTGGTCATTGCATGTGTGTTCTTTTTTCACAAACCACATGTGGACCCACTAGAGTCATTGCATGTGTGTTCTTATACTAAAACTATCACTAGAGTCATTGCATGTGTGTTCTATCCATAAACCACACATGGATCCACCACTGTCATTGCATGTGTGTTCTTTCCACAAACCACACATCGATCAACCACTAGAGTCATTGCATGTGTGTTCTTTCCACAAACCACATATGGATCAACTAGTGGTCATTGCATGTGTGTTCTTTTCCATAAACCACTTATGGATCCATTACAGTCATTGCATGTGTATTATTTCCATAAACTACACATGGATCAACCACTAGAGTCATTGCATGTGTGTTATTTCCACAAACCAGACATGGATCAACCACTAGAGTCATTGCATGTGTGTTATTTCCACAAACCACACATGGATCAACCACAAGAGTCATTGCATGTGTGTTCTTATACTAAAACCAACACTAGAGTCATTGCATGTGTGTTCTTTCCACAAACCACACATGGATCAACCAGTGGTCATTGCATGTGTGTTCTTTTCCACAAACCACACATGGATCCACCAGTGGTCATTGCATGTGTGTTCTTTCCACAAACCACATATGGATCAACCAGAGTCATTGCATGTGTGTTCTTTCCACAAACCACACATGGATCAACCACTAGAGTCATTGCATGTGTGTTATTTCCACAAACCACACATGGATCAACCACTAGAGTCATTGCATGTGTGTGTTATTTTCAACAAACCACACATGGATCCACCACTAGAGTCATTGCATGTGTGTTCTTATACTAAAACCAACAGTAGAGTCATTGCATGTGTGTTCTTTCCACAAACCACACATGGATCAACCAATGGTCATTGCATGTGTGTTCTTTTGCACAAACAACACATGGATCCACCAGTGGCCATTGCATGTGTGTTCTTTCCACAAACCGCACATGGATCAACCACTAGAGTCATTACATGTTTGTTCTTATACTAAAACCACAAACCAGCACTAGAGTCATTGCATGTGTGTTCTTTTCCACAAACCACTCATGGATCCACTAGACTCATTGCATGTGTGTTATTTTCCACAAACAACTTATGGATCAACCAGTGGTCATTGCATGTGTGTTCTTTTTTCACAAACCACATGTGGACCCACTAGAGTCATTGCATGTGTGTTCTTATACTAAAACTAGCACTAGAGTCATTGCATGTGTGTTCTATCCATAAACCACACATGGATCCACCACTGTCATTGCATGTGTGTTCTTTCCACAAACCACACATCGATCAACCACTAGAGTCATTGCATGTGTGTTCTTTCCACAAACCACATATGGATCAACTAGTGGTCATTGCATGTGTGTTCTTTTCCATAAACCACTTATGGATCCATTACAGTCATTGCATGTGTATTATTTCCACAAACCACACATGGATCAACCACTAGAGTCATTGCATGTGTGTTATTTCCACAAACCAGACATGGATCAACCACTAGAGTCATTGCATGTGTGTTATTTCCACAAACCACACATGGATAAACCACTAGAGTCATTGCATGTGTGTTCTTATACTAAAACCAACACTAGAGTCATTGCATGTGTGTTCTTTCCACAAACCACACATGGATCAACCAGTGGTCATTGCATGTGTGTTCTTTCCACAAACCACACATGGATCCACCACTAGAGTCATTGCATGTGTGTTCTTATACTAAAACCAACAATAGAGTCATTGCATGTGTGTTCTTTCCACAAACCACACATGGATCAACCAGTGGTCATTGCATGTGTGTTCTTTTCCACAAACCACACATGGATCCACTAGTGGTCATTTCATGTGTGTTCTTTCCACAAACCACATATGGATCAACCAGAGTCATTGCATGTGTGTTCTTTCCACAAACCACACATGGATCAACCACTAGAGTCATTACATGTTTGTTCTTATACTAAAACCACAAACCAACACTAGAGTCATTTCATGTGTGTTCTTTTCCACAAACCACTCATGGATCCACTAGACTCATTGCATGTGTGTTATTTTCCACAAACAACTTATGGATCAAGCAGTGGTCATTGCATGTGTGTTCTTTTTTCACAAACCACATGTGGACCCACTAGAGTCATTGCATGTGTGTTCTTATACTAAAACTATCACTAGAGTCATTGCATGTGTGTTCTATCCATAAACCACACATGGATCCACCACTGTCATTGCATGTGTGTTCTTTCCACAAACCACACATCGATCAACCACTAGAGTCATTGCATGTGTGTTCTTTCCACAAACCACATATGGATCAACTAGTGGTCATTGCATGTGTGTTCTTTTCCATAAACCACTTATGGATCCATTACAGTCATTGCATGTGTATTATTTCCATAAACTACACATGGATCAACCACTAGAGTCATTGCATGTGTGTTATTTCCACAAACCAGACATGGATCAACCACTAGAGTCATTCCATGTGTGTTATTTCGACAAACCACACATAGATCAACCACTAGAGTCATTGCATGTGTGTTCTTATACTAAAACCAACACTAGAGTCATTGCATTTGTGTTCTTTCCACAAACCACACATGGATCAACCAGTGGTTATTGCATGTGTGTTCTTTCCAGAAACCACACATGGATCCACCAGTGGTCATTGCATGTGTGTTCTTTCCACAAACCACATATGGATCAACCAGAGTCATTGCATGTGTGTTCTTTCCACAAATCACACATGGATCAACCACTAGAGTCATTGCATGTGTGTTATTTCCACAAACCACACATGGATCAACCACTAGAGTCATTGCATGTGTGTGTTATTTTCCACAAACAACACATGGATCCACCACTAGAGTCATTGCATGTGTGTTCTTATACTAAAACCAACAGTAGAGTCATTGCATGTGTGTTCTTTCCACAAACCACACATGGATCAACCAATGGTCATTGCATGTGTGTTCTTTTCCACAAACAACACATGGATCCACCAGTGGCCATTGCATGTGTGTTCTTTCCACAAACCACATATGGATCAACTAGAGTCATTGCATGTGTGTTCTTTCCACAAACCACAGCTGGATCAACCACTAGAGTCATTACATGTTTGTTCTTATACTAAAACCACAAACCAGCACTAGAGTCATTGCATGTGTGTTCTTTTCCACAAACCACTCATGGATCCACTAGACTCATTGCATGTGTGTTATTTTCCACAAACAACTTATGGATCAAGCAGTGGTCATTGCATGTGTGTTCTTTTTTCACAAACCACATGTGGACCACTAGAGTCATTGCTTGTGTGTTCTTATACTAAAACTATCACTAGAGTCATTGCATGTGTGTTCTATCCATAAACCACACATGGATCCACCACTGTCATTGCATGTGTGTTCTTTCCACAAACCACACATCGATCAACCACTAGAGTCATTGCATGTGTGTTCTTTCCACAAACCACATCTGGATAAACTAGTGGTCATTGCATGTGTGTTATTTTCCATAAACCACTTATGGATCCATTACAGTCATTGCATGTGTATTATTTCCACAAACCACACATGGATCAACCACTAGAGTCATTGCATGTGTGTTATTTCCACAAACCAGACATGGATCAACCACTAGAGTCATTGCATGTGTGTTATTTCCACAAACCACATATGGATAAACTAGTGGTCATTGCATGTGTGTTATTTTCCATAAACCACTTATGGATCCATTACAGTCATTGCATGTGTGTTCTTTCCACAAACCACACATGGATCCACCAGTGGTCATTGCATGTGTGTTCTTTCCACAAACCACATATGGATCAACCAGAGTCATTGCATGTGTGTTCTTTCCACAAACCACACATGGATCAACCACTAGAGTCATTGCATGTTTGTTCTTATACTAAAACCACAAACCATCACTAGAGTCATTGCATGTGTGTTCTTTTCCACAAACCACACATGGATCCACTAGACTCATTGCATGTGTGTTCTTTTCCACAAACAACTTATGGATCAACAACTGGTCATTGCATGTGTGTTCTTTTCACAAACCACATGTGGACCCACTAGAGTCATTGCATGTGTGTTCTTATACTAAAACTAGCACTAGAGTCATTGCATGTGTGTTCTATCCATAAACCACACATGGATCCACCACTGTCATTGCGTGTGTGTTCTTTCCACAAACCACACATGGATCAACCACTAGAGTCATTGCATGTGTGGTCTTTCCACAAACCACATATGGATCAACCAGTGGTCATTGCATGAGTGTTCTTTTCCATAAACCACTTATGGATCCATTACAGTCATTGCATGTGTATTATTTCCACAAACTACACATGGATCAACCACTAGAGTCATTTCATGTGTGTTATTTCCACAAACCAAACATGGATCAACCACTAGAGTCATTGCATGTGTGTTAATTCCACGAACCACACATGGATCAACCACTAGAGTCATTGCATGTGTGTTCTTATACTAAAACCAACACTAGAGTCATTGCATGTGTGTTCTTATACTAAAACCAACACTAGAGTCATTGCATGTGTGTTCTTTCCACAAACCACACATGGATCAACCAGTGGTCATTGCATGTGTGTTCTTTTCCACATACCACACATGGATCCACCAGTGGTCATTGCATGTGTGTTCTTTCCACAAACCACATATGGATCAACCAGAGTCATTGCATGTGTGTTCTTTCCACAAACCACACATGGATCAACCACTAGAGTCATTGCATGTTTGTTCTGATAATAAAACCACAAACCATCACTAGAGTCATTGCATCTGTGTTCTTTTCCAAAAACCACACATGGATCCACTAGACTCATTGCATGTGTGTTCTTTTCCACAAACAACTTATGGATCAACCAGTGGTCATTGCATGTGTGTTCTTTTCACAAACCACATGTGGACCCACTAGAGTCATTGCATGTGTGTTCTTTTCACAAACCACATGTGGACCCACTAGAGTCATTGCATGTGTGTTCTTATACTAAAACTAGCACTAGAGTCATTGCATGTGTGTTCTATCTACAAAACACACATGGATCCAGCACTGTCATTGCATGTGTGTTCTTTCCACAAACCACACATCGATCAACCACTAGAGTCATTGCATGTGTGTTCTTTCCACAAACCACATATGGATCAACTAGTGGTCATTGCATGTGTGTTCTTTTCCATAAACCACTTATGGATCCATTACAGTCATTGCATGTGTATTATTTCCACAAACCACACATGGATCAACCACTAGAGTCATTGCATGTGTGTTATTTCCACAAACCAGACATGGATCAACCACTAGAGTCATTGCATGTGTGTTATTTCCACAAACCACACATGGATAAACCACTAGAGTCATTGCATGTGTGTTCTTATACTAAAACCAACACTAGAGTCATTGCATGTGTGTTCTTTCCACAAACCACACATGGATCAACCAGTGGTCATTGCATGTGTGTTCTTTTCCACAAACCACACATGGATCCACCACTAGAGTCATTGCATGTGTGTTCTTATACTAAAACCAACAATAGAGTCATTGCATGTGTGTTCTTTCCACAAACCACACATGGATCAACCAGTGGTCATTGCATGTGTGTTCTTTTCTAGAAACCACACATGGATCCACTAGTGGTCATTTCATGTGTGTTCTTTCCACAAACCACATATGGATCAACCAGAGTCATTGCATGTGTGTTCTTTCCACAAACCACACATGGATCAACCACTAGAGTCATTACATGTTTGTTCTTATACTAAAACCACAAACCAACACTAGAGTCATTTCATGTGTGTTCTTTTCCACAAACCACTCATGGATCCACTAGACTCATTGCATGTGTGTTATTTTCCACAAACAACTTATGGATCAAGCAGTGGTCATTGCATGTGTGTTCTTTTTTCACAAACCACATGTGGACCCACTAGAGTCATTGCATGTGTGTTCTTATACTAAAACTATCACTAGAGTCATTGCATGTGTGTTCTATCCATAAACCACACATGGATCCACCACTGTCATTGCATGTGTGTTCTTTCCACAAACCACACATCGATCAACCACTAGAGTCATTGCATGTGTGTTCTTTCCACAAACCACATATGGATCAACTAGTGGTCATTGCATGTGTGTTCTTTTCCATAAACCACTTATGGATCCATTACAGTCATTGCATGTGTATTATTTCCATAAACTACACATGGATCAACCACTAGAGTCATTGCATGTGTGTTATTTCCACAAACCAGACATGGATCAACCACTAGAGTCATTCCATGTGTGTTATTTCGACAAACCACACATAGATCAACCACTAGAGTCATTGCATGTGTGTTCTTATACTAAAACCAACACTAGAGTCATTGCATGTGTGTTCTTTCCACAAACCACACATGGATCAACCAGTGGTCATTGCATGTGTGTTCTTTTCCAGAAACCACACATGGATCCACCAGTGGTCATTGCATGTGTGTTCTTTCCACAAACCACATATGGATCAACCAGAGTCATTGCATGTGTGTTCTTTCCACAAACCACACATGGATCAACCACTAGAGTCATTGCATGTGTGTTATTTCCACAAACCACACATGGATCAACCACTAGAGTCATTGCATGTGTGTTATTTTCCACAAACCACACATGGATCCACCACTAGAGTCATTGCATGTGTGTTCTTATACTAAAACCAACACTAGAGTCATTGCATGTGTGTTCTTTCCACAAACCACACATGGATCAACCAATGGTCATTGCATGTGTGTTCTTTTCCACAAACAACACATGGATCCACCAGTGGCCATTGCATGTGTGTTCTTTCCACAAACCACATATGGATCAACTAGAGTCATTGCATGTGTGTTCTTTCCACAAACCGCACATGGATCAACCACTAGAGTTATTACATGTTTGTTCTTATAGTAAAACCACAAACCAGCACTAGAGTCATTGCATGTGTGTCCTTTTCCACAAACCACTCATGGATCCACTAGACTCATTGCATGTGTGTTATTTTCCACAAACAACTTATGGATCAACCAGTGGTCATTGCATGTGTGTTCTTTTTTCACAAACCACATGTGGACCCACTAGAGTCATTGCATGTGTGTTCTTATACTAAAACTAGCACTAGAGTCATTGCATGTGTGTTCTATCCATAAACCACACATGGATCCACCACTATCATTGCATGTGTGTTCTTTCCACAAACCACACATCGATCAACCACTAGAGTCATTGCATGTGTGTTCTTTCCACAAACCACATATGGATCAACTAGTGGTCATTGCATGTGTGTTCTTTTCCATAAACCACTTATGGATCCATTACAGTCATTGCATGTCTATTATTTCCACAAACCACACATGGATCAACCACTAGAGTCATTGCATGTGTGTTATTTCCACAAACCAGACATGGATCAACCACTAGAGTCATTGCATGTGTGTTATTTCCACAAACCACACATGGATAAACCACTAGAGTCATTGCATGTGTGTTCTTATACTAAAACCAACACTAGAGTCATTGCATGTGTGTTCTTTCCAGAAACCACACATGGATCAACCAGTGGTCATTGCATGTGTGTTCTTTTCCACAAACCACACATGGATCCACCACTAGAGTCATTGCATGTGTGTTCTTATACTAAAACCAACAATAGAGTCATTGCATGTGTGTTCTTTCCACAAACCACACATGGATCAACCAGTGGTCATTGCATGTGTGTTCTTTTCCAGAAACCACACATGGATCCAGTAGTGGTCATTTCATGTGTGTTCTTTCCACAAACCACATATGGATCAACCAGAGTCATTGCATGTGTGTTCTTTCCACAAACCACACATGGATCAACCACTAGAGTCATTACATGTTTGTTCTTATACTAAAACCACAAACCAACACTAGAGTCATTGCATGTGTGTTCTTTTCCACAAACCACTCATGGATCCACTAGACTCATTGCATGTGTGTTATTTTCCACAAACAACTTATGGATCAAGCAGTGGTCATTGCATGTGTGTTCTTTTTTCACAAACCACATGTGGACCCACTAGAGTCATTGCTTGTGTGTTCTTATACTAAAACTATCACTAGAGTCATTGCATGTGTGTTCTATCCATAAACCACACATGGATCCACCACTGTCATTGCATGTGTGTTCTTTCCACAAACCACACATCGATCAACCACTAGAGTCATTGCATGTGTGTTCTTTCCACAAACCACATATGGATCAACTAGTGGTCATTGCATGTGTGTTCTTTTCCATAAACCACTTATGGATCCATTACAGTCATTGCATGTGTATTATTTCCATAAACTACACATGGATCAACCACTAGAGTCATTGCATGTGTGTTATTTCCACAAACCAGACATGGATCAACCACTAGTCATTGCATGTGTGTTAATTCCACGAACCACACATGGATCAACCACTAGAGTCATTGCATGTGTGTTCTTATACTAAAACCAACACTAGAGTCATTGCATTTGTGTTCTTTCCACAAACCACACATGGATCAACCAGTGGTCATTGCATGTGTGTTCTTTTCCAGAAACCACACATGGATCCACCAGTGGTCATTGCATGTGTGTTCTTTCCACAAACCACATATGGATCAAGCAGAGTCATTGCATGTGTGTTCTTTCCACAAACCACACATGGATCAACCACTAGAGTCATTGCAAGTTTGTTCTTATACTACAACCACAAACCATCACTAGAGTCATTGCATGTGTGTTCTCTTCCACAAACCACACATGGATCCACTAGACTCATTGCATGTGTGTTCTTTTCCACAAACAACTTATGGATCAACCAGTGGCCATTGCATGTGTGTTCTTTTCACAAACCACATGTGGACCCACTAGAGTCATTGCATGTGTGTTCTTATACTAAAACTAGCACTAGAGTCATTGCATGTGTGTTCTATCCATAAACCACACATGGATCAACCAATGGTCATTGCATGTGTGTTCTTTTCCACAAACAACACATGGATCCACTAGTGGCCATTGCATGTGTGTTCTTTCCACAAACCACATATGGATCAACCAGAGTCATTGCATGTGTGTTCTTTCCACAAACCGCACATGGATCAACCACTAGAGTCATTACATGTTTGTTCTTATACTAAAACCACAAACCAGCACTAGAGTCATTGCATGTGTGTTCTTTTCCACAAACCACTCATGGATCCACTAGACTCATTGCATGTGTATTATTTTCCACAAACAACTTATGGATCAACCAGTGGTCATTGCATGTGTGTTCTTTTTTCACAAACCACATGTGGATCCACTAGAGTCATTGCATGTGTGTTCTTATACTAAAACTATCACTAGAGTCATTGCATGTGTGTTCTATCCATAAACCACACATGGATCCACCACTGTCATTGCATGTGTGTTCTTTCCACAAACCACACATCGATAAACCACTAGAGTCATTGCATGTGTGTTCTTTCCACAAACCACATCTGGATCAACTAGTGGTCATTGCATGTGTGTTCTTTTCCATAAACCACTTATGGATCCATTACAGTCATTGCATGTGTATTATTTCCACAAACCACACATGGATCAACCACTAGAGTCATTGCATGTGTGTTATTTCCACAAACCAGACATGGATCAACCACTAGAGTCATTGCATGTGTGTTATTTCCACAAACCACACATGGATAAACCACTAGAGTCATTGCATGTGTGTTCTTATACTAAAACCAACACTAGAGTCATTGCATGTGTGTTCTTTCCACAAACCACACATGGATCAACCAGTGGTCATTGCATGTGTGTTCTTTTCCACAAACCACACATGGATCCACCACTAGAGTCATTGCATGTGTGTTCTTATACTAAAACCAACAATAGAGTCATTGCATGTGTGTTCTTTCCACAAACCACACATGGATCAACCAGTGGTCATTGCATGTGTGTTCTTTTCCAGAAACCACACATGGATCCACTAGTGGTCATTGCATGTGTGTTCTTTCCACAAACCACATATGGATCAACCAGAGTCATTGCATGTGTGTTCTTTCCACAAACCACACATGGATCAACCACTAGAGTCATTACATGTTTGTTCTTATACTAAAACCACAAACCAGCACTAGAGTCATTGCATGTGTGTTCTTTTCCACAAACCACTCATGGATCCACTAGACTCATTGCATGTGTGTTATTTTCCACAAACAACTTATGGATCAACCAGTGGTCATTGCATGTGTGTTCTTTTTTCACAAACCACATGTGGACCCACTAGAGTCATTGCATGTGTGTTCTTATACTAAAACTATCACTAGAGTCATTGCATGTGTGTTCTATCCATAAACCACACATGGATCCACCACTGTCATTGCATGTGTGTTCTTTCCACAAACCACACATCGATCAACCACTAGAGTCATTGCATGTGTGTTCTTTCCACAAACCACATATGGATCAACTAGTGGTCATTGCATGTGTGTTCTTTTCCATAAACCACTTATGGATCCATTACAGTCATTGCATGTGTATTATTTCCACAAACCACACATGGATCAACCACTAGAGTCATTGCATGTGTGTTATTTCCACAAACCAGACATGGATCAACCACTAGAGTCATTGCATGTGTGTTATTTCCACAAACCACACATGGATAAACCACTAGAGTCATTGCATGTGTGTTCTTATACTAAAACCAACACTAGAGTCATTGCATGTGTGTTCTTTCCACAAACCACACATGGATCAACCAGTGGTCATTGCATGTGTGTTCTTTTCCACAAACCACACATGGATCCACCACTAGAGTCATTGCATGTGTGTTCTTATACTAAAACCAACAATAGAGTCATTGCATGTGTGTTCTTTCCACAAACCACACATGGATCAACCAGTGGTCATTGCATGTGTGTTCTTTTCCAGAAACCACACATGGATCCACTAGTGGTCATTGAATGTGTGTTCTTTCCACAAACCACATATGGATCAACCAGAGTCATTGCATGTGTGTTCTTTCCACAAACCACACATGGATCAACCACTAGAGTCATTACATGTTTGTTCTTATACTAAAACCACAAACCAACACTAGAGTCATTGCATGTGTGTTCTTTTCCACAAACCACTCATGGATCCACTAGACTCATTGCATGTGTGTTATTTTCCACAAACAACTTATGGATCAACCAGTGGTCATTGCATGTGTGTTCTTTTTTCACAAACCACATGTGGACCCACTAGAGTCATTGCATGTGTGTTCTTATACTAAAACTAGCACTAGAGTCATTGCATGTGTGTTCTATCCATAAACCACACATGGATCCACCACTGTCATTGCATGTGTGTTCTTTCCACAAACCACACATGGATCAACCACTAGAGTCATTGCATGTGTGTTCTTTCCACAAACCACATATGGATCAACTAGTGGTCATTGCATGTGTGTTCTTTTCCATAAACCACTTATGGATCCATTACAGTCATTGCATGTGTATTATTTCCACAAACTACACATGGATCAACCACTAGAGTCATTGCATGTGTGTTATTTCCACAACCCACATGGATCAACCACTAGAGTCATTGCATGTGTGTTATTTCCACAAACCACACATGGATCAACCACTAGAGTCATTGCATGTGTGTTCTTATACTAAAACCAACACTAGAGTCATTGCATGTGTGTTCTTTCCACAAACCACACATGGATCAACCAGTGGTCATTGCATGTGTGTTCTTTTCCAGAAACCACACATGGATCCACCAGTGGTCATTGCATGTGTGTTCTTTCCACAAACCGCATATGGATCAACCAGAGTCATTGCATGTGTGTTCTTTCCACAAACCACACATGGATCAACCACTAGAGTCATTGCAAGTTTGTTCTTATACTACAACCACAAACCATCACTAGAGTCATTGCATGTGTGTTCTCTTCCACAAACCACACATGGATCCACTAGACTCATTGCATGTGTGTTCTTTTCCACAAACAACTTATGGATCAACCAGTGGCCATTGCATGTGTGTTCTTTTCACAAACCACATGTGGACCCACTAGAGTCATTGCATGTGTGTTCTTATACTAAAACTAGCACTAGAGTCATTGCATGTGTGTTCTTTCCACAAACCACACATGGATCAACCAATGGTCATTGCATGTGTGTTCTTTTCCACAAACAACACATGGATCCACTAGTGGCCATTGCATGTGTGTTCTTTCCACAAACCACATATGGATCAACCAGAGTCATTGCATGTGTGTTCTTTCCACAAACCGCACATGGATCAACCACTAGAGTCATTACATGTTTGTTCTTATACTAAAACCACAAACCAGCACTAGAGTCATTGCATGTGTGTTCTTTTCCACAAACCACTCATGGATCCACTAGACTCATTGCATGTGTGTTATTTTCCACAAACAACTTATGGATCAACCAGTGGTCATTGCATGTGTGTTCTTTTTTCACAAACCACATGTGGACCCACTAGAGTCATTGCATGTGTGTTCTTATACTAAAACTATCACTAGAGTCATTGCATGTGTGTTCTATCCATAAACCACACATGGATCCACCACTGTCATTGCATGTGTGTTCTTTCCACAAACCACACATCGATCAACCACTAGAGTCATTGCATGTGTGTTCTTTCCACAAACCACATATGGATCAACTAGTGGTCATTGCATGTGTGTTCTTTTCCATAAACCACTTATGGATCCATTACAGTCATTTCATGATTATTATTTCCACAAACCACACATGGATCAACCACTAGAGTCATTGCATGTGTGTTATTTCCACAAACCAGACATGGATCAACCACTAGAGTCATTGCATGTGTGTTATTTCCACAAACCACACATGGATAAACCACTAGAGTCATTGCATGTGTGTTCTTATACTAAAACCAACACTAGAGTCATTGCATGTGTGTTCTTTCCACAAACCACACATGGATCAACCAGTGGTCATTGCATGTGTGTTCTTTTCCACAAACCACACATGGATCCACCACTAGAGTCATTGCATGTGTGTTCTTATACTAAAACCAACAATAGAGTCATTGCATGTGTGTTCTTTCCACAAACCACACATGGATCAACCAGTGGTCATTGCATGTGTGTTCTTTACCAGAAACCACACATGGATCCAACACTGGTCATTGCATGTGTGTTCTTTCCACAAACCACATATGGATCAACCAGAGTCATTGCATGTGTGTTCTTTCCACAAACCACACATGGATCAACCACTAGAGTCATTACATGTTTGTTCTTATACTAAAACCACAAACCAACACTAGAGTCATTGCATGTGTGTTCTTTTCCACAAACCACTCATGGATCCACTAGACTCATTGCATGTGTGTTATTTTCCACAAACAACTTATGGATCAACCAGTGGTCATTGCATGTGTGTTCTTTTTTCACAAACCACATGTGGACCCACTAGAGTCATTGCATGTGTGTTCTTATACTAAAACTAGCACTAGAGTCATTGCATGTGTGTTCTATCCATAAACCACACATGGATCCACCACTGTCATTGCATGTGTGTTCTTTCCACAAACCACACATCGATCAACCACTAGAGTCATTGCATGTGTGTTCTTTCCACAAACCACATAGGGATCAACTAGTGGTCATTGCATGTGTGTTCTTTTCCATAAACCACTTATGGCTCCATTACAGTCATTGCATGTGTTATTTCCACAAACCAGACATGGATCAGCCACTAGAGTCATTGCATGTGTGTTATTTCCACAAACCACACATGGATAAACCACTAGAGTCATTGCATGTGTGTTATTTCCAAAAACCACACATGTATCAACCACTAGAGTCATTGCATGTGTGTTCTTATACTAAAACCAACATTAGAGTCATTGCATGTGTGTTCTTTCCACAAACCACACATGGATCAACCAGTGGTCATTGCATGTGTGTTCTTTTCCACAAACCACACATGGATCCACCAGTGGTCATTGCATGTGTGTTCTTTCCACAAACCACATATGGATCAACCAGAGTCATTGCATGTGTGTTCTTTCCACAAACCACACATGGATCAACCAGTAGAGTCATTGCATGTGTTCTTTTCCACAAACCACACATGGATCCACTAGAGTCATTGCATGTGTGTTATTTCCACAAACCAGACATGGATCAACCACTAGAGTCATTGCATGTGTGTTATTTCCACAAACCACACATGGATCAACCACAAGAGTCATTGCATGTGTGTTCTTATACTAAAACCAACACTAGAGTCATTGCATGTGTGTTCTTTCCACAAACCACACATGGATCAACCAGTGGTCATTGCATGTGTGTTCTTTTCACAAACCACACATGGATCCACCACTGTCATTGCATATGTGTTCTTTCCACAAACCACATATGGATCAAGTAGTGGTCATTGCATGTGTGTTCTTTTCCATAAACCACTTATGGATCCATTACAGTCATTGCATGTGTGCTATTTCCACAAACCACATATGGATCAACCACTAGAGTCATTGCATGTGTGTTATTTCCACAAACCACACATGGATCAACCACTAGAGTCATTGCATGTGTGTGTTATTTTCCACAAACCACACATGGATCCACCACTAGAGTCATTGCATGTGTGTTCTTATACTAAAACCAACAGTAGAGTCATTGCATGTGTGTTCTTTCCACAAACCACACATGGATCAACCAATGGTCATTGCATGTGTGTTCTTTTCCACAAACAACACTTGGATCCACCAGTGGCCATTGCATGTGTGTTCTTTCCACAAACCACATATGGATCAACTAGAGTCATTGCATGTGTGTTCTTTCCACAAACCGCACATGGATCAACCACTAGAGTCATTACATGTTTGTTCTTATACTAAAACCACAAACCAGCACTAGAGTCATTGCATGTGTGTTCTTTTCCACAAACCACTCATGGATCCACTAGACTCATTGCATGTGTGTTATTTTCCACAAACAACTTATGGATCAACCAGTGCTCATTGCATGTGTGTTCTTTTTTCACAAACCACATGTCGACCCACTAGAGTCATTGCATGTGTGTTCTTGTACTAAAACTAGCACTAGAGTCATTGCATGTGTGTTCTATCCATAAACCACACATGGATCCACCACTTTCATTGAATGTGTGTTCTTTCCACAAACCAGACATCGATCAACCACTAGAGTCATTGCATGTGTGTTCTTTCCACAAACCACATATGGATCAACTAGTGGTCACTGCATGTGTGTTCTTTTCCATAAACCACTTATGGATCCATTACAGCCATTGCATGTGTATTATTTCCACAAACCACACATGGATCAACCACTAGATTCATTGCATGTGTGTTATTTCCACAAACCAGACATGGATCAACCACTAGAGTCATTGCATGTGTGTTATTTCCACAAACCACACATGGATAAACCACTAGAGTCATTGCATGTGTGTTCTTATACTAAAACCAACACTAGAGTCATTGCATGTGTGTTCTTTCCACAAACCACACATGGATCAACCAGTGGTCATTGCATGTGTGTTCTTTTCCACAAACCACACATGGATCCACCACTAGACTCATTGCATGTGTGTTCTTATACTAAAACCAACAATAGAGTCATTGCATGTGTGTTCTTTCCACAAACCACACATGGATCAACTCGTAGTCATTGCATGTGTGTTATTTTCCACAAACCACACATGGATCCACTAGTGGTCATTGCATGTGTGTTCTTTCCACAAACCACATATGGATCAACCAGTCATTGCATGTGTGTTCTTTCCACAAACCACACATGGATCAACCACTAGAGTCATTACATGTTTGTTCTTATACTAAAACCACAAACCAACACTAGAGTCATTGCATGTGTGTTCTTTTCCACAAACCACTCATGGATCCACTAGACTCATTGCATGTGTGTTATTTTCCACAAACAACTTATGGATCAAGCAGTGGTCATTGCATGTGTGTTCTTTTTTCACAAACCACATGTGGACCCACTAGAGTCATTGCATGTGTGTTCTTCTACTAAAACTAGCACTAGAGTCATTGCATGCGTGTTCTATCCATAAACCACACATGGATCCACCACTGTCATTGCATGTGTGTTCTTTCCACAAACCACACATCGATCAACCACTAGAGTCATTGCATGTGTGTTCTTTCCACAAACCACATATGGGTCAACTAGTGGTCATTGCATGTGTGTTCTTTTCCATAAACCACTTATGGATCCATTACAGTCATTGCATGTGTATTATTTCCACAAACTACACATGGATCAACCACTAGAGTCATTGCATGTGTGTTCTTTTCCACAAAACACACATGGATCAACCAGTGGTTATTGCATGTGTGTTCTTTTCCAGAAACCACACATGGATCCGCTAGTGGTCGTTGCATGTGTGTTCTTTCCACAAACCACACATGGATCCACCACTGGATTCATTGCATGTGTGTTCTTATACTAAAACCAACACTAGAGTCATTGCATGTGTGTTCTTTTCCACAACCAACTTATGGATCAACCAGTGGTTATTGCATGTGTGTTCTTTTCACAAACTACATGTGGACCCACTAGAGTCATTGCATGTGTGTTCTTATTCTAAAACTAGCACTAGAGTCATTGCATGTGTGTTCTATCCACAAACCACACATGGATCCACCAGTGGTCATTGCATGTGTGTTCTTTCCACAAACCACATATGGATCAACCAGAGTCATTGCATGTGTGTTCTTTCCACAAACCACACATGGATCAACCACTAGAGTCATGGCATGTTTGTTCTTATACTAAAACCACAAACCATCACTAGAGTCATTGCATGTGTGTTCTTTTCCACAAACCACACATGGATCCACTAGACTCATTGCATGTGTGTTCTTTTCCACAAACAACTTATGGATCAACCAGTGGTCATTGCATGTGTGTTCTTTTCACAAACCACATGTGGACCCACTAGAGTCATTGCATGTGTGTTCTTATACTAAAACTAGCACTAGAGTCATTGCATGTGTGTTCTATCCATAAACCACACATGGATCCACCACTGTCATTGCATGTGTGTTCTTTCCACAAACCACACATGGATCAACCAGTGGTCATTGCATGTGTGTTCTTTTCCACAAACCACACATGGATCCACTAGTGGTCATTGCATGTGTGTTCTTTCCACAAACCACATATGGATCAACCAGAGTCATTGCATGTGTGTTCTTTCCACAAACCACACATGGATCAACCACTAGAGTCATTGCATGTTTGTTCTTATAATAAAACCACAAACCATCACTAGAGTCATTGCATGTGTGTTCTTTTCCACAAACCACACATGGATCCACTAGACTCATTGCATGTGTGTTCTTTTCCACAAACAACTTATGGATCAACCAGTGGTCATTGCATGTGTGTTCTTTTCACAAACCACATGTGGACCCACTAGAGTCATTGCATGTGTGTTCTTTTCACAAACCACATGTGGACCCACTAGAGTCATTGCATGTGTGTTCTTATACTAAAACTAGCACTAGAGTCATTGCATGTGTGTTCTATGCACAAACCACACATGGATCCACCACTGTCATTGCATGTGTGTTCTTTCCACAAACCACACATGGATCAACCACTAGAGTTATTGCATGTGTGTTCTTTCCACAAACCACATATGGATCAACCAGAGGTCATTGCATGTGTGTTCTTTTCCATAAACCACTTATGGATCCATTACAGTCATTGCATGTGTGTTATTTCCACAAACCACATATGGATCAACCACTAGAGTCATTGCATGTGTGTTATTTCCACAAACCACACATGGATCAACCGCTAGAGTCATTGCATGTGTGTTATTTTCCATAAACCACACATGGATACATCACTAGAGTCATTGCATGTGTGTTCTTATACTAAAACCAACAGTAGAGTCATTGGATGTGTGTTCTTTCCACAAACCACACATGGATCAACTAGTGGTCCTTGCATGTGTGTTCTTTTCCACAAACCACACATGGATCCACCAGTGGTCATTGCATGTGTGTTCTTTCCACAAACCACATATGGATCAACCAGAGTCATTGCATGTGTGTTCTATGCACAAACCACACATGGATCCACCACTATCATTGCATGTGTGTTCTTTCCACAAACCACAGATGGATCAACCACTAGAGTTATTGCATGTGTGTTCTTTCCACAAACCACATATGGATCAACCAGTGGTCATTGCATGTGTGTTCTTTTCCATAAACCACTTATGGATCCATTACAGTCATTGCATGTGTGTTATTTACACAAACCACATATGGATCAACCACTAGAGTCATTGCATGTGTGTTATTTCCACAAACCACACATGCATCAACCGCTAGAGTCATTGCATGGGTGTTATTTTCCATAAACCACACATGGATACATCACTAGAGTCATTGCATGTGTGTTCTTATACTAAAACCAACAGTAGAGTCATTGCATGTGTGTTCTTTCCACAAACCACACATGGATCAACTAGTGGTCATTGCATGTGTGTTCTTTTCCACAAACCACACATGGATCCACCAGTGGTCATTGCATGTGTGTTCTTTCCACAAACCACATATGGATCAACCAGAGTCATTGCATGTGTGTTCTTTCCACAAACCACACATGGATCAACCACTAGAGTCATTGCATGTTTGTTCTTATACTAAACCACAAACCAGCACTATAGTCATTGCATGTGTGTTCTTTCCACAAACCACACATGGATCCACTAGACTCATTGCATGTGTGTTCTTTTCCACAAACAACTTATGGATCAACCAGTGGTCATTGCATGTGTGTTCTTTTCACAAACCACATGTGGACCCACTAGAGTCATTGCATGTGTGTTCTTATACTAAAACTAACACTAGAGTCATTGCATGTGTGTTCTATCCACAAACCACACATGGATCCACCAGTGTCATTGCATGTGTGTTCTTTCCACAAACCACACATGGATCAACCACTAGAGTCATTGCATGTGTGTTCTTTCCACAAACCACATATGGATCAACTAGTGGTCATTGCATGTGTGTTCTTTTCCATAAACCACTTATGGATCCATTACAGTCATTGCATGTGTGTTATTTCCACAAACCACACATGGATCAACCACTAGAGTCATTGCATGTGTGTTATTTCCACAAACCACACATGGATCAACCACTAGAGTCATTGCATGTGTGTGTTCTTTTCCACAAACCACACATGGATCCACCACTAGAGTCATTGCATGTGTGTTCTTATACTAAAACCAACACTAGAGTCATTGCATGTGTGTTCTTTCCACAAACCACACATGGATCAACCAGTGGTCATTGCATGTGTGTTCTTTTCCACAAACCACACATGGATCCACCACTGTCATTGCATGTGTGTTCTTTCCACAAACCACATATGGATCAACCAGTGGTCATTGCATGTGTGTTCTTTTCCATAAACCACTTATGGATCCATTACAGTCATTGCATGTGTGTTATTTACACAAACCACATATGGATCAACCACTAGAGTCATTGCATGTGTGTTATTTCCACAAACCACACATGCATCAACCGCTAGAGTCATTGCATGGGTGTTATTTTCCATAAACCACACATGGATACATCACTAGAGTCATTGCATGTGTGTTCTTATACTAAAACCAACAGTAGAGTCATTGCATGTGTGTTCTTTCCACAAACCACACATGGATCAACTAGTGGTCATTGCATGTGTGTTCTTTTCCACAAACCACACATGGATCCACCAGTGGTCATTGCATGTGTGTTCTTTCCACAAACCACATATGGATCAACCAGAGTCATTGCATGTGTGTTCTTTCCACAAACCACACATGGATCAACCACTAGAGTCTTTACATGTTTGTTCTTATACTAAACCACAAACCAGCACTAGAGTCATTACATGTGCGTTGTTTTCCACAAACCACACATGGATCCACTAGACTCATTGCATGTGTGTTCTTTTCCACAGACAACTTCTGGATCAACCGGTGGTCATTGCATGTGTGTTCTTTTCACAAACAATATGTGGACCCACTAGAGTCATTGCATCTGTGTTCTTATACTAAAACTAACACTAGAATCATTGCATGTGTGTTCTATCCACAAACCACACATGGATCCACGAGTGTCATTGCATGTGTGTTCTTTCCACAAAACACACATGGATCAACCACTAGAGTCATTGCATGTGTGTTCTTTCCACAAACCACATATGGATCAACTAGTCGTCATTACATGTGTGTTCTTTTCCATAAACCACTTATGGATCCATTACAGTCATTGCATGTGTGCTATTTTCACAAACCACACATGGATCAACCACTAGAGTCATTGCATGTGTGTTATTTCCATAAACCACACATGGATCAACCACTAGAGTCAGTGCATGTGTGTGTTCTTTTCCACAAACCACACATGGATCCACCACTAGAGTCATTGCATGTGTGTTCTTATACTAAAACCAACAGTAGAGTGATTGCATGTGTGTTCTTTCCACAAACCACACATGGATCAACCAGTGGTCATTGCATGTGTGTTCTTTTCCACAAACCACACATGGATCCACCAGTGGTCATTGCATGTGTGTTCTTTTCCACAAACCACACATGGATCCACCAGTGGTCATTGGATGTGTGTTCTTTTCCACAAACCAAACATGGATCCACCAGTGGTCATTGCATGTGTGTTCTTTCCACAAACCACATATGGATCAACCAGAGTCATTGCATGTGTGTTCTTTCCACAAACCACACATGGATCAACCACTAGAGTCATTGCATGTTTGTTCTTATACTAAAACCACAAACCATCACTAGAGTCATTGCATGTGTGTTCTTTTCCACAAACCACACATGGATCCACTAGACTCATTGCAAGTGTGTTCTGTTCCACAAACAATTTATGGATCAACCAGTGGTCATTGCATGTGTGTTCTTTTCACAAACCACATGTGGACCCACTAGAGTCATTGCATGTGTGTTCTTATACTAAAACTAGCACTAGAGTCATTGCATGTGTGTTTTATCCATAAACCACACATGGATCCACCACTGTCATTGCGTGTGTGTTCTTTCCACAAACCACACATGGATCAACCACTAGAGTCATTGCATGTGTGTTCTTTCCACAAACCACATATGGATCAACCAGTGGTCATTGCATGAGTGTTCTTTTCCATAAACCACTTATGGATCCATTACAGTCATTGCATGTGTGTTATTTCCACAAATCACACATGGATCAACGACTAGAGTCATTGCATGTGTGTTATTTCCACAAACCAAACATGGATCAACCACTAGTCATTGCATGTGTGTTAATTCCACGAACCACACATGGATCAACCACTAGAGTCATTGCATGTGTGTTCTTATACTAAAACCAACACTAGAGTCATTGCATGTGTGTTCTTTCCACAAACCACACATGGATCAACCAGTGGTCATTGCATGTGCGTTCTTTTCCACAAACCACACATGGATCCACAATTGGTCATTGCATGTGTGTTCTTTCCACAAACCACATATGGATCAAACAGAGTCATTGCTTGTGTGTTCTTTCCACGAACCACACATGGATCAACCACTAGAGTCATTGCATGTTTGTTCTGATAATAAAACCACAAACCATCACTAGAGACATTGCATGTGTGTTCTTTTCCACAAACCACACATGGATCCACTAGACTCATTGCATGTGTGTTCTTTTCCACAAACAACTTATGGATAAACCAGTGGTCATTGCATGTGTGTTCTTTTCACAAACCACATGTGGACCCACTAGAGTCATTGCATGTGTGTTCTTTTCACAAACCACATGTGGACCCACTAGAGTCATTGCATGAGTGTTCTTATACTAAAACTAGCACTAGAGTCATTGCATGTGTGTTCTATGCACAAACCACACATGGATCCACCACTGTCATTGCATGTGTGTTCTTTCCACAAACCACAGATGGATCAACCACTAGAGTTCTTGCATGTGTGTCCTTTCCACAAACCACATATGGATCAACCAGTGGTTATTGCATGTGTGTTCTTTTCCATAAACCACTTATGGATCCATTACATTCATTGCGTGTGTGTTATTTCCACAAACCACATATGGATCAACTACTAGAGTCATTGCATGTCTGTTATTTCCAGAAACCACACATGGATCAACCACTAGAGTCATTGCATGTGTGTTATTTTCCATAAACCACACATGGATACATCACTAGAGTCATTGCATGTCTGTTCTTATACTAAAACCAATAGTAGAGTCATTGCATGTGTGTTCTTTCCACAAACCACACATGGATCAACTAGTGGTCATTGCATGTGTGTTCTTTTCCACAAACCACACATGGATCCACCAGTGGTCATTGCATGTGTGTTCTTTCCACAAACCACATATGGATCAACCAGAGTCATTGCATGTGTGTTCTTTCCACAAACCACACATGGATCAAGCACTAGAGTCATTGCATGTTTGTTCTTATATTAAAACCACAAACCATCACTAGAGTCATTGCATGTGTGTTCTTTTCCATAAACCACACATGGATCCACTAGACTCATTGCATGTGTGTTCTTTTCCACAAACAACTTATGGATCAACCAGTGGTCATTGCATGTGTGTTCTTTTCACAAACCACATGTGGACCCACTAGAGTCATTGCATGTGTGTTCTTATACTAAAACTAGCACTAGAGTCATTGCATGTGTGTTCTATCCACAAACCACACATGGATCCACCAGTGTCATTGCATGTGTGTTCTTTCCACAAACCACACATGGATCAACCACTAGAGTCATTGCATGTGTGTTCTTTCCACAAACCACATATGGATCAACTAGTGGTCATTGCATGTGTGTTCTTTTCCATAAACCACTTATGGATCCATTACAGTCATTGCATGTGTGTTATTTCCACAAACCACACATGGATCAACCACTAGAGTCATTGCATGTGTGTTATTTCCACAAACCACACATGGATCAACCACTAGAGTCATTGCATGTGTGTGTTCTTTCCCACAAACCACACATGGATCCACCACTAGAGTCATTGCATGTGTGTTCTTATACTAAAACCAACACTAGAGTCATTGCATGTGTGTTCTTTCCACAAACCACACATGGATCAACCAGTGGTCATTGCATGTGTGTTCTTTTCCACAAACCACATGGATCCACCAGTGGTCATTGCATGTGTGTTCTTTCCACAAACCACACATGGATCCACCAGTGGTCATTGCATGTGTGTTCTTTTCCACAAACCACACATGGATCCACCAGTGGTCATTGCATGTGTGTTCTTTCCACAAACCACATATGGATCAACCAGAGTCATTGCATGTGTGTTCTTTCCACAAACCACACATGGATCAACCACTAGAGTCATTGCATGTTTGTTCTTATACTAAAACCACAAACCATCACTAGAGTCATTGCATGTGTGTTCTTTTCCACAAACCACACATGGATCCACTAGACTCATTGCATGTGTTCTTTTCCACAAACAACTTATGGATCAACCAGTGGTCATTGCATGTGTGTTCTTTTCACAAACCACATGTGGACCCACTAGAGTCATTGCATGTGTGTTCTTATACTAAAACTAGCACTAGAGTCATTGCATGTGTGTTCTATCCATAAACCACACATGGATCCACCACTGTCATTGCATGTGTGTTCTTTCCACAAACCACACATGGATCAACCACTAGAGTCATTGCATGTGTGTTCTTTCCACAAACCACATATGGATCAACCAGTGGTCATTGCATGTGTGTTCTTTTCCATAAACCACTTATGGATCCATTACAGTCATTGCATGTGTGTTATTTCCACAAACCACACATGGATCAACCACTAGAGTCATTGCATGTGTGTTATTTCCACAAACCAAACATGGATCAACCACTAGAGTCATTGCATGTGTGTTATTTCCATAAACCACACATGGATCAACCACTAGAGTCATTGCATGTGTGTTCTTATACTAAAACCAACACTAGAGTCATTGCATGTGTGTTCTTTCCACAAACCACACATGGATCAACCAGTGGTCATTGCATGTGTGTTCTTTTCCACAAACCACACATGGATCCACCAGTGGTCATTGCATGTGTGTTCTTTCCACAAACCACATATGGATCAACCAGAGTCATTGCATGTGTGTTCTTTCACAAACCACACATGGATCAACCACTAGAGTCATTGCATGTTTGTTCTTATAATAAAACCACAAACCATCACTAGAGTCATTGCATGTGTGTTCTTTTCCACAAACCACACATGGATCCACTAGACTCATTGCATGTGTGTTCTTTTCACAAACAACTTATGGATCAACCAGTGGTCATTGCATGTGTGTTCTTTTCACAAACCACATGTGGACCCACTAGAGTCATTGCATGTGTGTTCTTTTCACAAACCACATGTGGACCCACTAGAGTCATTGCATGTGTGTTCTTATACTAAAACTAGCACTAGAGTCATTGCATGTGTGTTCTATCCACAAACCACACATGGATCCACCACTGTCATTGCATGTGTGTTCTTTCCACAAACCACACATGGATCCACTAGACTCATTGCAAGTGTGTTCTGTTCCACAAACAATTTATGGATCAACCAGTGGTCATTGCATGTGTGTTCTTTTCACAAACCACATGTGGACCCACTAGAGTCATTGCATGTGTGTTCTTATACTAAAACTAGCACTAGAGTCATTGCATGTGTGTTCTATCCATAAACCACACATGGATCCACCACTGTCATTGCATGTGTGTTCTTTCCACAAACCACACATGGATCAACCACTAGAGTCATTGCATGTGTGTTCTTTCCACAAACCACATATGGATCAACCAGTGGTCATTGCATGTGTGTTCTTTTCCATAAACCACTTATGGATCCATTACAGTCATTGCATGTGTGTTATTTCCACAAACCACACATGGATCAACCACTAGAGTCATTGCATGTGTGTTATTTCCACAAACCACACATGGATCAACCACTAGAGTCATTGCATGTGTGTTCTTTCCACAAACCACACATGGATCAACCACTAGAGTCATTGCATGTGTGTTCTTATACTAAAACCAACACTAGAGTCATTGCATGTGTGTTCTTTCCACAAACCACACATGGATCAACCAGTGGTCATTGCATGTGTGTTCTTTTCCACAAACCACACATGGATCCACAAGTGGTCATTGCATGTGTGTTCTTTCCACAAACCACATATGGATCAACCAGAGTCATTGCATGTGTGTTCTTTCCACAAACCACACATGGATCAACCACTAGAGTCATTGCATGTTTGTTCTTATAATAAAACCACAAACCATCACTAGAGTCATTGCATGTGTGTTCTTTTCCACAAACCACACATGGATCCACTAGACTCATTGCATGTGTGTTCTTTTCCACAAACAACTTATGGATCAACCAGTGGTCATTGCATGTGTGTTCTTTTCACAAACCACATGTGGACCCACTAGAGTCATTGCATGTGTGTTCTTTTCACAAACCACATATGGACCCACTAGAGTCATTGCATGTGTGTTCTTATACTAAAACTAGCACTAGAGTCATTGCATGTGTGTTCTATGTACAAACCACACATGGATCCACCACTGTCATTGCATGTGTGTTCTTTCCACAAACCACACATGGATCAACCACTAGAGTTATTGCATGTGTGTTCTTTCCACAAACCACATATGGATCAACCAGTGGTCATTGCATGTGTGTTCTTTTCCATAAACCACTTATGGATCCATTACAGTCATTGCATGTGTGTTATTTCCACAAACCACATATGGATCAACCACTAGAGTCATTGCATGTGTGTTATTTCCACAAACCACACATGGATCAACCACTAGAGTCATTGCATGTGTGTTATTTTCCATAAACCACACATGGATACATCACTAGAGTCATTGCATGTGTGTTCTTATACTAAAACCAACAGTAGAGTCATTGCATGTGTGTTCTTTCCACAAACCACACATGGATCAACTAGTGGTCATTGCATGTGTGTTCTTTTCCACAAACCACACATGGATCCACCAGTGGTCATTGCATGTGTGTTCTTTCCACAAACCACATATGGATCAACCAGAGTCATTGCATGTGTGTTCTTTCCACAAACCACACATGGATCAACCACTAGAGTCTTTGCATGTTTGTTCTTATACTAAACCACAAACCAGCACTAGAGTCATTGCATATGCGTTGTTTTCCACAAACCACACATGGATCCACTAGACTCATTGCATGTGTGTTCTTTTCCACAAACAACTTCTGGATCAACCAGTGGTCATTGCATGTGTGTTCTTTTCACAAACTACATGTGGACCCACTAGAGTCATTGCATCTGTGTTCTTATACTAAAACTAACACTAGAATCATTGCATGTGTGTTCTATCCACAAACCACACATGGATCCACCAGTGTCATTGCATGTGTGTTCTTTCCACAAACCACACATGGATCAACCACTAGAGTCATTGCATGTGTGTTCTTTCCACAAACCACATATGGATCAACTAGTGGTCATTACGTGTGTGTTCTTTTCCATAAACCACTTATGGATCCATTACAGTCATTGCATGTGTGTTATTTTCACAAACCACACATGGATCAACCACTAGAGTCATTGCATGTGTGTTATTTCCACAAACCACACATGGATCACCCACTAGAGTCATTGCATGTGTGTGTTCTTTTCCACAAACCACACATGGATCCACCACTAGAGTCATTGCATGTGTGTTCTTATACTAAAACCAATAGTAGAGTGATTGCATGTGTGTTCTTTCCACAAACCACACATGGATCAACCAGTGGTCATGGCATGTGTGTTCTTTTCCACAAACCACACATGGATCCACCAGTGGTCATTGCATGTGTGTTCTTTTCCACAAACCACACATGGATCCACCAGTGGTCATTGGATGTTTGTTCTTTTCCACAAACCACACATGGATCCACCAGTGGTAATTGCATGTGTGTTCTTTCCACAAACCACATATGGATTAACCAGAGTCATTGCATGTGTGTTCTTTCCACAAACCACACATGGATCAACCACTAGAGTCATTGCATGTTTGTTCTTATACTAAAACCACAAACCATCTCTAGAGTCATTGCATGTGTGTTCTTTTCCACAAACCACACATGGATCCACTAGACTCATTGCATGTGTGTTCAGTTCCAGAAACAACTTATGGATCAACCAGTGGTCATTGCATGTGTGTTCTTTTCACAAACCACATGTGGACCCACTAGAGTCATTGCATGTGTGTTCTTATACTAAAACTAGCACTAGAGTCATTGCATGTGTGTTCTATCCATAAACCACACATGGATCCACCACTGTCATTGCGTGTGTGTTCTTTCCACAAACCACACATGGATCAACCACTAGAGTCATTGCATGTGTGTTCTTTCCACAAACCACATATGGATCAACCAGTGGTCATTGCATGAGTGTTCTTTTCCATAAACCACTTATGGATCCATTACAGTCATTGCATGTGTATTATTTCCACAAATCACACATGGATCAACGACTAGAGTCATTGCATGTGTGTTATTTCCACAAACCAAACATGGATCAACCACTAGTCATTGCATGTGTGTTAATTCCACGAACCACACATGGATCAACCACTAGAGTCATTGCATGTGTGTTCTTATACTAAAACCAACACTAGAGTCATTGCATGTGTGTTCTTTCCACAAACCACACATGGATCAACCAGTGGTCATTGCATGTGTGTTCTTTTCCACAAACCACACATGGATCCACAAGTGGTCATTGCATGTGTGTTCTTTCCACAAACCACATATGGATCAACCAGAGTCATTGCTTGTGTGTTCTTTCCACAAACCACACATGCATCAACCACTAGAGTCATTGCATGTTTGTTCTGATAATAAAACCACAAACCATCACTAGAGTCATTGCATGTGTGTTCTTTTCCACAAACCACAGATGGATCCACTACACTCATTGCATGTGTGTTCTTTTCCACAAACAACTTATGGATCAACCAGTGGTCATTACATGTGTGTTCTTTTCACAAACCACATGTGGACCCACTAGAGTCATTGCATGTGTGTTCTTTTCACAAACCACATGTGGACCCACTAGATTCATTGCATGTGTGTTCTTATACTAAAACTAGCACTAGAGTCATTGCATGTGTGTTCTATGCACAAACCACACATGGATCCACCACTGTCATTGCATGTGTGTTCTTTCCACAAACCACAGATGGATCAACCACTAGAGTTATTGCATGTGTGTTCTTTCCACAAACCACATATGGATCAACCAGTGGTCATTGCATGTGTGTTCTTTTCCATAAACCACTTATGGATCCATTACAGTCATTGCATGTGTGTTATTTCCACAAACCACATATGGATCAACCACTAGAGTCATTGCATGTGTGTTATTTCTAGAAACCACACATGGATCAACCACTAGAGTCATTGCATGTGTGTTATTTTCCATAAACCACACATGGATACATCACTAGAGTCATTGCATGTGTGTTCTTATACTAAAACCAACAGTAGAGTCATTGCATGTGTGTTCTTTCCACAAACACCACATGGATCAACTAGTGGTCATTGCATGTGTGTTCTTTTCCACAAACCACACATGGATCCACCAGTGGTCATTGCATGTGTGTTCTTTCCACAAACCACATATGGATCAACCAGAGTCATTGCATGTGTGTTCTTTCCACAAACCACACATGGATCAACCACTAGAGTCTTTACATGTTTGTTCTTATACTAAACCACAAACCAGCACTAGAGTCATTGCATGTGCGTTGTTTTCCACAAACCACACATGGATCCACTAGACTCATTGCATGTGTGTTCTTTTCCACAAACAACTTCTGGATCAACCAGTGGTCATTGCATGTGTGTTCTTTTCACAAACTACATGTGGACCCACTAGAGTCATTGCATCTGTGTTCTTATACTAAAACTAACACTAAATCATTGCATGTGTGTTCTATCCACAAACCACACATGGATCCACCAGTGTCATTGCATGTGTGTTCTTTCCACAAACCACACATGGATCAACCACTAGAGTCATTGCATGTGTGTTCTTTCCACAAACCACATATGGATCAACTAGTGGTCATTACATGTGTGTTCTTTTCCATAAACCACTTATGGATCCATTACAGTCATTGCATGTGTGTTATTTTCACAAACCACACATGGATCAACCACTAGAGTCATTGCATGTGTGTTATTTCCACAAACCACACATGGATCAACCACTAGAGTCATTGCATGTGTGTGTTCTTTTCCACAAACCACACATGGATCCACCACTAGAGTCATTGCATGTGTGTTCTTATACTAAAACCAACAGTAGAGTGATTGCATGTGTGTTCTTTCCACAAACCACACATGGATCAACCAGTGGTCATTGCATGTGTGTTCTTTTCCACAAACCACACATGGATCCACCAGTGGTCATTGCATGTGTGTTCTTTTCCACAAACCACACATGGATCCACCAGTGGTCATTGGATGTGTGTTCTTTTCCACAAACCACACATGGATCCACCAGTGGTCATTGCATGTGTGTTCTTTCCACAAACCACATATGGATCAACCAGAGTCATTGCATGTGTGTTCTTTCCACAAACCACACATGGATCAACCACTAGAGTCATTGCATGTTTGTTCTTATACTAAAACCACAAACCATCTCTAGAGTCATTGCATGTGTGTTCTTTTCCACAAACCACACATGGATCCACTAGACTCATTGCATGTGTGTTCTTTTCCACAAACAACTTATGGATCAACCAGTGGTCATTGCATGTGTGTTCTTTTCACAAACCACATGTGGACCCACTAGAGTCATTGCATGTGTGTTCTTATACTAAAACTAGCACTAGAGTCATTGCATGTGTGTTCTATGCACAAACCACACATGGATCAACCACTAGAGTCATTGCATGTGTGTTCTTTCCACAAACCACATATGGATCAACCAGTGGTCATTGCATGAGTGTTCTTTTCCATAAACCACTTATGGATCCATTACAGTCATTGCATGTGTATTATTTCCACAAATCACACATGGATCAACGACTAGAGTCATTGCATGTGTGTTATTTCCACAAACCAAACATGGATCAACCACTAGTCATTGCATGTGTGTTAATTCCACGAACCACACATGGATCAACCACTAGAGTCATTGCATGTGTGTTCTTATACTAAAACCAACACTAGAGTCATTGCATGTGTGTTCTTTCCTCAAACCACACATGGATCAACCAGTGGTCATTGCATGTGTGTTCTTTTCCACAAACCACACATGGATCCACAAGTGGTCATGCCATGTGTTTTCTTTCCACAAACCACATATGGATCAACCAGAGTCATTGCTTGTGTGTTCTTTCCACAAACCACACATGCATCAACCACTAGAGTCATTGCATGTTTGTTCTGATAATAAAACCACAAACCATCACTAGAGTCATTGCATGTGTGTTCTTTTCCACAAACCACAGATGGATCCACTACACTCATTGCATGTGTGTTCTTTTCCACAAACAACTTATGGATCAACCAGTGGTCATTACATGTGTGTTCTTTTCACAAACCACATGTGGACCCACTAGAGTCATTGCATGTGTGTTCTTTTCACAAACCACATGTGGACCCACTAGATTCATTGCATGTGTGTTCTTATACTAAAACTAGCACTAGAGTCATTGCATGTGTGTTCTATGCACAAACCACACATGGATCCACCACTGTCATTGCATGTGTGTTCTTTCCACAAACCACAGATGGATCAACCACTAGAGTTATTGCATGTGTGTCCTTTCCACAAACCACATATGGATCAACCAGTGGTCATTGCATGTGTGTTCTTTTCCATAAACCACTTATGGATCCATTACAGTCATTGCATGTGTGTTATTTCCACAAACCACATATGGATCAACCACTAGAGTCATTGCATGTGTGTTGTTTCTAGAAACCACACATGGATCAACCACTAGAGTCATTGCATGTGTGTTATTTTCCATAAACCACACATGGATACATCACTAGAGTCATTGCATGTGTGTTCTTATACTAAAACCAACAGTAGAGTCATTGCATGTGTGTTCTTTCCACAAACCACACATGGATCAACTAGTGGTCATTGCATGTGTGTTCTTTTCCACAAACCACACATGGATCCACCAGTGGTCATTGCATGTGTGTTCTTTCCACAAACGACATATGGATCAACCAGAGCCATTGCATGTGTGTTCTTTCCACAAACCACACATGGATCAACCACTAGAGTCTTTACATGTTTGTTCTTATACTAAACCACAAACCAGCACTAGAGTCATTGCATGTGCGTTGTTTTCCACAAACCACACATGGATCCACTAGACTCATTGCATGTGTGTTCTTTTCCACAAACAACTTCTGGATCAACCAGTGGTCATTGCATGTGTGTTCATTTCACAAACTACATGTGGACCCACTAGAGTCATTGCATCTGTGTTCTTATACTAAAACTAACACTAGAATCATTGCATGTGTGTTCTATCCACAAACCACACATGGATCCACCAGTGTCATTGCATGTGTGTTCTTTCCACAAACCACACATGGATCAACCACTAGAGTCATTACATGTGTGTTCTTTCCACAAACCACATATGGATCAACCAGTGGTCATTACATGTGTGTTCTTTTCCATAAACCACTTATGGATCCATTACAGTCATTGCATGTGTGTTATTTCCACAAACCCCACATGGATCAACCACTAGAGTCATTGCATGTGTGTGTTCTTTTCCACAAACCACACATGGATCCACCACTAGAGTCATTGCATGTGTGTTATTTCCACAAACCACACAGGGATCAACCACTAGAGTCATTGCATGTGTGTTATTTTCCATAAACCACACATGGATACATCACTAGAGTCATTGCATGTGTGTTCTTATACTAAAACCAACAGTAGAGTCATTGCATGTGTGTTCTTTCCACAAACCACACATGGATCAACTAGTGGTCATTGCATGTGTGTTCTTTTCCACAAACCACACATGCATCCACCAGTGGTCATTGCATGTGTGTTCTTTCCACAAACCACATATGGATCAACCAGAGTCATTGCATGTGTGTTCTTTCCACAAAACACACATGGATCAACCACTAGAGTCGTTACATGTTTGTTCTTATACTAAACCACAAACCAGCACTAGAGTCATTGCATGTGCGTTGTTTTCCACAAACCACACATGGATCCACTAGACTAATTGCATGTGTGTTCTTTTCCACAAACAACTTCTGGATCAACCAGTGGTCATTGCATGTGTGTTCTTTTCACAAACTACATGTGGACCCACTAGAGTCATTGCATCTGTGTTCTTATACTAAAACTAACACTAGAATCATTGCATGTGTGTTCTATCCACAAACCACACATGGTTCCACCAGTGTCATTGCATGTGTGTTCTTTCCACAAACCACACATGGATCAACCACTAGAGTCATTGCATGTGTGTTCTTTCCACAAACCACATATGGATCAACTAGTGGTCATTACGTGTGTGTTCTTTTCCATAAACCACTTATGGATCCATTACAGTCATTGCATGTGTGTTATTTTCACAAACCACACTTGGATCAACCACTAGAGTCATTGCATGTGTGTTATTTCCACAAACCACACATGGATCAACCACTAGAGTCATTGCATGTGTGTGCTCTTTTCCACAAACCACACATGGATCCACCACTAGAGTCATTGCATGTGTGTTCTTATACTAAAACCAACAGTAGAGTGATTGCATGTGTGTTCTTTCCACAAACCACACATGGATCAACCAGTGGTCATTGCATGTGTGTTCTTTTCCACAAACCACACATGGATCCACCAGTGGTCATTGCATGTGTGTTCTTTTCCACAAACCACACATGGATACACCAGTGGTCATTGGATGTGTGTTCTTTTCCACAAACCACACATGGATCCACCAGTGGTCATTGCATGTGTGTTCTTTCCACAAACCACACATGGATCAACCACTAGAGTCATTGCATGTTTGTTCTTATACTAAAACCACAAACCATCACTAGAGTCATTGCATGTGTGTTCTTTTCCACAAACCACACATGGATCCACTAGACTCATTGCATGTGTGTTCTGTTCCACAAACAACTTATGGATCAACCAGTGGTCATTGCATGTGTGTTCTTTTCACAAACCACATGTGGACCCACTAGAGTCATTGCATGTGTGTTCTTATACTAAAACTAGCACTAGAGTCATTGCATGTGTGTTCTATCCATAAACTACACATGGATCCACCACTGTCATTGCGTGTGTGTTCTTTCCACAAACCACACATGGATCAACCACTAGAGTCATTGCATGTGTATTCTTTCCACAAACCACATATGGATCAACCAGTGGTCATTGCATGAGTGTTCTTTTCCATAAAGCACTTATGGATCCATTACAGTCATTGCATGTGTATTATTTCCACAAACCAAACATGGATCAACCACTAGTCATTGCATGTGTGTTAATTCCACGAACCACACATGGATCAACCACTAGAGTCATTGCATGTGTGTTCTTATACTAAAACCAACACTAGAGTCATTGCATGTGTGTTCTTTCCACAAACCACACATGGATCAACCAGTGGTCATTGCATGTGTGTTCTTTTCCACAAACCACACATGGATCCACAAGTGGTCATTGCATGTGTGTTCTTTCCACAAACCACATATGGATCATCCAGAGTCATTGCTTGTGTGTTCTTTCCACAAACCACACATGGATCAACCACTAGAGTCATTGCATGTTTGTTCTGATAATAAAACCACAAACCATCACTAGAGTCATTGCATGTGTGTTCTTTTCCACAAACCACACATGGATCCACTAAACTCATTGCATGTGTTTTCTTTTCCACAAACAACTTATGGATCAACCAGTGGTCATTGCATGTGTGTTCTTTTCACAAACCACATGTGGACCCACTAGAGTCATTGCATGTGTGTTCTTTTCACAAACCACATGTGGACCCACTAGAGTCATTGAATGTGTGTTCTTATACTAAAACTAGCACTAGAGTCGTTCCATGTGTGTTCTATGCACAAACCACACATGGATCCACCACACTCATTGCATGTGTGTTCTTTCCACAAACCACAGATGGATCAACCACTAGAGTTATTGCATGTGTGTTCTTTCCACAAACCACATATGGATCAACCAGTGGTCATTGCATGTGTGTTCTTTTCCACAAACCACTTATGGATCCATTACAGTCATTGCATGTGTGTTATTTCCACAAACCACATATGGATCAACCACTAGAGTCATTGCATGTGTGTTATTTCCACAAACCACACATGGATCAACCACTAGAGTCATTTCATGTGTGTTATTTTCCATAAACCACACATGGATACATCACTAGAGTCATTGCATGTGTGTTCTTATACTAAAACCAACAGTAGAGTCATTGCATGTGTGTTCTTTCCACAAACCACACATGGATCAACTAGTGGTCATTGCATGTGTGTTCTTTTCCACAAACCACACATGGATCCACCAGTGGTCATTGCATGTGTGTTCTTTCCACAAACCACATATGGATCAACCAGAGTCATTGCATGTGTGTTCTTTCCACAAACCACACATGGATCAACCACTAGAGTCTTTACATGTTTGTTCTTATACTAAACCACAAACCAGCACTAGAGTCATTGCATGTGCGTTGTTTTCCACAAACCACACATGGATCCACTAGACTCATTGCATGTGTGTTCTTTTCCACAAACAACTTCTGGATCAACCAGTGGTCATTGCATGTGTGTTCTTTTCACAAACTACATGTGGACCCACTAGAGTCATTGCATCTGTGTTCTTATACTAAAACTAACACTAGAATCATTGCATGTGTGTTCTATCCACAAACCACACATGGATCCACCAGTGTCATTGCATGTGTGTTCTTTCCACAAACCACACATGGATCAACCACTAGAGTCATTGCATGTGTGTTCTTTCCACAAACCACATATGGATCAACCAGTGGTCATTGCATGAGTGTTCTTTTCCATAAACCACTTATGGATCCATTACAGTCATTGCATGTGTATTATTTCTACAAACCCCACATGGATCAACCACTAGAGTCATTGCATGTGTGTGTTCTTTTCCACAAACCACACATGGATCCACCACTAGAGTCATTGCATGTGTGTTATTTCCACAAACCACAGATGGATCAACCACTAGAGTCATTGCATGTGTGTTATTTTCCATAAACCACACATGGATACATCACTAGAGTCATTGCATGTGTGTTCTTATACTAAAACCAACAGTAGAGTCATTGCATGTGTGTTCTTTCCACAAACCACACATGGATCAACTAGTGGTCATTGCATGTGTGTTCTTTTCCACAAACCACACATGGATCCACCAGTGGTCATTGCATGTGTGTTCTTTCCACAAACCACATATGGATCAACCAGAGTCATTGCATGTGTGTTCTTTCCACAAACCACACATGGATCAACCACTAGAGTCTTTACATGTTTGTTCTTATACTAAACCACAAACCAGCACTAGAGTCATTGCATGTGCGTTGTTTTCCACAAACCACACATGGATCCAGTAGACTCATTGCATGTGTGTTCTTTTCCACAAACAACTTCTGGATCAACCAGTGGTCATTGCATGTGTGTTCTTTTCACAAACTACATGTGGACCCACTAGAGTCATTGCATCTGTGTTCTTATACTAAAACTAACACTAGAATCATTGCATGTGTGTTCTATCCACAAACCACACATGGATCCACCAGTGTCATTGCATGTGTGTTCTTTCCACAAACCACACATGGATCAACCACTAGAGTCATTGCATGTGTGTTCTTTCCACAAACCACATATGGATCAACTAGTGGTCATTACGTGTGTGTTCTTTTCCATAAACCACTTATGGATCCATTACAGTCATTGCATGTGTGTTATTTTCACAAACCACACATGGATCAACCACTAGAGTCATTGCATGTGTGTTATTTCCACAAACCACACATGGATCAACCACTAGAGTCATTGCATGTGTGTGTTCTTTTCCACAAACCACACATGGATCCACCACTAGAGTCATTGCATGTGTGTTCTTATACTAAAACCAACAGTAGAGTGATTGCATGTGTGTTCTTTCCACAAACCACACATGGATCAACCAGTGGTCATTGCATGTGTGTTCTTTCCACAAACCACACATGGATCCACCAGTGGTCATTGCATGTGTGTTCTTTTCCACAAACCACACATGGATCCACCAGTGGTCATTGGATGTGTGTTCTTTTCCACAAACCACACATGGATCCACCAGTGGTCATTGCATGTGTGTTCTTTCCACAAACCACATATGGATCAACCAGAGTCATTGCATGTGTGTTCTTTCCACAAACCACACATGGATCAACCACTAGAGTCATTGCATGTTTGTTCTTATACTAAAACCACAAACCATCACTAGAGTCATTGCATGTGTGTTCTTTTCCACAAACCACACATGGATCCACTAGACTCATTGCATGTGTGTTCTGTTCCACAAACAACTTATGGATCAACTAGTGGTCATTGCATGTGTGTTCTTTTCACAAACCACATGTGGACCCACTAGAGTCATTGCATGTGTGTTCTTATACTAAAACTAGCACTAGAGTCATTGCATGTGTGTTCTATCCATAAACCACACATGGATCCACCACTGTCATTGCGTGTGTGTTCTTTCCACAAACCACACATGGATCAACCACTAGAGTCATTGCATGTGTGTTCTTTCCACAAACCACATATGGATCAACCAGTGGTCATTGCATGAGTGTTCTTTTCCATAAACCACTTATGGATCCATTACAGTCATTGCATGTGTATTATTTCCACAAACCACACATGGATCAACGACTAGAGTCATTGCATGTGTGTTATTTCCACAAACCAAACATGGATCAACCACTAGAGTCATTGCATGTGTGTTAATTCCACGAACCACACATGGATCAACCACTAGAGTCATTGCATGTGTGTTCTTATACTAAAACCAATACAAGAGTCATTGCATGTGTGTTCTTTCCACAAACCACACATGGATCAACCAGTGTTCATTGCATGTGTGTTCTTTCCACAAACCACATATGGATCAACCAGAGTCATTGCTTGTGTGTTCTTTCCACAAACCACACATGGATCAACCACTAGAGTCATTGCATGTTTGTTCTGATAATAAAACCACAAACCATCACTAGAGTCATTGCATGTGTGTTCTTTTCCACAAACCACACATGGATCCACTAGACTCATTGCATGTGTGTTCTTTTCCACAAACAACTTATGGATCAACCAGTGGTCATTGCATGTGTGTTCTTTTCACAAACCACATGTGGACCCACTAGAGTCATTGCATGTGTGTTCTTTTCACAAACCACATGTGGACCCACTAGAGTCATTGCATGTGTGTTCTTATACTAAAACTAGCACTAGAGTCATTGCATGTGTGTTCTATGCACAAACCACACATGGATCCACCACTGTCATTGCATGTGTGTTCTTTCCACAAACCACATATGGATCAACCACTAGAGTTATTGCATGTGTGTTCTTTCCACAAACCACATATGGATCAACCAGTGGTCATTGCATGTGTGTTCTTTTCCACAAACCACTTATGGATCCATTATAGTCATTGCATGTGTGTTATTTCCACAAACCACACATGGATCAACCACTAGAGTCATTGCATGTGTGTGTTCTATTCCACAAACCACATGGATCCACCACTAGAGTCATTGCATGTGTGTTCCTATACTAAAACCAACAGTAGAGTGATTGCATGTGTGTTCTTTCCACAAACCACACATGGATCAACCAGTGGTCATTGCATGTGTGTTCTTTTCCACAAACCACACATGGATCCACCAGTGGTCATTGCATGTGTGTTCTTTCCACAAACCACACATGGATCCACCAGTGGTCATTGGATGTGTGTTCTTTTCCACAAACCACACATGGATCCACCAGTGGTCATTGCATGTGTGTTCTTTCCACAAACCACATATGGATCAACCAGAGTCATTGCATGTGTGTTCTTTCCACAAACCACACATGGATCAACCACTAGAGTCATTGCATGTTTGTTCTTATACTAAAACCACAAACCATCACTAGAGTCATTGCATGTTTGTTCTTTTCCACAAACCACACATGGATCCACTAGACTCATTGCATGTGTGTTCTTTTCCACAAACAACTTATGGATCAACCAGTGGTCATTGCATGTGTGTTCTTTTCACAAACCACATGTGGACCCACTAGAGTCATTGCATGTGTGTTCTTATACTAAAACTAGCACTAGAGTCATTGCATGCGTGTTCTATCCATAAACCACACATGGATCCACCACTGTCATTGCGTGTGTGTTCTTTCCATAAACCACACATGGATCAACCACTAGAGTCATTGCATGTGTGTTCTTTCCACAAACCACATATGGATCAACCAGTGGTCATTGCATGTGTGTTCTTTTCCATAAACCACTTATGGATCCATTACAGTCATTGCATGTGTATTATTTCCACAAACCACACATGGATCAACCACTAGAGTCATTGCATGTGTGTTATTTCCACAAACCATACATGGATCAACCACTAGAGTCATTGCATGTGTGTTAATTCCATGAACCACACATGGATCAACCACTAGAGTCATTGCATGTGTGTTCTTATATTAAAACCAATACTAGAGTCATTGCATGTGTGTTCTTTCCACAAACCACACATTGATCAACCAGTGGTCATTGCATGTGTGTTCTTTTCCACAAACCACACATGGATCCACCAGTGGTCATTGCATGTGTGTTCTTTCCACAAACCACATATGGATCAACCAGACTCATTGCATGTGTGTTCTTTCCACAAACCACACATGGATCAACCACTAGAGTCATTACATGTTTGTTCTTATACTAAAACCACAAACCATCACTAGAGTCATTGCAACTGTGTTATTATCAACAAACCACACAAGGATCCACTAGACTCATTGCATGTGTGTTCTTTTCCACAAACAACGTATGGAAAAACCATTGGGCATTCAATGTGAGATTATTTTGACAAACCACATGTGGACACACTAGAGTCATTGCATGTGTGTTCTTTTCACAAACCACATGTGGACCCACTAGAGTCATTGCATGTGTGTTCTTATACTAAAACTAGCACTAGAGTCATTGCATGTGTGTTCTATGCACAAACCACACATGGATCCACCACTGTCATTGCATGTGTGTTCTTTCCACAAACCACAGATGGATCAACCACTAGAGTTATTGCATGTGTGTTCTTTCCACAAACCACATATGGATCAACCAGTGGTCATTGCATGTGTGTTCTTTTCCACAAACCACTTATGGATCCATTATAGTCATTGCATGTGTGTTATTTCCACAAACCACACATGGATCAACCACTAGAGTCATTGCATGTGTGTGTTCTTTTCCACAAACCACACATGGATCCACCACTAGAGTCATTGCATGTGTGTTCTAAAACTAAAACCAACAGTAGAGTGATTGCATGTGTGTTCTTTCCACAAACCACACATGGATCAACCAGTGGTCATTGCATGTGTGTTCTTTTCCACAAACCACACATGGATCCACCAGTGGTCATTGCATGTGTGTTCTTTCCACAAACCACACATGGATCCACCAGTGGTCTTTGGATTTGTGTTCTTTTCCACAAACCACACATGGATCCACCAGTGGTCATTGCATGTGTGTTCTTTCCACAAACCACATATGGATCAACCAGAGTCATTGCATGTGTGTTCTTTCCACAAACCACACATGGATCAACCACTAGAGTCATTGCATGTTTGTTCTTATACTAAAACCACAAACCATCACTAGAGTCATTACATGTGTGTTCTTTCCACAAACCACACATGGATCCACTAGACTCATTGCATGTGTGTTCTTTCCACAAACAACTTATGGATCAACCAGTGGTCATTGCATGTGTGTTCTTTTCACAAACCACATGTGGACCCACTAGAGTCATTGCATGTGTGTTCTTATACTAAAACTAGCACTAGAGTCATTGCATGTGTGTTCTATCCATAAACCACACATGGATCCACCTTGTCATTGCATGTGTGTTCTTTCCACAAACCACACATGGATCAACCACTAGAGTCATTGCATGTGTGTTCTTTCCACAAACCACATATGGATCAACCAGTGGTCATTGCATGAGTGTTCTTTTCCATAAACCACTTATGGATCCATTACAGTCATTGCATGTGTATTATTTGCACAAACCACACATGGATCAACGACTAGAGTCATTGCATGTGTGTTATTTCCACAAACCAAACATGGATCAACCACTAGTCATTGCATGTGTGTTAATTCCAGGAACCACACATGGATCAACCACTAGAGTCATTGCATGTGTGTTCTTATACTAAAACCAATACTAGAGTCATTGCATGTGTGTTCTTTCCACAAACCACACATGGATCAACCAGTGGTCATTGCATGTGTGTTCTTTTCCACAAACCACACATGGATCCACAAGTGGTCATTGCATGTGTGTTCTTTCCACAAACCACATATGGATCAACCAGAGTCATTGCTTGTGTGTTCTTTCCACAAACCACACATGGATCAACCACTAGAGTCATTGCATGTTTGTTCTGATAATAAAACCACAAACCATCACTAGAGTCATTGCATGTGTGTTGTTTTCCACAAACCACACAAGGATCCACTAGACTCATTGCATGTGTGTTCTTTTCCACAAACAACTTATGGATCAACCAGTGGTCATTGCATGTGTGTTCTTTTTGACAAACCACATGTGGACCCACTAGAGTCATTGCATGTGTGTTCTTTTCACAAACCACATGTGGACCCACTAGAGTCATTGCATGTGTGTTCTTATACTAAAACTAGCACTAGAGTCGTTGCATGTGTGTTCTATGCACAAACCACACATGGATCCACCACTGTCATTGCATGTGTGTTCTTTCCACAAACCACAGATGGATCAACCACTAGAGTTATTGCATGTGTGTTCTTTCCACAAACCACATATGGATCAACCAGTGGTCATTGCATGTGTGTTCTTTTCCACAAACCACTTATGGATCCATTATAGTCATTGCATGTGTGTTATTTCCACAAACCACACATGGATCAACCACTAGAGTCATTGCATGTGTGTGTGCTCTTTTCCACAAACCACACATGGATCCACCACTAGAGTCATTGCATGTGTGTTCCTATACTAAAACCAACAGTAGAGTGATTGCATGTGTGTTCTTTCCACAAACCACACATGGATCAACCAGTGGTCATTGCATGTGTGTTCTTTTCCACAAACCACACATGGATCCACCAGTGGTCTTTGCATGTGTGTTCTTTTCCACAAACCACACATGGATGCACCAGTGGTCATTGGATGTGTGTTCTTTTCCACAAACCACACATGGATCCACCAGTGGTCATTGCATGTGTGTTCTTTCCACAAACCACATATGGATCAACCAGAGTCATTGCATGTGTGTTCTTTCCACAAACCACACATGGATCAACCACTAGAGTCATTGCATGTTTGTTCTTATACTAAAACCACAAACCATCACTAGAGTCATTACATGTGTGTTCTTTTCCACAAACCACACATGGATCCACTAGACTCATTGCATGTGTGTTCTTTTCCACAAACAACTTATGGATCAACCAGTGGTCATTGCATGTGTGTTCTTTTCACAAACCACATGTGGACCCACTAGAGTCATTGCATGTGTGTTCTTATACTAAAACTAGCACTAGAGTCATTGCATGTGTGTTATATCCATAAACCACACATGGCTCCACCACTGTCATTGCGTGTCTGTTCTTTCCACAAACCACATATGGATCAACCAGTGGTCATTGCATGAGTGTTCTTTTCCATAAACCACTTATGGATCCATTACAGTCATTGCATGTGTATTATTTGCACAAACCACACATGGATCAACGACTAGAGTCATTGCATGTGTGTTATTTCCACAAACCAAACATGGATCAACCACTAGTCATTGCATGTGTGTTAATTCCACGAACCACACATGGATCAACCACTAGAGTCATTGCATGTGTGTTCTTATACTAAAACCAATACTAGAGTCATTGCATGTGTGTTCTTTCCACAAACCACACATGGATCAACCAGTGGTCATTGCATGTGTGTTCTTTTCCACAAACCACACATGGATCCACAAGTGGTCATTGCATGTGTGTTCTTTCCACAAACCACATATGGATCAACCAGAGTCATTGCTTGTGTGTTCTTTCCACAAACCACACATGGATCAACCACTAGAGTCATTGCATGTTTGTTCTGATAATAAAACCACAAACCATCACTAGAGTCATTGCATGTGTGTTGTTTTCCACAAACCACACAAGGATCCACTAGACTCATTGCATGTGTGTTCTTTTCCACAAACAACTTATGGATCAACCAGTGGTCATTGCATGTGTGTTCTTTTCACAAACCACATGTGGACCCACTAGAGTCATTGCATGTGTGTTCTTTTCACAAACCACATGTGGACCCACTAGAGTCATTGCATGTGTGTTCTTATACTAAAACTAGCACTAGAGTCGTTGCATGTGTGTTCTATGCACAAACCACACATGGATCAACCCGTGGTCATTGCATGTGTGTTCTTTCCACAAACCACAGATGGATCAACCACTAGAGTTATTGCATGTGTGTTCTTTCCACAAACCAGATATGGATCAACCAGTGGTCATTGCATGTGTGTTCTTTTCCACAAACCACTTATGGATCCATTATAGTCATTGCATGTGTGTTATTTCCACAAACCACACATGGATCAACCACTAGAGTCATTGCATGTGTGTGTTCTTTTCCACAAACCACACATGGATCCACCACTAGAGTCATTGCATGTGTGTTCCTATACTAAAACCAACAGTAGAGTGATTGCATGTGTGTTCTTTCCACAAACCACACATGGATCAACCAGTGGTCATTGCATGTGTGTTCTATGCACAAACCACACATGGATCCACCAGTGGTCTTTGCATGTGTGTTCTTTTCCACAAACCACACATGGATCCACCAGTGGTCATTGGATGTGTGTTCTTTTCCACAAACCACACATGGATCCACCAGTGGTCATTGCATGTGTGTTCTTTCCACAAACCACATATGGATCAACCAGAGTCATTGCATGTGTGTTCTTTCCACAAACCACACATGGATCAACCACTAGAGTCATTGCATGTTTGTTCTTATACTAAAACCACAAACCATCACTAGAGTCATTACATGTGTGTTCTTTTCCACAAACCACACATGGATCCACTAGACTCATTGCATGTGTGTTCTTTTCCACAAACAACTTATGGATCAACCAGTGGTCATTGCATGTGTGTTCTTTTCACAAACCACATGTGGACCCACTAGAGTCATTGCATGTGTGTTCTTATACTAAAACTAGCACTAGAGTCATTGCATGTGTGTTCTATCCATAAACCACACATGGATCCACCACTGTCATTGCTTGTGTGTTCTTTCCACAAACCACACATGGATCAACCACTAGAGTCATTGCATGTGTGTTCTTTCCACAAACCACATATGGATCAACCAGTGGTCATTGCATGAGTGTTCTTTTCCATAAACCACTTATGGATCCATTACAGTCATTGCATGTGTATTATTTGCACAAACCACACATGGATCAACGACTAGAGTCATTGCATGTGTGTTATTTCCACAAACCAAACATGGATCAACCACTAGTCATTGCATGTGTGTTAATTCCACGAACCACACATGGATCAACCACTAGAGTCATTGCATGTGTGTTCTTATACTAAAACCAATACTAGAGTCATTGCATGTGTGTTCTTTCCACAAACCACACATGGATCAACCAGTGGTCATTGCATGTGTGTTCTTTTCCACAAACCACACATGGATCCACAAGTGGTCATTGCATGTGTGTTCTTTCCACAAACCACATATGGATCAACCAGAGTCATTGCTTGTGTGTTCTTTCCACAAACCACACATGGATCAACCACTAGAGTCATTGCATGTTTGTTCTGATAATAAAACCACAAACCATCACTAGAGTCATTGCATGTGTGTTGTTTTCCACAAACCACACAAGGATCCACTAGACTCATTGCATGTGTGTTCTTTTCCACAAACAACTTATGGATCAACCAGTGGTCATTGCATGTGTGTTCTTTTTGACAAACCACATGTGGACCCACTAGAGTCATTGCATGTGTGTTCTTTTCACAAACCACATGTGGACCCACTAGAGTCATTGCATGTGTGTTCTTATACTAAAACTAGCACTAGAGTCGTTGCATGTGTGTTCTTAGCAAAAACCACATGGATCCACCACTGTCATTGCATGTGTGTTCTTTCCACAAACCACAGATGGATCAACCACTAGAGTTATTGCATGTGTGTTCTTTCCACAAACCACATATGGATCAACCAGTGGTCATTGCATGTGTGTTCTTTTCCACAAACCACTTATGGATCCATTATAGTCATTGCATGTGTGTTATTTCCACAAACCACACATGGATCAACCACTAGAGTCATTGCATGTGTGTGTTCTTTTCCACAAACCACACATGGATCCACCGGTAGAGTCATTGCATGTGTGTTCTTATACTAAAACCAACAGTAGAGTGATTGCATGTGTGTTCTTTCCACAAACCACACATGGATCAACCAGTGGTCATTGCATGTGTGTTCTTTTCACAAACCACATGGATCCACCAGTGGTCATTGCATGTGTGTTCTTTTCCACAAACCACACATGGATCCACCAGTGGTCATTGGATGTGTGTTCTTTTCCTAAAACCACACATGGATCCACCAGTGGTCATTGCATGTGTGTTCTTTCCACAAACCACATATGGATCAACCAGAGTCATTGCATGTGTGTTCTTTCCACAAACCACACATGGATCAACCACTAGAGTCATTGCATGTTTGTTCTTATACTAAAACCACAAACCATCACTAGAGTCATTACATGTGTGTTCTTTTCCACAAACCACACATGGATCCACTAGACTCATTGCATGTGTGTTCTTTTCCACAAACAACTTATGGATCAACCAGTGGTCATTGCATGTGTGTTCTTTTCACAAACCACATGTGGACCCACTAGAGTCATTGCATGTGTGTTCTTATACTAAAACTAGCACTAGAGTCATTGCATGTGTGTTCTATCCATAAACCACACATGGATCCACCACTGTCATTGCGTGTGTGTTCTTTCCACAAACCACACATGGATCAACCACTAGAGTCATTGCATGTGTGTTCTTTCCACAAACCACATATGGATCAACCAGTGGTCATTGCATGAGTGTTCTTTTCCATAAACCACTTATGGATCCATTACAGTCATTGCATGTGTATTATTTGCACAAACCAATCATGGATCAACGACTAGAGTCATTGCATGTGTGTTATTTCCACAAACCAAACATGGATCAACCACTAGTCATTGCATGTGTGTTAATTCCACGAACCACACATGGATCAACCACTAGAGTCATTGCATGTGTGTTCTTATACTAAAACCAATACTAGAGTCATTGCATGTGTGTTCTTTCCACAAACCACACATGGATCAACCAGTGGTCATTGCATGTGTGTTCTTTTCCACAAACCACACATGGATCCACAAGTGGTCATTGCATGTGTGTTCTTTCCACAAACCACATATGGATCAACCAGAGTCATTGCTTGTGTGTTCTTTCCACAAACCACACATGGATCAACCACTAGAGTCATTGCATGTTTGTTCTGATAATAAAACCACAAACCATCACTAGAGTCATTGCATGTGTGTTATTTCCACAAACCACACAAGGATCCACTAGACTCATTGCATGTGTGTTCTTTTCCACAAACAACTTATGGATCAACCAGTGGTCATTGCATGTGTGTTCTTTTTGACAAACCACATGTGGACCCACTAGAGTCATTGCATGTGTGTTCTTTTCACAAACCACATGTGGACCCACTAGAGTCATTGCATTTGTGTTCTTATACTAAAACTAGCACTAGAGTCGTTGCATGTGTGTTCTATGCACAAACCACACATGGATCCACCACTGTCATTGCATGTGTGTTCTTTCCACAAACCACAGATGGATCAACCACTAGAGTTATTGCATGTGTGTTCTTTCCACAAACCACATATGGATCAACCAGTGGTCATTGCATGTGTGTTCTTTTCCACAAACCACTTATGGATCCATTATAGTCATTGCATGTGTGTTATTTCCACAAACCACACATGGATCAACCACTAGAGTCATTGCATGTGTGTGTGTGCTCTTTTCCACAAACCACACATGGATCCACCACTAGAGTCATTGCATGTGTGTTCCTATACTAAAACCAACAGTAGAGTGATTGCATGTGTGTTCTTTCCACAAACCACACATGGATCAACCAGTGGTCATTGCATGTGTGTTCTTTTCCACAAACCACACATGGATCCACCAGTGGTCTTTGCATGTGTGTTCTTTTCCACAAACCACACATGGATCCACCAGTGGTCATTGGATGTGTGTTCTTTTCCACAAACCACACATGGATCCACCAGTGGTCATTGCATGTGTGTTCTTTCCACAAACCACATATGGATCAACCAGAGTCATTGCATGTGTGTTCTTTCCACAAACCACACATGGATCAACCACTAGAGTCATTGCATGTTTGTTCTTATACTAAAACCACAAACCATCACTAGAGTCATTACATGTGTGTTCTTTTCCACAAACCACACATGGATCCACTAGACTCATTGCGTGTGTGTTCTGTTCCACAAACAACTTATGGATCAACCAGTGGTCATTGCATGTGTGTTCTTTTCACAAACCACATGTGGACCCACTAGAGTCATTGCATGTGTGTTCTTATACTAAAACTAGCACTAGAGTCATTGCATGTGTGTTCTATCCATAAACCACACATGGATCCACCACTTGTCATTGCATGTGTGTTCTTTCCACAAACCACACATGGATCAACCACTAGAGTCATTGCATGTGTGTTCTTTCCACAAACCACATATGGATCAACCAGTGGTCATTGCATGAGTGTTCTTTTCCATAAACCACTTATGGATCCATTACAGTCATTGCATGTGTATTATTTGCACAAACCACACATGGATCAACGACTAGAGTCATTGCATGTGTGTTATTTCCACAAACCAAACATGGATCAACCACTAGTCATTGCATGTGTGTTAATTCCACGAACCACACATGGATCAACCACTAGAGTCATTGCATGTGTGTTCTTATACTAAAACCAATACTAGAGTCATTGCATGTGTGTTCTTTCCACAAACCACACATGGATCAACCAGTGGTCATTGCATGTGTGTTCTTTTCCACAAACCACACATGGATCCACAAGTGGTCATTGCATGTGTGTTCTTTCCACAAACCACATATGGATCAACCAGTCATTGCTTGTGTGTTCTTTCCACAAACCACACATGGATCAACCACTAGAGTCATTGCATGTTTGTTCTGATAATAAAACCACAAACCATCACTAGAGTCATTGCATGTGTGTTGTTTTCCACAAACCACACAAGGATCCACTAGACTCATTGCATGTGTGTTCTTTTCCACAAACAACTTATGGATCAACCAGTGGTCATTGCATGTGTGTTCTTTTTGACAAACCACATGTGGACCCACTAGAGTCATTGCATGTGTGTTCTTTTCACAAACCACATGTGGACCCACTAGAGTCATTGCATGTGTGTTCTTATACTAAAACTAGCACTAGAGTCATTGCATGTGTGTTCTATGCACAAACCACACATGGATCCACCACTGTCATTGCATGTGTGTTCTTTCCACAAACCACAGATGGATCAACCACTAGAGTTATTGCATGTGTGTTCTTTCCACAAACCACATATGGATCAACTAGTGGTCATTGCATGTGTGTTCTTTTCCACAAACCACTTATGGATCCATTATAGTCATTGCATGTGTGTTATTTCCACAAACCACACATGGATCAACCACTAGAGTCATTGCATGTGTGTTTTCTTTAACACAAACCACACATGGATCCACCACTAGAGTCATTGCATGTGTGTTCTTATACTAAAACCAACAGTAGAGTGATTGCATGTGTGTTCTTTCCACAAACCACACATGGATCAACCAGTGGTCATTGCATGTGTGTTCTTTTCCACAAACCACACATGGATCCACCAGTGGTCTTTGCATGTGTGTTCTTTCCACAAACCACACATGGATCCACCAGTGGTCATTGGATGTGTGTTCTTTTCCACAAACCACACATGGATCCACCAGTGGTCATTGCATGTGTGTTCTTTCCACAAACCACATATGGATCAACCAGAGTCATTGCATGTGTGTTCTTTCCACAAACCACACATGGATCAACCACTAGAGTCATTGCATGTTTGTTCTTATACTAAAACCACAAACCATCACTAGAGTCATTACATGTGTGTTCTTTACATCAAACCACACATGGATCCACTAGACTCATTGCATGTGTGTTCTTTTCCACAAACAACTTATGGATCAACCAGTGGTCATTGCATGTGTGTTCTTTTCACAAACCACATGTGGACCCACTAGAGTCATTGCATGTGTGTTCTTATACTAAAACTAGCACTAGAGTCATTGCATGTGTGTTCTATCCATAAACCACACATGGATCCACCACTGTCATTGCGTGTGTGTTCTTTCCACAAACCACACATGGATCAACCACTAGAGTCATTGCATGTGTGTTCTTTCCACAAACCACATATGGATCAACCAGTGGTCATTGCATGAGTGTTCTTTTCCATAAACCACTTATGGATCCATTACAGTCATTGCATGTGTATTATTTGCACAAACCACACATGGATCAACGACTAGAGTCATTGCATGTGTGTTATTTCCACAAACCAAACATGGATCAACCACTAGTCATTGCATGTGTGTTAATTCCACGAACCACACATGGATCAACCACTAGAGTCATTGCATGTGTGTTCTTATACTAAAACCAATACTAGAGTCATTGCATGTGTGTTCTTTCCACAAACCACACATGGATCAACCAGTGGTCATTGCATGTGTGTTCTTTTCCACAAACCACACATGGATCCACAAGTGGTCATTGCATGTGTGTTCTTTCCACAAACCACATATGGATCAACCAGAGTCATTGCTTGTGTGTTCTTTCCACAAACCACACATGGATCAACCACTAGAGTCATTGCATGTTTGTTCTGATAATAAAACCACAAACCATCACTAGAGTCATTGCATGTGTGTTGTTTTCCACAAACCACACAAGGATCCACTAGACTCATTGCATGTGTGTTCTTTTCCACAAACAACTTATGGATCAACCAGTGGTCATTGCATGTGTGTTCTTTTTGACAAACCACATGTGGACCCACTAGAGTCATTGCATGTGTGTTCTTTTCACAAACCACATGTGGACCCACTAGAGTCATTGCATGTGTGTTCTTATACTAAAACTAGCACTAGAGTCGTTGCATGTGTGTTCTATGCACAAACCACACATGGATCCACCACTGTCATTGCATGTGTGTTCTTTCCACAAACCACAGATGGATCAACCACTAGAGTTATTGCATGTGTGTTCTTTCCACAAACCACATATGGATCAACCAGTGGTCATTGCATGTGTGTTCTTTCGACAAACCACTTATGGATCCATTACAGTCATTGCATGTGTGTTATTTCCACAAACCACACATGGATCAACCACTAGAGTCATTGCATGTGTGTTCTTTCCACAAACCACACATGGATCCACCACTAGAGTCATTGCATGTGTGTTCTTATACTAAAACCAACAGTAGAGTGATTGCATGTGTGTTCTTTCCACAAACCACACATGGATCAACCAGTGGTCATTGCATGTGTGTTCTTTTCCACAAACCACACATGGATCCACCAGTGGTCTTTGCATGTGTGTTCTTTTCCACAAACCACACATGGATCCACCAGTGGTCATTGGATGTGTGTTCTTTTCCACAAACCACACATGGATCCACCAGTGGTCATTGCATGTGTGTTCTTTCCACAAACCACATATGGATCAACCAGAGTCATTGCATGTGTGTTCTTTCCACAAACCACACATGGATCAACCACTAGAGTCATTGCATGTTTGTTCTTATACTAAAACCACAAACCATCACTAGAGTCATTACATGTGTGTTCTTTTCCACAAACCACACATGGATCCACTAGACTCATTGCGTGTGTGTTCTGTTCCACAAACAACTTATGGATCAACCAGTGGTCATTGCATGTGTGTTCTTTTCACAAACCACATGTGGACCCACTAGAGTCATTGCATGTGTGTTCTTATACTAAAACTAGCACTAGAGTCATTGCATGTGTGTTCTATCCATAAACCACACATGGATCCACCACTGTCATTGCGTGTGTGTTCTTTCCACAAACCACACATGGATCAACCACTAGAGTCATTGCATGTGTGTTCTTTCCACAAACCACATATGGATCAACCAGTGGTCATTGCATGAGTGTTCTTTTCCATAAACCACTTATGGATCCATTACAGTCATTGCATGTGTATTATTTGCACAAACCACACATGGATCAACGACTAGAGTCATTGCATGTGTGTTATTTCCACAAACCAAACATGGATCAACCACTAGTCATTGCATGTGTGTTAATTCCACGAACCACACATGGATGAACCACTAGAGTCATTGCATGTGTGTTCTTATACTAAAACCAATACTAGAGTCATTGCATGTGTGTTCTTTCCACAAACCACACATGGATCAACCAGTGGTCATTGCATGTGTGTTCTTTCCACAAACCACACATGGATCCACAAGTGGTCATTGCATGTGTGTTCTTTCCACAAACCACATATGGATCAACCAGAGTCATTGCTTGTGTGTTCTTTCCACAAACCACACATGGATCAACCACTAGAGTCATTGCATGTTTGTTCTGATAATAAAACCACAAACCATCACTAGAGTCATTGCATGTGTGTTCTTTCCACAAACCACACAAGGATCCACTAGACTCATTGCATGTGTGTTCTTTTCCACAAACAACTTATGGATCAACCAGTGGTCATTGCATGTGTGTTCTTTTCACAAACCACATGTGGACCCACTAGAGTCATTGCATGTGTGTTCTTTTCACAAACCACATGTGGACCCACTAGAGTCATTGCATGTGTGTTCTTATACTAAAACTAGCACTAGAGTCGTTGCATGTGTGTTCTATGCACAAACCACACATGGATCCACCACTGTCATTGCATGTGTGTTCTTTCCACAAACCACAGATGGATCAACCACTAGAGTTATTGCATGTGTGTTCTTTCCACAAACCACATATGGATCAACCAGTGGTCATTGCATGTGTGTTCTTTTCCACAAACCACTTATGGATCCATTATAGTCATTGCATGTGTGTTATTTCCACAAACCACACATGGATCAACCACTAGAGTCATTGCATGTGTGTGTTCTTTTCCACAAACCACACATGGATCCACCACTAGAGTCATTGCATGTGTGTTCTTATACTAAAACCAACAGTAGAGTGATTGCATGTGTGTTCTTTCCACAAACCACACATGGATCAACCAGTGGTCATTGCATGTGTGTTCTTTTCCACAAACCACACATGGATCCACCAGTGGTCTTTGCATGTGTGTTCTTTTCCACAAACCACACATGGATCCACCAGTGGTCATTGGATGTGTGTTCTTTCCACAGACCACACATGGATCCACAAGTGTCATTGCATGTGTGTTCTTTCACAAACCACACATGGATCAACCAGAGTCATTGCATGTGTGTTCTTTCCACAAACCACATATGGATCAACCACTAGAGTCATTGCATGAGTGTTCTTTCCATAAACCACTTATGGATCCATTAGAGTCATTGCATGTGTGTTCTTTCCACAAACCACACATGGATCCACTAGAGTCATTGCATGTGTGTTATTTCCACAAACCACATGGATCAACCACTAGGTCATTGCATGTGTGTTCTTTTCCCAAACCACACATGGATGAACCACTAGAGTCATTGCATGTGTGTTCTTATACTAAAACCAACACTAGAGTCATTGCATGTGTGTTCTTTCCACAAACCACACATGGATCAACCAGTGGTCATTGCATGTGTGTTCTTTTCCACAAACCACACATGGATCCACAAGTGGTCATTGCATGTGTGTTCTTTCCACAAACCACAAATGGATCAACCAGTGGTCATTGCGTGTGTGTTCTTTCCACAAACCACACATGGATCCACCAGAGTCATGGCATGTGTTCTTTCCACAAACCACAAATTGATGAACCATAGTCATTTCATGTGTGTACTGTCCACAAACCACATACTGATCCACTAGACACATGGCATGTGTGTTCTTTTCCACAAACAACATGGATCAACCAGAGTCATTGCATGTGTGTTCTTTTGACAAACCACATGGACCCACTAGAGTCATTGCATGTGTGTTCTTTCCACAAACCACATGGACCCAATAGAGTCATTGCATATCTGTTCTTATACTAAAACTAGCACTAGAGTCATTGCATGTGTGTTCTATGCACAAACCACACATGGATCCACCAGTGGTCATTGCATTGGTGTTTTTTCCACAAACCACATATAGATCAACCACTAGAGTCATTGCATGTGTGTTCTTTCCACAAACCACATATGGATCCACCAGTGGTCATTACATGTGTGTTCTTTCGACAAACCACTTATGGATCCATTACAGTCATTGCATGTGTGTTCTTTCCACAAACCACACATGGATCAACCACTAGAGTCATTGCATGTGTGTTCTTTCCCACAAACCACACATGGATCCACTAGACTCATTGCATGTGTGTTCTTATACTAAAACCACACATGGATCCACTAGACTCATTGCATGTGTGTTCTTTCCACAAACCACACATGGATCAACCAGTGGTCATTGGATGTGTGTTCTTTTCACAAACCACACATGGATCAACCAGTGGTCAATGCAGGTGTGTTCTTTTCCACAAACCACATGGATCCACTAGAGGTCATTGCATGTGTGTTCTTTCCACAAACCACACATGGATCCACACTGGTCATTGCATGTGTGTTCTTTCACAAACCACACATGGATCAACCAGAGGTCATTGCATGTGTGTTCTTTCCACAAACCACATATGGATCAACCACTGGTCATTGCATGAGTGTTCTTTCCATAAACCACTTATGGATCCATTACAGTCATTGCATGTGTATTATTTGCCACAAACCACATGGATCAACACTAGAGTCATTGCATGTGTGTTATTTCCACAAACCAAACATGGATCAACCACTAGTCATTGCATGTGTGTTAATTCCACGAACCACACATGGATGAACCACTAGAGTCATTGCATGTGTGTTCTTATACTAAAACCAATACTAGAGTCATTGCATGTGTGTTCTTTCCACAAACCACACATGGATCAACCAGTGGTCATTGCATGTGTGTTCTTTTCCACAAACCACACATGGATCCACAAGTGGTCATTGCATGTGTGTTCTTTCCACAAACCACATATGGATCAACCAGAGTCATTGCTTGTGTGTTCTTTCCACAAACCACACATGGATCAACCACTAGAGTCATTGCATGTTTGTTCTTATAATAAAACCACAAACCATCACTAGAGTCATTCCATGTGTGTTCTTTCCACAAACCACAAGGATCCACTAGACTCATTGCATGTGTGTTCTTTCCACAAACATCTTATGGATCAACCAGTGGTCATTGCATGTGTGTTCTTTTCACAAACCACATGTGGACCCACTAGAGTCATTGCATGTGTGTTCTTATACTAAAACTAGCACTAGAGTCATTGCATGTGTGTTCTATGCACAAACCACACATGGATCCACCACTGTCATTGCATGTGTGTTCTTTCCACAAACCACACGGATCAACCACTAGAGTTATTGCATGTGTGTTCTTTCCACAAACCACATATGGATCAACCAGTGGTCATTGCATGTGTGTTCTTTTCCACAAACCACTTATGGATCCATTACAGTCATTGCATGTGTGTTATTTCCACAAACCACACATGGATCAACCACTAGAGTCATTGCATGTGTGTTATTTCCACTAACCACACATGGATCCACCACTAGAGTCATTGCATGTGTGTTCTTATACTAAACCACTAGAGTGATTGCATGTGTGTTCTTTCCACAAACCACACATGGATCAACCAGTGGTCATTGCATGTGTGTTCTTTTCCACAAACCACACATGGATCCACCAGTGGTCTTTGCATGTGTGTTCTTTTCCACAAACCACACATGGATCCACCAGTGGTCATTGGATGTGTGTTCTTTCCACAAACCACACATGGATCCACCAGTGGTCATTGCATGTGTGTTCTTTCCACAAACCACATATGGATCAACCAGAGTCATTGCATGTGTGTTCTTTCCACAAACCACACATGGATCAACCACTAGAGTCATTGCATGTTTGTTCTTATACTAAAACCACAAACCATCACTAGAGTCATTACATGTGTGTTCTTTTCCACAAACCACACATGGATCCACTAGACTCATTGCGTGTGTGTTCTTTACACAAACAACTTATGGATCAACCAGTGGTCATTGCATGTGTGTTCTTTTCACAAACCACATGTGGACCCACTAGAGTCATTGCATGTGTGTTCTTATACTAAAACTAGCACTAGAGTCATTGCATGTGTGTTCTATCCATAAACCACACATGGATCCACCACTGTCATTGCGTGTGTGTTCTTTCCACAAACCACATGGATCAACCACTAGAGTCATTGCATGTGTGTTCTTTCCACAAACCACATATGGATCAACCAGTGGTCATTGCATGAGTGTTCTTTTCCATAAACCACTTATGGATCCATTACAGTCATTGCATGTGTATTATTTGCACAAACCACACATGGATCAACGACTAGAGTCATTGCATGTGTGTTATTTCCACAAACCAAACATGGATCAACCACTAGTCATTGCATGTGTGTTAATTCCACGAACCACACATGGATTAACCACTAGAGTCATTGCATGTGTGTTCTTATACTAAAACCAATACTAGAGTCATTGCATGTGTGTTCTTTTCCACAAACCACACATGGATCAACCAGTGGTCATTGCATGTGTGTTCTTTTCCACAAACCACACATGGATCCACAAGTGGTCATTGCATGTGTGTTCTTTCCACAAACCACATATGGATCAACCAGAGTCATTGCTTGTGTGTTCTTTCCACAAACCACACATGGATCAACCACTAGAGTCATTGCATGTTTGTTCTGATAATAAAACCACAAACCATGAGAGTCATTGCATGTGTGTTGTTTTCCACAAACCACACATGGATCCACTAGACTCATTGCATGTGTGTTCTTTTCCACAAACAACTTATGGATCAACCAGTGGTCATTGCATGTGTGTTCTTTTCACAAACCACATGTGGACCCACTAGAGTCATTGCATGTGTGTTCTTATACTAAAACTAGCACTAGAGTCATTGCATGTGTGTTCTATGCACAAACCACACATGGATCCACCACTGTCATTGCATGTGTGTTCTTTCCACAAACCACAGATGGATCAACCACTAGAGTTATTGCATGTGTGTTCTTTCCACAAACCACATATGGATCAACCAGTGGTCATTGCATGTGTGTTCTTTTCCACAAACCACTTATGGATCCATTATAGTCATTGCATGTGTGTTATTTCCACAAACCACACATGGATCAACCACTAGAGTCATTGCATGTGTGTGTTCTTTCCCACAAACCACACATGGATCCACCACTAGAGTCATTGCATGTGTGTTCTTATACTAAAACCAATAAGAGAGTGATTGCATGTGTGTTCTTTCCACAAACCACACATGGATCAACCAGTGGTCATTGCATGTGTGTTCTTTTCCACAAACCACACATGGATCCACCAGTGGTCTTTGCATGTGTGTGCTGTCCACTAACCACATATGGATCCACCAGTGGTCATTGGATGTGTGTTCTTTTCCACAAACCACACATGGATCCACAGTGGTCATTGCATGTGTGTTCTTTCCACAAACCACATATGGATCAACCAGAGTCATTGCATGTGTGTTCTTTCCACAAACCACACATGGATCAACCACTAGAGTCATTGCATGTTTGTTCTTATACTAAAACCACAAACCATCACTAGAGTCATTCCATGTGTGTTTTCCACAAACCACACATGGATCCACTAGACTCATTGCGTGTGTTCTGTTCCACCAACAACTTATGGATCAACCAGTGGTCATTGCATGTGTGTTCTTTTCACAAACCACATGTGGACCCACTAGAGTCATTGCATGTGTGTTCTTCTACTCAAACGAGCACTAGAGTCATTGCATGTGTGTTCTATCCATAAACCACACATGGATCCACCACTGTCATTGCGTGTGTGTTCTTTCCACAAACCACACATGGATCAACCACTAGAGTCATTGCATGTGTGTTCTTTCCACAAACCACATATGGATCAACCAC